>JAXQQM020067497.1:0-719667 GCA_034641835.2 Pinus albicaulis
TTCTGTTTGGTGTAGTGGGTCCGACTGGGGATAATGGGACCAGTTTCCCAATTTTTGTGTGTGTGTTGAGAATAGATATTTCCTTTCTAAAAAGGTTCCTATGTGAAATTATTTTACTCTATTTATAATCTAATCATATGCAAATTGTATTCTAATTTAAATAGAAATATCTAATTCTAAACTAAACCCGGGATAAAATCTTGTTTATGCGATCTAAAATGATTTTGAATAACAATTGGTAATAAAGATCATTCAACTGCTATAAGAAAAGAATTCAATAAAGATAAACCACTTCATATAAAAAGTTAGATGAAACAGTTGTGAAAAACATATCGCATAATAAGCTATTCATACATTAAGCATAAACAAATAGTCATCACCATACAAAAGTGCCAAATGATAACTGAAGCATTCAAGCATCAATATATAAATAACTGAACATAAATATCACTTTTAACACAGAAGCAAAAAAAGTTAAGAGATAAAGTACCATTTATAAGTGATTCTACTCAGGAGCTAGAAGCGATAATGATTTATATCTTCTAAATCCAACATCTACTAAGAGTACAGAAATGCAACATCAGTAGCAGATATTAGACATAGATATCAATAAATCTCGTTCCATTCATTCATCAAAACCTCCTCTAAGGGTGCAGAAGTGCATGTTCTGAGGACAAGTTTTTGACAAATTTCAGGACCCTTCTCTAAATGCATGAGAAGGGTTTAAATACTACTAACTAAATCTAATTATAGTTTATTACAAAAATTTAGGATTCAGTTTAAATGACCATCCTTTTTCTAGGAAAAAATAAAGTAAAACTAATACTAAATCTAAAACTAAAATTAACAACTAACTACTTGTGAATTTGGTCTTTGAATTTGCAAGCATCCAGCATAGATTTGAGAAGAGGGGGCTGGCCGACTTCAGATTTCAATTGTCCCGAAAAGACGGAATCAGCAAGTGTGGACGCGATCTTCTCAGCAGAATTAATAATGCAATTAAGAGTACTGCATTGACTGTGTGGTTTTACTAGACACGTCCAGTAAGAATCCCAGTTTAATTTTGTCAATCCTTAAATTGATTTTGCCTTCTCTTCAGCTTTCTGTTTCCACTCTTTTTGAAATTGTTGTGCTTGTGGTAAGTATCCCGGAATGGTTTCTGAAATTAAATTAACCTTGTGAAAATTCTCATTTACACAATCAGTAATGTTGCTCGCCGCTGTAGCTGCTTCCTCTGCTGCTTTTTCTGCCTCTCTGATCTGTGCATCCCATTTATTGAAGAGTATTTCTTTATGGATGTCATTGATAATTGGTGCTCCTACTCTTTTTCCTTCCTCTGTCTTTTTCCATGCCAAATAATTAGTAACTCTTTCATTAGTTAAATCATAATCATGTCGTAATTCTACGACATGATTAGTGATTTTATCACTTTCTTCACAAAAAGAGTTCCACTGTGAAATATTTTGGCATAATATATCTTGTTGTTGCAGCAGTTGATTATTCAAAGAAATAGACTCTGAGATAAATTTTGTAAGCTTGGTGTCGTCTTTATGCGTTTCTTGCATAATCTATATTTGTTTTTATTTTTCGGCCAAGCTTTTCTGATACCCGATCTTCATTTTCTGAAACTCTTGCTGTAACTTTTCAAATCGTATCTGTGCTTCACTGTTGGCATGTGCTTGTTGCAATTGTTGTTGCGGAACTTGTATTTGATCCTCTTTTTTATTTAATAACAGCCTTACCTCAGATGCTTTGTCAATAGTCGCGGAGGCATAAGTTCCTGTTATCTGAGATAATTTAGTAAGATTTTTAGTGGGATCTGTAGTAGGATCTTTCCATAAAACATCCAATTGTTCTACATCAGTAGAGAGCGCACTTTCTATTTTTCTCTTCTTTCTTTGCTTCCTTACTACTGCTTTATGTTGCAGGCTGTAGAATATGTCCAGAGGAGGAATTTCCTCTATTTTAAGTACAAGCTTGGCAGAGGGAGTAATGAGTATATGTTCTTTTTCTGTGACATTGCCACTTATTTCTATAACCAAACCTTTTGCTATCTGTACAGGAGTTTGTATGTTCTGTCCTTCAACATTAATCAAATCATTAAATGTTTCCCATTATTTATCTAACTGAGTGCTGATAGATGGTTGCTGTACATTAAGAGGTGGAAGATTCAACTGTGGAGTAGTTGAAGTCTGTTGTTGTGAGAGCTCTTTTGATTGAGCTGTATCCTTCACTGAGCCTTCAGTTTTATCCTGATCAGATTTTTTAGAATGTTCAGAAATTTCTTTGTCAGACTTTGACTTAGATCTCTCTGAATTTGAGCTGCCATTGAGACTGACACTAGGAGTTGGTTCCCTTGCGAGTTCCAGGCACAAATTATCCAAAGGAATAGTAGTCAATCTTCTTTCTCTGTATATTTTAAACTCTTGAAATTCTTCTGGGAAGAACCGTGCTTGAGCTAAATGCAAAATTTCTTTAAATGAACCTTTTTCTTGAAACATATCATCAAAAAGATCTTCTTCTCCAGAAAATACTCTTAATTTGACTGCAGTGGTGAAATCCTTGACAATATCATACGAGTCGAATAGCCTTTTCAGAAACTTAAACAATTGTAAACATGTAATATTGTTTACTTCCTTAAACGCATGACCAACATAAAATAATGAAAATGCTCCATAAGAAACGGGAAATTGTGGCCAGATGGCATTCTTTTTATCCTTTAATTATTTTGTCAAACCTCCCTCTCCACAGTTTTGATATGCAATTTCCTGAGCTATAAGTTTTTCCGGAACATACAAGGGTAAAACATGGGGAGAAGCAAAACTTCCAAAAACCCTCACATAAGTAAATAAATCTTCTCCAAACCATCTTCTGACAAGGAGAATATCTACTTCTGCTTCTGGGGAAAACCTTGGAGCATCCTTATTATACAACACTCTGTACAGAGGCAACATTATGCCATGGCAAATTTTATAAAAATGAGGAATGAATTTTGATTCCCACAACTCTTTGTGATAGACATGAATGGGCAAGGGATCTTGAATTGTCCATTGCCAACCCATTAAAGGGAACTTAGAAACAAAGCAGATTGAATCCATAACATAGGCAGATAGATAAAAAGGAGGATAAATCCTCTGAGAGACAGTCTGTTTAGACCGATAATTGAAAATAGTCGTGGCTAAATTATTAGACAATATTTTAGCCCAGTCTACAATGGTAGCATTGACAGCAGCATTTAATAATGGAAGCCATTCAGGCAAAAACTTATTAATGTCAGGCTTTCCAAAAAGCCTGCATAACATAGCAGCAGCAAAACAATATGGAGAGGTGAGTGAACCAGTACTGTACATACCGTGTTTATCTTTCTTCAATGGTTCATCTCTTCTGGACCATTCCTTGGTGCATTCCGCCAAATTGGCATTTTCCTTGGCAAATTTCTCCATAAATTGTTTGTTGTAAGTTGCCTGAGGCTCCGACAAATGATACATAAGCCTCAAATCTTCTTGAGTGAATGACCCAATGAGCTCTTGACCTTGAGTTTTGAACTGTCTGTCTGTGATATCATTGTTATCCAGCACCCATTTTACCATGTCTGTATATGGAAGAACTCTTGGTCTTGCTGCTATTCGGTGCAAAAATGAACAAGCAGCTTTGTAAGAGATGCTTCAGAAGAATTACTTGAGCCCACAGTAGCCGCAACATCCATTATTCTTGGGTTTTCTTCTTCAAGAAAATTAAACATACCCTCCCAAGTGGTGATACCAGCATCTTTGTTGCAAGCAGTGTCTACGTATAAGGAATCCATCTCTTTATTTTCAGAACTCGGAGCTTTCTCTTTCTTTCCAGAACTCGGAGCTTTCTCTTTCTTTCCTATAATGCTCTGAAAATTGCTTTGTATAGTCTCCTATTCTTCGTGCCTGCAATTTTACGAATTAAGTGAGAATAATGACATGAGAAAGGTGACGGGATAGTTTTAAATGCTGAAGGCGTATGAAATATATTATTTAATCGTGAAATAACCCTTCGATCAAAACAAAATCCTTTTTCATTAATAATTGACAATCCATTCATTAACTTGACATTAAGGTGCATAACGAGTCTCGATTTACGGAAAGATTTACTTCGTATAACGATCTTTCAAGAATCTGCAATAATGCGATCTGCGATTTGCTTTGCAATATCGCAAAATCGCAATATCGCAAATCGCAACTTTCGCAAATCGCAATGAGTAACATCGCGAAATCTCAATATCGCGTCATCGCAATATCACAAATAATAACATATAAAAAATATCCGTTAATATATTTTCTGCGATATGCGATTTGCGACAAATATTTTCTGCATAGTTTTTTGGATCGCGTGCGATGGATGTGATATTCAAAGAAAGTTTTTATTCTAATCTATCATAAACTTAAGTTTAGTTTAAAAATTTTCCAAAGAAATTTCTTTAAGTCAATGATAGTAATTTTTATTGAAAATGAAAAAAAACACCAATAAATTTTTTGGATTTTTAAACTAAGGGTCTCCACTTATTTAGTATTATTACTAATACTAAATAAGAAGGGGGTTTGTTGCTGGCCACAACAATTGGCGATTCACTTGGAAGAACCAGTTATCTCTGCTTTTCTTTTGAATTTTCTAAACTTTTCAAAACAGAAAATTTCCCAGAAAATCCAACTTTATTATAAAAAGACAAAGTACATTATGCTTCAATCTAAGAATGATATTTCATTTCTTCTATGATCAACTTTGACTATTCACTTAAGCTAGTCCTTGTATCTACATCAGTCATTACTTGGTTTTAAAGATAAAAACAAAAGGCTTCTCTGTAAATCAGTTTTAAATATGCTCATTTGTCGTAGGTAGAGCCACTGCTGCCAGCAAGCGTCTATAGCCTCGACAGGGTTACCTGTTACCCAACAATGATCCTGTGTCCCACTTAGAGAAATATACAATTTTCAAAGAGAAATCCATATTCACACTTATTGCTTTTATTTTATTTTTTATCCTTAAAGAACAATGTCTTGGTTTGATAGCCAATTTATGACAGTGCCATTCACTTGATTTATAACTTTGCTGAACAAGCTGGCTCATGATGAGACCCCTTGTCTTTTGATTGCAATAATCTTAAGTCATTGCCCTGTTGTGGTATGCAGTATTGGCAAAGTCAGCAAGTTATAATATCTTTGATCATGATAAGTCGGCTCGTGATGAGACCTCTTACTCTTTAAGTTAAAAGTGTAACATTGAATTATTCCCGGAACTTTGTAATTTTCTAGGTGGGGAGAAAGTCATTGTTTCCTTAAGATAGCTCTGGACGACAATAATAGAGTTTTTGGAAAAGAACTTTTCTACAGAGAATCTTCGTTTTGTTATTGATACCTTTCATTGGACTGATATAAAACAATCTTTCACCAGAAGTTGCTTTTCATCAAAATTTTCAAAGTTGAAATTAATATCATTTCTAGATTAAAAACTTTTAACTGTATCTTTGGATAGTAATGATCAATATTCTAAACAGAATTCTATTTATATAAGTGAAGAAATAAAATATGAAAAAGAGAACTTGTATCTTTTTATGAATTCCAAATGTAACCATTAACAACTGGTTTTATTATGACAAATAAGGAAAACTAATTTACAAAATAAAATGATGATCTCCTATGGAAAATATTTTTTAAGGATCTGTCCATTAACAGGTGAAGACTCTCTTTTCCCTATTAAATCCTGTAACATGAAAGTAGATGGACCTATGATCTCTGCAATTTGAAAAGGACCAAGCCACATTCGTTGAAATTTTGTATGTTTTCCTTTTTCCTCATGAGCCTTGTCCCATTTTAGAACTAAATCTCCTATCTGCAAATCCTTTCTGGTTATCATGTTTGAATCAAAAGAAGCTTTAACTAATGCTTAATGAAGAGCATGCGTTACTTTAGCCTTTTCTCGTTTTTCTTCTAACTTAATTATTTCCATCTGCCTTAATTGTAAAGAAGAAGTTGGTTCTTCATCAATATATTGGACTAGGGCTAAATAAGGGATTGTTAGATGAGTTGGAAGAACCACTTCTCTCCCATAAACTAAATTAAAGGGAGAAGCGCCAATAGAAGCCTTCTGCATTATTCGATCTGCCCATAAAGCATATATTAAAGATTTATGCCAATTTTTATGATTTTGATCAATGGTTCGCTTAATGATTTTGATTAAGTTTTTATTCATGGATTCAGCTAACCCATTTCCTTGTGGATAATAATTGGCAGAATATTTAAGTTTGAAACCTCTCTTGAGTGCAAATTCAGTCATAGCATTACCAAAAAAATATGTTGCATTATCAAACATTAAAGCAGAAGGTAAACCAAACCTGGTGATTATGAAATGATCTATAAACTCGATGATGTGTTCTGCGTTAGCAGTCTTGAGAGGGACTGCTTCTACCCATTTTGTAAAATAATTAGTTTCTATAATGATATACCTATGTTGTTTAGAAGAATGAGGAACGGTGTCACCTATTATGTCCAATCCCCATTGATCAAAAGGTTGCTCAACGTTGACTGGTTGTAATGGCATTTATGGTCTCTTTTGTCTTCCGGTTGTGGTTTGACAAATTTGACATTTCCTTGCATAGTTGTGTGAATATTTGAATAAAGTAGGCTAGTAATATCCTGCACGGAGGATCTTATGTGCAGTAGCATCTCCAGCATAATGTCCACCTGCTGGCCCATCATGAAGTTCCTGCAAGACTTTTTCAGCTTTAGATTTCTCCAGACATCTCAGAAGAACAGAATCATAATTCATCTTAAAAAGAACATCATTCACAAGCTGATATTGTT
Organism: Pinus albicaulis; assembly: GCA_034641835.2. Lineage (NCBI taxonomy): Eukaryota > Viridiplantae > Streptophyta > Pinopsida > Pinales > Pinaceae > Pinus > Pinus albicaulis. Next base: position 6,828 of record JAXQQM020067497.1, read on the forward strand.
TAGCTTTCAACCTTAAAGCTCTTTTCTTGGTGTGATCGATATTTGGAGGAGCATATCCATTATTCAGATAAAATATGATATCAGCATATAATGATTCAACATCGTTTAGGCTTACCTCATATGTTTTTATTTCGTCAGATGGTTTTTCAGAAATAAGCGATGCTCCAGCTAGTATTTTGCAAAAACCTTGACCTCTTACAATACTTGTCGGTTTGATTTCTACGTCATATTATTGTAAAGCAGTAACCCAATTGGCTCTTTTCTCACCCACATCTTTTTGAACTAAAAGATTTCTTACCGCTGGAAACGGTACTATGATTTTTGTATGGGTTTTAAGTAAAAAGGGTTTGAAATATTTAACTGCTTTGAAAATAGAATAAGCTTGTTTCTCCACATCTGAATACTTCAATTTAGCTCCCTGTAAATTTGAACTGAAAAAATAAATTGGAGCTTCTGCTTTGTCTTGATTTGCTTGAGTGAGTATTGCAGCATAAGATTTATCAGAGGCAAATGTGTACAAAATAAAAGGATCAGAAAAATTTGGAGTTGCTAAAGATGGAGCATTGATAATTTCTTGTTTGATCAGATTGAATGCCTCATATTCATCTTTGCCCCATTTGAAGTTTGAATTCTTTTTAATCATTGCTTGCAAGGGTGATACAATTCTCGAAAAATCTGGCACAAATATTTTTACAAAATTAATCTGACCAAGAAAAGATTGCATAGCTTTTTTGTTGTGAGGTAAAGATATTTCAGAAATTTCCTTGATTCTATCAGGATCAATATGAATTCCAGATTTTGATACTATAAATCCAAGAAGTTTTCCTTCACTTAATGCAAAAAAGGACTTTTTTGGATTAAGTGAGATTCCATACCTTTGATAGCGTTGGAAGATCTGCTTCAGATCTCTAAGATGATTGCTTCGTTTTTTAGAATATACAGTTATATCATCCAAGTAAATTACCACTGATTTGTTAACTAATCCCTTAAAATCAATGTCCATAGCTCTCTGAAATGTGGCACCAGCGTTGATCAGACCAAAAGGCATCTTTTGATATGCATAAGTGCCACATTTGGTTCTGAATGTAGTTTTTAATTGATCATCAGGATGGACTAGCACTTGATTATATCGAGAGAAACCATCTAAGAAAGGCATTAATTCTGATCCTGCAACTGCCTGTAATATTTGCTCCATGGAAGGCAAAGGAAAATTATCTTTTTGGCAGGCTTTATTAAGATTTCGAAAGTCAATACAAATTCTAATGTCTCTGTTCTTCTTTCTAACAGGAACCATATTGGAAACCCATTTAGAATGTCGAACGGGAAAAATAATCTTGGCTTTCAATAACTTGTTAAGTTTAGATTTGATTTGATTTTCTAGATTGGGATGGATATTTCTTAACTTTTGTTGGAAAGGTTTTTCATCATTTATCATTGGGATAGTATGTTGAATGATAGAAGTGTCATAAGTTTTGAGTTCATCGTAGTTCTAAGCAAAGACACTTTTATATTGTTTTAAAAGACGAACGTATGCTAAATTTTCTTCAGGAGCTAGGCCAAGGCCTAGGTTGATATTCTGTGGTTTGGCATCAGTTCCTAGATTTACTAATTTATAATTCAAAGTTTAACTTTGCAGTTTTGAATTGGTAGATATTTTAAATCGATCTTTCAAATCATAAAGGTCTTCTAACTTGAATACTGATTTCGGCATAGCATTATTGGTGCTATCTTGGAGCAATTGTTTGTCATGTTGGTATTCATCAATTATCTGATTGGTGTAAGATCCTTCAGATGTGAGAAAGTTTACAATATCAGGATCATCATTGAAAATCCTCCAATTGGTAATGTTATCAGGAATTGAGGTTCTAAAGATTAATTCGATTGAAAATCGATCAAGACTAAAGTGTTCTGCAGGAATGAGCTTGGAAGCTACATTAGCTAGGAGGTCTGAACTAGCATTCTAAATTCTGGGAATTGATGAAATATTAAATGCTATAAAATGTTCAGTCAGATCTTGGACTAAAGATTGATAATGCTTTAAATGACTTGATAAACAATGTATAGTATTGCATACATGTTTGATTACAATTTCCGAATCTCCAAAAACTTGTAGATATTTGATGTCTAATCCGATTGCTTTGTATAGTCCTTGGACTAAAGCTTTGTATTCTGTGGTGTTATTAGTGCAATCGTATTCGAGTCTGCAAGTTAGCATAATTTTGTTTCCCTCTGGACTAACCAAAACGCATCCTGCTCCTGCTCCTTCATTAGATTTAGAACCATCAAAAAATAATTTCCAAAATAAATATTTATTTACAGGAGTATCTACAAAATTAATACATTTAGAACTATCTGTTTGAGAAAAAATTTCTATTTGAGATAAAATAGAATGTTCTAAATAAGGTGAAGTATGAGCATTAAAATTTCCTAAGAAATAATCAACTGAATAATTGCCAATGATATTACTGTTGTATGCAATTGGTTCATTCTCTCCTTCTAATTTTGTTACTATGTATTTCTGATGTTTTTCTCGTTCAACCTTTATCTAATTTGGTTTACCATTGTAAGGAAGCCACATATGCAATCAATCAGTTGCAAAATATCCATGAAGTTTTTATGACCAATCTCTACTAAGAATTAAGCCATAATATTCTAGAATATCTGCAACTAAAATATCAATGACTTGACATACCTTTGGATTTGGTGACAATCTTATGGTAACCTGATTTAATTCGCCAATCACTTCAACTTGTGATCGATCTAACTGGACTATTCGCACAGCAGATTTTTGTGGTTGTATGTTCAATTTTGCACATATTGATTTTGGTATAATATTAGATGAAGCTCCAGAATCCACTAAACAATTATGCAAATTTTTATTGAAAACTTCATAAGTAAGAAGAAATGGAGGAGTATGAGATCTTGACCTTCCTCCAATTAAAGCGATATTTTCTAGATCAACTTTACTGATTGCATTAGCTGGAGGTCTTCCCATCTCGTTGGAAGCTTGAGAAATCACAGGGTCGGGCAAAGGTTTTTATGGTATAGCATGTAATTCTTTCAAAAGTACCTTTTGTTGGTGTTTTAACTTGCTCAATTCATAAAAAGTGATGTTAGCCCTAGTCTTCTTCATGTCTTCTATGATATTATACTCCATTTCATCTGGGAAAATCAGTTTTCTCGATGGAGTTGATGAATCTGTCTGGACTGGGCTAGTTTGAATTGCTTTAGATGTCGTTTTCTTGGGTGCAACTTTATCTTTATTCAATGAGCTTGCGCTCTTTGACTTAGGAGTAGATTGACAAGGATCAAGCTAATTTCTACTTCGAGTGCTAACCAGCGATGCTTCTTGATCTTCCTCATTTGGGAGGATGAAATCCCACATACCTTGTACTTCTACAACTTCTTCTTTATCAGTAGTTTCCTCAGTAGCAGTTTCCTCTTCTTCTTCTTCCGATTCAGCATTAGTAATGGCATTTGGTGGCTTTGAATCAGTTGAAGGGTTTCTTCTAAAAGGCTTGAAAGATTTTTTAGAAGATGTTTCTGCCACTTGTTTCTTAATGTCAACCATTTCGTTAGACATGGTTTTCAAAAAAATTTGCAGTCCTTCTAAATCAAATGGATCTTTTGATTGTTTTTTCTTGGGATCTTCCTTAAAAGTGACTTTCTTGGATTTTCGTTCTTCTATCGTATTTTTCTTGTCTAAAGCAATGATAGTTTTTCTACCGCTATTGCCTCCTTCATGTTTTCTGCTAAAGTTGTTTTGTTAGCCCTGTCAATGAATATTGTTATGTTTGATGGTAGAGCAGAAATGTACCATTCACTTCGCACTTCTTCACTAGGCTTGGAGGTAGTAGGAATTTTTTTTAACAATTTATTGAAACATGAATTAAAATCCTTGACAAGTTCTTTTGAGTCAGCTCTAAGATTAGATAGATCATTGATCAATGTTGTTGTAGACCTGTCATCACCAAATTTAGTCAAAAATTGATCTTGAAAGATATCCCAAGTAGTGATGGATCCAGATGGTAATGAAAAATACCATGATCCAACTGCTCCTTGTAGAGTATAAGGGAAAAGTCGGACAACAACATCTTCATTAATAACTCCATTGAGATTTATAGACAGCATAAAAATTTTTATATGTTCTTCTGCTAACATGCCTGCTTCAGGATTAAACTTAGGCAACCATTTTTCAGGATGGGCTGGTAATTGACTCAAGGGAGCAGGCACTAAGATTGCCCCTGGATTATTCCATGGCATTTGGGCCATTGCTGAACTACTAATAGAGGAAAATGAAGAAGATGATATCTGTGATTGAGAAGATGAGGATATTGCAATTACAGATGATTGAGAAGGTGATGTGGAAGTTCCAGTGGAATGAGGGACAATAGTCTGAAGTGGAGGGGTGGATAGTTGACTTCGTGGTGAAGAGGTTGAGATGGATTATGATGAGGAAAGAGTCTCGTTTTCAGACCCTTTAGGTGATTTCCTAGCTCTCTTCCTTGCAAGTAGAGGTAACTCGGTTGGCTGAATGCCAAGTTTTTCACTCTGTAATCTGGTAAGAGGATGAGTAGGATTATATTGAGAAGTTATACTGCCTTGAGATTTATCAGATCTTTGAGGTGATATTGAAAATCGTTGAAGTTTATGAATCAAAGATTCAACTTCATGAGGTTCAATAGAAGATTCTTCTCAAAAGTCAAGGTTTGTAGTAGTGTTTGTTCTTCTTGTAACTTCTGGCTCTAGATTTACAATTTCTGAGTGCGATGGAGAAGTCGGGGGAGATGGTGAGGGTGTTTTACTCTCAGAATGATATTTAGATTTATATTTACTTTCCATTCATAGTTCGTGGCCCTCCTTCTAGTGCCAAATATGTTGAAGCCCCAAAAATCGGGTCTACAACAAGGGGGATACCAACCCGGTCCAGACCTTGGTTAGCAGCTCCTTTTCCGTTTGGTGTAGTGGGTCTGACTAGGGATAATGGGACCAGTTTCCCAATTTGTGTGTGTGTGTTGACAATAGATATTTCCTTTCTAAAAAGGTTCTTAAGTGAAATGCTTTTATTCTATTTCTAATCTAATCATATGGAAATTGTATTCTAATTTAAACAGAAATATCTAATTCTAAACTAAACCCGGGATAAAATCTTGTTTCTATGATCTAAAATGATTTCAAATAACAATCGATAATAAAGATCATTCAACTGTTATAAGAAAAGGATTCAATAAAAATAAACCACTTCATATAAAAAGTTAGATGAAACAGGTGTGAAAAGCATATCGCATAATAAGCTATTCATACATTAAGCATAAACAAATAGTCATCACCGTACAAAAGTGCCAAATGATAACTGAAGCATTCAAGCATCAATATATAAATAACTGAACATAAATATCACTTTTAACACAGAAGCAAAAAAGCTAAGAGATAAAAGTACCATTTATAACTAGTTCTACTCATGAGCTAGAAGCAATAATGATTTATCTCTTCTCAATCCAACATCTACTAAGAGTATAGAAATGCAACATCAGTAGCAGATATTAGACACAGATATCAATAAATCTCGTTCCATTCATTCATCAAAACCTCCTCTGAGGGTGCATAAGTGCATGTTCTGAGGACAAGTTTTTGAAAAATTTCAGGACCCTTCTCTAAATGCATGAGAAGGGTTTAAATACTACTAACTAAATCTAATTATAGTTTATTACAAAAAATTTAGGATTCGGTTTAAATGACCATTATTTTTCTACGCAAAAATAAAGTAAAACTAACACTAAATATAAAACTAAAATTAACAACTAACTACTTGTGAATTTGGTCTTTGAATTTGCAAGCATCCAGCATTGATTTGAGAAGAGGGGGCTGGCCGACTTCAGATTTTAATTGTCCCGAAAATACGAAGTCAGCAAGTGCTGGCGTGATCTTCTCAACAGAATTAATGATGCAATTAAGAGTACTGCATCGACTGTGTGGTTTTACTAGACAGGTCCAGTAAGAATCCCAGTTTAATTTTGTCAATCCTTGAATTGATTTTGCCTTCTCTTCCTCTTTTTGTTTCCACTCTGTTTGCAATTTTTGTGCTTGTGGTAGGTATCCCGGAATGGTTTCTGAAATTAAATTACCTTGTGAAAATTTTCATTTACACAATCAGTAATGTGGCTTGCTGCTGTAGCTGCTTCATCTGCTACTTTTTCTGCCTCTCTGATCTGTGCATCCCATTTATTGAAGAGAATTTCGTTATGACTGTCATTGATAATTGGTACTCCTACTCTTTTTCCTTCCTCTGTCTTTTTCCATGCCAAATAATTAGTAACTCTTTCATTAGTTAAATCATAATCATGTCGTAGAATTTTCTTGACAAAAAGAGTTTGACTGTGAAATATTTTGGCATAATATATCTTGTTGTTGCAGCAATTGATTATTCAAATAAATAAACCTTGAGATAAATTCTGTAAGCTTGGGGTCGTCTTTATGCGTTTCTTGCATAATTTGTATTTGTTTTTATTTTTCGGCCAAGATTTTCTGATACCTGATCTTCATTTGCTGAAACTCTTGCTGTAACTTTTCAAATCGTATCTGTGCTTCACTGTTGGCATGTGCTTGTTGCAATTGTTGTTGCAAAACTTGTATTTGATCCTCTTTTTCATTTAATAACAGCCTTACCTCAGATGCTTTGTCAATAGTCGCGGAGGCATAAGCTCCTGTTATCTGAGATAATTTAGTAAGATCTTCAGTGGGATATGTAGTAGGATCTTTCCATAAAACATCCAATTATTCTGCATCTGTAGAGAGCGCACTTTCTAATTTTCTCTTCTTTCTTTGCTTCCTTACTACTGATTTATGTTGCAGACTATATAATATATCCAGAGGAATAATTTCCTCTATTTTAAGTACAAGCTCGGCAGAGGGAGTAATGGGTATATGTTCTTTTTCTGTGACATTGCCATTTATTTCTGTAACCAAACCTTTTGCTGTATGTACAAGAGTTTGTATGTTTTGTCCTTCAACATTAATCAAATCATTAAATTTTTCCCATTATTTATCTAACTGAGTGCTGATAGATGGTTGTTTTGCATTAAGAGGTGGAAGATTCAACTGTGGAGTAGTTGAAGTCTGTTTTTGTGAGAGCTCTTTTGATTGAGTTGTATCCTTCACTGAGCCTTCACTTTTATCTTGATCAGATTTTTTAGAATGTTCAGAAATTTCTTTGTCTGACTTTCACTTAGATCTCTCTGAATCTAAGTTGCCGCTAAGACTGACACTAGGAGTTGGTTCCCTTGCGGGTTCCAGGTGAAAATTATCCAAATGAATAGTAGTCAATCTTCTTTCTCTGTATATTTTAAACTCTTGAAATTCTTCTAGGGAGAACCATGCTTGAGCTAAATGCAAAATTTCTTTAAATGAACCTTTTTCTTGAAACATATCATCAAAAATATCTTCTTCTCCAGAAAATACTCTTACTTTGACTGCAGTGGTGAAATCCTTGACAATATCATACGGGTCGAATAGCCGTTTCGGAAACTTAAACAATTGTAAACATGTAATATTGTTTACTTCCTTAAACTCATTGCCAACATAAAATAATGAAAATGCTCCACAAGAAACAGGAAATTGTGGCCAGATGGCATTCTTTTTATCCTTTAATTCTTTTGTCAAACCTCCATCTCCACAGGTTATGCAATTTCCCGAGCTATAAGTTTGTCCGGAACATACAGGGGTAAAACATGGGGAGAAGAAAAACTTCCAAAAACCCTCACATATAAGTAAATAACTCTTCTCCAAACCATCTTGCGAAAGGTAGAATATCTACTTCTGCCTCTGGGGAAAACCTTGGAGCATCCTTATTATACAACACTTTGTACAGAGGCAACATTATGCCATGGAAAATTTTATAAAAATGAGGAACAAATTTTGATTCCCACAACTCTTTGTGATAGACATGGATGGTCAAGGGATCATGAATTGTCCATTGCCAACCATTAAAGGGAACTTAGAAACAAAGCAGACTGAATCCATAACATAAGCAGATAGATAAAAACGAGGATAAATACTCTGAGACACAATCCGTTTAGACCGGTAATTGAAAATAGCCGTGGCTAAATTATCAGACAGTATTTTATCCCAGTCCACAATGGTAGCGTTAACAGCAACATTCAATAAGGGAAGCCATTCAGGCAAAAACTTATTAATGTCAGGCTTTCCAAAAAGCCTGCATAACATATTAGCAGCAAAACAATATGGAGAGGTGAGTGAACTAGTACTGTACATACCATGTTTATCTTTCTTCAGTGGTTCATCTCTTTTAAACCATTCTTTAGTGCATTCTACCAAATTTTCATTTTCTTTGGCAAATTTCTCCATAAATTGTTTGTTGTAAGTTGCCTGAGGCTCCGGCAAATGATACATAAGCCTCAAATCTTCTAGAGTAAACGACCCGATGAGATCTTGATCTGGAGTTTTAAACTGCCTGTCCGTAATATCGGTGCTATCTAGCACCCATTTGACCATATTTGTATACGGAATAATTCTAGGTCTTGCTGCTATCCGGTGCAAAAATGAACAAGCCATCTCTGTAAGAGATGATTCAAAGGAATTACTTGAACCCGCAGTAGCCGCAACGTCCATTACTCTTGGGTTTTCTTCTTCAAGAAAATTAAACATACCCTCCCAAGTGGTGATACCAGCATCCTTGTTGCAAGCAGTGTCTGCGTACAAGGATGCCATCTCTTTAGCTTCAGAACTTGGAGCTTTCTCTTTCTTTCCAGAACTCGAAGCTTTCTCTTTCTTTCCCATAATGCTCTGAATATTGCTTTGTATAGTCTCCTGTTCTCCGCGCCTGTAGTTTTACGAATTAAGTGAGAATAATGATATGAGAAAGGTGACGGGGTAGTTTTAAATGCTGAAGGCGTATGAAATATATTATTTAATCGTGAAATAACCTTTCGATCAAAACAAAATCCTTTTCCATTAATAATTGACAATCCATTCATTAACTTGACATTAAGGCGCATAACGGGTCTTGATTTACAGAAAGATTTTCTTCGTACAATGAGCTTTTTAATAACCTGCGATAGTGCGATCTGCGATTTTCTTTGCAATATCGCAAAATCACAATATCGTAAATCGCAGCTTTTCGCAAATCTAAATCATTGCAAATCACAACTTTTGTATCCTCGTAATATCGCAAATCGCAACTTTCGCAAATCGCAATCAGTAACATAGCGAAATCGTAATATCGCGACATCGCTATATCGCAAAATCGCAATATCGCAAATTATAACATATGAACAATATCCGTTAATATATTTTCTATGATATGCGATTTGCGATAAATATTTTTCTGCATAGTTTTTTGGATCGCATGCGATGGATGTGATATTCAAAGAAAGGTTTTATTCTAATCTATCATAAACTTAAGTTTAGTTTAAAGATTTTCCAAAGAAATTTCTTTAAGTCAATGGTAGTAAGTTTTATTGAAAATGAAAACAAACACCAATAAATTTTTTGGATTTTTAAACTAAGGGTCCCCACTTATTTAGTATTATTACTAATACTAAATAATAAGGGGGGTTGTTGCTAGCCACAACACTATGCCACCACCGCGCATGGGTTTCTAATACTTTTCCAATATAGAATTCCATTGTTTGGGATGATTATCCTCAATAGTACTTTTATGCCCTCAAACATGCTCTCACTTCCTCTCCCTTGATTATTACACCTAAATTTGATCGGGACTTCATCCAATATTTCTTAGCTTTTTCCCATTCGGTAGTTGTGGTCCTCATCTAGGAAGATGCTGTCGGAATCAAGCATGTAATATATTATTTCAGTAAGAACCTCATTGGACCCCATGTTTCATATTCTCACGAAGATAATTTGGCCATGGTCGTTGTATTCTCAGTCTAAGAATTTTGTCATTATATTCTTATGCGCACCGCCAAGGTTCTGGCCAATTATAACCCAATGGATATTTTGTTAAGTTGATGGATCATTTATGGGAAATATACCTATTGGATATTTATCCTCGAAGAATTTGATCTTGAATTCGTTAAACTAAAGAGTAAGAAAGGTTTTTCCCTTGCCAAATTTATTTCTGAATTTTCTACTCATGTGCATGACTCGTCGGTTAATGGTAATTTACCCGATGAGCATTTGTTTTCCATCACTTCAGATGATCCTTGGTATGGCGACATCCTTACATATTTTCGAACCTAGAAATTCATCCCCCATATTAATAGTGATGATCGACGACATATAAGATAGTAATCCCATTACTACCTTCTCATCAATGATGATATCTGTTTTTGCAGTGTTGATATTGTCCTTCATCGTTGTCTCACTCATGCTGAAGCTGAGAAAGTCCTTAATTCCTTTCACAATGGTGCTTGTAGTGGCCACCTCTCCAATATGCCACTGCCTAGAAAAGCATGCGTGCTAGTTATTTTTTTCCTCCTTTATTTAGCAATTTCATTAAGACAGTCAAATATTGTCCCAATTGCCAACTATTTTCCCCAAAGGAAAGAGCTACACCTACTCCACTCCATCATGTTATATTAGTCGGTCCTTTCTGCAAATGGGCTATTGAATTTATGGAGTGTCAACCCCAATGTTCTAATAAACACAAGTATATTATCATGGTCGTCAACTATTTCACCAAATGGGTTGAGGCTATGCCAATGTTCAATAACACTGGAGCTACCATGACCATATTTTCCTTTAACCATGTTATCGCTCAATTTGGGGTTCCAAAATTGATCTCTAACCATGGTCGAAATTTCAAAGATGATATATGGCATGAGCTATCCTGGCTATTTTTATTTGAGCACAAATATTCATCATATTATTACACACAAGGTAATCGATAGGTTGAAGCAGTCAATAAAATCCTTAAAACCATGTTTCAGCGGATGGTGAATAATCACAAAACCACTTGGCACCTTATTCTCTTCCTAACTTTGTGATCCTATAGAACCTCGATTCAAACATCCACCGAGTTTACTAATTTCCACCTTCTTTTAGAGAGGAGGTCATCCTTTCTATCGAGTGGGAAATCCCCTCCCTCCACCTAGCCATCGAACTCCTCCCAGAAACCGAACCTTCAAAAAAATGAATTGTCATGTGTGAGCATTACAATGAAGATTGTCGTGTTGCATTGAAAATCATTAAATCCGCTAAAAAGTGCACCAAAGCCAAGTATTACTGAAAATTACACCATCGTACATTTCACGAACGTGACCTTGTTCTTGCTTATGGCCAAGCTCCTGATGTCCTAGGGCATGGGAATTTCGAACCATTATGGATAGGACCTTACTTAATTCATAAGGATTTTGGAAAGGGGGCATACCATTTAGAGGATTTTGAAGGCCAAATCCTACCTAACCCTCGCAATGCACTCTACCTAAAGAGAATATATCCATATCATTTCCCATAGAAGTGCATGTATTTTTTTCTATTTTTAGGTAGCTTTCATCCACTACCATCTCATTTTTTGTATTTTGGTGCCTTTTTGACGAATCCATCATCCACGCCATATATCATTTATGTCAATGGTGCAAGTCACTTCTCTAGTAATATAACCTCAAAAACTTGGGCCATTTTTACCCATTTTAATTCATCATTCCACTCCAACGGTGTAGGAATTGGACCTGCCACCAATAACCGGGCCAAATATGATGGATTCATAGGTTTGTTAGTCGATTCCCTTAATCATCGCATCCTTCATCTTCATGTTTTCCTATATTCCTTTCTACTTGTCATGTAATTGAATGACATGTATCGTTTGCATAATCATGTCCTATTTAGAAAATATCTACGAGTTAAGCTTTGGCACGTGAATTTGAAGCCATTACATTCAATCATGTTGATAGAGACCAAAATAAATATGTATATTCCATTTTAAATAGAATTTTAGATTGGAATTTATGAAATGCATATAAGAGAAGAAAATTGTAATATAAACAAACTGTGAACCACAGTCGTCATATATTAAAAAAAAGACATAATTGTTTTGACTCCACTACTCTAAATACATCCGACATGCCCATATCATATTACAAAACAAAAAGGGTATTGACATGTCCCTATCCCTAATCATTATCTGTAGGCTCCCAAGCCAATGGCTCCGCACCACTAGCTTGTAGATCTCGAACGACCTAACCAACCATCACCATGTGTTGCATGATACCTCACCACTCTGAGGGAAGACCCATGCACTCATCCATATACCAATCTTCTAGATCATGCCACCCACACTCTGATACCCAGGTCACTACCACATCACATTTGCGATGAAGGTCCTCTAGCAGAGCATCACTCTCTGGTCTCTAGTGTGATGTCAATCCACCCTGATCTGTAACCCAGGCATCATGACTTGTCCTATGTATCTTTTCATTTTTACCAACGCTATATATTCATATCATGAATTAAGTAAAAGTACCATATACGTACTCAAAAGAACTCTAAATGAAATAAAAATAATAGCTATCACTTACCATATTGACCCCATTCTCATCTCGAGGGAAGTGGCAAGTCAGGATCACCTTGAAATTTCGTACAACTATATGGATAGTCATATATGGAGAGTGGAATCTGATCCCAATGAGAAAACAAAATTGGTTGAAACACTCATCTGACACCCCCCCCCCTCCTCATCGTAGTATCTAACCTCAGTAATGCATCTTGGGCTCCTATGTGCCCCCATCTTGGATCTGCACATGTGGATGGATGGTCGATATTTTCTCAAAGAAGAAGAAGCATAACATTGTCCCAAATGAACAATTCTATTTGACCTGTCGCCTACATAGTTTCAAATATCATTTAAATGGTGAAAACATCATTTGGGCCCACCCATAATAGGTCCCTTGAAAAATAATTTCTACCAACATCATGTTCCCTCCAGTAAGGTGATGGAAAGCTTGGATGCTCAATATCCACAACACTACTGTAGCTACAAATTTGTCTCTAATCACTCTAGGTCACCAATCGGGATGCTTTTTCCCATTGCACGACCACTCGATCGATAATGGCTCTCCAAAAACTCTCCTATATGCCTCCCATAAGGAAACACTGGTTGTATACCCCCTACCACCCCTAAGGGGATAGTCTGGTCAAAAAATAGATGTCTTAAATCGTGAGCTCAATCTTGTGCCCCTGCACTATAAATGCCTCCTCGTACGGATCCCATTAGCTCACAATAATTTATAGTAAGAGCTCACCTACCCTCATCAATGGGTCCTCCAACAACTTGAGAACCACATAACGAGCTAATGCTTTTTTCAATGACTGGTTCCCCTGAATCTTAATCCAAAGAGTATGAAAATTTTCTTCACACCAAATAATATTTGAATCTTCCATACCTACATGAACCATAATTTTTGTTATTTTTGACATAAAGACCCACAAAAAAACAAATTTTTTCTTAGCCCTCATGAGGCCAACAAACCAATCCACTCTTTTCGTCCAAAACATAGTCTTCACTCTCTAAAGTGTGAGCTCCCAGTTTTGGGCCCACATCTGCGATCCAAATCACATAATAGTCCCCAAAAACTATGGTCTAACCATAATAAGGGACAATAGTCTCCCACTGAGCGTTGAAACCCTAATTTGAAAATGTAATCTGATGGAAATGGAGAGTAAGGTTAGGATACCTACCTCCATCTAAAGGATCCTGATTTCAATGGTCAGTATGTCTACTATGATCTCCAAAATATCTAGGTCCTTGTCCTCCTCTCCAAATTCGCCAAAACTCACTTAGAAAATGAATTAATATTGAAGGAAAAAAGCCCTTTTATAAGAGAAAGGATAGTTTTTTCATCAGCCATTGTGACCAAACCATAGCTCAGTTTGATGAACCACTAACATTTTTTTAAGTCTCTCACTGAGTACTATAATGGGCCTTTCACTTCTTTTGGTAATTTGACACTTTACTTGGAAGCCATTTTTTCGATGAAGTTTCACTTTGCCGCAAATTCAAACCGTATTTCTTCATATGAGCCGCTTGTTCTTCGGTTCCATTTTACCTTCGAACTTTTTGCCTCGCGTGTCTATTTTCATCATGGGTAACCATTATTAACTGGTTTTATTATAGCTCCCCTTGTCCTATCCTATGTGGAAGCATCATTGGGTCACCCTTGCTCAGAGCATCTGAGTTGAGTCATTCTCACATTCATGGTGTCTGGCATGATTCCCATTATCTCCTGTTACAGTATTCCACCCATATTTTTGTTGATTTCATCCATTGTTTCTGAATCTTGGCCTCTGTCTATACTATTCATCATCATCCCATTCATTATTGAGTCAATTACTGATAGGTCAAAAATGCATTTTATGCTCTAACAAGGGAAGTCGTCAATCCACCTCTCCATTTCCATATTTCCATCATTATCCCTGGTGTCAGTCTATCAATCACTTTCCTATGATCTGTTGTGCCTTAGTTGAGAATTACTTATTACCTCATCTATTATGGGCCATGTTCTATCGACCTCGTCACATTCATTTCAGAAGAACGGTCTAAACAGTGGTGTACCTTAATTCTATCTTTCATCATTTTATTGTGCCTCATATCAATAAAAGGGAATAATCATTTCCCTTTGACTTGGTTGTTTCTCACGTGCTCGACACCAACTCATTCTCACATGAATGAGAATCATACACTTCATGGTCCAGTGATCCGGCAGATTGTACTTGTGATTCCCAGATGTGTGTGAAATGTTTCAAACCTCATGAGGGGGTGGCCCTTCAGGTAGCCCCCCACATGTCTAGATTACCCCAGATTATGCTCCATCCATAGATGCATTTATACATATTTGATGGGCTCAGTTCCAACCACTTGCAGTGCCCACAACATGCATGAACCATTAAGATGATCCATTTAGGTCTTCAGAGCCCTTTCCTGTTCAACAAGGCTTCTTTGGTTGCAGTCCCAACTCCCCATGTTAGATGGAGGGGAATTATGTCTCCTGTACTCATATTTTATTATATTCATTCTTGGCCTATATTTTTCCAGGGGAACTATGTATATAGGATTAATTGTATTCTTTTCTAGCCCATTGATTCCAGCATGTCATATACCATGTATCATGTACTTTGTAACTCTCTCCCACATTGTTGGAATCATCTACTAATTCTTTAATCTTCAACTCCAATTGAAAATAAAGCTCCAACTTATCAAAACCATTATTCTTTGTACTTAGTTATCTCGACAAGTATGGATATGCCTCCCCCGCCTCATGAAGGTCATGTAATCCAAAATAAATGGAGACTTATATTAGTTAGCAGGTCTCTCACCCTCTTTCCTTCCTCGCTTTTCATCAATTATGTCTCTCTCTCTCTCTCTCTCTCTCTTTCTGACTCCCCTTTGGTGTCTATTGATTTTGTTTTTACAACGTATTTTAGACATACGATTTTATCCTAATGCTCGTACATCAGCGAGAAATCTGTTGTCACCCAAAAATGATCACCTATCCATTTCTAACTAGTTGGATTGAAATACACCAAGTAAGAGCAATTTTACCATAGTAAAATTCCTTTCACTATAGGAAATAATTTGATAAACCATATTTTATTAAATTATTTCTAATTAAAACAAGAAACCCCACGAGGAATAATTAAATAAATGATTATTTATTTTATTTTCCTCTAGGAATAATTAATTAGATAATTATTTAGTTGATATTCCTGGTCACATTTGGCCCAATCATGAGAAATAGTTAAATAAATCATTATTCATTTGATTTTCCTCTAGGAATAATTAATTAAATAATTATTTAGTTAATATTCCTTGTCAAATTCGACTAAATTACCGAGGAATGATTAAAAAAATCATTATGTGTTTATTATTCCTTAAAGACTTCCTCGAAATAATATATAAATAATTTCTTTGTTTATTATTTATAAATAAAGGTATTTAAAAAATTTAAATATCTTTTCCCTCCCAAAAATATAATAGAAGATTCCAAGCAGTTAGAGAAATATTGTGGATCATAATATTTTATTCTTTTCCATTTTTGATAATAACCGAGAATTTTCTTGTAAATAAGAGGGTTTTCCATCCATTCCTCACCATGATCATTTTCCTCGCTATTATTATTTTATTTTTTCTATCGAGCTCCCATCTAAATTCAACACATACTTTTGGGTTTCACACATCAAAGAGAGAGAGAGAGAGAGAGATCTAGAAAACTAAATAATAGAAGACAACCAAAGGAGCCATCCCATTAGAGGGGGACCTATAACCATCATATGAGTCTCCTTCACTAGGTGTAACATAGTAATAGTAATATTATTCATTCTTTTAAATTTCTTTATCCATGGTTTGGGGTTTCGCACTATTTAATCGTTTTGTTGTTTAATATCTTCTACTCCATAGATCTATTATTTTGCAGGTTTCTTCTAACTTTCTGTTGTAGATCTGAAGAATTAAATGGCCATATCTATTGTTAGGTCCATCAGACACTCGTGGCTTAAGTGAATCCTTTTTGGAAGACTTGCTAGAAAACTTGGCACTAACAATTTAATGGAAAAATGATTTCTTTTGAGGTTTTTTATAACATCCTCTGGTAAAAATCATGTAAAAATACATAGGATTAATTTTTTTTACAAAATTTCGAATTCACTATTCGATATTCCTTATCTGACCATTATATGTAATACTCACCATTACATAAATTAAAAATTAGGAATGTAATAGTAATTCACATAAAAAAAAAACCATTATCGCAGTATAATATCATAAGCTTCTTGTTATAAACATGCATCATTTTTATGATTCTTTTAAATGGATTAATTAATCATATGCTTCATTATCTCAATGTCATGCATGAAGAAACAACATTACAATTGTGCAATAAGAAAACACATTGTTGAAAATTGATATAACCTTGAAATCCTCTAGGGAAAAACCAACAAACATTTAGATTTATTAAATTCTTCGTAAGGGTGTTTGCCCCACACTCAATGGTTATAAGGTAGTACAAACCTTGCAGATTTTTTAAAGAGAATCTTAAAAATAAATATAATATTAATTTCAACAAAACTAGCTATCAAATATTACATTAATTATGATATCATTTACCCACAAATACTCAAACACTATGTCTTTGTGGCATGACTCTTCCCATCAATGGATTATCCCGCAATTGACATTCCTTCAAACTGCATGAACCATTAGTATTTTTCCTTATAGAATGTTGAATATAATTTTTCTTTCCCTTGAATTACACTCCTTTCATACAATTACTACTGTAAACAAACTCTAACATATAAATAATAAATATTTTACTAGTTATGCTTCAACAATATTTTCATGGGTATAATTAGAACACATATGTAGTATTTTTGCATGCCTCTTTACTAACATTGTAGATGAATTAATTAAAATCATATAACTAACAAAAAATATTTATTTCTCTTTACACATGTATGGTTATTACACATGTCGGTCCATCCATAACTGACATGCATAGGGTGAATATATAGATATTACTAAATCATGCCCACTTATACCTACTTCGCATTTATTATTAGAAGATGAAACAGTTAGATTCTACTTCTACCCGTAAGATCATTATAATATTCTAAATAACATCCATGGGTATCACTATCTCTTTGCACAAGAAGAGGTAAATCTTTCCAAAGCTAAACTCCACACTAAATATTATTTCTTATACATGACACATTATTTTCAAAATGAAAAACCATCACAACTACCATATTTCAACAGAAACTAGCACATTAATGGTGGTATTTGTTGATTTAAATTCAGATTATTTTTCAAATAGATTATCCTAACAACCATTAGCCTTCTTCATATAAATACTTATCTCGCTAACAGAATAATTATTCTCTTGTGTATTTTATAGATTTTTCTTTACCAATAAATACAACACAACATCCATTTACTTCTATGCACATAAACACATGTTCTTTTCCAAGAACACTAATGAAATCGCTAATATGTTTATCTACATAAATACATATCCTCTTAAATATTAATTAGCATGTTGTCTATTGTTTTTTTCACCGCAACATATACTATTTTCCAAGGAATTAACAAAAAAACTATTATTTATGTGTGTATTAGGACAAATTATTTTCAAGGAATAATATAAAAATAGGCACATAATATTTTCAAGAATTCTAACACAATATGCATTATTTCTAGGCATGAAAAAACACATATTTTTTTTCCAAATAATTAAAATCATAGTATCTATGCTTTCATTCATGCCAACACATGTCTCCTTTCCAAGAAATCAAATGCATAACAATTAGTCTTTCGTGCATGCAAAGACACATTTATTTTTCAAGAAATCAAAATCTTAATAGCTATTATTTCAAACATGCAAACACGTTGTTCTTTTTCAACAAAATCAAATGCATAATATATATTATTTTATCGATAAAAACACATGTTTATTTCTCAAGAAATCAAATTCATAATAGCTATTCCTTCATGCATGCAAACACATGTTTCTTCTTCAAGAAATCAAAAGCATAATAGTTATTATTTCATGCATGAAACACATTTATTTTTCAAGAAATAAAAAACATAATGGTTGATCTTTTAGGCATATGTAAAACATATTCTTTTAAATAATTCTAATGGATAGGAATCCATGAAAATATTTGCACGTAAAAAAATATCATCTTTTCAGACACAAATCCCTGCATTTGTTTCAAGAAATGACATGGATTCTTTTTCCAAAATATTGGCACAATGAAATTTTCTTTTACCATTATATATCTAAAACAACAAAGATGTGGCTAATATTTTATGTAGTGATTCATATGCACTATTTTATTTTCTTTCAAGAACATGGGTAAAACATTCCATTGCAACTATTATTCTTCCAAGATTATTTATATTTTTTTCAAACGTGTCGACCCACTATCCACACTATTTGGATGGATGCTTAGTACTTATATTTTTTCCAATGTGCCGACCCACTATGAACACTATTTGTAGGGAGGCTTCTAGATATTTTTGCTACATATCTCACTTCTTTGCAAGGATTTCAAGAGTCATGCTCCTACTTTATTTTTTAGGAAAAATATTTTGTTTAATAGAGAAGGTGAGAAAATAATTACATCTAACCTGAACAAGATGCCATGGAATTATTGATTGTCCCATAATGTTTACCATACCCAACATTTGATTCACTTTTATGTCATTATCTCCTATTATTTTATTCTAAATTTCCCCTTGATCTTTTCCAACAAGACTGAAGAAGAATAAAAAAAACAAAAAACTATCCAAGTTACAAGAAGTCCACCCCTTCAACACATACTTTCCATGGTAGTTATAATTTAGTACCAACCCTTGAATATTCTTTAAGGTTAATTTTCAATAACACATACTTTAATAACGGATCGCAAAGGGTTATAGGCATATTGCATACTTCTCACCTTAGACATAACACAATATTTGATTTTCACCATTAACTTTTACTCATGGTATAACAATCAAAAGAACCCAGAGGGAATCCTTATCCTTTAAAATGAAGGATTTTAACTCCACGAAATACCAATATGAAACAATCATAAAATTTCATCAATATTCATAAGCATTTAAAACTACAAAAATATGAAGTTGATAATTTCAATCAGTTATCCATTATTCATTTCATACAAACAAAGACAAAGTATCCATATTGACTTGTTGTTACTTGTCATTTATTCTTGGAAATCATGGCCACTTTATGCATAATTTATAAGTATAAGTGGTTTATCAGCGATGGAAAGCACTCTAATATTAGTTTGACAACCAAAAAGAAATAACCTAGGGTGCTTTATGATCTCCATGAAAAGCACCATTTAATTTCTGATTAAAAAAAATCAATATAGTAAGAGTAATCACAACATTTTCAAGCATTAATTATTTATGCAAGTTCAAGTGATATTTTAATCACAATACTTCCACAAGTATTTAGAGATGACCTAGCTCTTTAATCATCAAAATGATCAATAACTGCATCAAGTCCATATTATCTTAGTCCCTGTTAAATACATCCACATATTACTTCTACAAGTAATGAGAGAGAACCTAGATCTCTAATAGCCAAAATTATTAATAACTATGTCAAGTGCAGACTATCTTATCCCCCATTAAGGACATTCACAAAATTGGTAATACAAGAAAGGAACTTGCACTTCCAGTAATTCCTTTTCGAGCACAAGTTCCTTTATTGTTAATATGTACATAAAATTATTACAAAATTCTATAGAAAATTCATTTTTAACACAACACATGATTAATTAGTTAATTTGTTCATTTGTGAGAAACATAGTGGGAAAAAAATACTCTTCCTAACTAATAGGAACTAGTTTCTACAACTAAAATGATCTATTTTCATGTCCAAAATAGATCACACCAAGTCTAGCATAGGATTTTACTAACCGCATAGGGTTTAGCTTGAATTCTACTAGCAAACTAGCTTAGAAATTCTAATTACCACATAAGTTCCAATAGAATATTGCTCTCAGAAAATCCTATATATTCCTCTAATAACTTCCTATATATGAGGAATTTATAGCTCAGCAACTCACTCTTTGGGACTAATCCAATACGCTCCAAAACCAACATAGTTGCCTTAGGAATTCTCCCCTGTCACCATATTTTCCATGTATTTTCCCTTAAAAATATCTATTATGTCTAGGTAAAGGAAATATAGATAGGAAACTTCCATCAATCAGTAGCCCTCCTTGGGCCTTTCAAAATTGTCCCATAACTGTCACATGTGAAATTACCTTTAGAATATTTTCTCGCTATGATTTTCATAATTAGCCATACTCATATTCACATTAAATAAAAAATAGCATTTAGATACATCATGCATTCATACTTAACCCTCAACATGGGTCCCATAATTTGGAAAGGTCAATTTGATAGGAAGTCGTAATTGACATTTCATATCATACATTTGGTATTCATTTCAAATTTTCCACATAATAAATATCATCTGATTTAGAAAAATAGTTCCAATATTGCATATCATAACATTATACCTTCTTATTTGCAATTTAAAATCACCCTTCAACATATTATCTTTCATAGGTTCTTATGATTCCATTAATATAATCGTGCTTAATCACATCATCAACATTCATAACATCTATCTTTAATAAATCCATACCTTATACCATAATACTATTGTTTAGAGAATATCTTGTCAATTAAATATTTCAACAATGTATAAATGTATTTGTCTAATCCATATTTCATAAACCATTTCCATGCATAACAAATGAGGCTACATCCAAAGAACTTTAGAACAAAATTTCCATAAAAAAAAATTTCCTATAATACTTAAGGCAATAATACCTTCAAAAATACATATTGACTAATTCAATATTCATTATGAAACATTACCAAATTCAAGTCAATCACGTGAACTTTTCTTGATTAAAATAATTAATAATGTTAATAGATTTATCACCATCGAGATTTTCATTTAGAAATGAAAATGAAGACACCACTTGTCCACAACACAATATACTTAACTCATTAAATTTAATGTAATGTCACCGAAACATTCACATGCACTGGATAAATTTATAAAGGATGAATTAACATATTTCTGAGGTGTAGGATGCATAATATTTAGCATCATTGTTGAATTATCAAATTATAAGGTTGTAAAGTTTGAGCAAGAAATGTAATCAACAACATCTAATTACTACTCATTCTATCATTAAGCTGGGACAACATGCACAATATATATATATATATAATGCATTTCTGTATATTATAATACTATAAAATATTCTTGCCTTCTCTCATCCAAGAACATATCATTTGTGCATGTTCATATGAAAATCCAAAACTCCCAACATAACAATGCACCAGTTACTTTAATGGCACTATTGTATCATTATTGTTACACAACATTTTTTCATTGTCCTTGCAATCCCCATCTCGCCCATTGGAGGGTCATTTCCGTGATCAATAAGTAGTGTCATGCCTTGCAAAGACCATTATTGTATCCCTTTACAAGAGAGTAATATTTCTTCTGTTGAAAAATCCCTCAGGAGAGACTCAAAAACCCTTGTTTTTTCCTTGGCATGGGTATTCAATTATGCCCTCGTGCCGAAGGGAAAGATTAACACTAGGCCCTGCACCAGATGGCGCTCTGTCTCAGTTTTCCACCTACGGTGAGCTATTTATGGAATGTTTTTTAAAAATAGAGGCGGATATTCTGCTCCAAAAACTCCGAGGATGAGTCTTTTGGAGTTGTTGAACTAATAAACCACAGACTCCCTCCTTTATTTTATGGTTTCCACTTCTTATGGAAACCTCCTAAAGGATAGGCCTCCCTCCCACCTTTGTAGGGATCCTAGCCTCCTCCTTTTCCTCTATAAAAAGAAGTTATCTCTCTTTGCATAAGCTATTTGAACTTGGATAATTGAGTATACTATAGCTGATTTGTTGAAGAGATAGAATACGAAGGAACTTAGTTGAGAGAGTTTAAGCCCATGCCTTCATCTCGTCTAGATCCCCTGAAAAGTATCTGAGACATGCTTCAGCTGAACCCTACTAGACGAGACCACGATGTCAAAGGTTTGGTTGTATCTCTTCCCTTTATCAATGTATGCA
Source organism: Pinus albicaulis (assembly GCA_034641835.2). NCBI lineage: Eukaryota > Viridiplantae > Streptophyta > Pinopsida > Pinales > Pinaceae > Pinus > Pinus albicaulis. The sequence continues at coordinate 29,422 of JAXQQM020067497.1, forward strand.
CATGACTATTCTTTGGTTCCACTATTGTGTTATGACATTTGTTTAATGCAATATGTTTAGCCTCCTTTGACTAGCTAATAGTTATGAATGAAGTGTTATTATGTCGTACGTTGTTCTTTTCGATGTTTTATGTGCAGGTATCCAAGCATGACTACAATAGGATTATGACTTTCCAAGGTAGGAGCGAGAGGCCACCACCATTACAGCCACGATGACAGCATTGGATTCCAGGCAGGTCGATCTACCATGTCCTCTTTCATTCAATAACTAGGGACAGACACTCTAGCATGACTGTTTGTTTCTAGACTCACTCTAGGGCTATAGGGATTGCCTCTGTCCGCAAAGGGGATTTACCTACTTAACAATTACCAAAGTTCTTTGTAACCTGCAAGAACTTGTAGTCATATCTATGCATTTATAAAAACTATTCACTTTGACAATAATTATAGTTTATTTCATATAATACTATTATCTATAAAAGAATATACAAAGCTTTGTTTATATAAAACACAGATTTATCATTAATATGTAAGTGTCGATAACATTTATGGTAACGATTAAAACAACCAAAAATTCAACAATGTATCATCACCGATAGACTAACAACATGAATTAAAATTTCACAATCATTTATTTTACAACTTGTAATACTATTAATAAAATCCAATTAATCAATATTAGTCATAAAAAATAATCAATTCTGCCAACCATCTTAAATTCAATGGAAATCCATGAGAAGAATGAATCCTCATTTATCCATTACAACGAAAGTCTTATCATTTGACTTATTGTTTATCTTTAATATTTAAAGGGGTTCTTTCAATGTATTTTAAAACATTCTTTTGTCCTATTCAAGGACATTCCCTCCCTTTTCGTTCATTCATTCTTTCTTTTTAAGTAGTGAATTGTAACTTTAGTCTTGTTCTTAAATGCAATCTTTATTGTAATAGTATGCATGCAAAGGTTGGTAGTTGATATAAAATATCACTAATGAGTGCTTAGGATTGTTCAGAATTGCAACTGAGGTTTTATTGTTTCTTGTCCACATAATTAATATTCAAATGTCATTAGCACAATTTAAAGCAGACATTACCACTTTCTATTATTTAATGTGGTTATTAGCATGAATCATGCATCTCATCTAAAATGTAGTCTAATGCATATATCATTATGTATATTTCTTAGGATCATGCTTGATTTTATGCCCACTAGCATCATATCTATACTTATATTCCACTTACGGATTCCCAAAAGGTGCTAATGTTGCAACCTTTTGCTTTGACATGGCTTATAACATCCCCTAGTAAAAATTCTGTAAAAGTACACATGATTATAATATTTTTTACAAAATGTATGAAAATTTAATAATATAAATTCACTAATCCATATTTTTTAATTGATCATTAGATAAGATCATGATCAATAAATAGAGTTAACTTTATGAATGTAATAGCAAGTCACATAACATAATAACAAATGTTGCAGCATAATATCATAAGCTCCCCGTTAGAATGTTGCATCATTCTCATGGTTATTTAAGCGGGTTATTTAATCACAATATTCATTATGTAAATTTGACATCATATAAGGAAACAACATCATTAGAATATAATAGTAGGAAAACAAATCATTGAACATTGATATACCCTCTAAACCTCATAGGGAAAAACTAGCAAAATTTTAATTTTGTCTAACATTTCATGAAGGTGTTCAACCCTCACTCAATGGTTGTATGAGAGTCCATCCCTTCTCCATTGTTCAAAAAAAATATCACAAATAAATATCATCTTAATTTCAACACAAATATCTATTATTTATTACATTAATCATTATATCATTTACCTCAAACCGTCGAATACTATGTCTTTGTGGTCTAGTTCTTCCCATCAGTGGATTATCCTGTAGTTGACATTCCTTCGAACTACATGGATAACTAGTTATTTTATTTCTAGAATGCTAAATATAAGATGTCCTTCAGATGAATTACAATCCTTTCTGATAATTATTAATATCAACAAAATCTAACATCTAAATTATAAATCTTTTACTAGTTATTCTTCAAGCATCTTTTCATGGGTATAATGAAAATTCATACAAAGCATTGTGACATGCCTCTTTATTAACATCGTACATGAAACAATTAAAAACATATAACTACGAAACATGCATGTTTCTCTTTAGATATGTATGTTTATGAAACTTTTCATTCCATCCATAACTCACATGCATAAGGTGAATATATGAATGTTATTGAAGCATGGTCACTTGTCCATACTTCAAATGTATCATGAGAAAAGGAAAAAATTACATTATATTTCTACACATAAGAACACAATAATATTTTCAAGAACCTCCATGGGTATCATTATCTCTTCGCACAAGAAGAGGTAAATGTTTCAAAAGTTAAACACCTTACCTATTATTTCTTCCACAAGACATATTATTTTCAAAATGAATAATCACCACAACTACCATATTTTAAAGGAAACTAGAAAATTAACAATGGTCTTTGTGCATGTAAATTTATACTATTTTTCAAAATATATTATCCTAACAACCATTATCCTTATGCATATAATAATTATATTTATAACACCATAATTATTCTCTTTTGCATGATATATACTTTTCTTTCCCAAAAAATGTAAGAGAACAACCATTTACTTCTATGCATATAAACAAATGTTATTTTCGAAGAACACTAACACAATAGTTAATATTTTTGTGTACATACACAAATATTATCTTCAAGGGTAACTAACATGACGAAATTTTTTTGTGCACCCCAACACATTCTTTTTGAAGGACATAGAAAAATAATCGTTATTTATATTCATATAAGCACATATTCTTTACAAGGAATTATATAAAAGTAGTCACATATTATTTACAAAAAGTGTAACAAAATAGTCATTATTTAAATGCATGCAAACACATGTTCCTTCTTCAAGAAATCAAAAGCATAATAAGCATAATTGTTCTTTCAAGCATCAAAACATATATTTTCTTTCTAAGAAAATTAAATGCATAATAGCTATTTTTTTATGCATACATACCCATGTTTTTGTTTAAATAAATCAAATACATAATAATTATTATTTCATCCATGCAAACACATGTTTCTTCTTTTAAGAGTCAAAAGCATAATAGTTATTCATTGATGCATGCAGACACATGTTTATTTTTGAGAAATCAAATGCATAATAGATATTATTTTTATGCATATGTAAAAACATATTATTTTCTAGAATTGTAATATATAAGAATCCATTCAAATATTTCCAAAGAAAAATATTTTATCTTTTAACACACAAATCCCAGCAATCTTTCAGGAAATGACATGGACTATTTTTTCAAAAGATTAGCACAATGAAATTGCCTAATATTTTATGCAATGATTCATATACAATATTTTATTATATTTCAAGAACATGGGAAAAATTTAAAATTTATTTGAAGAAAATGGGCAAAATATTCCAATAAAAACTATTATTCTTTCAAGGGTACTTGTATTTTGTCCAACATGTTGAGCCACTCTGAACATTGTTTTCAAGGAGGCTTCTAGAGGTTTCTACACCATGTTTTACTTCACTGTGAGACTTTCAAGGGTCATGCTCATTCTTTCATTTTGAGGAAGTAGACTTGAATAGCAAAGAAGTTAGGAAAATAATTACATATGGCTTAAACAAGAGTCCATGGAATTGTTGAATGTCTCGTTATTTTTACCGTACCCAACATTTGATTCACTAATATCTCTTGATATCCTATTATTTTCTTGTGAATTCTCCCTAGAGCTCTACAAAGAGGAGAAAAGAGGATAATAGTAATATAGTTGGAGAGAGAGATAGAGTTATGGAGGAGGGGAGAGGATTTTAGAGAGAGAGAGAGAGAGATAGAGAGAGAGAGAGAGAGAAAGAGAGGTGAGAAAAGGAGAGAGATGAATGACGAGAGAGAGGACTTGAGAGAGAGAAAGAGAGTGAGGGGGGAGTGAGAGGATTGTATGGGAATGAGAGAGAGAGAGAGAGAGAGAGAGATTAAGTGATGTGGGAAGAGATGGGGAGGTAGGAGAGAAAGGGAGAGAGAGGAAGGAAAGGAGAGGGGACTTGAGAGAGAGGAGGAGAGAGGGAGGGAGATAGAATGAGAGAGCGAGGGAAGATGAAATGCAGAGAGAGTGACAAATGGAGACAGATTTTGTATGTTTGGGGTGAGATAAAGAGATAAAAAAGGAGAGATGGAGAGAAGGGAGGAGAGAAGGAGAGAGAGAGAGAGAGGCATATATTAACAAATTTTCAAGGTGAATATATAGAGAGAGAGAGATGGGAGACAAATGAAGAGAGAGAGTGGATAGAGTTAGGGAAATAATGATGAAGATGGAGGGGGGAGAGAGACGAGCGTAATAATAAATATAGAGAGTGTGAAATATGGAGAGAGAGAGAGAGAGAGAGAGAGAGATAATGAATATGGAGAGAGAGGGAGAGAGGATAGTAGGAGGGGAGAGAGATATAATTGAGGGAGAGGGAGGGAAGGGGAAGAGAGAGAGAGGTAGGGAGAGGAGGAGGGAGTGATAGATAGATATATTGGAGAATGTGAGTGTATGTTTTGGGTTTGATATAGAGAGACAAAGGGAGATAGAGATATATATGGAAGGTGAAGAGAAAGAAGAGATAGATGGAGATAGGGAGGGAGGGACAAAGAGATTGATAAATATGGAGTGAGAGAGAGTGTGTGTTTTTGGGGGTGAGATAAAGAGACAAAGAAGGAGATATGGAGGGACACACACACACACACACACACGCACACACATATATATATGTGGAGGAAGGAGAGAGGGAAGAATATTTATTGCAATATATGCATTGATTTCGATGTATATGGTGATTTCTAATCCTATTTGATTTCTTGAACTAGATGCATTGATTTTAGTGTAGATTTTGATTTCTAATGATATTTGATTACTTCCACTAGATGTATTGATTTCAATGTAGATGATTTATATTCCTATTTGATTTCTTGCACTAAATGCATTGATTTCAGTGTAGATGGTTATTTCTAATCTTATTTGATTTCTTGCAATAGATGCATTAATTTCAATGTAGTTTTGATTCCTAAATATATATGATTTCTTACACTAGATGCATTGATTTCAATATATATGATTTCTAATATTATTTTATTGCTTTCACTAAATGAATTTATTTCATTGTAGATGATGTTTTATAATCCTATTTGATTGCTTGTACTATATGCATTGACTTTAGTGTATATGTTGGTTTTTAATCTTATTTTCTTACATGCAATAGATTCATTGATTTGAGTGTAGATGTTGATATCTAGTCTTATTTTATTACTTGCATTAGATGCATTGATTTCAGTGGAGATGTTGTTTTATAATCTTATTTGATTTTTTGCATAAGATGCATTGATTTTAGTGTATATGTTGATTTCTGATCTGATGTAATTGGATGTATGATGGTACATTAATTTTATTGTCATTGGATTAATAATTTGGATTGATTTCAGTGCAAGCACAAATAATTATTGACAATGTAGATTTACTTTTCTGTTATAGTAATTAAACCTAATAATATTGGAGAGAAAGAGAGACAAGGTATGATGTTTACTACAACATCTCGAGCTAAATATTTAAATGGTTTATGATTTCAACTGTCTTTTTCATATAATCGATATGAAAATATGACACAACTAACAAGGGTCACAATAATAATAGTAGAAGAAAATAGTTTGATATTGATCACAATGAAAGCTATTTGTAATTTACTACATTCTTATTATTCACATTTTCTATCATTCAATATTATTACATTTTCACTTTGTAATAAAAAATTTTATTTCATCATTTTTCATCATTAAAGTTATTTTACAATATTTATCATCTCAACAAACTCGGGTAACTAAGAAAATTTAAAATTAAAATGAATTGATAAATCTCAAACATATTTAGCATATTTAAAATGGTTATATTAATATTAGATGTATTTACATATTATAGATAAAATTAATCATATGTTCCTTATATTATCAATAGATTTTCCTTAGCTGCACATGAGTGAAACCAACCTAGATCCATATTAACTCTGGATCTATCAAGCGCTGAGAGGGATAAAATCTCTTTAGGTGCAAACCTTTCCTCAAGTTTTTCACTCAAAAAAGAGGTTTGCACCTAGAGAGATTTGATCCCTCTCAGCGCTTGACAGATCCGGAGTTAAGATGGATCTAGGCTGTTTTATTTAAATGTGATAATTTTTTTAATCATGATCCATAGAGTTACATTATTTTTTATTTTACAATAATTCAACTAATGATAAGAATATTTATTTCGCCCCTTTTATGTAAAAGGATACAAAACTATTTTCATCGGAATTCAAAGAAGGACTAAGAAAACACTTATCTTTAACGCTAGTGATGTTTCTATTATTTAAACAAAATACTTAAATAATATTTAGTAATATCTATTTACACTTACCTTGAATTAAAGGTAATTTTTTCTTATGTTAAAAAGAAATACAAGGTGGTAGTTTTAATTAATTAATTAATTTTTCTATTTTAAAATTTCATAGTAAATATGGATGACAAATACAAAATATTTTTTTCATTAAAATGGAAAGTGGATGGAAACCGAATATAAATATGATTAGACCTATTTCACTATTTCGTGATCATAAGAGTAGATTCTTACAAATTACATGAAAAAACTGATAAAAATAGAACATAATCAAGAATTATTTAAATATTCTTTCCACTAAAACTAAGGTGTTGTTGTTGCCATAACACACTCCAAAATTTCACTACATTCAAATTTTTGAGCCTACTTCCTGGTCGTATCACATGTCTCCATTGTTGTAAAGTGTCATATTATATTCCTTCATATTTCTTGAGTGATCTTAAGCCTTATCAAGTGTCATCACATCAATTACGACATCTATATGTTTGTTTCATGGTCACATAACCTTTCTTGTTGTAAAGTGACACCTTTGGGTCGCAGTCGCACACTCTTCACTATTTATAGTTGGGTAATATGAATAAAGTGGAAATTTCATGAATATTCATTGTTGGTTAAGTTTTTCTATGTTTTTTAGGTAACTTATTATGTGTCACACATGGTTTCGTTTCCAGAACTCATATTGGCCATCCCTCGACCAACCATCCAGACTTAGAAAAATTCTGGTTCTAAATGCACCGACAAAGGAAAATAGTACATGATCACATTCACAAAGCTTGATGGGTGATCCTTCACTCTTCAGAAGAATTCCCTATTCCCTCGCACAAAGTTGGGCACACTTCAAAAGCATGAAGCCCCTTCCATGTTCTTAACGACACCCTCATATTCACTAAGTCTTCCTTGAGCGCATTCCCTTGACTCGAAGATGTGTGCCCCCTTGGAGCACATGGGAGCATCCTGAAGACTTGAAGCTCAATCCTTCGACCTTCCCTTATGCACCTTATGCCATCTAGATCTAACTTTAGTGCACTATCACACATTGAAGGCACGAAGACTTAGCTTTCATCCTTCAAGAGTGTGACATGCACCCTTACTATGACCTCCTAGGCACATGAGCACACCTCAAAAGCATGAATCCTTAGCCTAAAAACATTAGGAGTGTGACCTAAGCCCTCATTCTCTCCCTTGGGTGAAAAACACACTTGGGAATCCTGAAACCTTCCCCTTCATCATTCGGACTTGTGAGATTCACCCTTCCTTCATTTCCTTCTTCATGATGGCGCATGAGCGCATCCCAAAGTCTCAAAGCTCATCCTCCTCCATCCTTCAACCTTTTAGAGTACCCCCTTACGAACTGAAGCTCAGTTGACCATTTTAAGCGCAATGAATGTGCATGAACAATAAAATATTCATAAAACATGGTATAGTAGGATATTTTCAAACTAACAGTTCCTCGTCATGGGTGATTGCAGAAACAGGTAGTTTAGGAACCTTATGGAAAGCACACACAAGGAATATTAGGAAAAAAGGATGAACAATAGAAGTGCAAGAAGAAGAAAGAACACACCTAAAACTCGATGATCAATGCACTATAAATATTTGAAAATTTTGAAGACGCTTCAGAGGATGGAAACACCATGAGAATATGATGATATGTGTTACACCATTTTTTGGTCATCTAACCTATTATCATTAGATGGACCCAAGTACATCATGTAAGAGCAATTTTACTCCAAGTAAAATTGCTTTCACTATGAAAATAACCCCATAAGGAAATATTAAATAAATATATATTTGTTTGATTTTCCTTAAGAAATAATTAATTAAACAATAGTTTAACTAATATTTCTGGTTATATTTAACCCAAAACAAAGAAATTAATTAGATAAATCATTACTTATCTTATTATTTTCTAAAGAATAATTGTTTAAATCTCATTTAAATAATATTCTTTGTTAAATATGACTAATTCACCCTTAAATAATTAAATAAATCATTATTTATTTGATTATTACTCAACCATATCCTTAAAATGATAAATAAATCATTTATTTATTTATTATTACTTAATCACATCCTTAAAATGATAAATAAATCATTTATTTATTTTCTATTTACAAATAAGGGGATTTGACTCGAGTCAAATTCCTTTTCCCTCCAACAAATATAATAAAATATTCCATAAAAATTGGATCTAGATTTGGTTAATAATATTTTAATTATGCACCAATCTCTAGACTAACTCAATATTTTGTTATAAATAGAAGGATTTTTCCATTAATTTGTCACCTTTTGTTGCCTAAAGATCACTCTGGATCTCAACTCTTGGTCTGGCTATTGATCCATTATCATAGCCATATTTTTCCATTTTTGTTTGGGTTTTCTACACCATCAAGAGAGAGGAATTCTAAATCTGAAGTGCTGAGGACTTACAAGAACCCATCCCATTGAGGAGAACATGGAACACCCTCTTGTGTTTTCCTCCCAGGTGCCATTAATAAAAATTTCATTGGATATATTCTTGTCTTGTCTATTGGATATATGGAGTAAATCTTATTTTTATACTGTTTAATGTCTTCTAATGCATAGATCTAGGTTTTTGCAACATTTGTCTTGATCATGTAATTGTAGATCTGAAGATATTAGTAGTCATTTCTACTGTTACAGTTGTTTGTTATGCACAGCTAAAGTGGTCTTTTTTCGTACACCTCGAATCAGGATTCATACTAACAACTGGCAACTCCACTGGGTTTACCATTATGACCGTTGTCGTTTTTCTGATCCATGCATATCTAGCTGCTTGAAACCCTAGGATTTCTTTTCAACCCCCTTTTTTTTTATTCTTGATTTTTTTTTTAACCTATAAAACCCTAAAATGATAAAAATTCTAACTTCCACGTGTTTTCGGACCCATTGCACAGGTGACAGACATCAGCCGCATCTAAGACAAAAAAAATTCTGAAATATGCCGTTGAGAGTGCCAGAAGTGCAGGTCACACTTTTCTTCCCAAAACCTACGACCTAGACCTCTAGGGCGCAATCTACAGCCCAAAAAGTGCGACCTCTACTGAAAACAGGTCAAAAACTGTGACCTAAAATTTTTGCAAGGTTTTTTCTAAATTTTTTATGGGTTTTGCTAAGCTTTATTCAGGATTTTCTCACCTCCATATACGCCCTTTTTGGACCTGTAATTGTTCTATTTTTCTCAACTAAGTGGGAACCTAGCCCCTTAGGGCTTCAGTACCCTCCACTTTTCGTGGAAGAGTGTCTGTTGTTGCAGGTTGTCTCAAATTTCAGAGTCTTCAGCTATTTTTTCAGATCTGATACCTCATCTTCAGATCCACTTCAGGTCAGATTGTTATCCATCCAAATATTCCCATTTAGCTTTGTTTGGGTTTTCCATTAGGGGGCACTCCGCTTCCCCCTTGGAGATAGCCTTTCGCCACCTCTTTCTACATCAAATTTCCTCTGGTTTGTTGTTGTTTTCTGCACCACTTTCCAGTAGATTTTGTCTTTTAGATCTCTGTCCCTCTTGAGCCAAGATCCATTAGCCTTTTTTATTGTGTTTAGATTAGTTTTTTACTCACCTATATACTAATTTTTGAGAGGCCCACCTTCTTGGGTTTAGATTATTGCATTATTAGCTATTTATTTTTTGTTTTGTGGGCCTATATACTATCATTTGCAGGTTTACTTACAGCTATACAACAACACTTTTTATTTTTCTCTACAAATGTATAGGTTTAAAAATTAAAATTTACACACTTTTACACACACACCCTAAGCGAAAAAGGGCTTGGTTAACACCGCCAAGAAAAGACTCTAAAACATTGAAATCAATTGATCCTGCACCTTTCTACCCTTGTTTCGACATTGTAATCAGTTGATCTTGCACCTCCCTACCCTTGTCAGTCTCTTTTTCCTTGGTTCCGTGTGTGTTTCATCATTTATCAACCTCCCATGGGCTCTAATTTTCCTCGGGGGGGGGCCTAGCACCTCCTACACATCTTCCCCTCTTGGTAGCATGTATTCAGGGTTTAGCATGCCTCCTCTCTTTACCCAAGCTCCTCTATACCACACTATTACCCAACCTCTTCTGTCTGGCACCCCCGATGACCAGATTCTCATGATGAAATCTAATCGACCTTTTACCATAGACATCAATCTTCAGACTTGGTACCGTCAGTACAAGAAGCCTCATGCTATGTCTGTCCTTGGGGTGCCTCCTTCGGCCTCTATAGAGCGTCTTTCAACACCTAATGGCCCCTTGAAGATCCCTCAGCTTAGGGTGGAGGTTCATACCAAGATCCCTAAGGGTCCACTATGCCGAAATGCTGCTTCTAGTAAATTCGCCCATTCGTATAGCACAGTCGATGATTTGGCACAATCCCCTGCTACCATTTCAATGCTAGAAATCCTCTAGTCGTGCCCTTCACAACAAAAATGTCTTCTATCTGCGGTGGCCACTGTAGACCCTTCCGATGATCGATTGATTGTCTTTGATGCTTACTGGTCATAACATCCTCCTCTCCCTACTTCCGTCTCTTTCCAAATCCTAGTCAAGATCTGGAACGCCAACGTTTCTTGATGCATTATTGATGAGGGGGCATCCACCTGTGTGAAGTCCACTTCGGTTTGGAAACAACTCATATCTACTGAGTTGGATCCGTCCATGATCACCCTCTAAGCATGGGATGGCCACGCCTCCAAGCCCATTGGCTTATTCCACAATTGTCCTATCACTCTTGCAGGCATTACAGTTTGCGTTGACGTGGAAGTCATAGATGCCCCCTTAGAATACATCATTCTATCGGGTCATATCTACACTTATGTGATGTCTGATTTTCATTCTTCGGTTCACCACAATATTTCCTTCCCCCATAATGGAAAGATAGTCACCATTGACCAGTTGCGTATTACGAGCCAAAGTCTCAGACCTCCCCTGAGTCCACTATCTCTTCAGTGGCCAGCAAGCAAACTGCTGACCCTTTGACCAGTGTCTTACCTGGCATCTACAAGGACTCCTCCTTGCTTGGTACACTCCCTGGTATTCTTCCTCCTATCTTTGATCCCAGCTCATCGAATGTTTGCATGATGCAATCATCTCGGGATTCTCTCAATAGGCCCGCCTCGGCTAGTCAGCAACCCTCTCACCCTCCGTAGCCGTCTCCTAGCCCTTCGATGTAGCCTCTTGGACCTCCTCCTCCTGGCCCTTCAGCTGGTACTCATGAGTCTATTTATCCTCCTGGGTTGGTTCCTCCAAGCCTTAACCATTTAAGAGTCGTCCCACCTAGCCATTACCCCTCCAATCAGATATTGTTCCTAGTCCCTCCACCAGGAACCTATACGGCACCTGTCATGGCCACCCTCTATCTCCCTAACTTGACCATTTGGCTCCCTCTTTGGTACCTTTATCCTCCAACTGCCACCCCGCCAGGTCAACCGAAACCTTATCTTTCTTTGAACCTAGTTCAATTGGTCCCCTTGACTTCTCCCGTCGTCACATTTCCTCAGCCACCTCAACAGGATCTGCCTCCTATTGCGACCGCTTCGGGTAAGAAGGGGAGAGCTTGCAAAAAGTCTTCAAAGGAAAAAGCTACCTCGACTGACCCTGCACGTCCTCCACCTCCAAAGCCCTACACTTTGTGTGATATCATCGATCATGCCACCCATGTTTGTCCGGAGCTACCCCACATTAAGCCCATGGTTAATGTCGCGTTCCCTGAGTCTACAGTCCCTAAAATCTCTGCTTCTTCATCGACCGCAAGCAAGAAAACCAAGACTATTCACACCAAGCACCCTTGTGCTTTTTTTGGTATCTGTGGCCATTACTCTCATCATTTTCCCCGCCTTACAAATTACCGTGACTCTTTGGAGGTAGTTCGGGAGTACGATATTGAACAGAATCAATCCACTTCTCGCATACTTGCACAGTATGTTGTAGGCCAGACTAAGGATTTACCCACTCCTATTGACATTCCCCCCCCTGATGTCGAAATGACAGAGCATGTGGCCACCATCCTCTACCTTTCATCATCCTTGAGACCCTCGACAGAAGCTCCCTCTGAATCTTCTCTTATTGTTTCACTTGACCTCCTTTTAGAAAACACCTCAAGCTCAACATCAATACATCCTTTATCTACTTGTTCTTACATCATCCCCTGTGACGATGTGCATGTGAGTCTTTCTTCTCATGATGATGAGTCAGATAGCCTCACCGCATCATGTGGTCTCCCTTCCTCCTGTCCTTCCACCTCCTGTTGTGACGATGAAATCATGGAAGCCACGTCCACTCCTAACTTCATCTTTCTTGCCCATAACCGGGATGCCATCATCCATACCTTTGGTGACTTATGCAGCCTGAGCTCAAGCTATGCCTCCGGTAGCTCCCACACTTCCCCTCACTCGCGACATGTGAGAAGTAGACATCCTACCCATATCACTCCCTTCTGCAGAGTGCATTCGATGTCTACTATGCGCTCAGGTTGCCAACATTATTATTTATCCTCCCATTTATTGTCTTGTGGAACCTTTCAGAGGGAACCCCCATGAACACCTTATATTGGTTTTGCCGATGGTGCAAGTTACTACTCTCGGAATTTAGCCTCGGTAGGTTGGGCCATTTTTACCCCTTTGCAAGCATTTGTTCTTTCAAACGGTGTATGCATTGGTATTTCTACCAATAATCAGGCCAAATATGATGTTGTACAAAGTTTATTAGCCAATGCCCTTTCACATCGCATCATCCACCTTAATGATCATTTATATTCCCTACTTCTTGTCATGCAATTGAATGGTGTATATCACGTGCATAATCCTATCCTTTTCAGAAGATATTTATGAGTGAAGCTTTTGATGCATGAATTTGAAATCATTTCTTTCAGTCATGTACCTAGAGCACAAAATCACTATGTAGATAGCATTGCAAACCATATTTTGTATTGGTATTTAACACACACACTTAACACAAGACAATAACATAAAAATATGAAAACGATGCATATCCATAGTACGTGTCGTACAAATTTTTTTAGATTTCATTAACTCTGATACACATGACATGCCCATAGCATGTTACAAAACCTCAACACTAGGGGCACCACTTACCCCTACACACTAATCACTATCTTGAGGATCCCGAGCCAATGGCTCTACCCCCACTGCTCGTAGATCACGCATGCCCTGTCTGGCCATCGCCATATGCTACATGACCCCTCGCCATTCTGAGGGTAAACCAATACATGGCTCTATGTACTGGTCATCTAAGTCCTGCCAACCACGTTTCGAAACACTGGTTAGAAGCCTCTCACATCTATGAAGGATATCCTCCAGAAGGGTTGCTACATCCTCATTTTGCTGCACCCTTGATCCAATAGACCCTGCGGCCCCTGATATTGCAGGTCGTCCCATGTACCCAGTCGGTTTTATCGGTGTTGTATCTGCAGACCCAAAGTAAAAGAATCAGTATCACATATAATATTCTAGAAACTTTACATGCACATAAAATATTAGCTATTTTTCACTCACCATCGGGCCCCCATATACGACTAGGCGGCAGTGGCAGATCCAGGTCCCCATAATAATACATCCCACTATAGGGATAGTCATCTATATACAGCGGCATCTGATCCCAATGAACAAAGAAATCACTATGGAACACCCATCGAACTGCTTCACCTCCTCCTCTGCATAGTAGTCGCCCCCACCGGGGCATCCTAGGTTCTCTCGCGCCTCCATCTAGGAGTTGTATGCGAGGTTGAAGTGTCAAGATCTTCTCAAAGAAGAAAGAGCACAAAAATGTACCATATGCACAGTCATGGTTCACTTGTCGAATACATAGAGACAACTATTGTTTCAATGACGACAACATCATCTGGGCCCACGCATAGTAGGTCCCACTCAAAAAACTCTCCAGAAGCATCATTTGACCCCCTGTGATATGATGGAGTGCCTAGTTGCCCAAGATCTGCAACATCGTTGCAGCCACAACACAGGTGTATAACCTCTCCAAATCCCCAATGGGTATCCGAGTCCCCTTGACATGAAGACCTGGCTGACAATGGCACTCTACAAACTCTATGATGTTCCACCCATGCAGTAATACTAGTTGAGTATTCCCTACCATCCCAAGTTGTGGAGGACTAGTCAGGAAATATATATCCTGGACTGTCAACTCAATCTGGTGCCCATGCACTATAAATACCTCATGGTCTGGATCCCAATAGTTGATAATACAAGCCAATAAGGGCTCCCCAGCTCTCATCAAAGGGTTCTCCACAAACTTCAGAACCCCAAACCTAGCCAAAGCACTGCGGACACCCTGATCCTCCCGGATCTCCGACCGTAATGTGCCTAGGTCTCTCTCTCTCCAGTTGATCTGTAATTATTCCATACCTACACAAAACCATCATATTTATCAGTATCCAGATAGGAAAGACTATTTCTCATCAAAAAACCATAGTGCTCAGCTGAAAAGCAACACAGAAACACCCCTCCTGGACAGGTCACACTTTTCTGGCCAAAACTTGCTACCCAGGTCGCACTTTTTGCCCCAAAAAGTGAAAACTAGCTGTGAAAAGGAGAAGAGAGCTATTACTAAGCCTCAGGGACCTAATCTGAACTTTTAATCCACTGAAAAGAAATAGTAGGGTTAGGCCTATTACCTTCAACTGACAGATCTCGATTCCAATGGTTGGTTTTTTTGGTACGATCGCCACAAGATTTAGGGCCTTATCTCCTCTCTACATTCACCAAATCTCCACATGAAAATGAATGATTTTGGAGGGAAAATGCCTTCTTAAAAGAGAACCCCCTATTTTTTCTTTCGCCTGTTGCGATACAACCGTAGCTCCATTTACCAAACCGTCCACACCGTTGGGAAGCTCTCACTGAGCTCACAAATGGGTATCTGTTATTTTTAGCCATTTGATACTTGACCGAGACATATTTTTCCCATGAAGCATCACTACACCCTTCCTCAAAATCGAACTTCTTCACTTGCAACACTTGTACTGGGGGCACAATGTTTCCTCCATACTTGTCCTCTCTCGTGTTTACTTTCATCGTGAGTTACCATCTTGTACTCATGCCTTTATGGTCCCCATTGGACCCTTTTCCGGTCTGGTAGCACCATCGAGTCACCCTTTTTTAGATCATCCAAGTTGAGTCATCATTGCTTTCATGGAGTTTATCCCAAGTTCCTTCGCACCCCGCTATAGTCCTCCATCCTTCATTGCTTGGTTTCTCTCTCGTGTCGCTCATTATGTCCTTCAGTCCCACTGTCCCCTATCCCCCATGATATTATGTCAGTCGCTGCTAGGTCATCCATGTTGTTTATGCTCTAACAAGGGAAGTCGTCCGTTCACTACTCATTTCCCCCCCACTTCATCATCATCATTAGTGTCAGTCTGTTAGTCTCTCTACTATTTTCTCTCGTGCCTTAGTTGAGGATCCCTTATTGCCTCACCTATGGAAGACCTCCTTTTGTCGACATCAGCTCATTCATTCCAGAAGACAGGTCTAGAGGGCAGTGTACCTTGGTTCTAGCTTCCACTTTTTCTCAGTACCTCGGATCAGGCAAAGGGACTCCTTATTGCCATTTGACTTGATTGTTTCTCAGCTCCAGCTCCTTTCATCATGATCAAGATCTGTATACTTGATGGTTTACTGATATAACAACTGACATCAATGATTCTCAAGTGTATGTGAGATGTCTCAGTCCTCATGAGAGGGTGGCCCTACAGGTAGCCCCCCACACACTCGGATGACATCTTCATTACAGCCTTTGATGCAGCTCCATACATTTGATGATGACGGAATCAGGCGTTGTTAGGTCCCTATATTACTAGTATAGTCCTTTATTTTTGTTATTGTAATCCCCCTTATTGTTATTATTGTAGCCTTGTAACCCCCATATTGTTATTATTGTGCCGTTAAATTATTATTGTTAGGTTGGCTAGGATTACATTGTGGCCCCATGGACTCCTCTATATAGAAAGGAGGTTTTTTAATTTGTATCATCCAAGAATTGTTCATTCATGTAATGTATTGCAGGTTTCCCCCTCGAAGTGGTTTATTTATAAGGCGTTGATATCTCTTTTCTTCCCTTTTTGGAGCTGGTTTCACAACATTTGGTACCAGAGCTTTGAGATTCCAGGGTTTCGCTGCTCCAAATAGGTCATTGTGGTAATTTCATTATAAATTTTTTTCTATGAATTTTCAAAAGCTGAAATTCTTAGTGTGTGAAGCTGAAATCCTGAAGAACATTGTTGCAAAATTTCAGAGCTTTGTTCACAACGTTTTTGGATATATGATCTGTGGAAGTTAGGTCTTTTTGCAGGCTCCTCAATTTAATCTAAACATGTCATTGTGGAATTTGCGCTATACATTTTTTTCTATGAAGGTTCAGAATCTGAAATTTTTAGGGTGCGAAGCTAAAATCCTGAGGAAATGCATCACAAAATTTCAGAGCTTGGTTCACAATATTTTCGGAGATATGATCTGTGGAAGGTAGTGCTTGTTCAGGCTCCTGAATTTCATCTCAAACAGGTGATCGTAGGAAAATATTCATAACTCTCTCTCTGAGCATCGGATTTGCATGCCATGAATAGTGGTAAATGGTACACAGATTTTAGTTTCTTTACTATCAATTTCAGAGCTAAAACATGAAACAGTGACACGTGGGAAGTTGTACAAGTTCGCTCTACTAAACTAGTCCATAATTAGGTCACTATGGGAGATTGGACATAACTTTTCCCTGGAGAATCCACATCAAGTCAAAACTGTGGCATTCAAAATATAATTCAAAAGGCTACCTCAGTGCCAAATTTTAGATATTGAGGAGCCGCAATCACAGAGATAATCCAATTTCAATATCGAGCTCCTCAAAGGCAAGAAAAAGGTGTGTATTTCTTTCCGAATTGCATAAGTCTTGTTTAAAGAATCAATTTGAATTGATTGCAAGGGCATATTGTAGAATAGATGTCAGTATTGCGTTCTAAAAAATGCCCCGTAAAAATAATTCAACACCCATTAAGCCTTCAGAAGGCTCTACTATGACTCATGAAGATGAAGAATTGCAACATGATCTATCAAAATTACAAGAGCAACTGCACCAAATTTCGCTCTCGCAAAGAGCAACAAAAAATGAAATGGAAGTTTTGAAGAAAGGCATGGAAGCGAATATGGATGGTTTGAAGAATAATATGGATGGTTTGAAGAAAGGCTTGGAATCTAAGATGGATGACATAGAAGCTAAGATCGATGAAAAAATGAAAGACAACATGGAAAACATGAAGAACGATCTAAAAGCAGACATGGAAGGTTTGATAAAGTTGATACAAGAAATGTTTCCTAATGGTGAAAAGATAGTAGAGGAAACTCAAGATGAGAACGAAATAAATGTTAATCGTGACTTCATAAAATCTAATGTTGAAGGGAAGAACCACCATATTCCAAAAATGGATATGAGTAAGTTTGATGGAAAGGATCCTGTAGCATGGATACTATAGATGGAGCAATATCTTGATCTCCATAATGTGCAAAACACACAAAAGGTACGCATTGCAAATTTACATTTAGAACAAAATACACTTGTATGGTATCGATAACTTTGCTCTCGTAAAAAAATTGTCACTTGGTCAATTTTTACGAAGGAAATGATAGCACATTATGAGGATACAAAGAGCAACACCTACTTTAGCCAATTGATAAATCTCAAACAAAATGGTTTAGTGGGGGAGAACATTGAGGACTTCCAAAAATTTAATATAAGGGTAACTAATATTCCAGAGGAACACAGGATTGATCTCTTCATAGGTACTTTAAAGGATAACATCCAACATTTAGTTTTTGTTTTGGAACCTGATTCATTGGAGAAGGCATTTAGGCTGGCAAGAAAAAGTGAATGTAAAATTATGGCGACAAGGAAGCCTACCACTCAGTTCTATAAAGAAGAAAGTGTTGCTACGCCTAGATTTCCACAACCTACATGGTTGACACCACAACATTTGGAAGAAAAAAGAGCGAAAGGGCTTTGTTATAGTTGTGATAGCAGATACACTAAAGGTCATAAGTGTGTTGAGAAGAAATTATTTTACATAGATTGTGAAGCGGAAGAAGAAAATGAACAAGAAGAGGATATACACCAGGAACGAGCCCTAGAAGAGGAAGAAATGAGTCCGACCATACCGTGTAATGCATTGGCGGGAATTACCACTCCTCAGAATCTCAAGATAGAAAGACATATCAAGAAGAAAAAGGTAATAGTGTTTATTGATTCAGGTAGCACCCATAATTTTATTAATTGTAAGGTAGCCAAGGAATTGAATTGTTTCCTATATCAAGCACTAGAATTTCAAGTGATGGTTGCAAATGGAGGAAATATAAATTTCTCTGGAAAATGCCATAATATCAAGCTAACCATGGGGGAATATTTATTGAATAGTCCAATGCTTTCCATTCCTATGGGAGGTGCTGATGTTGTACTAGGAGTACAATGGTTACAATCTTTAGGGACAGTAGCTTTTAATTTTCAAGAACTTTTCTTGAAATTTTTTTCAGAAGGAAAGGAAGTCGAATTACGGGGTATTTTAGGGAAGACAAGAAAGATAATAAGCTCTAATTTCATGACAAAGCTTCTAAAGAAATAAAGGTGAGGCATAATTGCACAATTATGCTCACTAGAAGTTCCAACATCAAAATCATCTATTTCTGCAGATCTCCAACAAGTCTTGGAAAATCATTCCAAGGCATTTGAAACTCCCAAAGGACTCCCACCTATTCATGATCATGATCATGCTATTCATTTGATTCCAGGAAGTGTTCCTCCAAACATCAGGCCTTATAGATATCCTTATGTCCAAAAGAGCGAAATTGAACGTATGATTGCAGAAATGTTAGAGGCGGGTATAATTCAACCTAGTCAAAGTTCTTTCTCTCCTCCTGTAGTATTGGTACACAAGAAGGATGGATCATGGTGAATGTGTTCGGATTATAGGGAGCTCAATAAGCTCACCATTAAATATAAATTTCCCATTCCTGTGATTGATGAATTATTGGATGAATTACATGGAGCAATATATTTTACCAAGTTGGATCTTCATTCAGGATATCATCAAATTAGAATGAAGACTGAAGATATTCCAAAAACAGCATTTCGAACTCATGAGGGTCATTATGAATTTTTGGTCATGCCTTTTGGCCTTACAAATGCACCTTCTACATTTCAAGGGTTGATGAATTCCATTTTCAAACCCTTAGAAAATTTGTGCTAGTATTTTTTGATGATATACTAATCTACAGCAGGTCTTGGAAGGATCATATTGAACATGTTGACAGGGTGCTCAAACTATTGCAGGAGAAAAAATTATATGCAAAAAAAATCCAAATTTTTCTTTGGAGTACAAGAGGTGGAATATCTGGGTCATATTGTATCTCACGAGGGTGTTAAGGTAGACCCTAACAAAATTAAAGACATTAAGGAATGGAAATTCCCCACAACCATAAAGTAGTTGGGACGATTTCTCGGGTTAACAGGTTATTATCACAAGTTTGTTAAGAATTATGGGAGAATAGCAGCACCTCTAACAAAATTATTGAATAAAGATGCATTTTCATGGACTCCTAAAGCAACTAAGGCCTTTGAACATCTTAAACAGGAAATGTGCCTAGCATCAGTCTTAGCTACGCCAGACTTCAAAAAAACCTTTATTATGGAATTTTCTTCCTCAGGAAATGGAATTGGTGTTGTTTTAATGCAGCAAGGAAGACCCATTACTTTTGAAAGTCGTCCAATCAAATTAAATTATTTACAGAAAGCTATTTATGAGAAGGAAATGTTACCAATACTGCATGCACTAAAGAAATGTTGAACTTACCTAATGGGAAGACACTCCAAGGTAAAAATTGATCATAATAGTCTTAAACACTTTTTGGAGCAAAGACTATCTTCAGAAGATTAGCAAAAATGGGTCACAAATATGTTGGGTTATGACTTTGAAATAATCTACAAAAAAAGGGAAGCTTAATGTTGTTGCAGATGCACTCTCAAGAAATAATGAAGAGGTGGAAGCATTGCTTTGTGCCATTTCTATTATCCAACCAGATTGGATAACTGAAGCAAGAGATGAATGGAAGAAGGACAAAGAAGTAGGGACACTCATTCAAAATTTGTAGCAAGATCCTAGTACATATGATACATTTAGTTGGAAAAATGATTATTTATGGTACGAAGATCGCTTATATCTTTGTAATAATTCCCAACTAAAATAGAAGATTCTTTTGGAATGTTTGGTTTGCCAGCAGAATAAAGTTGAGACAATTAAGACCTCGGGACTTCTACAACCTTTATCCATTCCAAGTCAACGTTGAGAGGAGATTTCAATGGATTTTATCACAGGTTTACCTAAGTCCAAAGGAAAGAGTGTCATCATGGTGGTAGTTGATAGACTTACCAAGTATGCACACTTTTGTGCATTATCTCATCCATTTAAAGCAAGTACAATTGCTAATATATTTATGGACACAATTCAAAAGCTACATGGAAACCCGAGGGTTATTGTGAGAGACAAAGATCCCATTTTTACTGGAAATTTTTGGACGGAGTTATTTTCTTGTTTGGGTACTCAATTAGCTTATAGCTCATCTTATCATCCTCAATCTGATGGTCAAACTGAGATAGTAAATAAATGTTTGGAAGGATATATTCATTTTTTTGTATCTGATAAACAAACACAATGGGTCAAGTGGTTACCTCTCGTTGAATGGTTGTATAACACTTCCTTCCATACTGCAGCAAAAATGACCCCATTTATGGCACTTTATGGATATCATCCACCATCCATCACATCATCTTTAAGAGAAAATTCGAAGGTTCAAGTAGTGGAAGATCACATCGAGCATCAACAAGAAGTTCTTCAACTCTTAAAGGATAACCTAAATTTGGCACAAAATCGAATGAAACAATAGGCAGATCAACATCGCAGCGAGAGAAGTGTTAATGTAGGATACTGTGTAATGTCTCTCCACTTAACCCAATTTTTTTTTTTTCAATACCTCCAATCTTTAATTATCGCTTTTCAAGATTTATTTTCCATATACTATTAGTAGTATGGTTTAAAACTTTATGAAACTTTTTTCACTTATTGTGTTCCTTTTTAACCTCATTCGTTATAGTTCAGGCCTACAATCTGACTAACCCTTATATTATTATCATAATGCATTTGATTGCCTTAACTATTATTTTTATTGTTTTTATATACTTTTATCATATTTCAAAATTTCCTTGTCTCAATACCTTACTATTGTGGTATGAGAATATATTTATATACATATGTCACTAATCCCACGTTGATGTAGGAGTGTGGCTCACATAACATTCACTTATGAATATACCCTTGTATAACGACGGTATAATACCTTTTTGTATCACAATTTCCATAACTTGCTATAATTTCTTATCGTTACAACCGAACGAGGACTTAGCTACTCATTCAATTTGGGCTCATAACGTTAGGGTTCTAATAATAATAACAATTTCGAGGCCAGTACACATCTGACTATCATTTATTCCATTTTTAAATGTTACGTCATTTCATTGGTACTTCTCCCTTTCTCGTTCACTGTTGCGATGTGTTTTGGCCAAGCTATCATTTATGAAATTCTATTTATGTGTCGTTATGTATTGATATTTGTATGGTGGTTGGTTTGTTGCATACGATGGAATTAATTTGTAAATCTAAATTTGTACTGTGGAGATTTGTATGTCTTCCGAGGCACTTTTCAACAGATATTGAGTCGTTTTGGGCATCGCTCTCCACGTGGATGGTGGAGATAAGCGATTAACTAGGGTTTTGGCTTGGTATAATATGTCATTCCCTCTCTCTGCAGTTTCATTTGTCAATTGTAAATTTGTTAGCAGAGGCGTAGAGTTTCCTCTGTTCTTCTGCGTTTCTCTTTGTCTATCTGGAGTGTTATCACCCAATCTGGTATACGCAATATAGTGCCGAATGCTCATCGTTTCAGGTAACCAATATATTGTTCTTTGTGTGTCAATAAAATGTTAAATTGATTTGAGTTTGGCTTATTCGATTTCTTTTCATTCGTGTTAAGTCTTTTCTACCGCATTCATATCCTTAACATATTTTTCAAGCTTCGTCTCATTGGCTATGTATTCAAAATTTCATTAGAATAAATTTCGGGCTATCTACCTTGTAGTTTCGTGGGAGTCTCCATAGATAGCATGAGTATTTGTTTCAGATTAATGCAACCATGTAGATTTTACTTGGGTTTGGCGTTTAGATTTTTATGGTTGTTTCATTTTATTTCTATTGTAAAAGTGGCGTAGCTCATTCAAGATCCGCCTTTACCATAAATATCACATCATTCCATAAGCATATGTTTTGACTTGTCTGGCGTCACCATTGTTGAACGTAGCACTCGATTTCACCGACAAGTTGAGCATGCTAACCGGCCTTATGCCTGTAAATGATTCATGGCTTTCTCAGAGGTAACTCCTCTGGGTATTACGCAGAGAAACTTCATTTTATTGATTTTAAATGTATGAGATCAGGATTTATATATTCAATCAAATTTTTTTTCTTGCTCAGGATCACCCATTGTCTGGCGTTTTTACCACTATTATCGAGGTAATCCCTTAGTTGGAATCCATTGTACAACTTGTTTCCCCTGCCTATTTGTTCCTCTTTACAAGCATGGTATAATGGTTTCTTTGTTTCTGAAATGCCCAAGTAATATATGAGTTGTTTTCTATTCAAATTTGGGAGTTTGGTTAAAAATCTATTCAAAGCTTCAAGTAGGTGGTCTGATGCATTTTTCTCTTCATTCCATCAGGACATAGCTTCGTTTGGCTTCATTGGAGAGGGTTCGCAATTTTTTCCTCTCATACTTCTCAGACTGCTTCAATAAATTTTTACAAATGTTATTATTGTATTATTACGACGTGTGTAGTCGTAACACTGAGAACTCATGGACTTTGCCATAGTATTAAACTTAACATTTTTTTATATATATATAATCTAGGTTTCTATACCCGAAGTTCCTCCATGGCTAGTTGGTATTTTTATTAGTGCTGAGATGATATCTTTCCCAGTTCCACTTTTCAATATTTCTCTAATTCCGTACTTGTATAATTAGACAGACAGGTGCTTTTATTATAACTGTCCATAAAATTGTTCGGTTAACAATTAATTTGTTTTAATAATAACATAGGAGTTCATCCTATCCTACATAATATATATAAATATATCTCAAGACTGTTATTAATATTGGACAGTTTGTAAGCGATTTTATTTCCAGTAAATAACTAAATCTTTCACCTGTACATATATTAGAGGTTGTTTCAACTTACATAACCACATTTAATTCATCTCATTCCTTCTTATTAACTATGTACAGTGTTCATGCACTATTAAAATACAAAGCAATTGTTTATTTTCCATCTATAGGGATAAAATCCTATGTGCACTTAATGTGGGTTCTCACATCTATTCAAGCATATGCATACTTTATGGTAGTTCTAGATAGATTTATTATCCCTTGAGTACATAGGTATACTTAAAGTTTTTTTCCATATATTTCCTAGCAAAATATTTCATATTACTTTTCCATAAGTTAATGTCCAGCATAGAATATAATAGAATGATTATCGGTTCTAGAACTTCTAATGCTTTACCCACTGCACATATATAATTTTCACCTGTTACAATTTCATTTCATTTTTTTGTTTTATATCACAGGGTTTTAGCTTGATAAATGAAAGTATCTGAATTGAATTTAAATTTCTAAACTTCTAGTCTTCTGTCCCTAATGCAGATATAAAATATATCTAGTAACATTTAGCTTTCATTCGCAAATTTTGATTAAATACATATATAAATCTGCAGGTTTCTAGAGGAATTTTAATTGTTTTAACACTATGCAGTCTGCATTAGTAACATGTTCATATCAAGTGTAACATTTATTTACTTTATCATGGCTGCTTAGGTAATTCCTGTTTAAGGTAACAAATTACACTTCCATCTGTATAAGTTTATTTCTATAACACATAACCTTATTGGATTTTATCATTACCTAAATGAAATAGGTTTGAAGTATGTCTAGTTCAATTATATATGTTACATGTAAAGGTGTCCTTATTCCTTTTCATATATATGCAGAAGCTACTTTATTATTCCAGAAGCAGATTAATGTTAAACAACAAAATCATCTGTGGGGTAATATGTATCCTCAGATTTAAACCAACACTGGTTTAGAGACTCTGATGGATTCTCCCCGTAGATTTTATTCCTACAACTATACAGAATTGAGAGGATTAATTTCTTCTACATATTTTTGTTAAATGTAGGGAATAACAACTTCAAAATTTTAAATCTAACATAACATCTATAACAATTAACCATATTGCACCATAACAGGTATTTTAACCATTCATAGCACTTATGAACATACCACTTCTACAATTGACCAACCTCCCAACCTTAGAGTTCTTCTGTCCTCCAGAACTCACCCCCGAACTGAGATCACCTCCTCGAATGGACCAACCTCAATCTATTCTGGAGTAGATTATTTAATCTTATGCTCCCCAAAGCCTGTTTCTAATTCTGCGTCCATAATTACAGGATGCTTTTATTCCTGTTTTCCTAGGCTTCCCTGTTTTAGAGACTTTTAAAGCTGCTTTCTACTTTTCCATCTTTTTACCTCTTCCCAAATACTCTCCACCTCATTGGGGAAATCTAGATTTTTCCTCAAAAATCTAAATCAGAAATAAATTCTTTCAAGGATTTTTGAAAAAAATTTGGGGAAATTCTTAGCCTCTTTCCATACCTCATGGATTTGGAAAGTGATCCCAAAATTCTCATTTGGTCAATATGCACAAAAATATTTTATTTATTTCTCATAATTAGATAACTAATTACATCCACACAATAATTATCCATTGGGGTCCACTCCCCTTTGGATTGAAGTTCAAATGTCTAACTTGAAAAAAAACATAAAACTAGGGGTGTTACATATTTCCCCTCTGAAAATAAACACCGTCCTCGGTGTTAACCACTAACTACTAGAGTTCATTTCGAAAATAGATATGGATATTTTTCCATCATCTCAGCTTCTATTTCTCATGTAGCTTCTTCAGCAGTAAAGTGCTTCCACTACACCTTTACTCTTGCTACTGTTCAGTTTCTCAATTCAATTTCTTCCCACTCCAATATTTGAAGCGGTTCTGGAAGGAACTCCCCTTCTGGCTCCACCTGTATCACATTCCAATCAAAAATGTGAGAAGCATTATGCACATATATT
This sequence comes from Pinus albicaulis, assembly GCA_034641835.2. NCBI lineage: Eukaryota > Viridiplantae > Streptophyta > Pinopsida > Pinales > Pinaceae > Pinus > Pinus albicaulis. Next base: position 55,199 of record JAXQQM020067497.1, read on the forward strand.
TTTAATAACAAAACATGAAATACATAAAGAAATTTAACATGGGGCGGTAGGGCCAGCTTATAAGCCACTGGTCCCACCCTCTCTAACACCTCAAAAGGCCCACAATATCTAGGAGCCAATTTTGCACAACTTCCAGCATAAAGTGTGCTCTTTTTGGGTTTAATACGCAAGTACACATGATCACCCACTTTGAACTCTCGATGCACCCTCTTCTTATCAGCATAATTTTTCTTCTGATCTTATGCTGTCTTGATATTTCTTTATATTTGTTTGACAATCCTTTCCATTTCTTGATGGAGGATTTGTTTGACTCATTTTGATGGAGGATTGATAGCTGTTGTTATAAGAAAATTCAAATAAATGAAATTAGTCTTCCCATTTTGATGGCCTATCCATCACATACATTCTCAGCATATCCTCCAAGATCTGATTTGTTCTCTCTATTTAACCATCCGTCTGAGGGTGATATGCAGTACTAAAATTCAATTTAGTGCCCATGCCCCTAAACATACCTTTCCAAAAGGTAGCTGTGAAAATTGTGTCTCTATCTAAAATAACCATCTTTGGAACCCCGTGTAGCCTTACTATCTCTTTTAGGAACACATCTGCTACTTGGGCTGTCCCAAAAGTAGATTTTACAGGTATGAAGTATGCAGCCTTTGTTAAAGTCTCTACCACTACCATCACTGTGTCATGCTGGTACTTTGTTCTGGGTAAGCCGGTTATGAAATCTATAGAAACAGTGTCCCATTTCCATTCTGCAATTGGCAAGGGGTTTAAAAGACCAGCTGGATGCTGATGTTCAACTTTGACTAGTTGACATTCCATGCACCTAGCTAAATAGTCTGCTACATCCCTTTTCATTCTTGGCCAAAATAATTTCTTTTTCAAGGCTGTAAGCAGTTTCTGATATCCCAGATGTCCTGCATATGGATTTTTATGGTATTCATCTAGGATCTCTTTTTTCAAAGATTCTACATTGGGGATCTACAATCTTTTCTTATAGCAGATCAACCCTTTCTGGTTTTGGGTGTACTCAGCCATTTATTTTTTCTACATTTTAAATTGCAGATTTTCATAATTGGGATCTTGATACACAACCTTTTTAATCAGCTCTTCTAAGTCAAGGCTAGCACTACTCCCAATGTTGCTTATGTTTTGGCAAGAATTTCTGCTTAGCACATCAGTAATTTTGTTTTCCTTCCCTTTGATATGTTTTATGTCGATATCAACTTCACTTAGAAAAAGACAGCCATCTGGGTTGTCGAGAATTCAAATCTGTTTGAGAAAAGAAATATTTGAGACTAATATGATTAGTCATCAATGTAAATTTCTTTCCAAGAATATAGTGTCGCCACATCTTCAAGGCATGAATTACAACAGCCAATTCCAGATCATATACACTATAATTCTGTTCATGTTTCTTAAGTTTTTGAGATTCGTATGCAATAACATAATTTTCTTGCAATAGCACTCCTCCCAATCCCTCTCTACATGCATCAGTACACACAAAAAACTCTTTTTCAGGATCTGCAATCTTCAGTATAGGGGCTGTAGTGAGTTTTAATTTTAGTTGTTCAAAACTGTTTTGGCATTTTTCAATCCACTCAAATTTTGTGCCTTTTCTCTGTAGTGAAGTTATGGGATATGCTATTGCAGAAAATATTTCCACAAATCTTCAATAATAACCTACAATTCCCATAATTGATCTCACTGCTGAAACATCAGTCAGCATTGGCCATTCTCTAATAGCCTTTATTTTCTCAGGGTCAACAGCCAATCCTTGTTCAGAAATAATATGCCCCAAGTATTGAATCTTGTCTTTATAAAATTCACATTTACTGAACTTGGCATATAACTGGTTTTCTTTCAAAGTTTGAAAAACTATCCTTAAGTGTTCTTTGTGCTCTTCCTCACTTTTTGAATAAACTAGAATAACGTCTGTGAACACTAGTACAAATTTATCCAATTACTTGTTCAGAACGCTGTTCATTAAGCACATAAAGGTGGTAGGGGCATTTTTCAAACCAAAAGGTAGGACTACAAATTCGTAGTTACCATACCTGGTTCGAAAATTTTTTTTACTAATATCTTCCTCCTTAATTATGAGCTGGTGATAACCAGTCCTCAGATCAATCTGAGAGAATACTGAAGCCCCTCTTACCTGATCAAAATGATCATCAATTCTGGGCAATGGGTATCTGTTTTTTATTTTCATCTTATTCAGTTGACGATAGTCAATGCACATTCTAAAGGTTTCATCCTTATTTTTAACAAACAACACCGGTGCTCCCCAAGGAGACACACTCGGTCTCATATAACCTTTATCCAACAATTGTTGCAATTTCATTTTCAACTCCATGAGTTTCGGGGGGCTCATCCGATAAGGGGCTCTGGAAACGGGTGTTTCTCCAGGCACCAAATCGATGGAAAAATCAATCTCTCTTTCGGGGGGAAGATGAGGAATCTCATCTGGAAAAACTTCCTTAAACTCTCTTACCACTGGCAGAGTGTCTAGCAGGTTTTCTTCAGGTTGTTGTCTTAGTTCTTCAACATGTACAGCATATAATTAATACCCTTTCCTAGCTGTTCTTTTTAATTGTAGCACTGATATTTGTCTTACAGAAACTGGTTTTGGTTTTCCTTTGAGTATAAAGGGTCTCCCTTCCTCATCTATGCAGCGCAGAGTTTTATCCCAACAGTTCATCATAGCCTTTCTCTTTTCTAACCAATCCATTCCTATTAGCAAGTCATATGAGCCAAAGGGTAGAATGTTTAAGTTTACTTTTGTCTGAAAATAATTTAATTTAATTTCTGTTTGAGGTAACTTATGAGTTACTTTTCTCTTGGTACCAGTGGCTAACTGGACCAACCAAGATTGCTGAAATTTTTCAGTCTTGAGATTGCATTTCTCTACAACTTGTGGACTAATGTAACTCAAATAAGCACTCGGATCAATCAAAACTGTAACAGATTGGTCAGCAATCTTACCTTCCATCTCGACCATAGTAGCCTAGTATTCTGCTTGTCTGTTCTCCAATGCTACACTGATAGTGGGTATATTCCTTGCTATTTCATTCACGGTGGTAGCTTCTTGATCCCTCATAATCATCTGAATATTTCGGTGTGGACAGTCCCTCAACAGATGAGGTTCTCCGCAGCCCCAACATTTCAAAGGCTCCCACATTTTAGTTGTTTCTTCCTTCTTATTATCTCCATCTACTTGTTTTGAACTGACTTGGGACTGAGCATTTTGAATTTCTTTTGGTTTGCTAAATTTTTTCCACTGATGATCCCTACCAAAGTTCTTCAAGTAAGCTAGTTTATGTCTCTTTCCTTTGAATTCACCCTTGTTTACCCAGCTTTTCCCATGCTCACCCTTTCCTTTAAACTGCTGGTAGCATAATCTAGCTTTCCTCACCCCTTTGTCCATAGTTTTTGGATTATCGAACTCTATTTTATCCTTGTACACAGTAGGCAAACAGTTCAAAAACATTTGTATCTTTGCCTTCTCTTCACGAATATAAGGAACATACCTTAACAGATTTGTAAACTTGGTGACAAACTCATCTATGGTGAGTTGTCCCAATCTGAGTTCATGGAACTCCTTTGCTTTATCATCATAATAACTTTCGTTCAAATAGTGGTTTTTAAACTTGACTTGGAAATCTTCCCAAGTCATTGTTTTTTCATCAATGGCATGGACCATTTTCGTCTCCTCCCACCACAAGGTAGCCTTACCCTATAACTGATAAACAGCTAATCTAGCCTTCAGATTGCTTTCATATTCATAGACCTGGAAATACTTAATCATATTCAACAACCAAGCCTCAGCATCTTCCTCCTTCTCCCCATCATAGGAGGGAGGTTTGATCTTTCGGAATTCCCCCTGTAATTCCTTTCTCTATTTAGACTGATGTCTAGTAGTGTCATCTTCCTCAGAATCATCAAAGAACTTACCTTTCTTCCTCTTTTTGGAACCTTCTCCTTCTTGGCTGTTCCGCAAAGTCAGTTCTCTTATGAGTTTTTCCTACTCCTCACTAGCTAATGACAACCTATCATTCTAGCTTCTTAACTCAGTTATCTCCCATTGCAACCCGTGCAACATAGCCATAAAAGGAGCGTTGGGATCTGGCATGTTATCTTCATCACACAGATCTACATAAATTTCATCTCCTTCAGCCATTGTCTTTTCAATTCCAGTACCACTGTCTAGTAAACAAAACAACATCAGTAATTTTTATTTTTTTTTCTCAACAAGAAATAATCTATACAGTGAGCACAACAATAGCCTAGATTTTCTAACATGAGCTCTGATACCATTTGTAATGTCTCTCCACTTAACCCAATTTTTTTTTTTTCAATACCTCCAATCTTTAATTATCGCTTCTCAAGATTTATTTTCCCTATACTATTAGTAGTATGGTTTATAACTTTATGAAACCTTTTTCACTTATTGTGTTCCTTTATAACCTCATTCGTTATAGTTCAGGCCTATAATCTGACTAACCCTTATATTATTATCATAATGCATTTAATTGCCTTAACTATTATTTTTATTGTTTTTATATACTTTTATCATATTTCGAAATTTCCTTGTCTCAATACCTTACTATTGTGGTATGAGAATATATTTATATACATATGTCACTAATCCCACGTTGATGTAGGAGTGTGGTTCACATAACATTCACTTATGAATAGACCCTTCTATAATGACGGTTTAATGCATTTTGGTATCGCAATTTCCATAACTTGCTAAAATTTCTTATCGTTACAACCGAACGAGGACTTAGCTACTCATTCAATTTGGGCTCATAACATTAGGGTTCTAAGAATAATAACAATTTTGAGGCTAGTATACGTTTGAATATCATTTATTCCCTTTTTAAATGTTACGTCGTTTCATTGGTGCTTCTCCCTTTCTTGTTTACTGTTGCGACGTGTTTTGGCCAAGCTATCATTTATGAAATTCAATTTATGTGTCGTTATGTATTCAGATTCATATGGTGGTTGGTTGGTTGCGTACGATGGAATTAATTTGTAAATCTCAATTTGTATTGTGGAGATTTGTATGTCTTCCGAGGTACTTTTCAATGGATATTGAGTCGGTTTGGGCATCACTCTCCACGTGGATGGTGGAGATAAGCGATGAACTAGGGTTTTGGCTCGGTATAATATGGCATTCCCTCTCTCCACAGTTTAATTTGTCAATTGTAAATTTGTTAGCAGAGGTGTAGAATTTCCTTTTTTCTTCTTCGTTTCTCTTCGTCTATCCGGAGTGTTATCACCCAATCTGGTATACGCAATATAGCACCGAACGCTCATCGTTTCAGGTAACCACTATAATTTTCTTTGCATGTCAATAAAATGTTAAATCGATCTGAGTTTCGCTTATTCGATTTCTTTCAATTCGTGTTAAGTCTGTTCTGCCGCATTCATATCCTTAACATATTTTTCAAGCTTCGTCCCATTGGCTATGTATTCAAACTTTAATTAGAATAAATTTCGGGCTATCTACCTTGTAGTTTTGTGGGAGTCTCCATAGATAGTGTGAGTATTCGTTTCAAATTAATGCAACCACGTAGATTTTATTTGGGTTTGGCGTTTAGAGTTTTATGGTTGTTTCATTTTATTTCTATTGTAAAAGTGGCGTAGCTCATTCAAGCTCTGCCTTTACCGGAAATATCATATCAGTCCATAAGAATACGTTTTGACTTTTCTGGCATCGCCATTGCTGAAGGTAGCACTCGATTTCACCGACACCACTACTCGTATCGTGATCGACAAGTTGAGTGTGGTAACCGGCCTTATGCATGTAAATGATTCATGGCTTTCTTAGAGGTAACTCCTCTGGGTATTACACAAAGATACTTCATTTTATTGAGTTTAAATGTATGAGATCAGGATTTATATATTCAGTCAACTTTGTTTTCTTGCTCAAGATCACCCATTGTTTGGCGTTTTTACCACTATTATCCAGGTAATCCCTTAGTTGGAATCCATTTTACAACTTATTTCGTCTACGTATTTGTTCCTCTTTACAAGCATGGTATAATGGTTTCTTTGTTTCTGCAATGCCCAGGTAATGTACGAGTTGTCTTCTATTCAAATTTGGGAGTTTCGTTACAAATCTATTTGAAGCTTCAAGTAGGTGGTCTGATGCATTTTTCTCTTCGTTCCATCAAGACCTAGCTTCATTTGGCTTCGTTGGAGAGGGTTCACTATTTTGTCCTCTCATGCTTCTCGGACTGCTTCAGTCAATTTTTACAAATGTTATTATTGTATTATTACGACGTGTGTAGTCATAACACCGAGAACTCATGGACTTTGCCACAGTATTAAACTTAACATTTTTTTTATAATCCTGGTTTCTATACCCGAAGTTCCTTCGTGGCTAGTTGGTATTTTTATTAGTGCTGAGATGATATATTTCCCAATTCCACTTTTCAATATTTCTCTAATTCTATACTTGTATAATTAGACAGACATGTGCTTTTATTATAACTGTCAGTAAAAAATTTCGGTTATCAATTAATTTGTTTTAATAATAACATAGGAGCTCATCCTATCCTACATAATATATATATATATATATATATATATATATATATATCTCAAGACTGCTATTAATATTGGACAGTTTGTAAGCGAATTTATTTCCGGTAAATAACTAAATCTTTCACCTGTAAATATATTAGAGGTTTTTTTCAACTTACATAACCACATTTAATTCATCTCATTCATTCTTATTAACTCTATACATTGTTCATGCACTATTAAAATACAATGCAATTGTTTATTTTCCATCGATAGGGACAAAATCCTATGTGCACTTAATGTGGGTTCTCACATCTATTCAAGCATATGCATACTTTATGGTAGTTCTGGATAGAGTTATTATCCCTTGAGTACATAGGTATAATTAAAGTTTTTTCCATATCTTTCCTAGCAAAATATTTCATATTACTTTGCCATAAGTTAATGTCCAGCATAGAATATAATAGAATGATTATCGGTTCTAGAACTTCTGATGTTTTACCCACTGTACATATATAATTTTCACCTGTTACAATTTCATTTCATTTTTCAGTTTTATAAAATATGGTTTTAGCTTAATAAATGAAAGTCTCTGAATGGAATTTAAATTTCTAAACTTCCACTCTTCTATCCCTAATGCAGATATAAAATATATCTAGTAACATTTAGCTTTCATTTGCAGATTTTGATTAAATACATATATATACATGTAGGTTTCTAGAGGAATTTTAATTATTTTAACACTATGCAGTCTACTTTAGTAACATGTTCATATCAAGCGTAACATTTATTTATTTTATCATGGTTGCTTAGGTAATTCCTGTTTAAGGTAACAAATTACACTTCCATCTGTATAATTTTATTTCTATAACACAACCTTATTGAATTTTATCATTACCTAAATGAAACAGATTTGAAGTATGTCTAGTTCAATTATATCTGTTACATGTAAAGATGTCCTTCTTCCTTTTCATATATATGCAGCAGCTACTTTATTATTCTAGAAGCAGAATAAAGTTAAACAACTAAATCATCTGTGGGGTAAGATGTATCCTCAGATTTAAACCAACACTAGTTTAGAGACTCTGATGGATTCTCCCCATAGATTTTATTCCTACAACTATACAAAATTTAAAGGATTAATTTCTTCTACACAGTTCTGTTAAATGTATGGAATAACAACTTCAAAATTTTAAATCTAACATAACATCTATAACCATTAACCAGATTGCACCATAACAGGTATTTTAACCATTCATAGCACTTATGAACATACCACTTCTACAATTGACCAACCTCCCAACCTTAGAGTTCTTCTGTCCTCTAGAACTCACCCCCGAGCTGAGATCGTATCCTAGAATAGACCAACCTTAATCTGTTCTGGAGTAGCTTATTTAAGCTTATGCTCCCCAAAGCCTGTTTCTAATTTTGCGTCGAGAATTACAGGATGCTTTTATTCCTATTTGCCTAGGCTTCCCTTATTTAGAGACTTTTAAAGTTGCTTTCTGCTTTTCCATCTTTTTACCTCTTCCCAACTACTCTCCACCTCATTGGGGAAATCTATATTTTTCCTCAAAAATCTAAATTAGAAATAAATTCTTTCAAGGATTTTTGAAAGATTTTTGGGGAAAGTCTTAGCCTCGTTCCATACCTCATGGATTTGGCAAGTGGTCTCAAAATTCTCATTTGGTAAATATGCATAGAAATATTTTATCTATTTCTCATAATTAAATAATTAATTACATCCACACAATACTTATCCATTGGGGTCCACTCCCCTTTGGATTGAAGTTCAAATGTCTAACTTGAAAAAAACATCAAACTAGGGGTGTTACAGACTGGGTATTTTTACGTCTACAACCATACAAACAAATTTCCCTCAAGCAAGCTAAGAAGGATAATAAATTATGGCCAAAGTACTATGGTCCTTAAAAGGTGTTGCAAAATATTGTTAGTATGGCATACAAATTGGAGCTTCCTACTTCTTCACGAGTGCATCCAGTTTTCCATGTTTCATGCTTAAAGAAGGTTATAGGTGAAAATCTTCCAATTCAAACAATATTGCCAGAACTTGATGAGGAAGGAAAAATCATATTGGAACCTGAAGTGGTCACGAAAACAAGAAATCGACAGCTACGTAATCGATCAATTTCAAAGTATCTCATCAAGTGGAAGAACATACCCACTGAAGATTCTACATGGGAGGATGAGAATTTTATACAGAAGCACCCAGAGCTACTCAAGCGTTGAGGACAACACTTTTTTGAAGGAGAGGGGCATGTTAGGTCCCTATATTACTAGTATAGTCCCTTATTGTTGTTAGTGTAATCCCCCTTATCGTTATTATTGTACCCCTGTAACCCCCATATTGTTATTATTGTGCCCTTAAATTATTATTGTTAGGTCGGCTAGGATTACATTGTGGCCCCACTAGGATTACATAGTGGCCCCATGGACTCCTATATATAGAAAGGAGGTTTTTTAATTTGTATCATCCAAGAATTTTTCATTCATGTAATGTATTGGAGGTTGCCCCCTCGAAGTGGCTTATTTCTAAGGCATTGATATCTCTTTTCTTCTCTTTTTTGAGTTGGTTTCACAACAGCCGCTTGCAACGCCTTTTTGTTTGCATGTATCAGTCAGATTTTTAGAGCCCTTTCCTATATTCAAGGGCATATGTGTTGTATTTATATCTCATGTACTCAGATATTATTGTACAAATTCCTGCTTGTTATCCTAGGCACAATATGTATGTGGAATTCATTATCTTGTTATTTATCTGGCTCATGTTTTGGCCAGCATATGCTTTCTTATTGCGTTATGTGGTTTTCTGGGCGCCTTATTGTTTGTACTATTTCCTCGGCGGGCATAGGTATGCCTCCCCCGCCGCCTATAGTAGGTACTCACTCATAAAAAAGGCTTGTCACACCTGCAAGTTGTCTCCTTAGGGTCTAGTTCTCTTAGCACTTTGGTTTACCTTATACTCCTCTCTCTTTGACTTCCCCTTCGATCTCTAGTGACTGAGTTCTTACAATGTACTTCGCTCATACAATTAGCTCCTAACGCTTACACACTGGGGGGAAATATGTTACACCATTTTTTGGTCATCTAACCTATTATCATTAGATGGACCCAAGTACATCATGTAAGACCAATTTTACTCCAAGTAATATTTCTTTCACTATTAAAATAACTTAGTAAATCACCTTTGTTTAGTTTTTTGTGGTCTAAACAGGAAACCCCATAAGGAAATATTAAACAAATATATATTTGTTTGATTTTCCTCAAGAAATAATTAATTAAACAATATTTTAATTAATATTTCTAGTTATATTTAACGCAAAACAAAGAAATAAATTAGATAAATCATTATTTATCTTATTATTTTCTAAAGAATAATTTTTTAAATCTCATTTAAATAATATTCTTTGTTAAATATGACTAATTCACCCTTAAATAATTAAATAAATCATTATTTATTTGATTATTACTCAGCCATATCCTTAAATTATAAATATATCATTTATTTATTTATTATTACTTAATCACATCCTTAAAATGATAAATAAATCATTTATTTATTTATTATTTACAAATAAGGGGATTTGACTCAAGTCAAATTCCTTTTCCCTCCAAAAAATATAATAAAATATTCCATAAAAGTTGGATCTATATTTGGTTAATAATATTTTAATTATGCACCAATCTCTAGACTAACTCAAAATTTTGTTATAAATAGAAGGGGTTTTCCATTCATTTGTCACCTTTTGTTGCCTAAAGATCACTCTGGATCTCAACTCTTGCTCTAGCTATCGATCCATTATCATAGCCATATTTTTCCATTTTTGTCTGGGTTTTCTACACCATCAAGAGAGAGGAATTCTAAATCTGAATTGTTGAGGACTTACAAGAACCCATCCCATTGAGGAGAACACGGAAAACCCTCTTGTGTTTTCCTCCCAAGTGTTATTAATAAAAAAATCATTATATATATTCTTGTCTTGTCTATTGGATCTATGGAGTAAATCTTATTTTTGTACTGTTTAATGTCTTCTAATGCATAGATCTATATTTTTGCAGCATTTGTCTTGATCATTTAACTACAGATCTAAAGATATTAGCATTCATTTCTATTGTTAGGACTGTTTGTTATGCACGGCTAAAGTGGTATTTTTTCGTACACCTCGAATCAAGATTCATACTAACAATATAAAAATGAAAATTTTAATCCATGTCACCATCAAAGCATATCTAAGTCATTAGTCATTTCAGTCCCAATCACCCAAGATAGTGACGTGTTTAGTTTCATCATATGATGATATAGAACTCAAATATTTACTATTGTAAGCATTGTAAAAGACAAACAAGTAGAAGCCCAAGAGTCATTTTTTAACCAAAAATTCATGGAAGTCCATAGGACATGTAACACCAAAATTCATATGTAATTCCAAACATCATTTGAAAATTCAAAGTTTGAAGAAGTCCAAAGATCACTGGAAGTTATAAACTCAAGAGTCATGAGGATATGAAAGGTCATTCCTCGAGTTATAAATAGATCGTAATTTCTCATGTAAAGGAATTTCTACCCTTGGATTCTCCCATAACTTATGATAAGAGAGAAAATTTAGTACTTTTGGAGAGAAAGTAGTGGCTCTAATGCTCCATTATTGGAGCAAGCGATGTCCATTGTATTCATACATCTTGGGACTTTTAATCAATAATTAAAGACTGTCGGAGAAAAATTTCCATACATGGATTATGAATGCTTTTAATAAAATTATGTCAAGGTTTATGATTCATGTTTTCCTTCACCGGTACTAAGATATTTTACCTATTTCGGTTATTTTAGTGCTTATCTTATTGAGAACGTGTTGTAATTATTGTAATGATCACCACGTCTTTGTGTAATATTTCACTAGATCTTAGAAAAAAATTCATGTTCATGTGTGTGTTTATTAAGGAGTACTATTACCTCTCTCTTAGAGGCTCACTTTCTCTCCTCTTTGTGGTAGAAGGACCATGATGCACTTGCAACTGAACATTCACCAGACACATTAAATGGATTTTTAATGGAACATAGGTGATTATATCTCCTTCTGACAGTTAAATCCATATAAAATATTTATGTAAATGTATCCTATTACATATTTTAGATAGAAATCCTATCCCAAACAGTGTGAGGTCTAGTTGGGACTGTGTACCAGGAAGACCCATTGAATGTTTGCAGGACCAACACTATCAACACTTCTGGCGCTAGAAGGAGGAAAGCCATATTTTTATGGCTTATAACTCGACTCAACCACATCATAATTATTTTAGTAAAGGAATTAATATTCCAGGTATCTCTCTTATTCATATTCCTCAAGTAAGAGGATCTCCTCAACCTGGTCATGAATCGACTTGTGAAATTTCTTACGAGCACATCCAGGAAATTTGACCTATAAATCGTCGCTTTGCGAAAGCTATTGTATTAATTCTTGGAGCACATGATATTACTCGATTTAAAAAAAGCAAAGAAACAAATCCTACTAATGAACCCTAATATTTCAATAATAATGTTGCAGCTCGCGAGGCTATCTACTTAAATAACTAACCCGGGGTTCATACAAACTTAATAGGTGTCATCATTGTAAGTGAAACATGCAATGTGTCCTTATTTAATTTATTTTATGAAATGAATTGAATATCATGAAATAAAACACTAACCTAATTGAAAAAATGGAAACATTAGTCTTCTTGTAATTTAATACTCTAATTGCAGAACGTGGAATGTTGTTTTGAAAAAAGAAAATTTCTCTTTTCAACAAAAAATCTTGTAACTGAAACCTTAAGGAACCATGAATTCAAGAATCAAGTATATTATACTTTTCATTTATGAATACAAATTTCTATCGCCGTTTTCAAGGAAACTTAGCTTTAGTAACAAAATCCATGTATAGTTCATAAGAAATCATTCATTGTTATTTAAATGTGGAAATTTATCTTCTAATTTTGATCGTGCATTTTCACTTGAAGTGAAGGAAAGGTTGGTCTATAGTGGTATTTGGTCTTCCTCAATCATGGATTAAGAGCCTAGGGGTCAGCATTAAATAATTAGAGAAAAAAACCACTCTTTTGTAGGAAATTTGGTCGAGTTTACACATGCTATAGGAGTGCTACATGACGTGCTACAAGAGGCCATTTTTTTCTACAGGAGGATATAACTTGTCAAATGTCCAAGTAAATAAAATAAAAATAGGATGAGAAATTTTTTGTTATTAATATGGATGTCTTATGAACCCATTCCAAGTGTAATAACTCCAAAATACACTTGTTAACATGTGCTGCAAAATAGAAGAAAATTATTACTCTAAAAACTAGAAATTCAAGAGCTAGTGAGCTATTTAATATACAAAATGCCTAACCTAATAAAGTGAAAATTATTTGGGGTAAATTTGGTTGTTAACTTAATTTTTTTATGATCCAATACAATTATAATCCACTCAAAATAATCTCATTAACACGTTCTAAAAAATAACAGAAAATTACTACTATTTTGTTAGAATGGACTTCTAGAAATTCTAGATTTGTCAACTAGTAAACCAATCCAAGTTTTTAAATGATGAGTATGAATTTTAAAAGTTGTTATAAGTATGCATAATTATTTTTATTATTTAAATAAAATTCAAAACAACTCACTTCATTAATTTCACCAATGTAACATACAACAAAGGAAGCATGAATAGTAAATGCAGAAATAAGAGATGCAAGTGAAAAAAACATTCAAAGGAAATAAAAAAAATTGTACAAGAGGGATATGAGGCTCCTAGTATGGCCAAGAACAGGAAAAATAAGAGTCATATGAAGTATACCAAGGTTTATAAGCTAAAATTTATACCAAAATTCATTATTTGAATCAATCGAAGTACATCTATGCTAGAAATGAAAGTGGAGCACCTAAATAACAATTTTTCTCAAGAAGAAGACAAAAAAATACATGACCCTAGAGGCCAATTCGAATTGGTACTTATACAAAATGATGAGGAATCATTCTCCTTGAAAGAAGAAATATTTCCTCTCGAAAATCCCTAAAAATGTGGATCCAGTTCCCAACACTAGGAATTTTCATTAAATGACATGGAACATATTCCTATATTTTATCAATGAGTGCAGCTCAAAAATTTGCGCAATAGCTTCATAATATATTGTTAATTTATCATCCAATATTTATTCTCTTGTAGTAGGGAGGAAGTGCGTATATTATCTCATCATCCAAATATCCATAATATTCCCAATATTTTCAAAATATTCTACAAAAATAAATAATATTAGGGACAAATATGAAATTATCTATTAAATTCATAATCAACATATTAAAACTAAAAATATTTCATCTAATGCGAAAAATGGAGGTTTAATGTGTTCAAGGATTGTCATATGGGCCTTAATTTATGTCTTATTTGGAGGCCCATCATACCCCCTTACTAAAAGTGTTTCTCATCCTATGAGAAACTTATTTACCTAATTGTACCTCATTCATGGCCCTAGTGGCCTCCTTAAAATCCCAAGCTACCTCAAGAGGAATTTTGGCACATATTATCTTCCTCCATCCTCTTCCTTTTCTTCTCCCTCTCCTTCTTCTGTCGATCCATCCTTTTCTCCAAGATCTAATTAGGCTTCTACCTATGTATTAAGAAAATTCTCTCTGTTAATGTCCACAATTTTTCGAAAAATATCCACAACATATGTGATAATTAAAATCCTTGATGAGTCTATGGACTCTCTTCAATTGAAACTACTTCCCCTGTGATATTTCACTGTGATTTTCCAAGCTTTAGAAAACCAATACTCCCAATCTGATAAAGGGTTAAAAGAGTAGTTTTATTCATACTATTTACAGGAAGGAAAAATTCAGACTCAACTCAAAAACAATTCCACTTAATTTTTTATCTTCCTTAACTCCAAAGAAACATTCTCTTTCATTTTTTTTATTCTCAAACTACTATCAAAATTATGGTTGAAGTAATGATAAGTTTTTCATGTTTCGTGTACACAAATGGTAGAGAAAAATGTGTACTTTCCCTTACCGTAGATGTACCTCTTCAAATGTAGGGTGACGTTTCTCAAAATTAGGCTTTGTGAATCTCTCTGGACTTTCCTGTAGCACATTGTCTTCTCCTATAGAAAATTTCTTTCTCGTGTAGCATATAATATGAATCTCTTATATCATCATTGTTTCTCCTAGAGAAACTATGCCTAATCCTATAACACCTAAAAATAAAATTTGCATTGCTTATGTATCACCCTAGGCAACCCCTCGTATCATCTAGCTTGTCCTTTTGTACCTTTACGGTTTTCTCCAACTGTTTATTGGGAATGATTAATTATGAAAGTGAATTTGAGCTTCGTCCTTCTATTCACTTTTGTTATAATGGCTCAGAGCACTTTGGTGACTCGGCATTTTCACAAATTTCCTCTTTTAATAGTTGTCCCCACTCCTCATAATCATCACAGTTCTTAATTTGGCATTTCCATGTTGCATGAGTGAGGGAGTTAGCTGCACTTAACTAGTTGAGGGTGGTTGAGACCCTTGATCCATCCTTAGATTTTAAAGCATCATCTCTCATGCACTGATAACAAATTTATAATCATAACACACTCAAGAGAAGGGTTGAAGAATATTGCATACTTATCCATTCCTGATGGTTGTTATAGGTGCAAGAATGTTTATTTTGAGTTGACGATCGATCCATGGTTCTCTTTAGGTGCTAATTTCCTTGTTTTTCTTGTGCACAAGTCTTCACATGAAGTAGTTGACTGATGGAACATTTCTTGCTTGCAGTTATCTCTTTAGTGTTCGATATGATGTTTCTAGATTGGATGGTTGACCTTAAAACTACTCCTCATGGATGGTGTGGCTTCCTCAAGCTTCAGGGCCGGCCAAATATTCATTTTGGAGAAATATGAATCCTTAGATCATGTTTTCTGATGAATATGTGAAAGCTGCTACAAGATTTTTTTCATATTTCATTAGTCATTTGGTTTCTTCTCATAATATCATGTTGCATTCAGGGACTTGAAAAAATGATATTTTTTTTAGGGACATGAATAAGATCTTTATAAGGTGGTGAAAATTGTGGGAAAGGAAAAAAAAGTGTGAAGCCAGAGTCCTTTTTTCTATGTTTTTTCATATGTGGTTATATGTAGAATCTTGGTAATCGATTTGGTAATGGAGTGATGATTGGGCTGAAATAATTTTAGTGTACATCTCCCAAAATGTTCCAAGGAAAATAGGACCTTCAGGGATATTTTTCCAAGCTTAGCTCCCTCCTCTAGCACTTATGGTTGCTCATGTAGTATTTCAGGACCATCTTCTATAATATAATATTTTTTATCCATGTCTCTCGAATGGTAGAATGGACTGAATTAAAAAAATTTGAGTGTGTTTTCATCATCCCATAAATAATCTTGTCAAATGGATGCACTAATATTGGAAAAAATAAAAAATGGTTGTAGGTGATGGAGGCCAATTTCTCGAAAAGTGTGCACTAGAATTTTCTGAAATTTATTGAGCATGTTACCATCATACATATGCATGTCCACATGAAACAACTCATCTAAAAAATGCATAGTTTTTGATATATGGTAAAAATATATTTTCCCTTGTGTATTTTGTCCTCTTGTAGCAAAAGGTATCCTTCCTGTAGAATTTTAGGATAGCAAGGAAAATGAATGGGAAAGGCTTGTAAATGATGGATTGATGTTGGAAATGGATGATGGCGATGGATTAACATTTCCTTCTTCATGTTGGAGCATCTGATCAAAGGAGGAGAAAGCCCAAGTTTAACTTCCCTTGACCATATTTTTGTCTAAAATTTTATTTTCAGGCTAACTTGTTTTTATTTCAATTGGAAAGGCTGGAGAGCACTTGCATTCATAAAAAAGAGATACATGGATAATTTTTTTTTTTTTTTACTTTTCCATTTTTTTTCTTTTAGGCCTACTAACTTCCTTGATGAGGTTTCCATATTGTAGGTCTGCCTAGGCGCCTCAAACGAGGTTTTCACCTAGGATATTTTCTTTTTCACTTTTTTTTTTTTTCAAACCCATTATCCACCTCATAGAGGTTTTGGATCAATGGGCCAATCTCAGTCACCTCAAAGGAGTTTTTCAGCTGAGATTTTATTTTCCTTTTATTTTTTCATTTTTTTCATTTCTTTTTTCTATCCTACTCTACTTGAAAAAACAAAATCTCTTTCAAGTAGAGGAATACTTCCAATGGAACCATGTGCACATCAGGATGAGAAATAAAATAATGTGTAGGCTCAAAATACATGCCTTGACATGTAGCTGAATTTTATAAAACAATTTCTTTGACTTTGACGATATGAAGCACAATTGAAAAAGCAAATAATCCTCAATCTTAGTGATTTTTCTGGAACCAAACCTCAATATAGCTTTGATGCTCTTGTTTTACTTTCTGATCTGGATGAGTCTTGATTTCTTCTTCTACCATGACATTCAAATCTTATTATTTTTTCTTATTATTCTCTTGAACACATAAAGGAACTGATGGTAAACATGATGGAGCTTTCTCAAAATTTAATTATAGTTTTTTCTCTTCATCAAGTGCAACCCATGATTCTTTGGTATTGTTATTTGAATGTTATTTTTTCAAAATGTTGTCCTTCAATGACATGAAGAGAATTTATTTTTTTCAATACTTTTCCTGAGCTAAGATGAATACCATTTATATCAAGAGGATTTGTTTGGAAGTGTTTTACCTGAACATTGTAAGTGAGATGAGTTACTTCATTGTTTTGGTTTGGAAATGGTGGCACAAGTAGTTAAGTGGGAGTGGATCTTTGAGATGGATGTGGTTGGGGTTTCCGTTGTGGTGGAGGTGGATGGTAAGTATAGCATGTAGTTGGGTATGGAGGATATTGAGGATATTATGGATTTATCCCATAAGGTTCTTGCCAACATTGTTTCCAAATTTTTTTGGGGGGTTGAGATTGCCAGGGTTGCTAAGAAAAGGGTGTGTTCCAATTACTTTGAGATGGATGTGCATAACCTTAAAATCATGAATTAGGTTCTTGCATCACACCATGTTGAATATCAATAATGAAGGGAAATATTTAATAACATGTGATTCTACATGGACAAAAAAATATCAACATATTACTTTTTTTGATATTTCATTCATAAAATTTCTACTTATTCTCTTATATTGATAAGAATTTTTGTTCTAAAGTAATCAATAAAGTTTCCAAGTTGAGCTTGAATTACCAATCCTGATGTTGATTCACTGGCTCTCGCCCTTCCTCTTGATATACACTTGGATGTTTCACAAATTTATTGAAATGAAAATTGGTATACATCACCTCTACTGATGAGATAAAGGATATAAATCCAATCATCCCTAATTTTTCTAAGTAAGAGGGGCTTTAGTGTGTCAAATTCTAAATGATGCATTTTTTATCTCTTAACATTATACATAAGTATATCTATAAGATCTTTATGGCTCACATAATTTTTTGAGTCTTTCTAAATATTTAATCTTTAAGATCATGATATTTATATTTTTATCGAAATATATTTTGCATATTATTCCATGACATTATTTAATTAGTCCCTAAACTCATGAAAAATTTAAGAGTTCTATTCTTCTATGTTGCTGGAAACAATCTCAACTTTTGAGTGTTTAGTAACTAACAATAAGATCTACAAAGGATTTAAAATTCAAAGAGAAAGGTTTTCTAATTCTCTGACTTCATACCATGGAAGTTTGGAAGGAATGTTGGAGGGATTTTATTCATATTCACATTGATAGCAACATCTTGAATGGGAAATCCAAAAGGATAATAATGATATTCATCATCTCCATCCATTTATTCTACCTTCTCTTCCACCTCTTCCTCTTCTACCTGCAAAAGTGGATGGTGATGTGACTCTTACTTCACCATCTAATCAGGGGGGGGGGGGGTGGTTTTGGAGAAGATTTTTTTTTAATAAAAATTCTAATGCAATGAAAATTTTCTATATTTGAAATGATATATGCCTAATGAAATTATTTATTTTGCAAAAAGTAAAAGAAATGAATTTTTTTTTTGAATAAAACAATGCATAATTTGAAACCTTCCTAGAAACGACACAAAAAAATGATTTACCCCAGTATTGAAATAAGAATGTTGCAACTCCTAAGCCTATCATCTTAAATTATCAACTCGAGGTTCATACAAACTTAAGAGGTGTCGTCACTATATGTGCAGCATTCAATGTGTCCTCCTTTTGTTGATATGATGAAATGAAGTGAATATCATGAAATCAAACACTAATCTAATTTAAAAAATGGAAACATTATTCTTCTTGTAAATTATTATTCTAATTGCATAATGTGGAAAGTTGTTTTGAAAAAATAAATTTGATCTTTTCAACAATAATGCTTGAAATTGAAACCTTAAGGAAGCATGAATTGAAGAATCAAGTATAATATACTTTTCATGATTGAAGCACCCTTTATATTACCGTGTTCAAGGAAACTTAGATTTAGTGGCACAATCCATGTCCATTACATAAGAAAAATTTCATTGTTATTTAAATTTGGAAAATTTTCTTCTAATTTTGACTGCATATTTGTACTTGCACTGGAGGGAAGGTCAGTATAAAGTGGTATTTTGTCTTCCTAAATCATTTATTAAGAGCCTAGGGTTCATGATTAAAGTCCAAGATACCAAAACCAATATTTTGGAGCAAATATAGTTGATTTTACATGTGCTAAAAGTGTGTTAGAGGAGGTGCTACAAGAGTTTCTACAGGAGTTTTTTGAATGCCAAAGTAAATAAAATGAAAAGAGGATGGGAAATTTTTTTCTTAATAATTAGGATGTATTTTGGCCCCATTCCAAGTGTAATCACTCGAAAATACCCCTACATGCTAAAAAAAAAAAAAAATTACTACTGTAAAAAATGGAAATTCAAGAACTAGTGAACTAGCTAACTTACCAATTGCCTAACCTAATAAAGTGAAAGTTATATTTGGTAAATTTTTTTATTAACTTGGATGTTCATATTCCCCAATACAATTGTATTCAACTAAAATGAAGCTCATTGACTCATTCTAAAAATAGCATGAAATTACTACTAATTTGTTACAAGGGACTTCCAAAAATTCTAGACTTGTGAACTAGTGAACCAATCCAAGTAGATCAATGATGAATATGAATTTTCAAAGAGGTTCTAAGGATGGATCGTTCTTTTCAATCTGTAAATAACCTACAAAAAAATACGCTTCAATAATTTAACCAATGTAGCCTACAACAAAAGAAGCATGAATAGTTAATGCAGAAATAAGAGATGCAAGTGAAAAAGACATTCAAAGGAAATAAAAACAATTAAAAGAGGGATATGAGGCTCCTCGGATGGCCGAGACCAAGGAAAAAAATATTAATATAAATGAAACCAATATTTAGAAGCTAAAAATGGCACAAAACTTCATTATTTGAATCAATCCAAGTACATCCTTGCTACAAATCAGAGTGGAGTTGTGAAATAACAGGTTTTCTCCACAAGAAGAATAATAAATACATGAACCTAGAGGAAAATTTGAATTGGTACATAAAAAAAATGACGAGGAAGAATTATCCTAGAAGTGAGGAATTTTTACCCTCCCAAATCCATCAAAAAACAAATCCATGTCCCAACACTAGGAATTTGCATTACATGACACGAGACACATTCCTACATTTTATTAATCAATCGAGATCAAATTTTTTTGAAATTATATCATAATATACTATTCATTTATCATCCAATGTTGATCCTCCTTTAGCAGGGAGAAAGTTGTTAGATTATCACATCCTCCAAATCTTCATAATCAACCCAATATTCTCACAATATTCTATAAATATAAATAATATTAGGAAAACGTATGAAATTATCTCTAAATATTTGTAATGAGCATATTAAAGATAAAAATATGTCATATAATGCAAAAAATAAAGGTTTAATGTGTTGAAGGATGGTGAAATGGGCCTTAATTCATGTCTAATTTAGAGGCCCATCACCTACCAGGCTAGTGGTTATATAATAAAAAATTTGGTTTTTGCTACCCTTGATGAGTTAGAAAAATCTACACAAACCACAGAGAAACTAGTGCAACCCCCATCATACAATGGGGGTGACAGGGATAACATTTTTCTCTCATAAAATTCTTTCCACGGGTTAGGCAGTCTTGGGGAAGATTCACCACATTCTGAAGAAGAGGAGGAGGATACATAAGAGAAAATGGAAGACCAAGGTCTGGATTGGATGACTCAAGGTCCACTATCCCTTCTTAGTGTTTTATATAAGATGCCAAGGCACCTGGAAAATTTATCTATGAAATATGACACTAACAAGGTGATCAAATTGGAAGACCATTTGAATAATTTCTATCTACACCTCCATACACTCGAGGTTCATTATAATAATGTCGTATTTAGACTCTTTAATTGAAACTTAGATGGTAGAGAGAATTCTTGGTATCACAGTATTCCTACAAATTCAATTCAGTATTGGAGGGTTTTGAAAAATTTGTTCCTAGAAAATTTTGTTGATGACAAAACCCCAATCTTGTTATTAAAAGAGTTAGTGAACCTAAATATGGGGGAATAAAGGTCAAGCATTTTAATCATATTTTTAATTGGGTATTGAACCAATTTCCTTTAGATACGAAACCTCTTGCCTCAATCACGATTCATTATTATAATTTTTCCTTGCCAACAATCATATCAAAATTTGTAAAGAGGGTGGCAAAAGAAACTTTGGCCCAAAATTTTGAAGAAGACATCATTGTTGAGAAGGAATTGCATGTAATCGGAGTCATTGTTGATGTTGAATCATCCAAGGACTCTAAGGACACATGGAAAATTTCTCAGGCCTCTTCAAGAAAGACCAAGGATAAATATGCTAATGTTCTATAAACCTCAAATCGTACTATCAATAATCTATCCAATGAATTGGAAAAAAATGAAACAAAGTACAAGCAAGACCACTGTCAGCGGCGAGCCCCCAAATTTCAACTTCCTTAAGAATTTTAATAATAACAACAACAATAGTGAGTCGGATAAGTTTTCGTGGAACTTGAATGTTGAACTGAATGTCGAAAGTATAGGCATGGACCAATATTGTTCTTTTCACCAAGAATATCATTAAGAAAATACATGCCCACAATGGAATCACAACATGAATGATTTGGCTGTTCATACTATTGACTCACTACTTTCGGATGATAAAGTTGAACAAATACAAGAAATTTAAGGGTCTAAGGTGGCTGATGAGACTTCAAGTGCCAGACATGTTGTTAATAATTTTAGTTGTGTTTTAATTGATGAGAAGGAAAAAATCGAAGAACCGCCACTAAATGAGGCCATGACTTAGAAGAAAAACAATAGATGATGAGGAAAATTTTTAGAGAGAATCTGCTTTAAAAAAGCACTCCACCAATCATCCAAGCTCTGAACAGGTCTGGAGATGCTACCATAACAAAGAACACTTCCACCAAAACTAAAAGTAATACCATCACTTCGGAAGTGCCAAACAGAGTTACTCCTCTAAAAATTTGAGCAAACCCTACTACAATTTATTAAAACATAGTCAAGGATATGGAAAAATCACATGCAAATTTTCGTTCTTTGACTTCATAAGAGTAGAAATCCAGCAGGAACTGCTTATCTAAGACCTTGATCTATCCTCATCATGTGGTAATTCTTCTTCTTCCAAAAAGGTATATGGAAAGTAAGATTTTAAGGATGGAAGTCTATCTTAAAGATTAGAAACCTCAGTGAATCTTACTAGTACCTAATATGTAAATTGTAAAATGCTTGTCAGTATTTTTGTAAAAATATTTATATTTCTAATGATTTTGTATTAGTATATATAAAATTTTGGCAATTTTTAAGTTAAAATTATTTTACACTATAAAATGTGGGTGAATCATTTTAAAAAAATGGATATTGGTGAATCGTGTTTTTGGAAAACACATCAAAAAATAGACCACCTGTGAATATTAGCTCCCAAAATTTTCCTTGGTATCTGGTAAGTCTTGTAGTCCCCTCGATTTGGTTGTTAACACTACAACATTAGAATTTAATACTCTTTGCCCCCTGTTTCTATTTAGTTTTGAAATTTTGAATTGCAATGTTCGCAATTGTTTAGTGGATTCTTGTGCATCTGCAAATGTAGTGCCATTATCTGTTGCAAAGAAAATAAATGACAAATGGGATAAAACTGATGCACAATTTATTGATCTAGGCAAAACTCTAAGTTAAGGCTATTGGTTAACTTAGAAATAAATTCCACCAGATACACAACTAGAGCTCCTTCCTTTCTCTCTCGCTGGTGCAAATGTTTTATGTAATATATATGTACATAGTATTACTAGTAATAAAAATATCAATTGTACAGGAAATAGCGTAGTAGCTTGTAAATTTTGGTCTCATTACTTTGATGGTTCTAAGACGCAGGACAATTATTGATCTAGTTGTGCACTTACAGACCCACAAAACAAGAAACATGTACTATCATTCCTTCTCGAGTGTGAGTGCACTAATAACACTATAGAATATGAATCACTCATACTTGGATTGAATAAAGCTATAGAACTGAAGGTATAGTTTCTGAAGGTAATTGGTGACTCATTTGTAGTTACTTGTTAGGTAGGAGATACTATACACTATGTATCACCTCATCAAAAACTACCAACAAGAGGTATGGCACTTAATAAATGATTTTAGATATTTCAATATTTTTTTTGTTCCACGTGTTAGAAATGTAATAGTAGATACGTAAGCAAATTTTTTTTCTAGGATGTCACCATTGAAAAATGGTTTTTTCTATTGAAATTATATATAAACCATATTTACATCTCAATATCTCCAACTTACACATTTTCAAGGATGATCAGTAGATACTACACTTTATGGTGAATCTTGATGTATTCAAAAGTGTCACCATAGAGGAGGATGAGCATGAACTAGATCTCTATGAAGGCTGTCAAGCACTGAAAGGAAACACTCACTACAAGAAGAAAGGAAATTGGTGAGGGTAATGCTTGTGACGGACCTTTAAGGTCCATCACCAATGTCACATATGGTGACGGTCCTTAAAAAAGTGTTGCTATAAGTGTATACAGTGATGGTACTTTAAGGTTTGTCACCAAAGCGATTTTCAATGATGCTTTTGATGAGGGTCGTTAAATGCCCATCAGTATTTCCCTCTTTGGTGACACTTCTTGTGGCGATATTTTATTGACCCTCGCCAATGCTCTTTCTGTTAATTTTGGTGACGGTAAAAAACTGTTCATCATCATTGATCATTCCAATGAGTTTTTGATGATATTATGTTCCTGTTCATAGATTTTTTCTCAAAAGATAACAATTTAAGACCATTATTGTGGAGTCATTTTTATAATATGTCCATGGCCATAGTGGTTAGAGTCAGTCCATTTTTTAAGAAGTAATTAGTGTGTATCATTTCCCTCAAGTAATAACTAGTCGAATAGAGTTTTCCTATGAGTCAACACATGATTCATATCTATTAAGTTTATTATCTAGCAAATTACATTTAGATAAAATTCCACTAGTGTGTGTAGAAAACATATTATTTAATAAATAATAAATCTCTATGAATTCTATTAATGAGAAATACCTAACACTTCTCAACAATCTGGTCACACCTTAAATTAATTTTTTGGCACACACTAACATTTCCTAGCACCTCGCATGTCTTGGAACATCTTTGTACCTGCAACATATTGTCATGACACGGACACCAAAGCAGATGGTGGCATGCGTCAGCACAATATAGAAATCTCTTATAATGTTTTGGCATGCATGTAGTCCCTAGCATTCCTTGGAACACCTTGGTTGCATGCATTGACATATATTAGCACTTTGGACACATTTCCACTTGGCATGTATTAGGACCTATTATTAGTGTGCATAGCATGCCCCTTTTGAAAAAGATAAAATCTCGACTTATTAACCCTATTATGTGTTCATTTCCTTTCATTTTAGCTTGTTTCTTCCTTTGTTTTCCTTGACAATTATTGACACATATTGACATACCCTAACACCCTGCACATCCTAGCATGCCTAATTAGCACCTGACATGTACTGGCATACCTTGGCACTATTTGGCACATATAATTTTCACACCATGGGACTCCCTAGAACACTAGGGTACTTCTTGACATGCCTTTATATTCCCTAGCATGCCTTACCAGTGCTTAGAATACCTTCTCACTCCCTCCTTGGCATGAAAAATAACACTCATTAACACTATTTGCTAGCACACGTCCCTCATATTCATTAACTTCCATGAATTTTAACCTATTTCTTCCTTAATTTTTTATACTAGTACTCCCTAACACTCCTCAACATGCATTAGCACTCTCTAGCACACCTTGGCACTCTTAGACATGCCCTTCCACTTCATAGCATGCATAACACTCCCTGACACATATTGGCGCTTGGAAATTCTTAGCATGCATTGAATACTTGAGATTCCCTAAAATGATTTTGCATGGTTTAATATTAAATTTATTTGATGTAAATTATTGGAAAGTAGATGAGAAGCTACAGAGGAATACTTAGCAGTTATAATGCACTAAGACTTGGCACTTGGCACATATTGGCACCTAGTGTTGGTGTGCCTAGCATGCCCCTCTTGGAAAAGGTCAATTTATGAATTATTAACCCTATTATGTGTCCAATTCCTTTTATTTTAACTTTCTTCTCCCTTTTGTTGCCTTAACAATCCCTGGCACGCATTGACACACCCTTGAACTCTTGCACTTGGCACATCTTAGCATGTTTTACATGCCTTCACACTATCCAGCACACGTTAGAATTCCCTAGCATGCCTTGGCACTCATGTCATCATAGCTATCCTTTACATTTTTTCATGACTTGGGAAACTAATCAAGTCCTTGGCTACTTTGGTTCATGTGATAATATTGGCATACTTCAATTGTATCATCTTGACCAATTGCACCTAGTACAAGAATATTGTGCCTTGTTCACCTAAGAACTTCCTATAACTCATCTTATGCCACTCATGTCCAAGCTCAACTTTTCCCACTTAAGTAGTTACCAAGGAAAGGATCACATGATCTAGCCACGGCCACAGAAAAACTAAGAAACATAGCATACACATGAAATATTTCACATATATGTTCGGTTCATATAAAAAATATAACATTAACTGAGAGTTTTAAAAAACCACGAGATGTAAAAGGCACACAATATATAAGTTGACACAAGCCGAGTGCCCTAGAAATTATACTCAACAATGTACAATATGCAATTATCTAGAATAGTTTAAAACATGAGCATGTGGCCAAAGTGTGCCACATCTCATATAAAAAAATAGCCAAAGGAAAAACAATGTTGTGCCTAGAACAAAGTGATCTCCTTTTGTCTAAAACTGCTATGTCGAGCCCCCTATAAATATTGTGGGATTTCCTCCTCTAAATCCTATTATGAACTTCTATTAACACACTTCATCCTTAGCACACTTGAATTTTCTTACACTCCCTGGCACACAATCTTATTCGTTCCTTTCCATCCATTTTGACCTAGTTATCCCTTGTTATGCCCTGAAACTCCCTAACACTCTTCAACATGCATTGATATTTTTTGACATGTGTTAGCATGCCTTTTCATTCCTTGGCATGCCCTGAGCCTCCCTAGCTATCATGCCCTCACAAACACCCTTACTTAATTTGCAACTTGGGAACCCAACCAAGCCCTTTCTTGACTACAAGAGATTAACCAAGTTATAGTTTCTACTACTAGACTATGGTGTTGAATTATGTAGCTTGGGAGGTACTCCACAAGCCTAGTGAGATGATTTTATGTGAGTTTAGTCACAAAATTATTTGTGGGAAAAGTACCCAAGAAAAGGGATTTTTAACCCAATATGGGGTTTAAAATATAAAAGAAAATTAAAAAGGAAAATTAATATTTCCTAAGGTATAAGTGGATAAAACTCGTAAGTTCTAGAGGGTTCCTAAGAGGTCTAGGAAAAACTATTTAAGGAGGCCTTAGGATGAAGGAAAGAACATCAAGTGAGAAGGAGCTCATTTTATCAAGGGGGTGAAGAGATATGTAATCCTAAAGTAAGTCAAGTAAGAGGGTTGAGTAAGGTTTTCTAAAGTGAGGCCATGATCATCCTCCAAGAGCAAGATCATCATGTGAGGGTTCACAATAATGTTGCATACCTTAATGGTCGGTTTGAGCTAGGAAGTAGGATGGCATATTGATGGTACTCTTCTGGAAGATCAAGCTTAAGGGAGGTTTCTCATGAGAATCTGGGCATGTGATCTCAATGGTGTTTCTGTGTGAAGGCCGCATCAAATTTTGAAATAGAAGAGAGGGTTGATACCATATTCTCTTGTGGTGGTTAGCAGGTCGCAAGGTCTGTTATAAATACCAACATAAATGGAGGAGTGATTGCACTGTAATTTAGTGGCAGAACAAAAGTATACACAGGTCTAATATTAATTGAGATAACCCTAGTTTGAGGGTCAACAATTAGATGTGAAGTTCATGTCAAGATTCAGTTAAAGAAATTCCCAGAATCTATGGATCCATATGAGCTAGGTCGATTCTCTTATGGAGGAAAGAGTTGTAGTTTTTATTATGGGTGGATAGGGTTTTTTCTAAAGCAATTAGAAGTACATACGTATCACTAGTAGAAAATGATGAAATTATTGAAAAGCTGACTAAAAAATTTAGTCACCACAATTATTTCAAGTGAATTACTACTAAATTTGATCAATTTTAAGTGATCAAACTAAAAATGAATCATTTAAATGATTAATTTAGTCTAGGGTTAAAATATGCGACTAGATAATAAGTGACCAAAATAAAAGCGACTAACCAAATGACTAATTTAGTCCATGAATAAAATAAATGAATAGATAATAAGTGACAAAGTTAATAATGATTAACATAAATGACTACTATAGTCCAAGAATAAAAATATGACCAGATAATAAGTATAACAAGTATATGAATTAGTCATTTATGTTAGTAATTTTTAATTGTGTCACTCTGAAAATGAATAATTGCAATTTTGATACTGAAGTGTTTCATTTCACTACGGGGGTCTATGAATCCATGTGTAATGTTCAAATTTAGAGACAAAGGGGTCGTTGAATCCATCTACAATGTTAAAATTATGAATACCCCTTTGTCTCTAAATTTTAACATTGCAAATGGATTCAAATATTATCAACCTCAGTTGGAACTTCCTTTGTCATCAAGGCCAGGCTCTCCTTGACCAGTTCATCTGAGGATGGTGAGGGCAATGGCACTTGAGATGAAGGACAAGCAAAAAAACAAACCGGAGAAATTCATAACTTCTTAAAGCCATAAAAAAATCATAACACATTGCATTTATTTCTCTGATCTCTATAAGAATGAAATGGAAACCAAATTGAGAGCTAGAGAACTCCAAAAATATTTTTTCTGCCCCTCACAAATGGCCTCGAGCCCTAGGCTGGATGAAACTAGAGGACCCAAACAATGCGCAATTGGAGCAGGGGTTATGGCCTCTAAATCACTAAATGAATGCCCTATAAAATTATTAACTTTTCTTTCTAAAGACCTGGTAGGCTTGAAAACCGTGCCATGCTGACCTTTCGATATAACTTCCAAATGTGAATGGATAAATTCTTGTGACTATGCCAAATTTTTTGAAAATCCCCTCCTCTAATGTGCAATCCACTAGCTCCTTCTCCTTCATGTGGCTTTGATAGTAAGAAACTAACATCTCATCTGAAAAACATATTTGATGAGTAGTTGTGTGTCTTCAGAGGATTTATCACGATGACTTTCCATGTACTTAAAAAATAGACACCGTCTGAATAAAAATTTCATGGTTATAATTTAATATTATTTTTCATTTTGACAAGGATATTAGAGCCTGACATTGTCCAAATCCCATTCAATCTTCGTCAAAACTACGCCTCGCTCTAGTAGAAAACTCCACACCCCTTTCTCTGCCTGCAATTTTTCCATGGTCTATAGGGTTTCTGCATAATTATTGAATTCCTCTCCCATCGTAGAGATGTTGTGATGTTCTCTTTAACATTTTGACTCCGTAAATATATATATATATATATATATATATATATATATATATATATATATATATATATAATTAAACTGATATAGATCCATATTAACCTTAGATCTACCAAGCGCCAAGACAGAGGAACCAAATCTTTCTTAAGGTGAAAACCTCTCTTTTAGATTGAAAAAACATTGATCCCTCTCTGTCTGCAATTAAAATAGATTTAGATTGCTAATATACAATGAAAAAAATTTAAAATTAAAAAAAACAAAATAATTTGCAAATTTAATTACCTTTATTTTTGAAAAAAATTAGACCATTCATAACCTTTAGTAACATCAAAAAGTCTAAGATCTAACCTTTAATAACTTTAACAAGAATTGAAACATTTATTATTATTCAAATAATTTTTTTTTGCATAATAATTATGATAATGGTAAAAGTTTTGGGATTTTCATTTGAATTTCATTTTCCCACTCGTGCGTATGGCCAAGGAGGATTGGTGATGAAACTAATAAAATGATAATAGTCACAGTAGTGGATTATACATGATTTTCTAAATATTTCCAAATCCAATCTCTAGGTGCAATGCTACCATAGTTTTTTGAGTTTTATAGGTATGCAATGCTGGCAGAGTTTTTTGATTCCATGGAAGCTACCATTAGATTTCTTTGGCTCCACAAGAAAATCAATAGCTTTTGTAACATCTATCCCCAAATCGAAACGACAACCCATAAGTACGTCTCGGTTTAACCAGCAAAATTTTTCCTGCTCTCCTCTCGTACCTACAATGCTTATAACTAGAAGACCATAATAGATATGGTACTAATCACTGCAGGTTCGATAGGAAACTAACAAGATTTCGGGTTATTTCTAACTGAAAAAACCAATTTATTTGAATGTGTGCTTCAATTCTACTATATCATCAACTAATAGTAAACCCTAAACTGATTTTTAGGAGATTTATGTATAGTCATCTAGCACAAATGACGCACATTTTCCCCTAAGGATTGTTGTTGGAGAAGACCATGTCACCTGACGAGAAGACGTTGTGCATGAAGCCAGACTTGAAAATCACTCTCTTGCATGATGAAGTGCTAAGTGGCAAGGACAAGGCCTCCAAAGGTAACAACACATTAGGTTTGTGAAAATAATTCCACACCCGCTTAGTTGCATTTTTCAGGGCATATCCCAAGGTGAGTTTAGTCTTGCTATATTGTATTATTTTTGGGGGGTTCTATCTTTTTTTGGTCAAACCTTTCAATATCATGAGTTTTAAATTTATATGTACACTTTACGAATTCATTGCAATACAGGGAGATGATGTTTCAAAGGCAATTCTACCAGATCAATTCAATAGAAAATATAAGCTAACTTCTCATGAATCCTTCCCACTTCCTCCTTTGATATGTAACAAAATTTCCCCAACAGTAGGTGTTTCTTCTATTCTTCCTGGCAATCATCAAGGAAAAACCCAACCCTCTATGATCTCTTCACTGTTACCAAAAAGTTTTGAGAGGCATTTTTCTCATATGTGGATTCATCATTCCCTGTGCCCAAGAAAGACCCAATTTTGAAGCCTCATTCTGAGGTTCCTAAAATAGTGAAAACAAATGGTGGTGATGAGGCTCTTCCATCTCTTATTCCCATGAAAAACCCAATTATGAAGCCTCCTTCCCAAGTCCCTGAAACAATGAAATCATATGGTGTTGGTGGGGGTCATCTATCATCTTCCCACTCTCATTTTTCTCCAGGATTTAAGAGCAGCTTTTTGCTAGTTTCTACTCCCTTGAAAATACTGAAGATTCAATACATTAATGAATCTAATGAGATATATTGAAAATTTTCTACTTCTAATAAGACCAATGTAGCACCCCCCGTCTCAAAGTATTTCTGCACTCCCCAAATGTAAAATTCTCCCTTCTAAGATCCCTAACCCAGTCGTTGTAACCGAAGGTACTATTGACGTAGACACACCTTGCAAAGTAGTACTAGCTTTGGAGAATGAAATCTCCCCTACGAAAAAGGGTTGTTTCTCCCCAGTGACACCAAGGGTTACCCCTCATTCTCTTGAATTGAAAAAATCTTACGATGTTTACTTTGCTGATAAAACTCCAGTTGTTAAATCCATACTGAAATCTAACATTAAGAGCCCCATGAGTAGGAGATATTTTCAATTTGGGACTATTTCAGTTGCACCTAATACATTATGTCCTATTCGTTCTCCTAGAAAACCAGAATTTTCTTCTACATAGTCCTCTCGTATTTTTCAGTCATCTGTGAAGAAATAAAAAAATCCCAATGCCAAAATATGAATAGAATTTAAAAGACAATTGGAAGACTCCTCTATTACCCCTTCTTAACCTGTATCTGAGTAGCGTCAAATCCATTCAACTTCTTTAAAAATAAAGGAAATGGAGGCCAACCTAGATGATGATCTCTCTAAAAAAATTTAGTTTGCATAGTCCCCTACTCTATTTACACTTGTTAAGTCTAGTGAAAGAGATTACTATGTGGATTCAACCAAGCCATCACCTTTGAGAGAAACTACAAATCTTCTTGCCATATCTATACACAGTAGTGCAATGAAGTAACATTTGTAGAAAATTGTTCCATAACAGAATTTTGCAATCTAACCTCAAAACTATTTCCCTTGTTTCGATCTGGTGAAATTGATTCAAGTCGCACTTCATAGTACATTAAGCAAGGTCATGATGGCCAAATCTGTGAGGCCTAGGTTTTCATTAGGAATTTATGATCCTTGCAAATTGAAATTCTTAGTGCACGACATATTATGAATTTTAAAATGGAAAAATTTTCCTTATTTGACTCATTCAAGGTCTTCCTTACATTTTATTCTAAAGGAAAATATTACAGATTTTTTTCTTATCGTTGTGCCACATATTTTGTAGTATTTACTATGTTTGTATTTGCAAAATTGGTAAATCATAGGATGTATAATATCCACATCAAAAGATGAAGGGGGCACAAATAAGAAACCGAGGCAAGGTGGAGAAATGTATTTTTTTGTACTAGGTCTATGCATTCCTAAAAGTATTGACCTTGGGAAATCACTTCAAGGTTACTTTCAGAAAAAAAGGGTTGAGCACCTATCATCACTTCGGACACGAATAGTTTCCATGGCAAGAGGGGAGGGTATTGCTACAAGAAATAAAAGAAATAAAATAATGCAACATGGTAAGATTGCTTCATGTTTTTGGTACTGAGAAACTTATTTATATTTTGAAAGAATCTTAGTGCATATATGTAGAAACTTTTGCAAAACACAATTAGTGCTCATCAACATTTTGAATTCTAGAATGAAGAATATAGTCTTCATCAAAAATACAATGAAAAGACCAGGAAAGTGGGACACATGGAGGTTGATATCAGTTACAATTTATGGAAATATTTTATGTGATGAGTTTTATAAACTATACATCATGCATGGTTCAAAGACATAAAAGGATGCAATCTGTGTGCATGTATTCTAAGAAAATTATTGTGCTCTAACAGACAATAACTTTTGTAGTACTTTGGTGCAGACAAGTTTTCTCGGATGGGAATCTGCAACTTAGTTATATTATGGTAGATTAATCCCAAAAAATATTCAATATTTTTTTTAGGTGGTTTGAGTTTTCCTTTGATGATTATCTACCTATTTTGCTGGGATTAATGAAAGGTAATTTTAATAGGACCTTATTTTTCTAGATATTGACAATGTAATTGTGAGTGAATGACTTCATGACCAAAACTCAGCATGGCCAGTATTTAGAATGGAGGAGGAATCAATTAAATCAAAAAATGTAGGTCTTTGTGCATAGGATTAGAGATTATGGAAGACATTGGCATTGCTAGAATGAAGATGTATTTGAAAACTGGGCAGATCTTGATTAGTATTCTATCGATTTATTTTCTATACAGGAAGTCAACTACAATATTTAATGGAATTTGTTTGGATCAATCAAGAGGATGATGAACAAGTGTTTTTTACATAGAATAATGTTACTTGTAGTAGAATTGATGTTTGAAGAATTTCTTGCAGCTTTGAATGTGTATTATGTTGAATGATATGTCATTTTCCAATGTGCAACCATAATTAAACGTGTATTTCATTTTTTACATTTATTCAGAATGAATCTCTACAATCTACATGGATATAATTGCATATCTTCCACCCTTATTTACTATGAATGCATAAACTACACCGAGTTTCCATCCAATGCTTCTCATTTGGCTTGTCCTCTATGTATTCTTATAAATTTGGGTGGTCGTAATTTTTTTGGCTGGTAGCATGATTTTTGTATGGAGTATTAATCGTAGAATGTGAGAACTTTTTGCATGGACTGTATAAAGTGGGAGAACACAATTTGTTGTACAGGGGTTAAATTTTGCATTGGTTGATTTCTTATATCTATTAAGTATTAAAAGTGATAAAATTGAGATTGAAACTTCTGGTTTAAAAGCTATCATATTGTAGCATTGATGTTTTAGGTCTTTCATCTTGTTTATTGAGATTGATATAGTTTTCATTGAAAATCACAGCTCATGGATATTTTTATTTCAGGAAACAACAATATCAAGTGCTTGGTATGAGGTGTTATTTGTTCTACACATGATGTCTATGTTGTCTTTATCACAGGCAAAATATTTTCTCAACCCAAAACATTTTGCTTATGGATAGCAACCAAAGGTGAAAAAAGGTTGGTTTGCCACATCTCAACTATAACTAAAATCATTTTTCAATGATTTTTTTTTACCAGTAAACTTGGTGCATATCTATATTTATTCATGCATTTTCATCCCCTTTATATGTTTAATTTATTCAATATTTGTTGTTTTTATTAGCATTTCTGATCTGAAATTTGTTTATTCTAGCTACAGGAGAGAAAGAAATAAACAATCAACATATTTTTTAAGGCACCGATATATTTATACTTTGCAGTTTGACTTGTCTTGCTTCAAATGCAAGAGGAAATGAAGTATGTAATTTACTTGTTAAATTTCTCATATCCTTTGTTTCTTGAAACTGTTACCAGTTTCATAATCATGTCTACTTCTTAACAGTGTATTTATTTCTTCTAATAAGTCAACCATGTTAGCTTTTTCCATGAAGAAGAAATATGTTTTTTGATTACAATGTGCTTGTAGTTGTTTTTGAATGTGAAATATACCTCTTTTATAGGGTTCTGACACATTTTATTTCAATATGTCTCATATATATTTTCTTCAAAGGACGAATATGCCAGTAGACCTGAAGGAAGGTGTATTACAAGATATTTAATTCAAATCATTAGGCCAAGTATTTTACACTTTACCTATATTTTCCATGTGCACAACTCAAAACTTAAGTTCATTTTATGTTGTCACCAAATGCAACTTGGTCATCAGTATATTCGAGACCCCAGTCATTGTTAGTGACATAATTTGTGTGTCGAGGAACCTATGTACAACAGTGACAAAAACTTACTATAGTGGGTTTTCATCTTAGTATGATACACTGATGTACCATATATAATGTTCTTAAACTATCCCACTTCAGTAGTGAGCATTTTCATATAGTTGAGTATCCAAGTTCCAATGTGCCAATATTGTAATTCCAACTTTTAAGGGAGGGGTATTATGATGAGATGCATCTCTGACCTACTATTTCATGTTATATTTATTTGTCTTGTAACATTTTTTGGTTGGCTTGAAGATTAAAACATATCTTTCATTCCTTTAGGTAACTAGGCATGTGTGGTATTCTAGGTCATCATCATATTTTAGATTCTTAAATGAAATGAGACCATTGAATTTCATATGAGATCATACTTATCTATTCTTTAACTCATTTTCTTTTCAGAACAAAAACAAATTTAAATTTAAGCTATCAACAACTGAAATGACTACATATAGGTCTGCAAAGTTGGGAGGTTGAACTTCTTGTAAGGGTTACAAACATCCTAGATTTATTATACAGATTTTGGAAAATGGCTGGTATTTTCAAATTGTTGCAAATAAGGTGGATTGCTTGCTTTTGAACCAAGGTGGTAGGCTCCCTAGGAAGGGCTAAAAGGACTCATGAAGCTAAGGTTGTTAAGATATGATTCCTACACCTATAAATCCTTATGGATACTTGGTCTCTAAGTGATATTTATGGAATTGAAGCTATGAAGTTGCGGGACCAAGTGGACCCAAAATCAGGTCATGTAAGTCGAATTTTTCACTCAAGGAGGGGCTTGACCTAATTTTGTAAGAGAAGAGGATCAATGAACAAATATTCTTGGAATAGAATGAAATTATCTAGATGAGGTCACTAGCCAACAGAAACTTAGGGAAATAAATAGTACCTGAGCTAGGGCTCGCCATACTTCAAGATCCCACTTTTGGAATTTCTTAGAGTTTGGAGGACTTCTAAAGGACACACCAATGAAGTTGTGGACCAAAAATCCAAGTTTTTGGATGGCTAGATTGTGAGATAATTGATGCCCTAGGTGACCAATGTACACTAGGCCTAGAAAAAGGAGAGAAGATGAGAAAAATATGCATTTGAGTGATCAAAAATGGAGGATCAATGCCTAATTCTTTGGGAAATATGGAGTCAAGAGTAAATTTTTTTTAGAAAAACTTCACCCAATCGAGCCTCCTAGACAACTTCGCATGACAATAAGGACACAAGAGCAGTTGTTAGGACATTTTATACTTAAATTCATAGTAATTGATGACTTATCGAGGTGTGTTCAATAGAAAAAATCTCTAGAATCATTCACCCCTTTACACATTATATATAAGATGATGCAATGCTATAAAGACCAAATTTCCACAATTTCTCTTAAAAGCAGTAAATTTCATATCTAATATAGCGAAAGTCTTAGCAGCATCAATGTCATGAGTAAATAACAAGAAAAAGAGTACTCACATGTGTGAAATATTATATCCAATCATCATATTATGCCAATAATTAATCTCCAACACAAAAGAGAGATATCCAAGCATGAAAATTCATCCATTACATTAAAAAATTCTCCTCCAAAAGGAACAACGAAAATCTCACAAGAGAGAGAGAGAGAGATCCAATCAAAGTGATGATGATCAAAGTGAATAATCACACTTGTATTTATACACTTCATAATGAATTTTATTTAGCTAATTAGTCCTAATTTATCCCCTAGGATAAAATAATGTGCATAGTAACAAACCTTTTGGTGATAAGCCCACCAAATATCTCAATAATGTAAAGCCTCTCAAGAGGGTTCAATAATCATTAAAGTGAGTCATTGGACCTTTGAGGAGGTCTCATGAAGTCTAAGGGCACCATGATGAAGGAATGGAATTCAAACATAGTGGATGGGGGATTGGCCCCTTGTTATCCACTCAAGAACCTGTGGTGCTCCTAAGTGCGGGTGGGGGCACAAGGACATCCTCATGGTCTTTAAATGGATAAAATATGCTTGTATACCATCTATAATGGTAGTATTAATGACATAAGACCTCCCTCTACAGTAGGAGGCATACTGGAACATCTAACAAGTGTATGGTGAAACTATGGAGCCGACTGGGCATGGTGGACCAAGTGCATCATCCTCATCCAGAAGATGGAACCCGAGAAATCAATGAACATTGTTGGGGATCCATGAAGTAATATATGCTATGGTGGAGGCCCATAGATCTCAATTGTCACCCTACAAGTGCCAATGTGGCCCTCTAGAATTTTAGGACTCCGTATAAGGAGAGAAAACCTAGAATGAAGACCCACCTACAATCTTGCATAATATCCAATGTGTTGCCTTTCCCTACAATATAATAAATCATTAGAATAATCAAGTAATAATGGTTACAATCAATTGAATCAATGAGGAATTTCATGGTTGCATGCCCTTCCATAGTGGGATTTTCCATGTACAAGAGTCTTCAATATTAATAGGGGGTTGACAAAGGAGCCTATTACCTGGTCTCAACCTCTAAAGGGGGTGGCATTTCCATGGTACATTATTTAAGTGGTAGGTGTAAAATGATATAATAATTAAATGTAGTGGGGATTAAGGGAATCATCCATACCACATGTCAATGTACAAGCGTAGCTATAATAAGGGAAGCCCACACCTAGGTATATGTATGTACGAGGGAGAAAATCATGGTACATGAGTTACCCTGGCCTTTGATTTTCTACCCTTATTCATACGCCTTTTGCATTTGATTGATTTTTATTCATAAATGATCAAATAGGAAGGATTTCAGTCTAATTCCTAGAGAAATATTATTTTTGGTGTTAATATATATAACCAAACTCTAGTTATTCCTGATATGATTTCTAGTGCAAGAATGTGGGAAATTGTGCTTATGTATCTAGTTCATTTTCTGTTACGGACTTACTGAATATGCCTCCTTGTTTTCTTGTGTCTAGGTTCTCTATGAATTCAAACATGGGTGTGTCTGGAGGTCCAGATCATGAAAGAGGGTTTTCATAGCCTCCAAGAAATTTTGTTAAGATGAATTCACCTATGAGAACATTCACTAAGGTCAACTATCTATTCTCCCACTTTTCACTTTTACCTAAAAAAAAATCAATTTTCTTGTTCAATAATAAACATGATTTGGTGTATTGTTAGGTTTACAAGCTAGGTTCTATTGGGAGGTTAGTGGATGTAACACGTTTCAGGGGAAATCCAGATCTGCATGTTGATATTGACCATATGTTTGGTCTAGAAAGCCACCTCGAGGACCCAAGATTAGGCTAGCAGCTTATATTTGTTGACAAGTATGTTCTTCTCCTTACAAATGATCCTTGGGAGTATGTGTCAAGTTTATTTGTGTGGATGAATTTTTAATGTTCCTAGTATGATTGATATTCCCTTATCATTTCCATAGTGTTTTTTGTAAAATTTTATTATGTATTATCCCCGGAACTCCATTTTCTAGAAAGTAGGAAACCTGCGAAGAATAGAAACTCTCATCAAACTGTGCAAAAATGTGTCTCAATCATGACTAAATCAAGTTTGAGTCTACTTATCTTGGGAACCAATCTTTCACTTGTATCCATATCTATTTTTGGACCTCTAACTAAATGATATGTGATAGTCTTTAACCCTCTAAATTTGTAAGGGTAAAACTTTAGCGGTTAACACACTTTGAATTTAGCTATTCTACATGATAATTAACTACTGATAGTTTTGTATAGTTTGTATATGAATTTGTTTATAATATATGATAGGTTAATTTTCATAGGCCAACACTTTTATTTTCTATGTAGGGTTTCATGGTATGTATTTTCATGAAAATTGTATATTGTCCTTGTTGTTTGTCTTGTTACATGCTCTAGAAAAATGTGTAAAAAATCAAGAATTTAACAATTGGAACATTGATGGCACTATTGGAACATTGATGCTCTAATCAGCAAATGTATCGTGCTCTAATTGATGCCTATGGAAATTACACGGGCCAACGATATTCACATGGACTTCATTCACATGTACAACCACCTTAGGAAATTGATACAATAAGCAGTAGAATGGTGTCTAAAAAATAATGAAATTCAGAGGAATAAGAATAATTATGGTACGATATGAGCCCAAGATTGGAGAATCATGTTAGAGGAAGTTACAACTCAAGGAAAAATGATTATTTTCTTGGTGACCTAAAGAAGTGGCTAGGCTTAGAGAGAGATAAAAGAATGGGTTTGGAACCTTCTCTTCTTGACAGTGATTGGAAGATGCATGGACCCTTGGCTCATATGGATAGACTTAACATGAGTGAGACAGAGAGACAACCTTCTACAAGGGTTGCCTTCTTGTCTCCCTACTTTCTTTTTTGATCTAATTATTTTGATGACAAATTATTCCCCATTTAATTTTTTCATTTATTTTTTAGTGATTTCTTTAGCATGTAAATATGAAGGATCTCTGACAAAATGATATTTTTCTTAATGTAGGAATTTGAAGAGCACTAGCTATATTCTCTTTCGCAATCAGGTATTGTTTCTTGAAGTATCAAAGATAATTCCACTGAGATAGAAAAGAAATAATGTATTGTGTCTTGAAATATCATAGATTCTTCCACTGAGGCATCATCTTTGCTGCAAAGTAGTTAAGGTGCATTAGGACATCGACCTATAATTGGTCGACCTCCTCACCTGACACATCTAAATCATAGCCCAACTTCACAATGAAGGGTGAGATGACTTCAATTTTCTTTTCTTGGACATAATAATTCAAGTTCTGGATTGGCATATTAATTCAATTTAACTCATTTGTTGGTCACCGTGTGGCTTCATTGATTTAATATAAGTCAATAGGTACACAAATTCCATTAGGAATGGCACCAAAATATTGGGAATATTCTGGATCTTCCCTTGGCTCTAATCCCTCTGAGCTTTGAATTACACTCTCTTGTGACACCATATTCGAGCAACATTTCTTCCTCACAAAGGAAAAAATCTCAAATACTTGCTTCTTTGTCTTCTATAACAGAATTGTATGACCTTATTTGCAAATGATTCCACCTCTACCTAGATCTACAACACCCCTTGAACATCAATAGTTTCAACCACTAAACCATTAGCATCAGAATAATTTCATGAAGGTTGGTAAATCACAAGCTCAACTTCCTTCTCTCCATTCCCAAGGTCATTCTTCACAGTCCTTTTAAAAATATCCCCTTCAATCACAACTTTTTCAACAAATTCCTTAATAGCTACCACAATTACACAAAGTGTCACAATCCTAAGTTGCTCTAGATTTTTTGAATCAGTTGCCACACAACCTTTTAGAAGGTAACCGAATTCCACAATAGTTTCCAATACCTCATGAAGTACATCCAATTATCCTTACTCAATTTCAACAAATTACTTTGTCTCACGAATTAACACAATCCCAACCTCCACAAAAATCAGAGTTAAGTTAGGGAGAATCCCAAACAATGGGATATGTTGTGGGAAGTAGCATGATGAATCCTAATTCAGGCTTTAGAAACAAGGCATGTTTTACTTTTTGTATTTCCTAATAACTTGTCTTCGCAAGGTTTAGGAGGAGTGCAACCTCCTCTATCTCTTGGCCCACCACCAAATTCATTATTGCTAGCATCAACATCACAAATATCACAATTCACAACTTCAAACACAACTTTACAATCTTCGATAGGCAATGTGTCATATCTTTTATGGTCATTGATGGCACAGGGTGTACTATGTGCAAAAACTTCAACTACCTCTTCTTCTAATCCATCTATACCTATTTCTTTAGCTGGAATACCAAATCTATCCTTAAATAAAAATATAAATGCACATATTTTTTCTATTATGACATCCTTGTTTTCAGTCCCATATTTGAATGCAACACGTCCAAAGTCTGTTCTGGCTAAAGCACTAGCTACTGTTGAAGATATCATTGGAACTAAATTAAATTCAAACATACTCAAAGTTCATCATGAATTTTTTCTTAGTGCATTGTATGAGGCTTTTCCAGGACAGTGCACGACATGCAGTTTGTGTTTCAAGTTTCAAGAAAAGAACAAAAATCACATGGATTGGCATGTGTCTCGAAATCAAATTGTATCTAACAGTCATAAGCAAAATAAATCTAACCAGTTTATTGAAAATGGTTTGTGAGTGCCAAGGAATGACTCAGTGGAACAAAGGTGTCCACATTTGATGTTGTTTCTACATTTTTCGTTGTGGAAACAACTTTGGATAAAAAATATAGTGAGAAATTGGATGTGCCTCCTGATGACAAACAATTTTTTTGCTCTATGTGGAGAACTCTTTGATTAATTCTATAACAATGAAACATATGGATTGATCTATAAAGGATAATTGTATATGCAAGCTCCTAGTGAGAGCACAAAAGGCATATACAAGTCTAAGTCGGGTCCTGTCATCCATGCTAAGTGCAGATCTGAATCTGTGGGAGTTTCTTTTGCAGATTCTGAATAGGATGAACAAGTAAGAAGTTTTGAAGGAGATGTAGTTTTTCACTTCATTTCCTTTTTTCTATTTACTGGTTGTGATGTTTATTATGACATGTATTTAGAGTATATAAATAATAGCATTCAATGTTGTTATAAATATATTATGGGGAATGGGATCACTAAAATTATTCCCTTCAAAGTATAAGTATGTGCTTGAACTTCCTGCTCTCCTTAGTCTCCTCCGTCCAAAATTCTTTTGGTTTTTATTTTATGTCTTCTTGTGCGTTATATTGGATTGAAAAGGCTTGTTTTTGGTCTTATTCTTTGAGATGATATTTCACCTATTCTAGCATTGTACATTCTAGTCACTTGTTGCATTTTCACATAGCGTATTAATGTTTCTTCTATCAATTATTGATTTTTTGGCATGGATCATGAAGTCTTGACACTATTGGGTATTCTATTATATTTTTCTTGTAAATTTTTAAAAGCTCTAGCAATACCATATTTATGCTTTTATATTTCTCATTATCTTGTAAAGTGTGTTTGGATAATGAAGAAACTAGTTGTTCATAAGAATGAATATGTTTATGGGGATGAAGATTCCCTTCCTGAAATATTGTCTTTCGTGAACTATTTTGAATTTTAAAAATATATTTATGATTATTTCATTGCTTTATTTTAGTATATTATGCCTTCAAATGTACTTGACATTACATAATATTTCTAACAACATATAGTGTTATTGGTAAGAGTTACCGTTAACATGGAAGATTCAAGTTGGGATTTATTTTTCTTCAGAATTATTTGATAGTAGATCCTTGTACATAGTTGTGTATCTCTTTAAGCTCCATTATTCTTGAATATTATGTGGAATTTCATTCCATGTATTACCTTGGGGAGTTTCACCCTTCATACCCAGCCTGACTTATACCAAGTTGAAATGAATGTGTTGACATATAGAGCATTACATATCTTTTAGTGATATAGTCCTATTGATTTCAAAACATGTTCTTCCATGGAAATTATTTTGAGTTGTTGAGTATCAAATTATAATAGCAGTAAAATAAAAAATGATTCATCTCAAAGAAATGAAAAAAAAAACAACTAGATCTTAGAGAAAATATTGCTAATCTTAGCACTGTAAAGGGATGACCAACACAAGAAATCCAATTTCAACCGGATAACTGGCAAACTGGAAATTGGGACAATCCATTTAGGAAGAGAAGTCCAATTTTGGTAATCCTTTACAATGAATTTTGTGGAGGTGCTAATATATGGAACATGTGTGGGTAAAACCATAGGAGAATAATTTTCTTATTATATGATGCAATTTTCTAGCTAGTTGCCATACATTATTTATTATTTTTTTTATGTTGTCTTTTTCTTTCCATTTGTTTTCACAAGTTATATACAGCCTGAACTTTTTAGCTTATAAATTAGTTGGAATCATTGTGCATAAGCTTTTCCTGGAGGTTGAGTACCAAGTTCATAATATTTTCTTTTCTATGGTGATGTTTTATTTTCTTTGCTTATACAGGTCATCTAGCCACATAGTGGCCACTATCTCCCAAGTGAATAAAACTTCAAGTTTCTTGTTTTTATGGGGAAAAATAGCATTAAAATTATTGTTGTTGAGGCATATGTCGTATAAATAATTTAGAGTCTACTTTATCTTATATTCTAGTGTTTATTGTTTTTCATGGCTTATACCTTACATTGTATCATTTTACATTTTTATAAAGAATTCAGTATGGATGGTGAGAAGAAAAAATTGAAGAGGAGAACAATAACACTGGAGCGTCAAATGTAGAAACAGAGAAAGAAGAGAATTGGTCTAGTGATACCCCTAAAGTCAATATCTCGCATGAGGCACACACATACAAATTTATGGTCAAGTTTTTAGAGTTGGTCAATTCACCTAGAATGCCTAGACAACACAAAGATAATGTTTTGAAGTGATGAAACAATATTTCGTGTGTAAATTTTAGTCCAACCAATATCAAGTTGGAAACTCGTATTGTAATACTTGACATTTCTTATAATATAATTTATGTGCTAGAAATTATTTATAGTTGTACTTGATATTATTTAGTATTGTAATTAATATATGTAACTTTTCATTTCCATATTAGATGAACATGCACATTGTCTGATATTTTTTTACTTTAGTCGCAAAATCATACCAATTAATTTATGTTGTTTAATAATGAACACATAAGATCAATATAATATTATTAAATTAGTAGTTTATATTGATTAATGATGAACAAAAATAAAATGAATATACAATGAATAAATTAGTCATTTATAATGGTTATTAATGAAAGAAAGTGAAATGAATATAAACTACTAAATGAGACAATTATATATCGAATATGAAATTACCAAAAAAAGATAAATGACTATTGTAAATGTAAATTTGTGACTACAAATGACAACTAAATTTCGTATATATATGACTATTAGTAGCTAGTTTACAGTACCTTATAACATGACCAAAATTTAGTCATATTTCTCTAGTCATTAATTAGTTTCAAATGATGACTAAAATTTACATATATATGACTATTAGTATCTAATTTATAGTATCTTATAACACGACCAATATTTTGGTCATATTTTTTTTGTCAATAATTTATTTTCTTTGGCGATCATGTAGTTGTGTATTTTGTTCTTTATTTGGTAATTAATTGTGACAATTAATGATTAAATGAATGACTAAATTAATGACCAAATTTATGACTAAATATACCACTAGATGATAAAATTGAGACAACAAATTAATGACTAAGAAAAATAGGACTAAAATCTGGTCGTGTTATAAAATACTGTAAATTAGCCACTATTGGTCACCGACTGAAAAATGGTCGTTTATATGCAATGTTTAATCATTTTTTTAGTAACTAATTAGCCATTTTGTGCAAGTGTATAATTCCCTAGTTAGGAAAATTTCCTAGAATTTTTTCTTCATAAGGTATTCCCTTAATATGTAATATCCCAAAATAGGGAAAATAAGTAGTATTGGGAATATCTTAAAATATTCCAAATTTGGACTGCTCAACAATACGTTCCAAGAAAAACACATTTTCAGAAATGTAAGCCATAGAAATGAAAATAAGCACTTGGATCCATTAGGTACATCCATCTATCATCTAATTCCATGATGATATCAAAAAGAAATGAAACTAGGTGAGGTAAACAAACCTCCCACACTAGTGTAGCTGAAAATGACTAAAACCCCCAGACACTGCTACTCAAAAATAATACACAAAAGAGACTGCGCATTCATAAGAGGGTTTCAAATCAGAAATCAAGAAGACAAATAGACCTGCTCATATTAGACAGTCATTGTCATAACTGTGATCTAGTCTCCTTATTACAATTACAAAAAAACCCGGAAAGGGTTTCTTGTCAAACACTCTACATACAAATGTGAACTTTAGAATTTTACTGAATCAGCACTGCAACACTGAAGCATAAGAATGTATGAGGCTGAAAATATATCTGATCTGATGTAGATCCCTCAAGGGCTTCCTCGCATGAAAGGATGAACCTCTCAATCACAGGAAAACACTGCAATGGAGCCACTAGACCATCCAATGAAGCTACCTCCAAAAATAACACATTCCCTAGCTGGAAAAACGTTGGGAATGTTGGGGAAATGAGTGGTCTACTACCACAGATCTTAAATCAGCTCTAAGCCTCTCCAAACAGGTCCCTCAAGTGAAGGAAACCTTCCTCCAAAGAGAAACTAGCTCAGAAAGAGGGATCCCAATCCCTTCCACTGCTGCACCCTGTAACACTACACAATCACCTACAGAAAATGTGCTGATGAAGTAGGCTGAAGCTTGGCCTAAGAACTTGATGTGGAAAATGAATGAAAACTCTCCAAAGTGGCTCCTCAAGGAAAGAGGTGGGATTCTCGCTCAAGAACACCCAGTGCTAAACAACACTGCTACTCTGCTAAACAACAAGAGGAAGAAAAAGTCTAAGCAGAACAAATAATAATCTAAAACATGAAGAATAATGCTACCATCCTCTTCCTCAAATAAAATAAGAGCTTTCTTGCCCTTGGCCCCACTCAATTACGTCATCTGCATCCAAAGATTCATCTCCCTCCAAAACTACATTATTCCTTCTTTAATTCCTGCTCCTCCACAACTGCGTTGTTGACTTAGTCAA
Source organism: Pinus albicaulis (assembly GCA_034641835.2). Lineage (NCBI taxonomy): Eukaryota > Viridiplantae > Streptophyta > Pinopsida > Pinales > Pinaceae > Pinus > Pinus albicaulis. Next base: position 99,907 of record JAXQQM020067497.1, read on the forward strand.
AGTGGAATAAACCAACTTGATATTATCCCTGTTCACACATGGAGGTGTTTTATTAAGCTGTAAAGAGTGTCTCCTTTAACACTTGGAGTTTTTCTATTCCTCCTTAGGAGACTTATGGGCTTTTCTACCCATTTATTCACCGGTTAGTGATGATGCTAACTCTAATGTTCCATTTAGATTTGAGGCTAAAATTTGGGAACATTACAGTCCTCCCCTAAAAAATATTTTCTTGTCCTCAAGAAAATGTATAGGGAGAGAAAAATTCCTCCCCTCCTCCTCATGTGGCCTTCCATCAATGACCTCCACCAGTGCATCAAGATAATCTACAATAAACTGCCATCCAATGTTTCCTCCCAAGTGTGCAAAACCAAATGGTCTACATCAATCAAAGGTGGAAAGTGTGAATGGAAACTTCCGTGTTGTATCATGGTCTCCACAAAGTAGGAGTGATGAAAAAAATGGTGAATGAGTGCCTCCCTCACCCATGCTATCATCCAAATGAAATGAGCCATCCTATGTAGCTCATCAAAAGAATCATCAACCCCGGTTTTATACAATGTGTTGGGGCTGCATCGAGAGATTGGATTTTTCCATCCAAATGGTTTCTCTCTCCATTTATGGTAAACATGGGGCTGCCTCTGTCCTTGGGCTGAAGTAACATGGCCTCCAAGAATGGCCCAAGTTCCCCCATCAAAAAATTCAGCCATGAAGTGCCTCCTCAAGTTCTTCAAGTGGTTCCTCCCACAAGAGGGAAAAAAGTGTGATGTGGCAATAATGGTTTTCCCATGGCTCCTACTGAAATGTACAACATGTAAAGTGGGGAGAACCATGCTCCCAATGGGCATCTCTACTACCTCCAGCACTCTCCAAACAAAACTTCCCATGAGCATAAACATATCAGCAATACATGGAAGCAAAGTACAATGAAAAAAAGTTGCCAAATGAAAACCAGAGAGTGAATCATAGCTCCACTCATGGAACCAGCGCAGTGCATCCTTTGCCTGCATCAAAATAAGAAATAACAAGTGCTTCACCACCCACTTTTTTTCTGCCACAATCATCTCATAATATGGAAACATGAAATTACAATACGGTGTCAATGGTGTACACTAAGAATCATGTGGCTTCCCCCACAAACCACCATTAAGGTAGTCAAAATCAATGCTACAAGTAGCTACAAGTACATCATAATACAATATGCAAGAAGGCATAATCCTTCTTGATACATCATGCTGCTCCAACAAGGAAAATAATTACAATACAAAATATGAAATTATACCTCCCCCATCATGCACTTGAGATCTTGAGCTGAAATGGCTCAATTGGAATTTCTCCCTTACCTCCAATGAGTAGGGAAGTGGTTGTGACCTCCTCTTCATTGCCATCTAGCCTATGCATCTCTCCATATGCTAAAATATGTCATGTTGGATGCCCTCCCAAGTGAACTCCTCCATCAAATGGAAATATGCATCAAAGTGCATGGAAAGGAAGTCCTCATGTGCTACAAGTAGCAATTTCTCCTTGAGACTAGAAGCTCTAGTCAAGAAGGCTCTATCATGTCAATAGATGACCACGTCATCCACCATACACTCATCATCTCTATCTAGTTCATCATGAATCATGCATGCACCAAGATCCTTGGAGTACTCTACTAAGAGCTGATCTCCAATAAGGATCAATGCTCTTAAGAGACAGCGTTGGTGATCTGGCATATGAAGCTCTCCTCATGCTGGTGCATGCTACTTTGACATCCCCCATGCCAAAATTTCTCCTCCAAGCTCTTCACCTCTCCAAAATCCAAGAGTGATGAATCCAAAGACAAGATGTCTTCCATGAACTCTAGATCAGGTGGCCTCCTAGGTGGAATGCCTCCATGTAGTGAGACATCAATGTCAAGAGTAGACTGCACATATGGTTGGGAAACCTTGCTCTTGTCCTTACAGTGCAAATAAGTTTGCCTCTTCCTTGCATTAGCTTTTTGAAATAGAGAAGGGTTTGTGCCTCTCATCAAGTGATGTTTCTCTTCCTCCCTACCTCCTCCTTCCAGTTGCAATGCTGCACAATCATGCTTCTCACTGGTTGTGCTTGGACCTCCATGTATGAGATCCTGGGGAACTTCTTGCAAGGATACAAGAATCCCTCCTGTTGGAGCATGTGCTCCTCCTCCCTCTGCATGAGGTACTAAATGTGCTCTATATGTGACAACGTTGTTTCCCTCCTCTTCATCAATGTGTATGGGCAACATCTCAAAAATTGGATCCTTTTGTGAAAAAGATATCCCCATGCCCTCTTGTTTAGGGATATGAAATGGAGGTCAGCTTCTCCCATGGTTTTCTGAAGTGGAGTCTCCTCCATCACATGCAAGGTTTTTGTTCTCTCAATTTTTCCTCGTTCATGTGTCTTAGGAAGTTCCCCACCAAACCATCCCACCAATGTCTCAATAAATCTTACATAAGAAGAAGTGCTTGCATTTTTTAAAGAAAAAGATTAAAAAATCCACCATGCATGGGCCTTACCTTTGAAATGCAGCGCTGCAACTCTGATGGCCTCATCTTCAGAAATATGGTTCTGCTAAAAATAGGAGTCTAGCTCCTTCACCCAAGCTTCAACTGAACATGTAGGTGAGCCTTCAAAAGTAGATAGAAGATATCTATCTACATCCTCTTCTCCACTTGGATCTTGAAAAACCCCTGGAAATCAGTATAATCTCTAAACCTCTCAGTTTGAGATTCATACTCCTGCAACAAATCACTAAGAGTCCTCCTCTTAAGCATCCTTCCTCCTTTCATCCATCTCAAGATAGATCTGGGCACTTGAATGCATTGTGCATCATGGTGTGTAGCTGCATGCTCACACTCACCATGTGAAAATCTAGATTCAGCTCTAGATCCAACTTCCTTTGGATATCCCATCTCCATTATTATTTTCTTCAGTTCTCCTTGAAAGCTTTGCATAGATTTAGGAAGAAGCTTTGTAAGCTTGTCTTCCTTTCTCCCTTCACATACTGAAGCCTTATATTTTCTTTCCATCTCTCCTGAAAGTATAATGGCCTAAGATCCACAAGCTAAGCCAAGATTGAAGCTTTGATACCACTGTAATATCCCAAAATAGGGAAAATAAGCAATATTGGGAATATCTTAAAATATTCCAAAATTAGACTGCTCAGCAATGCATTCACAGAAAAACACATTTTCAGAAATGTAAGCCATAGAAATAAAAATCATCACTTGGATCCATTAGGTACATCCATTTATCATATAATTCCAAGAGGAGATCAGAAAGAAATTAAACTAGGTGAGGTAAATAGACCTCCCACACTACTGTAGTTCAAAATGACTAAAAACCCTAGACACTGCTACTCAGAAATAATACACAAAAGAGACTGCGCAGTCATAAGAGCGTTTCAACTCAAAAATTTAGAATAAAAATATATCTGCTCATATATTACATAATCATGATCATAAACTAAGGTCTAGTCTCCTTATTACAATTACAAGAAAAATCAGAAAGGGTTTCTTGTCAAACACTCTGCATACAAATGCGATCTTCAGAAATTTACTGAATCACCACTGAAACATTGAAGCATAAGAGTGTACAAGGCTGGAAAGATATATTATCTGATGTAGATCCCTTGAGGGCTTCCTCCCATCAAAGGATGAACCTCTCAAGTACAAGAAAACATTGCAACGGAGCCACTAGACCATCCAATCAAGTTGCCTCTAAAAATAACGCATTCCCTAGCTGGAACATCACTGGGAATGTTGGGAAAATGAGTGTTCTACTACCACAGATCTGAAATCAGCTCTAGACCTCTCCAAACAGGTCCCTCAAGTGAAGGAAACCTTCCTCCAAAGAGAAACTAGCTTAGAAAGAGAGATCCCAACCCCTTCCACTGCTGCACGCTGCAACACTGCACAATCACCTGCAGAAACTGCGTTGATGAAGTACGATGAAGCTTGGCCTGAAAACCTAATGTCAAAAATTAATGCAAACTCTCCCAAGAGGCTCCTTAAGGAAAGAGGTGGGATTCCCACTCGGGAACACCCAGTGCTAAACAACACTACTACTCTGCTAAACAACAAGAGGAAGAAAAAGTCTGAGCAGAAAAAATGATAATCTAAAATATGAATAATAATGTTGCCATCCTCTTCCTTAAATAAAATATGAGTTTTCTTGCCCTTCGCCCCACTCAATTAGGTCATCTGCATCCAAAGATGCATCTCCCTCCAAAACTGTGTTATTCCTTCTTTGATTCTTGCTCCTCCACAATTGCGTTGTTGACTTAGTCAAAGTGAACTAAACCAACTTGATATTATCCCTATTCACACATGGAGGTGTTTTATTAAGCTGTAAAGAGTGTCTCCTTTCATACTTCCTCCTTAGGAGACTTATGGGCTTTTCTACCCATTTATTCACCGGTTAGTGATGCTGCTAACTCTAATGTTCCATTTATCTTTGAGGCTAAAATTTGGGAACATTACATTATATTATGACAAATTTGCGTAGAATAAGAGTGGTTGTGACCCTTAGAGTGACGTTTATTTCTACAATATAGGCTACGGATATAAAAGAGGGTTTGCAGATTTGGCATATGTGGAGATAGCAGATCCAAAGGACGATGGAACCTGAGCAGAATATTGAGCATGCAAAATAAATGTGCCATATGAAGAATGGATTGACATGTAGAGGAGTTTATTTTGGTGGATTGTCCATAAATTTTTAGACAAAGATCTGAAGAAACCTATAAAAAATTAGTCAATGGACTGTCAGTGGCTAATTTGGGACCCTATTTCAGTCATCTATAGATTTTTAGAAGGATGATAGGAGTAGTATTTCATATTTTTTCATAGATTGGACAACAAAGAAATTTTTGATACACAAGCACAATGATTTTGAGAGGACTCAAACCATTGTTAGGTGGTAGATTGAAGAGCCATAAATGAAGACAATATTGTCGGCCCTATATCAATAGAAATAATTGATTGTGGTTGGGCAGATTGATGGTGGTCCAAGTACAGTTGGAGGGTTCTTATGTGACTAGAAAAGAAGAGTCGTGACTCTTATACTTTTGAAGGACAATAATATTGGTATAAGGGCAGGCGTATAGGGCCTAATGATGTGCCGACTTTGTAGGACTAAAGTACTAGTCAAGTGGGCCAGCCAACTATCCCTAGTTCACTATATTGTAGAGGATTGACTCAGTGAGAAGAAGGGCAACCTACATAACCCTAGACTTCTCATATTAGAGCTGTAGTATGGAAAAAGTGGTCATACCTAAGATTTGTTAACAAATGGAGTTGTGAAAAAATTGTTACCACTCAAACTAGTAGGGGACCTAAAAGGGGTTCCTACGAGGGAAACTTGTAGGGTAATGGAAACGGTGGAGGCTTAGCCCATTGTCACCATAGCTAGGGCTCCTTGCTCTTCACAGACTTTCACCAATGGGAGGAGTCCCGGTAGTTCAGGAACTCACTTGTAGAGTATAGGTCAATGAATATGTGGGAAGTGACCCTAGAAACCCTTTCCCTAAGATAGAATGAAGGGTAGGACTTTCTTTCATTTTAAGCAAGGGACTTGATCTTATAGGGAGAGAGGAAGGGGATTTAAGGGCTGAGGGAGAAGAATAAGACTTATGATGGAAGTTATCAATCCATAAAATCATTTAGGAACTTGGATTCCCAAATGGGCCTTAATGAAAGACCTTTGACACCAAATGGGACCACACAAGGCCAAGTGGACCCACGCTATGTTTGGCGTTGGAATTTATGAACCAATGATGTTTCTATCCTTGAGAAGGTGCGGGGAAATGATCAATAAAATTTTCTACTTCGATAGGTCAAATTGATCCTACTAGGTTCTAGCCTTCGGAACACCTAAGCAAAAATTGATCCTAGAGCTAGGGCTTGAGTTATCCGAAGATTCCATATTCAGAATTGGCCCAAATTCTGAGGTGTGTGAAGGGACCCACCAACACAGTTGCCTATAGGAGATCAAAGTGTTCCTGTGGCTATATTTTTGGGAAATCGATTCCCCAAGTGACCTAATGGGGCTATACCTAGGGAAAAAGTGAAAATTGTGATAAAAATGGGAGGGAATCATCACTCTTTTTTAGGTACTAGTGCCTAATTCACTTGGGGATATGGACTTAGGGATGATAATGAATAAGAATTCAGTTTCTTAATCAAGGAGGCCTAGAAAGTCAACTTCATCCAATGTTAGAGGAAAAATAAAAGTGACTTTCAAGAATTTATACTTCATAAAAAAGGTGAAATATTATTGAGATAAAATTATCTCTATGACATTTCATTCATCTAACAATGGCCTATAAATTAAATTACCTAAATAGACACATAATTCCACATTTCCATCCTGTATTAATTATCCCTAGTTATAGAAAATTCAATAGTATGCAGAAACTAGAACAAAGAGCATTAAATTTTCACTCACAATGTTAGAGAGTATATCCAAATAGCTTCAAATTTGCAAAAAAAAAGGCTCCAAGTTCAAAATAGCCGAAATCCATACATCAAAATGCATCCATCATCCAAAATAGTCCTCCAAGAAAAGATGCAATGTTCTTTAAAGATAGAGAGATCCCAAGTCAAGTGATGATAGACATGAATCCAACTAACTCCTATTTTTACATTGATTAGGAGTTGATCGAATTAGCTTATGGGCCTACATTAGCCCCTAAACATAAAATAATGTCCAAATAACCCTAACATTTGGTGAGAAGCTCACTCAACTAGTTCATACATGGAATAATAAGCCTCATAAGAGGTCAAATGATGTTCCACGGCCTTCTAGGAGGCATAATGGGGTCCATGAGTGCCATAACGATGTATGGGACCCATCGAAAGTGTTGTACAAGGGGGCGGCCCCTTTTTCTCCAAAAATTAAACATGTGGTACTCCTTGTGGATGTGGGGCACACAAATGACTTTATGGGTCTCCCAATGAGTCAAAGAAGCATGTATATGCTTTATGAAGGCTCAAATTTTGGAATAAATGTTGTCCTATCATTGTACAAGCCCCAGGGCACCCTCCAAGTGTCTGGTTCACCTATGGGGTGAGTTGGGAATAACGCATCTTCCTTGTCCAAGAGTGGATCTAAAGAAATCTCTTAACATCCAAAGCGATCCATGGAGTGGTTTCTACTATTGTGGAGGCCCATGGATCTCAACTCACACCCTACATGTGTGAATGTATCCAATGTGTCCACTATCCCATAGGTACAACAATTCATTAGAGTAATCGAGTAAAAGAGATTACAAATCAGAGACAACAAGTGGACACTTCATAATGGCTTACCCTTCCATAGTGGGATTTGCAATTATATAATGTCTCTAGGCTCGAAAGGAGGTTAGATAAGAACATTATTAGGTATATTAAACCTTTAGAGGGGATATTGTGTCTAAGATCCATCCCTAAGATGGTGGTGGCATCTGATCAATATGTGAAATGGAATAAGGAATGATAAGGGAATCCTAGGCCACATATTGGGGCATGGGGGTAGCCAAGAAAAGGGAAGCCCAAACCTGGGTAGATGATGTGTAGGAGGGAGAAATCATGCTATGTGAGGTACCCCGACCGTAATTTTTGTGCCCTTCGTTATATGCCTTTTGCATTTTATGATTTTTCTTTAGTAAACTGCTTCAGGCTCAAAGGACAAGAGCATGATGTGTCACATACAATAGTAAATACCCTAGTTTTGGTAGGGCAGTTCATTTCCCTCCAGGGGTTGGGATAGTCATGGGTTCCTGAATGATAAAGGAGGCTCATGATCTAGAGCCTATAGAACCAAGGTGATGGCCATGGGCGAGGGGTAGATGTCATATATTGGTTGTTTCCCACGTGCGAAATATTTTGTCCCAACCATATTTTTCATTTTGTGGTACACTTTCCTGTTGAATGTGGTCATTTTTTATTTTTCTTTTCTTTTTTAGTTTCTTCAAAATCCAAGGAATCATTCTAGGCTTGACCTAAATTGGGGGAATGGGAGAGCGGAGGCTAAACCCATGTGGACCCAGTGCGGGAATGTGGACCCAGGTAGGAGATATAATGAGTGGGGTTATGGTGAATAGTAATAGGGGTAATATAGGTGGATATAGGAGTGGGACCACACAACCAAAGTCAAGGTTTCTTAAGGAGAAACACCCTAAAACCAAATGGTTAGTAAATGATATCCCACCAGACTAAAGTACAAAGGTAACATCCAAAAGAAGCCAAGGGAACATAAGAACAAACCAAATCCACTGTTTCCGTTGAATCCCCCATCAATCCATGTCTAAAAGTATCAATGGTAAGAAAAACTAGCACTCAATTACCAAATGACAAGGCATACCTTTAGGTTTAGGTGGCGCACCTTCAAACATACGATCAATACAGATGGGTGAGGAACCACATCGCTAGCTCATATGGCAAATAAATGGCATAATGGGCTAGCTGAGAGATGATGGCTATCAGCTGAGGTACATCATGGAGAAAAGTTATCCTAGGGATATCACCCACGATGTGGTGGGTAACACAATTGATCGAAGACCCTGAGTGTTGTATACCTTGAAGGGAAAAGGAGGAAGCTAGAGGGTGGAGTTTTTTTAGCCGATTTCAGTAGCCTAAAGGAGTTAATCTCATTGCTAGAGGTGGATTGAGGAGTTGCAGAATGGGAGGCACATGGACCTACCAGATGTGTTCAAGACACATGGACTGTAAGGGTTTTCTGTGGCCACCATCAGCAAGTACGTCAAGTGTTGTCTTGTTCAGGATATATTGGTTTTCAAAGTACTAACACCAAGCCTTAGTTGTATTCCTTGTATTAGTGCGATTGTAAAGGGTCATGATCCCTAGTACAGGAGCTGTAGCTTGTTGTATTATTGTTTGTAATATAATGAAGAAGGGTTTGAAAAAAATAAAATTATCATGTGCACTAGTTGATTCGTTGATTTTTGTAGATTTCGTTGTGTATTATAGTAGATGTGTTGTGGAACTTGAGTTTGTTTGCATCAAAGATTATAAGACAAAACCCAAATTCTGATGTGTCATGGAAATTGAACATATGCCTTGTTTACCTAAGAAATAAATATAACTCATCCTATGCTACTCATGTCCAATATCAACTCATCCCTATTAAAAAGGTACCAAGACAAGGCTCACATACAACCGTGGCAGTAAAACAATTAAGCAACATAGTTTACATCTTAACATTCCATATCACCTAGCATGTATTAGAATTCCTTGGCATTATGTGGCACTTGTTAGAATCCCCTCCATTCCTTTGAATGGTTTGGCACTCCCTAGCACACACTACCACTCCCTAACATGCCTCGGCCCTCTATCATGCCCTGGAATTTCCTAGCATATAACCTTGCTACTCCCTCCTTGGCACACCTGTAACACACTGAAATTCCTTATATTTTAACCCCTAAAGGGAATGGACTTGAGGTAATTCATCTATCCTTGTAAAAGAGTTACATCCAATATATGTTCTCTCAACATTTCCAACAATTAGAGGATAGTTATAAACACTATAGTGTGGGGATTGCAAGGACGCTCTGAAATTTCATTTGATGATAACAAGTAGACTTGTATTTCATTTTTACCTTGAATTTAGGTTAAGATCATATTCTAATGAATTCAATCCAACAGGTTTCATTTACTCTGATAGGAGGATTTTCCATCCTCTCCTCATATGTTTTTTATTTAAAATACTAATTTTTGTACAAATTATATCTGTAAGTTTTCAAGCACTGAGATATTTCTTTATAACACCATTTATCTGTTGAAAAATATATTTGGTAGGTATTCTACAATAGATAAACAACACATTATTAGATACATAGTGTTATTTGAAATTAAACTTATCATACACATGTTCACATGCACAAATGAAATTTAGAAAAAAATGAAATAATAACTTTGTTGATACTCACATTGATTGTACTCCATATGCCTTTCTTAAGTGTTTCAGGCACTTGCTTCCATTCCATGTGTTTGATGCCTACAAATCTCATGCAAGGACACCAAAGAAGGATGATAATTTATATCACTCTAGACCAATAGGTATCCCCCTCTCATTACATTGAATTTTAGGCGATGTAGAGGCCTTGGTAGTGTTTCCAAAGAGGCATTTTGTTTGTCCTCTACCCTTCCTTTTCACTTTTATTGTAATATGGTCTTGGGTAGTTGCATCTTCCCCTTCCAATCCATGCTCTTGTTGAGGTTGTTTTTACTTCACACTATGATCATTTTGTGACGGTTCTTGCTCCAAACCATAATGTTGTTGTGATGGTTTGTGCTAAGAATTTTTTGGAAAAAAAATCACACCTCTTGAGGAAATAACACTATGAATCTCTTAACATAAAATATCGAAGTATTTATACAAGAAATATAAAGTTGAAAAATGACCATAAATTCCAATGGTTCATGCAAATTTTCCTCAAGAATATTTGCATTATAATTTTTGTTCACACTAAAGAAACTAGATTAATGTTGTAATGGGTCAATGGATCCTGACGCTCTCTTTTTTGGGTGGCTTTTTATGATGCCACATTGAATGTTGTCATTTTTCGTAATGTGGCTTGAATTTGTCGTTTTATTCACTGTTAAAATTTATATCTTATGATGTCTTTCATTCCTATTGGATACCTACAAATATAGACTTCCCTTTCATTCCTTTTCATGCCCTAACACTCCTTAGCTATCATTCCCTCACAACTACCATTACCTTTTCTATACCTGGGAACCCAACCAAGTCCTGCCTCAACTACAACAACTTGACCAAGTTACAGTTACTACAACTAGGATTTCAATCATTCACCTAATAATTTCCCATAACTCATCTTATGCTACTCATGTCAAATCTCAATTCATCCCAATTAACAAGTTACCAAGTTAAGGCTCACATCGAATAATTCCCATAAGACAACTAAGAAACATAGCTTACATATTGACATGATATAACACCTGGCATGTCTAACAATACCTTGGAGATGTGTAGCACATGGTAACATCCCCTACATTCCTTGCAGTTCAATGGCACTCCCTAGCACACCCTAGAACTCCTTGACATTCCCTTGCACTCTAGCATGCCTTGTAGAAATTATACAAACAATATGTATACCAATGGATTCAATCCGATAATGCAATATTATAGAGAAAGATACTAAATCCTTCTATAATTAATTTGAGGAAATTAAACATGATCTCAAAATCACACCAAGTAAGAGAAAGAAGAAAATCAATCACACAACAAAGATATTTTTCATGGGGAAAGCTTGCTGCTCAAAACCCCTCTATCTTTATTTTATAATAAACCGAGTCATGAAAAAATACAATGCACTCTTCTCACAAGAGTTTGCTACACTCTACCAGCTGTATCACATTGATCTGGACAAAATCAACCAACACTTAGCCAATTTCTTGCCTCTTCTCAGCCTGCCTTGCTTGTGCAATTCTAAGAAAAATTGATCCTTATTAACTAGGAAATCCAACCTTCCAAAACTGCGAAATACAACATGGGAAATCCTATGGTTTTCTAATTGTGCACCAACAATTTACTAATAATACAACTGATATATAACATCCATTTAACCTCTATGTAAATTGGGTCTTCATCAGAACTGACATGCATGCAGCTATTAATAGTAAATCATCAGTCACTTGACAGATCAATGCATGTGAATTAAATCTGATTTAATTCACTTGACCTCTCACTAGTGCAATAAATAGTTACAACTAGTTAGATTGACTTTAACTCACTTAATTGTGTTAATTGATTTCTCATGCATTAAACTAATACACTAAATGCAACTTGGAATCTAAAACAAATAGAATCACTCTACATGCCTCAACAACCACCCTCAACTCGAATTTCACGAGCTAACTGAGTCTATCACACTCAATTAATTTTTACAAGTGATTATGAGATAAGATTACAATTCATTGTCCAATTTAACTAAGGTAAAATTAAATTGGACACACATTTCTTGTTGAATTTTCGAGACTCCCTCTCAACAAGGAAGGGATTATCCACTACCCCTATCCTTCCTCTTTGGTATTTTAATTTTCTCTTCGCGAGCACCTTCGTCAGAATATCTACATCCTGATCCTTCATGGGAATGTACTGAAGTAACATAATCTGTCTCTGAACAAAATATCTGAGATGGTGGTACCATATTTCAATATGCTTGGACATGTCATGGAATACTGGATTAACCAAGAGTTTTATGCAGCTCTAGTTATCAGAATGTATCACCTTTAGATCCATATGATGACCAAAAAAACCAACTATTATCTTCCTCATCCAGATGGCCTCACATGTCGCCTGATTGGATTCCATGTAATCTGCCTCAGTTGAAATGAGTGTAATTGATCTCTGCTTCCTACTGTACCAAGAAACTGTTGTCGATCTTATGTTGAAGATCCCTCCTGATGCGCTCTTCCTGGCTGATGGACTACCTACCCAATCTACATCGATGAAGCCTTGATGATTCACTCCCTCTAACCACCTATACCATAATCCATACTCTATATTTCCCCTGAGATATCTGAAGACATGCTTCCCCGCCTTCCAAAAGAGCTTGGTCGACTTAACCATAACTTCACTAATCTAGTTAACTGCATATCATATGTTTGGTCGTGTGTTCACCAAGTACATGCGTGAACCTAGAAGCTGCCTCTAAACAATAGTGCCCACTATATCACCTAAAGTAACATCCTCCTCACTTCAGTTTCATGTAAGAGGAGTTTCCATGGGCTTACAACTATCCATGTGGAACTTCCTCAAAATTTCTTTCGCGTACTTTCATTGAGAAATAGATAGCTCCCTATCTCGCTGCCATATCTCCAAACCAAGGAAATAGTGAAGGAGTCCCATGTCCTTCATCTCAAACTCTCTTTCAAGATCCTCTTTGCAAGAAGTTATGAGTTTCTTATCACCTGTAAGAAAAATATTATCTACATAATGTACAATAATCAGAAGCTTAACATCAACACAATTTGGTACAGGTTCTCATCCTCTTCACTCTTTGTGAAGCCCAACCCAGTGAAATAGTTGTTAATCCTGGTGTACCAAGCAATAGGTGCTTACATCATCCCATATAATTCTCTCTTTAGTCTGCACACATGTGACTCCCTGCCAAAGGTCTCAAAACCTTCTGGCTCATCAATTTACACTTCCTCCCCAATAACTCTATTGAGAAATGTAGTCTTTACATCCATCTGATGTATCTGCCATCCCATCTACCCTGAGAGTGCAAGGATAGATCTAATCGATGAGTAACTTGCAACCAGTGCAAAAGTCTCCTCATAGTCAATCCCCTCAACCTATGAGAATCCCCAGGCTACAAATCTAGCCTTGTAATTCTTCACACTCCCATTTGCTTCCTACTTGACCTTATATATCCATCTTTATGTTACAACTAACTTCTTGACTGGTCTTGGGACAAATTCCCATACACTATTCCTGACGATGGAGTCATACTCCTAAGCCATGGCATCAACCCAAGTTGTTTTATGCACTACTTCCTCAAATGAGGATGGTTCTGTCACAATACAGTTGCTCATAAGAGCTATATATCCAGTATAATTTTTTGGTGACTATCTCTGTATGCGTTGTGATGTAGGTGCTCCTACATGTTTTGCCACATCAAGTCTCAATCTGTCAACCTCTGTGGTATGCCTACTACCATGTCTAGCGGATGGCTCTACATGAGGGTTTCTGCCACTCCATGATCCTCCTCGTGTGGATTCTCCACATATTTTGGCTCATCCTCTGGAACCAAGAGTTCCTCATCTGCATGCAAATCAATCTCCCTCTCAAGGGATAATCACATGGATTTATCATAAAATTTTGCATCCCATTTGACAACTGTCATCCTATTGTTCGGAAGATACACCCGATAGTTGTGGGGAGTATTAGTGTACACCAAAAATATCCTCATATTTGTTGCTGGTTCTAGCTTCTTTCTAGAATATTTGGTCACATGGCAATAGTCATATTTCCCAAAAATTTTGGCACGGAATCTCATCCTCTAATAAGATCCTCATCGCCTTTGAAACCTAATTTCTCCAAGCATCAAGAAGGGCGACGTTTTCTGTTGCGGGCCTTGGAATATCAGTGTCAATGAATTATTTCAACCTGATATCCTCCATAATAGCTTCCATTCCATCTTTCCATGCAATATAATTAGAACTTCTCTCAAGTGCATATTCCAATCTTAATCGATTGAGAGACATCTTGAACTGCATGTCGCACCAAAGAATATTTTTTGCAAATTTGAATGTTGTTCAACAAAAACTCAATTTCTTCTCCACTATAGTGATTTATGGCGCTTCGGTACCATGTAGAAATTATAAAAACAATATGTATACCAATGGATTCAATCCAATCATGCAATATTCTAGAGCAAGATACTAAATACTTCTACAATTAATTTGCAGAAGGATACATGGATTGAGATTCATAATATAGAAAAAAAAGGATAAAATTCAAAAAAGAGAAGAAAATATTTTATTCCTAAAACACTGTCATGATTCTAATCTTACACCATCCTTCACTCTCATCAAACATAAATTGTACAACCAACACAACCACAGGGCATTCAACCAGCTCCGCAAATCCCTAATCCATCATCAAATTCATAGAACTAGATTCTAGTTGGATCATCTGTCTACAAAATCTTTCAATATTCATCTTAAGCTAGCTCATGTCATCTGTAAGGACCTCTGGTCCACCATTGATGTCGCGGTAGCGCTCAAGGATGACAAAGAAGTTATCCAATCACATGAAAATCAAAATAGAAAGCTTGAGAAATTAAAATTAAAAAGTAAAACTAGACTCTGGCATACTCTCAAGGACCCACAGACTGGCACCACCAATTCTTGTCAAACAAGCTTTGCCTCCACCATCCAAACATCGGTTCCCTTCTAATCATAGAAGGGTTAAGAATCCCCATCCACGATTTTAACCATGGATCCATGCAATGGGTGTGTTGTGGAGGTAAATCCCCTCTACGGACAGAGGCGATCCCTACTAGCCTAGATCGGGTCTAGCAACAATCATACCACGCTAAGGCGCAAGTTCCTAATTATAATAGACCAACTTGCGATGAAGGCCTACCTCAAGTCCAACACTGTTGTTTGTAGGGAAGATGGCACTCCCGTTTCCTTGCTCCAGCAGATCACAATCCTCTCGCTCGCTGTGATCGAACACCTGCACACACAAGAAACATGACAAACACAAGCGTAAAACCTGATATATGAAATTATGTATCGGTCAGAGAGGACACAACTCATGATCATAATGAACAATACGATTGGAACCATAACCAATAGTCGCTTATCATTAATTCATACAAAGGAAAATACAACCAGGCTCTGACGCTGAACCTTCCTTCGGCGGGTCGTCAGCGGAATACGTCTTAGTAAAGCTCGCCGGGAATAGGGACAAGCCTCTCTCTTCGATCGTCAATCTCCTTGCTATGGATTTGGCACTATGAGGACTATCAAAGCTCTTTTTCCTATCAAAGCTCTTGACATTCTTTGGGCTAGGAGACTCTTGGAATTCTTCAGAATTAGCGCTTGCAAAAAATGGCAAGCTTATATAGATGGTGGAAGAGGAGTTGGGATCCCTACAATCATGGGATTATTACTATCCTCGAGAAGCTTCCATGAGAGAGTGGTGACTACTTCCTCTACATGGAAATCTGGAGCCAAACATCCCAACTCAATTTATAGACCAGTTCAGGAGTTGGTTAAAGTCAATCTTCCGCCATTTATTTTTAAAAAACACCCGTTATTAAGCCTGGCGCAAGTGCGACTCTGAGACAGAGCACCAATTGGCGCGCCTTCTTTAGAAGATTTTACCCATTGGCATGGGTATAACATTGGCTAGTCACGCCAATGATGAAAATGCTATTTTTAGGGTTTTTCACAAGGATATGTCTTCAGCGGAATGAAATTCCATGTCTAGGGGAATGCCATGAAAGTGTTTTCAGGTCATGTCACTGCTCACAGGTCACGGAATAAGCCCTCCAATGTACAGGACGGGGAATTGCAGGGACGGTGACAAATTGCTATGTAACAGATGCCCCCTAAAGCATGAGGCTCGAAAGAGAGAGGGCAGAAGTGGCTGCTGAGACATTCAACTAAAAACAGTATGGAAAAACACTGCGTGGCAAGGTATGCTGATATCTCAAATACATGATATATGTGGTTGTTTGGTCAATTTAGTGTGTCCTAAATTGCTGCATTTAATTTGTCAATCCGAGATTCGTAAGCTGATGAAGTGCGGCGCACTATATGTGCAAGATAACCTATTCTTAACTTTTTGTCGTTTTTGGTTTTCTAAGGTGAGATGGAAATTCTAAAATAAAAGCAAGTATGGTTATGTTTGTTCAAGGAAATGATATCCTCTATAATGATTTACCAACTTGAAACTTAAAAAGGAATTTGAAACTTATAATGACAAAAATTGAAATGAAATGAAAATGTGCTGCTGAAATGAAAAGGTGCTGCTAGTCTAATAAATCAAAACAGTGAACTATTGAGCATGAAAACCAAACTATTCTTGCTGTTGTCTAAACACAAAAGAAAATATGCTTAAAGAAAGTCTGAAAATTGCAACAAAGTAAATCTAAATCAGATTACATCAACTTGTCTTACGATCCCTCATCATTAGTCCGACTATGATTTTCGGAGAAGTAACAAGCAAAATTGACGTGTCTAACTTTGCCGAAGAAATGGCTTCAATATCCAAATAACATTCATAATTCAATCCCTCACCATCGATCCAATTTGTGGCTTTCGGGCAGAAGATGTGGTACACCAAATTTAATATTTCTAACTTGCAGAGAAAAACTAATACCAAACTACACATTTCATAATATAATCCCTCACCATCGATCCGGCTATATATGGCTTTTGGAAGCAGGCGAAGATGTTGTAGGAAGTTTAAATATATCTAAATTTGCGGAAAAGAAACTAATACTAAACTACACATTTCATAATACAATCCCTCACCATCAGTCCAGCTGTGGCTTTCGGAGGCAACTGAAGATGTTATGAGCAGCTTAATATATCTAAATTTAACTACTGAAGCAAATAAGCAAAACTGAATTAAACAAAGCAATACTGAAATGAAACAGAAACTAAGAAAAACAAATTAGTAGCAGAACAATGTTAATTCCGTGTCATTAGTCAGAGGTGATTGCAAATGCAGTGCCTATTTCTCACATGATAGACAACGATCGGATCTCTTGGCTCACTACTCACCTCACTCGAGAAGTAGATGGAAACGGGGAAAAGGTTATAGCAGTAAGGGCATGGCAACACCATGAAAGATGCAATGTATAAACATGTGAATGGATTATGGCACAATGAGCTTTAAAGAAATAAAACAAGAACTATACACTAATGCACAAAACCTTAGCTGAGCAGGGGCCCTCTACACCGGCCTTGGCAACGATCTTCAAGCACGAATTACGTTGGAAAACAGAGTCTTCTTATATTAAAATGCAGTCATAACAGTATGGTGGTATTACGGCTGGGTCATTAGTAATTTTAGTCTGGGAGAAATGGAACTAATAAAAGATAACAGAGACTAACATCGACTAATCTCATATGCGTATGAAAACGTGTTATTTATAGTAAAAGAAACATAACTAGAGAACATGTAGACCATTACGTCCACAGATCTAGGATCATGGCCGTATTGAAAAGTAAATCTATGAGGAGTGGATGTTTGAATTCAGCTATGGAGCCATGTACAGATGATGTTTTGTCCTCCGCAATTCAGAAACGGCCATATGAACCTTCACGTGACACGAAACAGAGTCCTATCACCGTGGGACTCTACGGTTGACTTCCATTTGGGCACCTTTGACCGCAGCTTCTTTAGATGAGTTTGCTCGAGCCAATAGGACACGAACCATGTCCACATCATTTCTGACTTGCCCATGTGGCTTGTTTTTCCTGTAGACACCTGTAACATAGAGTTTCACAAAATGGCTGCGGAAAGTTGCAACAGCTGCGGAAAGTGGCAAGATTCCGTAGCTAGATGAGAAAAATCTAAATCAAATAGCAGACACAAAAATATAGTTAAGAACCATGTTAGATGCTCTTTTGCAATTAATATACAATGATATTGACAATTTGGGAGGTTCAGGTGAGTGAAAAAGGTATAGAAAAGTGTATGGAAAAGATGCAGATTTGAGACTCAACATACCCCCACTGTGAAGGTGTTGCATGTCCTCATGCAACCAAAATTTTGATATTCCTTCCTTAGTTCATATGCCTTGACACTTCAACTAGCACATCCAATCCTCTCCTCCTCTTCCTTGGTGCTGCCAACATTTTGGGTTTCTTCATTAAGCACCTAAATTTGATATTAACCAGTGCTCTGCTTAACTTCTGGCATTTCCTTTTCAATTTCTTGTTCTTCTTCTGCCATATTCCTAGGTGTAGCATGGTATTATCATGAATGATTTTGTCCAGTTTGCCTTGTTCCTTCAATGTCTCATTTTCATTTTTGATGTGTCTATTTAAAAGCTCTAGCTCAAAGACTTCCTGTTTTAGTGATTGGAATAAATCATCCTGTACTGTATGAGGTTGAATGGACGAAGTACTGGGACCTGTAGCTGCTTTTTCCAAATATTCTATATAGTCATATACTTCTTGCTGCTTGGGGTCTATTTCAGGTGTCATTTTTATTGGGTTGTCCCCAAAATGCCGTGAAGGAGAGTTATCTTCAAAATCTGGCTGAGAAGCGCTCACATCAACATCTTGCTGAGAATGGGGTGGACTATGTTCAATGTCTGACTGAGAATGAAATGAACCAGGTTCACTAACTGACTGAGATGGACTATGGTCAGCTGGGGACTGTTCAGATGTTTCCTCTACCAAATCAATGAAATGAGGACCCTTCATTTGCGTTTTCCTCAATTTCCCCTTAAGTCTGCTGCTTCTTCTAACACGTTGTGGTACACTATCCTTTTGTTTTTGTTTTCCTTTCTCTGTCTTCTTGGCCATAGATGACTATTTTTGAAGATAAACTAATATTTCAGATAACACTTGATGATCTTCTTCAGAAGAAGAAGGAGTTTTATGTATAGCCTCAATAGTTTTTCTCTCTTTTGGTGTTATTGGCTTCTTACCCTTGATTTCTTTCTTCTTCCTCTTTGACAGTCTCTATTCCCTATCAGTTCTTTCAATTGTAGTAGTAGGATTATTTTGAATTTCATCAATTGTTCTTTTTCTCCTACTTCTTCTTGCTGTGCTACCTTCAGGAATTTCTTGAGTAGGAGTAATTTGAGTTTCATCATTTATTCTTTTTCTTCTACTCCTTCTTGTTGTACTACCTTCAGGAATTTCCTGAGGTTCCTCAAAGAAATTTCTAATCAGAAATTGTTCCCATGTGTCTTTCTTCTCCTTCAATTCTTTTTCAATCAAAATTTTTATAAGACCGTGGTGATATAGATGTGGTTCTACATCTCCTAAATGCTTCTGAACAGTCACAGACATTTTCTTCAAACTATTTAATAGAAAATATGGGAGATTGAGAGTTTGATTATCTAGAAAATTCATCAGCAATCTGGTGTGGTACATATACATGGACCCAAAACGGCCTTCACAGGTAATGAATTTCTAAACAACTAGCAGCAAAGTAGCCCATTGCTCTTTCAATGCATGAACAGGAATTCCTCTTTTAAAAATAGTTCTGTCCATACCTTGGTTTCATAAGATTGTTCTCCAGGCTTCATCACTGATGCTTTTATTCTTAAACCAACGCTCACCCTCTTGAAGAAGTTCCGTGGCAGATGCTATAGATGCTTCATTGACCGCAAACTTAAGGTCTCCAATCTCTACTTCCAAGCCATTAAACGACCTTGCGAATGCTTTTGTCACTTCTTTATGATAGCCTCTAAATTTTTGGATAAACCGCAGCCACTTTGCTTTCTTCAATATATCCCTTACTTGTGGATATCCCTCCATGAACTTAGGTCCTTCCGGTTCTGCTCTTAGCAATTTACCCATTCTTCTTTCTGCTCTTCACAAATTTGCCTGCGTGAGGGTTCAATGGAAATAGAATGGCTGAATGCACAGAGATGAGCACAATGGATGTGGGTAGATATCAGAGAGTGGGTGTACAGACTATAGCGTAATAGAGAATGAAATGGAGTGAACATAACAGAGAGGGGTTTTCGTGAGCACGACAGAGATACGGCTGTGAGATTAACAGAGTATAACACATCCGGCAGTGTTTTGAAATTTGGTGGCTGCGAAATAAATGTGAGCACGTTTAAACAACGGCTATGGATTTATGCGGTTGTAAGATTCCGTGGTCAAATCAATTACGTCTCATTGTCACCGGTGGAATATAGGAATATGAGTGAAGATCGGGGGTTTAATTATGGAATCGTTTGAGAATGAATGCGGGAGGATCATATGGAGATCGTGAAAGGGTTACGGAAGTTGTCAATATAATCATTGCACATAATGGATGGAGCTTATGGTTTAGAACTATATAAAAATGTGTTTTTCAATGCTATTTGAAATGAATTTTACTCATACCTTGGAATATTTTGCCTTTTCCCTTGGTCTTCAACTAGTTGCTCTTTATTGGTGTCTTGAATGCTCCATGTCTTCATTTTTTATCCTCTCACCTGCATTTTATTTCATGATTATGGAAATAACATCTGGCTGTACATTCTTTTGAAAACAGAGTTGTAGCTGCGGAATCTGCTTCTGGCTGCGGAAACTGGAGTCAGCTGCAGAAACAGATGTCAGCTGCGGAAACTGACACATCTATTATTTGGATGAATGGAGATGAACAGATGACAAATGACCAGATGGAAATGGTCATGAAAAAGAATTTTATTGATGAAATGGAATGAAATAGATAAAATGAAGTGGAATGGAGTGAAATGAAGTGAAATGAAATGGAATGAAGTGGAATGGAATGGAGTGGGTGGTCACAAGACTTGTGAAATGAAAGAGAGAGATTTTTTTTTGGAAAATATAGAGTGTCAGGTGTTCCTGATTTTCACCCTATATTTTCTGTATAAGACTGCCAATCAGTGATTGGTTTTCAGGCTTATACAATTTTATTTTATTTTTAACTGAAAAGAACAAAAGCTAGGCTGGTGGAGAAGAAGAATTCTTCTGTACCAGCCTGATTGCAGAATTTTCTTGAAACATTTTGACAAATTCCTCTTTTGAGAGTGGCTTATGATAAACTTTCAATCTGTGGCCATTCACAATAAGAGGAGTTTGAAACTCATCAATGGTCTTGATTCTTACCGCTCCATTGTTAAAGATCTTGTCAATCTCATATGGCCCAAGCCAATGAGTCTGAAATTTTCCTTGAAAATCTTTAAACTTGGAATCAAATAACAATGCCCAATCTCCTTCTTGAAACTTCTTCTCTTTGATGTGCTTGTCATGCCATTTAGCTCTTTGATATTGAACTAGATCAGTTCTTAAAATTGCTTCTTGTCTGATCTCATCTAGCTCATTCAACTGCTCCATTCTATGCTTTTGGGCTTCTGATAAGTCCATCCCCAACTGAACTGCTATCTTGAAGGTCTTGACTTGGAACTCAATTGGGAGCAAGACTTCTTTCCCATAAACAAGTTCATAGGGAGAATGTCCTGTTGTATTTCTCCATGTAGTTCTGTAGGCCCACAAGGCTTCAGGAAGCCTTTCTGCGCAATCTCTTCTATGTAGATGAACAGTTTTGGTGATGATACTTTCAAGAACTTTATTTGTGGACTCCAATTAACCATTTTCTTGCGGATGGTAAGGAGTAGATTTTCTGTGCTTGATTTTGTATTCTTCCATCAACTTCTCCACTAAATTGGATGTGAATTGGCTCCCCTGATCTGTCACAATTTCTCTTGGAACACCAAAGCGAGTAAAAATATCCTCATAAAGAAAATGAACAACTGAATTTTCAGTAGCAGATACTAATGCTTTGGCTTCTACCCATTTAGTAACATAATCGGTACAAACCAATATATACTTCTTTTTCTTAGATGGTGGATTAATAGGTCCAATGAAATCTAAAGCCCATTTTTCAAAGGGTTCAATGAGTACCTGTGGTTGCAATGGCATTTCATTTGAAAGGGTAGGTTTCCCTACTCTTTGGCAGCTGTCACACCTCTTGACATATTGTTTTTCATCTTTGAAGAGGGAAGGCCAATAATATCCTAAAGAGGGGATTTTATAGGCTGTCCTTTTGTCTGCAAAGTGTCCGCCGCATGGTTCATCATGACATACCTTAAGAATATCAGGCATTTCATCTTCCCTGACACATCTTCTGATCACAAGATCTGGCCCTGTTTTAAACAATTCGTTAGAAATCCATGAATATCTTGAACTCTCCTGAATAATTTTTCGTTTTTCTCTTGGAAATAAATGTGAGGGTAGTTTCCCTGTAACCAAATAGTTAGCAATATCTGCATACCAAGGGGTCTTAATAGTTACTGCAAACAAATATTCATCAGGAAACTTATCTTCTACAGGAGAATCTTCTTTAGTATTCTGAATCCTAGACAAGAAATCAGCTACTGTATTCTGTTTTCCTGGTCTATCCAACACGGTAATATTGAATTCTTGCAAAAGTAAAAGCCATCTTGTCACTCTGCCATTAGTAACAGGTTTGTTCATTAAATATCTAATTGCAGAATGGTCAGTATGAATAAAAGTTTCATAGCCTATTATGTAATGTCTAAACTTATTAATTGCATGAACAACAGCTAAAAACTCTTTTTCAGTCACAGTATAGTTCAACTCTGTGGGAGTCAAATTTTTATTGGTATAATAAATGGCATAAGGAACTAAATATTTTTGACCCAACACAGCTCCTAGAGCTGTATCTGAAGCATCCGTAGAAATATGGAAAGGGAGTTTCCAATTTGGTCCTCTCAAGATAGGTGCTTCATATATTCTTGTTTTCAAAGTTTCAAAAGATGATTGACAATCAGGATCCCATTTGAATTCACAATCTTTTGTAAGCAATTTGAAGAGTGGAGATGCTATTTTAGTGAATTTTTCTATAAATATTCTATAGTAACCAGTAAATCCTAGAAAACTTCTAACATCTCTTTGACAATTTGGAATAGGCAACTTGGAGATGACTTCAACTTTTGATCTATCAACCTTAATCCCATCTCCTGAAATATGATGCCCCAAAACAATACCTTCAGTAAACATCATAAAGTATTTTTCATGGCTTAATGAAAGGTTTGTTTATTTACATCTTATAAGAACTTTTTCCAAATTTTCTAATGCCTCTTCAAATGAATTACCATAAACTGTAAAATCATCCATATAAACCTCTACACAATCATGGATTAGATCAAAAAAAATTCCTAGTACTGCTCTTTGGAATGTTGCAGGTGCATTACATAACCCAAAAGGAAGCACTCGGTAGGCAAAATTTCCCCATGGACAAGTAAATGTGGTCTTATCTTGATCTTCAGGTGCTACCTAAATTTGATTATAGCCACTAAAACCATCCAAAAATGAAAAGTACTTTTTACCTGCTAATGTATCTAATACTTGATCGATAAAAGGCAAAGGAAAGTGATCCTTCAAAGTTGCTTTGTTCAATTCCCTGTAATCAATGCATACCCTCCATTTACCATTCTTTTTAGGTGCTATAACCAAAGGAGAAACCCATCGGCTATATGAAATTGGATAAATGAAGTTTACATTGAGTAGTTTTTGGAGCTCTTCTTTCACTATCTCCCTAAGATTTGGATCCATCCTTCTTTGAGGTTGTCTGATTGGTCTACTGTTTTCCTCAATATAGATATGATGGATGCAAGTCTTAGGATCAATACCTTTCATGTCAGTATACTCCCATGCAAATGCAGTAGAATTTTTTTGCAAGATTTTGGTTAGTTCTTTTTGTTGTGATTCTTCCAAATGTTTGTTGATATTCAATGTTTTTCCTGGAAAAATCTCAATAGTAGAACTACCAAACTCTTCCATAGAGTAAAGAGACATTTGTCTTGATGATAAATATTCTATGTCAGATTCCAACTGAAATTGTGTGGGGTCATATTCTGAAGATGTCTCAAAATTTTCTAATGTGTTCAGAATTTGACTATCCTCACTGATTTCAGAAATGGTAAAGATAGGTTGTATAGTGTCCTCATCATCAACCCATTCATTTTCTCCTACTTCTGTGATTTCTTTTGCTGGAGGATACAAATTGAATTTCTTTTTCAAATTACCATTAGAAATGTACATGTCCCCAGATCTACAACTAATAAAAACATCAGCTGTGGCTAGCCAAGGTCTTCCTAAGATAAGTGGGTGCCCTCCTAGATTACTTTTGGGAGTCAAAATCATAAAATCTACTGGATATTCCCAAGAATCTAAGGAGACTGAAATATCTTCTAATACACCATTTGGTTTAATAATGGATCGATCTGCAAGTTGCAGTAAAGTAGGTGTAAAAAGAAGGTTAGGAAGTTTTAGCTGGTCCATAGTCTGTCTACTCATAATGTTAATAGCAGCCCCTAAGTCAATCAATGTGTTTGGAATTTCTATCCCATTTATGTGTCTTGACAATTGGACTTCCTGGATCTACATACTTCTGCATGGTAATTTTTCCCATCATAATATCTGCAATTTTTCCTACCAAGTGGATTCTTCTTGTGTCTTTTAGTTTCCTTCCTGGTCTTTTGAAACTCAACTCCTTTATTGTTTTTGCTAGAATAGGAATCTCTCGAATGGCTTGTAGTAAGGGAATCTTGATACAAACATTCTTCAATTCATCTAGAAAATCATAGTTAGGCAACAAGATTTGTTTTTCCACCCCCTTGTCAATTTGTAGTCTTTCAGGAAAAGGAGGTGTAGATGAAGATGTAGGTTGCTCAACTATAGGAGTTGTGGGTATTAACTTTTCTTTTTCTTTTTGAATGCTTGAATTTTGAAGAGATGCTTCCTCAGAACCCTTATTGACTTGAAGAGAATCCTCCTCAGAGGTATCTTGCTCTTGAATATCTATAGAAGGTTTTTCTAAAACTCTACCAGATCTGAGTTGTACATCGTTGAGAGGAGCAATCATATAGGTAGGAAATTGTTGTCCTTCTACCATGTAAGTATTCTGAGGATTCTTATTGTTAGGATTTGGCAATGGCTGAGCTGGAAGTTGATTTGTATTTTTTTGGTATGGGAGCATGAGTTGAGGATTTGGATTTTGTTGAGAAGGTTTTTGTTGTGGAAATGGCAATGAAAGTTGTGGATTTGGGTTTGGAAGTTGTGGAGCTTGTTGATTTTGAAAAGATGGAGGATATTGATAAAACTGAGCAAATCTCCCATAAGGATTTTGCATCCCTTGTACCCATGGCTGATATGGATTTTGATGTTGGGGCCGAGGTTGTTGCCAAGGATTCCAATTTGGTGGGGTTTGAAGATTCATAGGGTTGTTAAACCCTTGAGTTTGTTGTCCCTGCCAAGGTCTTCTTGCAACAAAACAGAGAGATTCTACTGAATTTAGGTCTTCTTGAAAAACAGCTTTGAGTCCAGGAATTGAAGGACAATCCTTGATCTCATGATTCTCTGAGCAAATCATACATGTTTCTACAACTTTTGCATCCAAGGGACATTCCCTTAAAGCATGTTTCTTCCTACATTTCGGACAAAAGATGGCTAAGGCATCTGTTTCTGCTTTCTGTTTGTTTTGGATTTTAAGGGTGTCTAGTTGTTCACTAAGGCTCCCTAAGATATCAGTTTTGAACTCATCAAGCATATTACCAATCTCTGCCCTACTTACTGATCCAGTTGCAGATTTGTTAGCCCTAATAAGAGAAGGATCCCTGGGCCCTTTTCCTGTTTTAGATTTTCCTCTTGAGAGATGGACACATAGTTCTGTTATGTCACGAAGTGGAAGTTGAGAAATGTCTCCTTTCCCCATCATGTTTAAAATATCTATCCATTCATCTCTAATGGCTTTTAATATGAGGGCTTTCAAGGTTTCATCATCTAAATTTCTCATCTTTGCTCTTTTCAAGTTGTATTGAAATCTTTCAAGTAAATCTTCCAAGTTTTCATCTTCTTTTTGCATCATTTTGAATACCTCATCCTTGTGATTGGTGGGCATACAATAGTCCAAGTATCTATCCAAAAAAATTTGTTTCATATCATTCCAAGTCCTAATAGATTGAGTGGCTAATCCCATGAACCATTTCAAAGCAGCTCCCTTCAATGTTGAAGGAAACAGTTTGAGTTTTTTAGAGTCTTCCATATAGTCATAGGTTCGGCACATGACTTCAAACTCAAACAGAAATGTTTCAGGATCCTCACTTCGCAATCCATAAAAGTTAGGGAGGACAGATGGTGAGATGTTTTTCATCATTGTATGAGTTTCCTCATCAACTATAGGGAATCCAAACAAGTTGTATCCTTCCCTATTTCTTCCATTATTACCTTCACCATTGTTGTCTCCATTGTTTCCTCCTCCTCTACCTCTACCTCTACCTCCAAATCCATCTATTATTTCCTCTGCCATGATAGTTTTTTTAGAGTCCTTAAAGTCCTCTGGTTCTTCTATCAAGGGAGGATGAGAGAGTGTCTCTTTGTTTTCTAAATGGGATTTAGTAGGTGGTATAGGAGAATCCTCTAATTCAGTTGTTCCTTGAATTCCAAAAATCTTAAGGCTAGGGGTAGATGGTGGTGATTCTTGTCTATGCCTTGAAGAATATGGAGTTGTGAAAATCAAACTCTTGGCTTTAGCTATAAACCTTCCCCTAGAATCTCTTGCTCTATGCATGTCATTTTATATATATATATATTTAAATTTGGGCTAATAATTCTCTTTCTGATCTTCCAGGTCACAGTAGGTGCAAGAAGAGAGCATACTTAAGAAATTACTGAACCAATAACTCTCTTTTCTGATCCTCCAGATCACACTAGGTGCAAGAGGAGAGCATACTTCAAGAAGTTATCAAGTTTTCCCTTCTTTTATGATTTTGTTTTTTTTTTTAAGAAATTGGCTACCTAGTTACACTTCCCCAGCAACGGCGCCAAAATGTTTGGTCAATTTAGTGTGTCCTAAATTGCTGCATTTAATTTTTCAATCCGGGATTTGTAAGCTGATGAAGTTCGGCGCACTATATGTGCAAGATAACCTATTCTTAACTTTTTGTCGTTTTTGGTTTTCTAAGGTGAGATGGAAATTCTAAAATAAAAACAAGTATGGTTATGTTTGTTCAAGGAAATGATATCCTCTATAATGATTTACCAACTTGAAACTTAAAAAGGAATTTGAAACTTATAATGACAAAACTTGAAAGGAAATGAAAATGTGTTGCTGAAATGAAAAGGTGTTGCTAGTCTAATAAATCAAAAACAGTAAACTATTGAGCATGAAAACCAAACTATTCTTGCTGTTGTCTAAACACAAAAGAAACTATGCTTAAAGAAATCCAAAATTTCAACAAAGTAAATCTAAATCAGATTACATCAACTTGTCTTCTGATCCCTCATCATTAGTCCAGCTATGATTTTCGGAAGTAACCATAAACAACTTGAGTAACTGATATCTAACTTGCAGAAATTAAACTAATATCAAACCATACATTCATAATTCAATCCCTCACCATTAGTCCAGCTGTGGCTTTCGGAGGTAACTAAAGATGTCATGCACAATTTAATATTTCTAACTTGCAGAAAGGAAACTAATACCAAACTACACATTTCATAATACAATCCCTCACCATCAGTCCAGTTGTGGCTTTCGGAGGCAACTGAAGATGCTATGAGCAGTTTAATATATCTAAATTTGCAGAAAGGAAACTAATACTAAACTACACATTTCATACTACAATCCCTCACCATCAGTCCAGCTGTGGCTTTCGGAGGCAACTGAAGATGCTATGAGCAGTTTAATATATCTAAATTTAACTACTGAAACAATTAAGCAAAACTGAGTTAAACAAAGCAATACTGAAATGAAACAGAAACTAAGAAAAACACATTAGCAGCAAAACAATGTTAATTCCATGTCATTAGTCAAAAAGCTATGAAAATGCCCGGGCTGCCTATCTATAACCTGAAACAAGAACACTGATCAGTGATTAATAACATAAAACATGAAAGACAGAAGTGAAATGGAAAGCATGAAAGTTTATCAACAGAAATGAAACATATATACCATGAAAGATGCAATGTATAAACATGTGAATGGATTATGGCACAATGAGCTTTAAAGAAATAAAACAAGAACTATACAATAATGCACAAAACCTTGGCAAGTGCAGGGGCCCTCTACACCAGCCTTGGCAACAATCTTCAAGTACGAATTACGTTGGAAAACAGAGTCTTCTTATATTAAAATGCAGTCATAACAGTAAGGTAGTATTACGGCACAAAGGCAGCGTAATTACATTACAGAGCAGACTAATAAAAGATAACAGAGACTAACATAGACTAATCCCATATGCGTATGCAAACGCGTTATTTATAACAAAAGAAACATAACTAATTCCTAAAGTTTATGCTGATGGAGAACACGTAGACCATTACGTCCACGGATCTAGGATCATGGCCGTATTGAAAATTAAATCTATGAGGAGTGGATGTTTGAATTCGGCTATGGAGCCATGTACAGATGTTGTTTTGTCCTCCGCAATTCAGAAACGGCCATATGAACCTTCACGTGACACAAAACAGAGTCCTGTCACCGTGGGACTCTACGGTTGACTTCCATTTGGACACCTTTGACCGCAGCTTCTTTAGATGAGTTTGCTCGAGCCAATAGGACATGAACCATGTCCACATCATTTCTGACTTGCCCATGTGGCTCGTTTTTCCTGTAGACACCTGTAACATAGAGTTTCACAAAACGGCTACAGAAAGTTGCAGCAGCTGCGGAAAGTGGCAAGATTCCGCAGCTAGATGAGAAAAATCTAAATCAAACAGCAGACACAAAAATATAGTTAAAAACCATGTTAGATGCTCTTTTGCAATTAATATACAATGATATTGACAATTTGGGAGGTTCAGGTGAGTGAAAAAGGTATAGAAAAGTGTATGGAAAAGATGCATATTTGAGACTCAACAGTGGTATGGGTGCAGCCATCCATAACAGAGCATACAATAATCCAGATCCAAGGTATGGACGCATCCATCTAGTGAGGATCGATAAAGAGACTCAGGTATGGTCGCAGCCATCTAATGAATGAGTCATGTAACTAATCATAATAATCCACAAAATCGCAGCCTGGATTCCAACAGACAAAGTCCAAGGTCTCTTGCTCCATCTCGACCCGAACAAAGTACAAGTTCAAGCATGCGAATAAGTGAGCTGAAGTCGAACATGCGAGAACATTTCCTGATTACCAGCCAATGTTGAAAGTTGTTAACAGACGCGAGAGGTACCACCAAGAATGAAAATGGCCCTCAAGGTACTATAGGTACAATCTACGGCATGCGAATCAATAATTTGGCATCGAACACCCGTAGAATCACTCGATCGGAGGCCAACTATGAAAACCTCATGTCGAACGCGAAGAACCTACCATTAAGGCATGTAGGCTCCAAGGTACCAGAAGGGAGTCTCTAGATCAGCTTCCCGGATAATGAGCTGAAGTTGACAGGAAGTGACCTTGATCGAAGGTGGGCCATAATGTTTCCCACATCATCGACACGAGACAGAGGAACATAATGTCTTTGTGAATCAAGATCAGATGAGAATCAGAGGAGGGTTGAAACTTGCAGAGGTCAAATTCTCTTGAACATATCGGCGGCACGACAGTGGATTTGGCAGTATTTGACATCAAAAGATCAAAGGTCATGATGACAAGGCAAAGAGTAGATGAGAGATCAAAAGGGATTACCCAAACCCATGGAGGCAAGTGGAAAATGAGATGAGATGTCCCCTACCCGATACGAATGCAGACAAGTGCCATGGTCAAGAGAGACATACTGTCAACACGGAAATGATATTGGTTCCATTTTCCCCACCATTTCTAGCGAGTACCTCTTTATTTTTACACAAGCTTGAAGAGGATACCATATGCTTGTCATGTAAATTCGTCCTTCGAACGAATCCATCCTAGTACATTTAACGAGCCCTAGGAAGGAGGAACTCGAATAACGTCATGATTGATGATTTCCGATGTCATTTAAGTTTAATGAGTCTGAAAAAGGAAAAAATCAGTGTCTTTTCACGTTTAGAGAGTTTGAAAAGACAGTAGAAAATTAAACTCCAATGGTCCCTTTTTGTAAATAGTTCCTGAGATCCGAAAAGGTAGAAAACTATGTCTGAGAAAACCTCCTAGTCGCGATAGGCTAGCGTATTCCTTTTTCGTAAATAATCTATCCCAGCCCGAAAAAAGGGTAAACGTATACTGGGTAGATTTCATTTCATGGCCACTTTAACAAAATCCAAATGAAAAGGGACTCGGCAATCTTTTCATGTTTAGAGAGTCAGAAAAGAGATAAAAGGTAACTCCTCCTAGAGGAACGAGTGGTATAAAGGGTAGCAACTGGTTCTGGTAATGGTGGAACTACTCAGAACAAGATAAAAGTCAAGAGGTTGGCTAACAAGACCACTCGTTGCAACGGTTCCTCGGGAATGGGTGAAACAACCAAGTGAAGGCATATGATCGGCCAAGTAGATAGTGACGATGGAGAGAGAAAACCAAGGCTCATCTGGAAAAAACAGACTGATAAAATGGCAATCACAAGAGGTAAAATGGGAATGGTTTCATTTTTACACAAGCTTGAAATCAGGAAACTATGCTTGAAGTTGGTTTCATTTTTACACAAGCTTGAAACAAAGATAAACTATGCTTGAAACTGGTTTCATTTTCACACAAGCTTGAAACGGAAACAAACTATGCTTGAAAAAGTAAACATGCCCCCAGCATGGTGACTCAATTGGAGGTACATGCCCCCCAAGCTTTAGTCCATGCACCTAAGTAAACAGATGGAGGGAGTGAAGGTTCAAGTTACGAGATCTAAGAAATACTTGACTGGGATTTTACGAGATCTGATCAAAGACTCGAATTGAACAAAAATGTGTTTCATTATTTTAACGAGGTTGACACATTAAAAGAACTATCCTCAGGACACCTTGTTTCATGGTTTAGGGAGCTTGACACAAGACACGGAATCTGCTCTGACAACCTTGTTTCATTTTTTAGGGAGCTTGACAGGGGAAAGGAACCATGCTCCAACAACCTTGTTTCATTTTTTAAGGAGCTTGACACAAGACAAGGAATCTACTCTGACAACCTTGTTTCATTTTTTAGGGAGCTTGACACAGGAAAGGAACCATGCTCCGACAACCTTGTTTCATTCTTTAAGGAGCTTGACACAAGACAAGGAACTCTTCTCCAGAGAGCTTGTTTCATTTTTTAAGTTGCTTGACACAAGAAAAATGAACTCTCCTCCAACAACCTTGTTTTATTTTTTAAGGAGCTTGACACAAGACAAGGAACTCTGCTCCAACAACCTTGTTTCATTTTTTAAGGAGCTTGACACAAGACAAGGAAATCTGCTCTGACCAAGTTCATCATAATGAACAAGAAGTCATCGCTTCCAAGAGTTCCACTCCCGATGGAAGGAAAACATCCCGGAAGTCACGACCCAATGCCCCCAGCACCTGATGCACAATGGCACTATCACTGGGTATAGGCATGGGGTAGGTAGCCACATAGTTGACCTATGGTGGGGCAGATACAATGGGTGGATAAAAACCAGGAAGGGATGATGTCGGGCCAGTTACCACATTAGGACCAAATAATGCAAGTTGATCAATGGTCACAATCCGTCCTTCATACGGAAAATAGACCACACGAAAAAGGGAGGAGACAAGCGCTCCCATGGCATAGGTGTAATCGCGCCCCAAAAGTAGATTGAAATCCAAGGGGCTTGAACAACCATCACGTCCATATGGACGATTTTACCTCCCAAAGTAACAGGTAACCTTGGAAGGATCCCTAACAGTTGACTCGTTCTTCTGTTAAATGCCAACATATTCTGTGTAACAGGCGCAAGTGGCGGGAAACCGAAATCTTGCCAAGTAGTTGAGCATAGAACACTAATAGACGTGCCTTCATCTATAATAGTGCTGGGTACGACCAGACCAAAAGCCTGTACTGTGATCTCGAAAGGCACATAAGACGGAAGGCGCTATCCTGCAAATTGACTCCAATCAAAGGAAGTGACCAAACTACTTGGAGGGGCTACCATCAAATCGATATGGTCTTCCCCTGGTTTTACGGAAGAAGAAGGAGCATCCTCCACAACCTCCATCTCGAAGGTGGTTGGAGTATCCTCCGGGAGCTCCATCACGGGAGGCGGAGGAGTAGCTTCTTGAGGTATAGGGATAGGAGAATATTTCTCCAAGTCTGAGGAATCTAAAGAAACAAGAAGAGCCTGAGGGATGTGAGGTCCACTCTCAATGGAAAAGACCTAGTGCACCGCTAATGGGGCCAGCTCAACCGATCCCACGACCAAAGGATGGTCGGGGATGGATTCCTGAATTTGAATTTCCGGGGGAGCGGGATCGACCAAGGATGACTCTTGACCAATCGTAGGATCGGCTAGTGGAGGACTCAAAGAAAGTTTTTTATAACCATTCGGGAGGCATGGTGTAGAGACAGTTAAGTTTTCCAAAACTCTCTTGGCTCCATCCATATACGGACAAAGGTAAATGGCATGGTGCCCTTCACACAACTTACAGGGATTGGTGAGCTTACCCTGCTTCTTAAGAGTTTTACCAGCACCAGTTGAAGATGTGCCCCCAACCTGACTCCCGGAAGCCAAAGGCAACGACAGATGACCATTGGACCATACTTCAAGCACCTTGGGAATGCCAGGGAAATCTCAAAGAAGATGGTCTCCTGTGCACAACATGCAAGGGAACTTGACTTTCCATGGAGGTTTGGAAGGTTTTTCAAGAGGAGGTGTGTTAGAAGCTGCAGCTTTGGACTTCTTCCTCTTTGCTTCTTCTTCTTCTTCTTAGCCACCTGGTTACTCGAATCTAGAATTTCATTAGGCGAAGTAGAAGACGAGGACGCAGAAACAGGCGAATAAGGGGAGAGGTCCACCTTGGAATCAATATGATGTTGCTCAGGCGGAGGAACTGATTGAACAGTAGTCGAGACATTTGGGACCACAGAGGTTGAAAACAACCAAACGGGAAACCCAACAGTTAACCCAGGAAGGGACAACGTTGCCATATAAGGAGCACCAACATTTCTAAAAGGAGGAAAATGACCAGGATTCCCATCAGAGGGGATCCCTTGGTTGGTGAACTCTAGAAAAGTTGCCATCAACAACTGAAAACCACACATGGGCTAAAAACCAAGGCACACAATCAAACGGCCAACAAGCAAACTCTAAAAGGGCATGTGATCGTGGGTGATTTATTTTACCACATTGAAACTTAGAAAATTCATCGTTTCATGTTTTAAGAGTCGAGAAACACATGAAAGATGACTCTATCACTTTCAGGTTTGAAACAAGCATGAAAGGACAAGCGCTTGATCATATTTTCAAATTTAATGAGTCAGAAAAGATCAAAATGACTACTCAGGAATGCTAGGCAAAGGGTGTACCAAATAATCGTGAACTGCAATATACACCTTGGTTTCAAAATGAAGGAGAAATCAACCAAGGACTTAACGTACGTGCAGGCAATCTCCCCGAATGCTATGTCCGGTGTATCACAGGTATAGGGCAGCAGACTCGGCTTCCTATGGATAAAGGATAGCAACCTAGTGGGGTCTCCCTTTATATACGCGACGGTACGGGGAGCACAAGTCCATACTAGTGTTGTCTAAAGCTAAGAGGAGAACGACAGCTATTAGGTTTAAAGACGCCGAAACATGTCTCTAGCCTAGACCTCTAAATATTTTGTTAATGTTTCAATGTTGCCTTAGGTAAATTGAGTAAATTTTATGGTTGATCTTCAATTATGTTTCAGTTTTCAGGCCCTAGTGAGTGTTATGTCTCAAAATCTCCTATATGCAGCTATATGAGAAAAGAAAACTTTTCAATTCGATGAATGCTATCTAGTTAAGGGAAGAACTTCAAACAATGACGCAACAAACAACAATATTGAAAACGAATTTTTTCCAAACTAGATGACTTTCACTATCCAAAAGTAATTTCAAACTTTCAATGATGCGAATAATGCAATGTAATCTATGCAAAATCCTCTTTTTCGAAAACTATGCAATTGTAATCTATGCACAATTTCCTTTTCTTTTCAAATGATAAGAATGCACTCAATGCATTTTTTGATGAAATAAGAATCTACTTAATGCATGCTTTTAATGAAAGAGAATGCACTCAATGCGATTTTTAGCTTTCAATCATTAAACAATGTGATCTAAGTTCAATGATAAATCTCAAAAAATACTCTTCAATGCAATGTAATCTAATGCATTTTAATGAAAATAAAACTTTGAGACGAAAACTAAATGAACGCAAATCTCCTTAATGAAAGGATGAAGGCAAAAGGGATGCAAACAAACACTAAGAATGCAATCGTTTTTTCAAGCACTTTGTAACGAAATTCCTCAAAAAGCGACAAGACATATGAGGTAAAACACAAAAAGGACTTCCAAAGTAAGAGATAAAAACAAGGCATTCATTCCCTTTTACATCAAACAATCATGGAAATAAGACATTTCAAACAATGAGCAATGTAATCTATGCTCATACAATGAAAATACCGGAAGGGAAAGACACACTGGTAAAGGATTTAGGGAAAAAATCTCAATTTTCACACACCCTGAAATTGGCACGACTTTGTCATTGAAAACTAGCGCCAACTGGGATGACTTGCTCACTGACAACTAGCGCCAATGGCCAATTGGCACGGGTTGCTAACTAAAAACAAGCGCAAACACCTGAAAATGAAAAAACAAATAATTTCTCCCAACCAAGACCAGACTCACCACTTCAAGAAGAATCTCCAAGACTCAAATGAACCATGTAATCTAGGCTCAAAGTGAGACAAAGCGGAATTCAAATGAAGAAGAATCCAATCACTCAAATAACACAATAAAACAATAGACAACCACCAGACAAATGCAGAGAAGCAATCACAAAGTTGACTGAACAGATAAAGACCTCAAACTCCCAAGGGAGGCTCGACGCACAATAGCACCTAGATGCCCTAGGGCTAACATGTAAAATCGATAGAAACGAGAAAACAACCAAAGGATGAAGGTCACAGTCAGTCAAACAAGGCTCCAGAACACTCAGGTAGTTGAAAAAATGAAACCAAAACCATAGATCAGGCTTAGAAAGCTCAAAACCAAGCAAACCCTAGCACCTTTCAGCATTAGCGCAACTGTCAAGCTGAAACTAGTGCCATAACAGGATTGGCGCGGGTAGTAAACTGGAAACTAGTGCCAATTGGTGCGACTATCAGGCTATTAAGCACGCCAGTCAAGTTTGCTATGTAAAAAATGAAAATAAGCAATCCAAGAAGCAGACCCGTGATGTTGAATCTCAAACCAAAACCCAAACTCATGAAAAGAGCCAGCCAAAAGAGCTGATCAAGCAGGAAAAGTCAAGAATCGACCGAAAGACAAGACAATACTCCAAGTGTTCAGTTCATAAACTAAACCGGAGATTGACTAAAGCAACATTCATCTACTTTCGCTAATGCAGAGCAAGAGCGTTTCGAAGGCTATCTGGCTAACTTCAGGCTCCGTCTGTAGTTTATAAAGCAAAAAACAAGCTAACTCCCCAGCGAAGTCACCAATTTGTTGTGGAGGTAAATCCCCTCTACGAACAAAGGCGATCCCTACTAGCCCAGATTGGGTCTAGCAACATTCATACCACGTTAAGGCGCAAGTTACTAATTACAATAGACCAACTTGTGATGAAGGCCTACCTCAAGTCCAATGAAGTTGTTTGTAGGGAAGATGGCACTCTTGTTTCCTTGCTCCAGCAGATCACAATCCTCTCGCTCGCCGCGATCAAACACCTACACACACAAGAAACATGACAAACACAAGCATAAAACCCGACATATGCAATTATGTATCAGTCAGAGAGGACACAACTCATGATCATAATGAACAATACGAGTGGAACCATAACTAATAGTCGCTTATCATTAATTCATACAAAGGAAAATACAACCAGGCTCTGAAGCTGAACCTTCCTTCGGCGGGTCGTCAGCAGAATACGTCTCAGTAAAGATCGTCAGGAATAGGGACAAGCCTCTCTCTTCGATCTTCAATCTCCTTGCTATGGATTTGGCACTATGAGGACTATCAAAGCTCTTGCAACATTCTTTAGGCTATGAAGGCTCTTGGAGATTATTGGAGATTAGCTTGCAAAGGGAAATGGCAAGCTTATATAGATGGTGGAAGAGGAGTTTGGATCCCTACAATCATGGGATTGGCCCTATCCTCAAGGAAGCTTCCATGAGAGGTGGAAAACTACTTCCTCTACATGGAAATCCGGAGCCAAACGTCCCAAATCAATTTAGAGACCAGTTCAGGAGTTGGTTGGAGTCAATCTTCCGCCATTTATTTTTAAAAAACACCCTTTATTAAGCCTAGCGTGAGTGCGACTCTGAGACAGAGCGCCAATTGGTGCGCCCTCTTTGGAAGATTTCCCCAATTTGCGCGGGCATAACACTGGCTAGTCGCGCCAAGGATGAAAAGGCTATTTTTAGGGTTTTTCACAAGGAGATGTCTTCATGGGAATGAAATTCCATGTCTAGGGGAATGTCATGAAAGTGTTTTCAGATCATGTCACTGCTCACAGGTCACGGAATAAGCCCTCCAATGTGTGGGACAGAGAATTGCAGGGATGGTGACAATTTTTTGTGTAAC
Organism: Pinus albicaulis; assembly: GCA_034641835.2. Taxonomy (NCBI): domain Eukaryota; kingdom Viridiplantae; phylum Streptophyta; class Pinopsida; order Pinales; family Pinaceae; genus Pinus; species Pinus albicaulis. The sequence goes on from JAXQQM020067497.1 coordinate 136,733, forward strand.
AGGGTGTTCCAGTATTAAGTACTGCATAACAGAGAAAAGGTGTCTACATTAATACCCATTTCAAAACATAGCATTGGTATCACAGAATCTACCTACCTATTTATTACGTAGAATTCCCCAACCTCGCAGATAGTTGACCATCCAGATTCCCCAATCAATGGCCACTCGGATCCCTGTAACACAGGTTCAAAGAGAGGGATAAGGGATGGTGAATATGAAAGTACACTTCAAAGAAACGTTCCCCCATCCATTAATCCGAATGCAACCATCGAACACTCTTCATTAAACAGTAGCATGCAAAATGGGTCAAACAACAGCATGCTAGAAAGTTATAAGCTAAGGTTTCAAAGGATCGGTCTACGACATCATCGAGTGGTTCCATGAATCATGGCTTCAACATTAAAAATAAAATATCACACAACGTAGGTAATGAAGTGTTATCCTCTATTTATTTACCCTGATCAATTCTCTTCTTAGAAGTTTTTTCTTGAAGATGAGTCTTGATTTAGACTCGAAACGTAGACTAAAAATGAATATTGTGGATATTCCAAGTTTTGAATATCATAATTTGTAGAAATTGAACACGATCGCACAATCACACCAACTAAGAGAAATAATCAAATTAATCGCACAACACATATATTTTTCCTAGGGAAATCTTGCTACTCAAAATCCCTCTATATTTATTGTAAAATCAACTAAGGAATCATGAAACAATACAATGCACTCTTCTGACAAGAATCTTCTGCACTCTACCAACTGTCTCACATTGATATGGACAAAATCGACCAACACTTAGCCAATTTCCTGCCTCTGCTCAGCCTTCCTTGCTTGCGCAATTCTAAGAACAATTGATCCCTATTAATTAGGAAATTCAACCTTCCAAAACTACGCAATACATCATGGGAAATCCTATGGTTTTCTAATTCTACACCAACAATTTACTAATAATACAATTGATACATAACATCCCTTTAACCTCTCTCTCAACTGGGTCTTCATAAAAAATGACATGCATGCAACTATCAACAGTAAATCATCAGTCACTCGAGAGATCACTGTATGTCAATTAAATCTGATTTAACTCAATTGACCTCTCACTAGTGCAACAATCAGTTACAACTACTTAGACTGACTTTAAATCACTTAATTGAGTTAACTAGTTTCTCATACATTAAAATAATATACTAACAGCAACTTGGAATCTAAACAAAATGGAATCACTCTACATGCCTCAATAACCACCCTCGACTGGACTTTCATGAGCTAAATTATTCTATCACACTCAGTTGACTATTACAAGTGATTATGAGATAAGATTATAATTTATTGTCTGATTTAATTAAGGGAAGATTAAATTAGACACAAATTTATTATTGACTTTTCAACATGTCTTGGCACTGCTTAGAATATAACCTTGTCACTCCCTCCTTAGCACACTTGAAACTTGCTGACACTCCCTATCACACACTCTCATACATTCATTTCCCTGAATTTTGAACTGGTTCTCTCTTGTGTTTCCATCGAACTTCTTAACACTACCTGGCATGCATTAGCACACCCTAAAACCTGAAACATCTTGGAATCTTGTCCTGTCACTCTAGCATTCCTTGAAACTACCTAGCATACCTTGTCACTCCCTCCTTAGCACACCTAGAACTCACTGACACTCCCTTTCACACACTCTTATTCACTCATTTTCATGCATTTGAAACTAGAGTTGCCTTGTGTTTCACTAACACTCCATAAAATTATCTAGCATGCATTAGCACACCATAGCACCTAAACATCTTTCCATGTTGCTCTAACCTATAATAGGCCTTAACACTATCTAGCATACCTTGTGACTCCCTCCTTAGCACACTTGGAACTCACTAACATTTCCCGTCATAAACTCTTATTCATTCATTTGCATGCATTAATTTGACTGAGTGTTCCCTTGTGTTTCCCTAACACTCCCTAACACTTTCTATTACATGTTGGCACACCTTGGAACTTGGTACATCTTGGTCACATGTCACCTTGGAACTCCCTAATACTTCCTAACACATGGTGGCACACCTTGTCACCTGACACATCTTGGTCACATGTCACCTTGGCACTCTAGCATGACTTAGTAATGCGTATAATACTATGTCACTCCCTCCATAGCACACCTAGAATTTGCTCCCACTCCCTATCACACACTCTTATTCATTCATTACCATGAACTTTTACCTAGTTCTCCCTTTTGTTTCCTTGAAAATCCCTCACACTTCCTATCACATGCTGGCACACCCTAACACCTGACACATCTTGGAAGCATGTTACTCTCACACTCTAGCATGACCTAGAGTTTCCTAACATACCATGTCATTCCCTCCTTAGCACACCCGGAACAAAAAAATTATCCTTTTCACACACTCTTATTCATTTATTTCCATGAATTTTGACGTAGTACTCCCTTTTTTTTCCTTAGCACCCCCTCACACTTCTTAGCTCACATTGGCACACCTTCACAATTGGAACATCTTAGTATTCTTCCATAGCACTCTAGCATGCCTTGACACTACTTATCATACCTTTTCACTCCCCCCTTAGTACACTTGGAACATGCTAACACTTAATGTCCATGCATTTGAAACTAGTGCTCCCTTGTGCTTCCCTAACACTTAGCCCTCACATTCCCTAGCATGTGTTCACAGCACAACATGACACTTAGAGAATCTTGGCATTCCTTAGAACTAGGCTTGTGTTGGCATGCGTATCATGCCTTCGATCTGTCTAGCATGTATTATTAATTCCCAAAATTCCCTCACACACCTTAGTAATCTCTAGTTTTCATGCTCTCATATATAGCCTTACTTGTCTTGCGACTTGGGAACCCAACCAAGTCATTAGCAAAACAATGTTGCACCCAACCTAAAGACTCCCTTTCTCTGAAACTGCTTTGTCTAGCCCCTTATTGTAACAATAGGCTTGCCTCCTAAAAATCTTATTCTGACCTTATCCTAACACACTTTATCCTTGAGACACTTGGAATTCGTTGACACTCCTTGGCACACACTCGTATTTGTTCATTTCCATGTATTTTTACCTAGTTCTCCCTTGTGATCTTATCACACTCCCTAACACTCCTCCACATGCTTCGACAGTTTCCCACATGTATTAGCACACATTTCCATTCCTTGGCATGCCCTGGAAATCCTTAGCTATTATGCCCTCACAACTACCCTTACTTTTTTTGCGACTTGGGAACCCAACCAAGTCTTGCTTCGACTACTACAACTATAGTGTGCCTTGCTCACCTAATATTTTACTCATCTTAGGCTACTGTGAATATATTCTTGGACCATTCTAATGTTTTATAGTAATATACATCCCTTTAAGAAACCTCATTTTCTCTTCTGAGATGGCTCCTTATCTACATTATTTCAATACATACCTATCTCTTTTTATGAGGGAGGTCCTTGGCTTTAGATATTTATATAAGGCCTTATGTCACCTTCACCATTTGAAATCTTTTAAGGGGGTCACCTCCTTCCATGTTTCCTTGCCTACTTAGGGAAAAAATTGACAAACAAAGATTCAAACTTCTTCAACTATCAAATTGGTGAGCCCTCATACCTAATCTTGGTCCTCAATGGGACATATTTCTTCAAAGAGACTTTTGAGGATTTCCCATTTTAAATTATAGGATGGATGTGATAGGACCTATTACCCCACTTTATATATGGGATTTTAGAGGAATTTTATACATTTTCATTTTCATCTTAGCCTCAAAGATTATTTTCACATTGATCATTTTCCAACTGAGGTATATACATCAATATGTACGTCATGGAGGTATCATTGGTTTGATGACACCTTTCCTTAGCTATCTAGTACCCTAGGTGTAGGAAGAGGTTGCTTTAGCTACCACATTTAGCTTGATATGTATGATCCATGTGTATATGATATCTTCAATGTGCATTATTCTTATTGTGATAAATTTTGTGTCTTATCTTTTATGTCCTCAATTATCATTTGCTCCTTTTATCTCTCATTTTTACCAAACCCATTGTAACCTATTCCTCAATGTAAGGTTTCATATCACCATGCTTATGGGGTTAGTAGGAAACAAATTCTCTTTCACCAACAACATTTTTATCCTTGTAGGGTTTGTGTTCATTGATCTCTCTTGAAAACCATTCTGAAAATAGTCCTTTTCTTTTGAGTACAACTATTACATTTCTACAACCAACTAGAGACAATGTATCCTTCCATTTCCTACTCCCCCCAAAATTCTATTTCTCGAATAACCAAGTGATCGCAACGCTCCAAATTTATTGGATTTAAAATTCGACTTACTTTTCTTTTTATCTCCTCAAAGGTGATATGGGGCTTCATCAAGCAGATGAAACCATGCACACAAACTCACTAGAAAACTCTATCCCTAAAATTTCAAATATGTCTTCTTACATTAATGTCTCCTTGAATTTTTACATTCTCCAACAAATTAGTGGGGCTTCCTTGCTAGAAAATATTTCATTCTATCATCAAAAAAATATTCCACTTGTGGCTTAGCCAACCATTTATTCATTTTTCTAAGGCTTCCTAATAATGTTGTGGTCCTAACAAAAAAAAATCTTGCCTTTAATTGGTAAACTAGGGTCCACTTAAGTCTTCAAAAAACATTGTACTAGTCTAACATTGAAATTATCAATTCCTAAAGAAAGGAAGGTCTCACTTGAGAAGCGTTACCAAGGTGTTGGATAGGTGGGAAGCTCTACATAATGAAGTGATATTATGGATATTCTATTAGACGTAAATTTGCAGAAGCATATGGCATTATAATAATATGGGTAAACTGAAAATTGTTGCATATTATCAACATCAACCTCATTTCTCAACATTATTAGGCAAAAATAAGTCCAAAGATCTAATTTCAAAAAAATATTAATTTAACAAATTTCGAAATTCTCTCCAAATCTGTTATTTAAAAAGGGCCGTGCAGAATTATATGAGAAACTTGAAATTCACAGTGCAAGTACAAAAACTTTAATTGTTCCTTGGCTATTAGAAACTGACATTGTAGGGCTCTCACTCTTGCAATAAATAATGCTTACGAAATGTGATGCGTCATTGTCATTGTCATCCAATTTTTGACTCTTGAATTGATGCCAAGCAACAGGATTTCAAATAGCCTTATGTTACAAAAAAACCATTTGTTTCGCTGCAAAAAGTTATGTATTTATAGTTGACTATAAATCCCATAAAGTTCTTCTCATTAGTGTGCCCCTTAAATGTCCGTAGAAGGAAATTATCCCTCACATCCTACAGGTATAGTGTATTGTATGTATATGCAGAAGCTAGTTCATTTGTTGAAATGAATTGAACATATGAAATTATTTTTATGGCCATTAAATTCATATAATAAAACAATATTATTCTTGAAGTCATACTAATGAGTGTGATCATCTGTTAAAACTACCACAACATAATAGCTTGATCCAAGATTGTACTTGACACAAAAAAAATTTGTTTTCATGACAATATTGAGAACAATTGTTTCTTTCATTGTACACCACACCTCGACGTTTCCATCATCACTATCTGAGATGAATCTGGTTGGATCTGTGCATGAAAAATCCACACTCCGTGCCCAATTTTTCATGTTCTTCATACATCATGACACTCTATTGAGTATTTACATCCTAGAAAGTAATAATGCCTTCACAATCACTACTAGAAACCTGAGACTTAATATACTTGTTCCAGCTCAAGCAACTTACCTTAGATTGAGTGGATTTCTCCACAACAAGAAATTGCACAATTATAAGTTCATTCGCTCTTATTTCAAATTCAAATAGTTGATCCCACTAGAAACTCCAACGGTTCCAAATAGTTCATCATCTCAATCAAAATCAATACTCGATGTAATATTCACAAAGTGGAAAAATCCCCATGTCGAAGTTCTAAAATGACCCGCAAACGATTATATCGGGTAAATTTTGTGAGAATATATTGGAATTTCTTAAGGCATCCTTGGTAGCCTTCTCTAATAATAATATTCTCATCCCTTTATTTCCAAAACCATTATGACATTATTTTTGTAATTGAGTGACCCAACATCACCTTTTTTGCAAGTAAACTCTTGTAAATCATCAAACTATGCAAGGACTCTTATTTTTCTTTTGATTGTCAGTCCTGATTATTGATATTCCAACCAGGAAAACCATTTCTAGTTTCTTCTTCACGTCTTTATCTTTGTAATGAGCTCTCATTTTCTCAACTTAGACCTCGGGAGCTCAAAATATGGCATTTGGAAGACAATGAATCCATAATTGTTGATCTACTACACCTAAATCTTGGCTTTTAATTTATAAATCAACCTTATTTATCCCACATGCATTATGGGGTATAACAAATTTTAAAGAAATGAACTCCTCATGTTATCTATGTATGAAGTAGAAAGAGCCATGGAACCTTACATAGCTCGTCGATAATATAGTTGTTGGTCGCCATATTAATGCCTATCATGCAGGGTAAATTTTAAGGATGAAAATTTTTCTTAAAATTTAGAAACCTTGGCAAATCTTACTAGTCCCTAATATGTAAATTGTAAAATTTTTGGCGATATTCTTCTAGAAATATTTAGATTTCCAATGATTTTATATTATTCAATATAATATTTTGGCGATTTTTGAGGTAAAACAATGATGCACTATAAAATTTGGGTGAATCATTTTAGCAACAAATGGAAATTGGCGAATTTGGATTTTGGAAAAATCATGGAAAATTAGCCCACTTGCAAATATTAGCCCCTAAAAGTTTCCCTGCTACCACCATACAAGTCAGTACTTAGTCATTCGTATTCAACCAATACCTTTCGAATGCTAGTTAGAGATAGGTCAACCTTGTTGCCACATGCCATTATGAGTTGCACCAATGAAAGAGATAATAATATTTAGGATAAGAGAAATTCAGAAAAATAAGGGATATGAAAAAAAATACTAAATGTTAAAGGTAAACATGAGTACAAATAAATATGAATATCTGGATCTCCTTACCCATATTAGTTGTGTAGATAAACATGAATGTGTGGAAAAATATGAAATACAGGTATGAAGAATTATGAAGTATGTGTACATGAATGTGAAAAGAAACATAAAGTATCGCATTCCACATAACTAGTATGGTATGGATAAATATGAAGAATGGGTACATGAATGAATGCATGGAGAGATATGATGTATGAGTACATGAATGTATGGGGAAATATGAAGTATGGTATTATGCACAACTTGGGAAATGACAAAGTGTGGTAAATGGTCACACAAATAACCAAGTAAGAAGGTAAGGTCCACATGAAAATAACACTTAGTTGGGGAAAGGGAAAATATAAAAATGAACTTGATAATAGATATAATGATTAAAATGAAAGTAATGGAGATAACAATAAAAAAAATGGACGTGGAGAGAATAGGGATATCTTTGGCATATGACCTTCATTTTTTATTTCCTAAGATGCTATATGAAGATGAGACATAGGGCTATCCAACGAGAAGATGAACACAACCAATTTCCTTCTTCTTCTTCTTAAAAATATTTTTTAAAGGAGAAACCATTCATGTTGGTCTTATGTAAGGAAGTACCACAACATTGAAATTGACTCTTCATTGATGAATTTTTTTTTCTTTTTTCATGGTTAGTAAGTGAGACTTATTTAGTGCTTTTTATATGTCAAAATTTGGTCTTCACCTAAAGGGATATAGGTTAAACTATGAACCTGAATTACTCTAGTTGAGTGCATGATTTGAGTGGAGAGGAGGCAAGATGAAAGTAGTCGTTGCAAGAAAATGAAGAAGTCTGAGTTTAAGTCTACCATAGATTGCAAGAGGAGTGTGAAATGAATTGAGGGGTTGCATGACTAGAATGACTTAGTCGAGTGAATGAGGTGCACAATAGAGGCACACAACCTACACAAAATAAGAGGATCACATCACACACTAGTTTGGTTTTGTTATGTGCACCATTTAAGTTAGACGTTGTCAGTGAGTTTCAGTAATTGAAACCCTAGACATTAAGTTATAAATTTATGGGTGTCAACTTGTGAGATACTAACACTTTATAGGCACGGTCTAGGACTGAATGAATAATATTATCTATGAAAAAAGAATCAGAAACTCTGACACACTATTGCAACATAGGATAACTAATAAGAATTAAATATGCTACAAAAATTTGGGTCATTGGTTAGTGAATTTGAAATAATGCAATCTCTCGCTCATGTGATATTTCTAAATGTTCTTGTATTTCTATATAAAGAAAATATGTGTTTCATTGTCTTCAATAATACCTATACTTAACTAGACTTATGTAATTTTGCTATATCATATTTCAAATAACAACATAAAAAAAAATAAAAATAAAAATATCAATCCACTGTATTATTTAACACTTCACATGGTAATAATTCAATCACTAGATTTGACAATACATAGTGCATAAAATGAAATTTTTTTCATTATTAGAGTGTTCTTATAATGGAATGAAAAATCACATTATATTGTTAACCTAACCTAAACTTGAAGGTAAATGTTTGTTTTTCTTTTCAAAGAAATAACAAAATAAGAATATAAACCATAGAAATAAAGTGAATAAACTTAACAATTACACATACTCATGAAATGCAAGATGCAAGTCTTTTATGATAAACTGAGAATTAGTAAATACTCAACAATCTATGTGTTCCTCATTCCTCATTCACCTTTTTTTTTCATAAGATTTTGTTTGTGATTTAATTTTCTATCTTTAATATGTTTATTATAAAAATGTTTATAATAAATCATATATATAGATTATAATTCTATCTAGTTTCCTAAATTTTTATAATAAATCATATGTATAAATTATAATTCTATCTATTTTCCTATCTTTAATTTATTTATATAAAAATGTTTATTTATAATAAAATTGAAAACTGATAAACTTGCTACATTTGGAAAGGTTTGGAAGAGTTAAGTTAAAAAGAACTTCCTCATACATTTGAGCTTACTCCAAATATACTAAACAACGTAATCCAATGCAATATTGATGAAGAAACACTTTTCAATACAAAACTAACATTATTGGGGGTTTTAATTTTGTATAACCCTTCTTTGCAAATGGGAATATGTTCAGGAAGTGTTGATGGCCCTATGAGAAGAGCGGACTGGAGTTGAAATTGGTGGGAGAATACAAGCGGTAAAACCAGAAAAAACTTTGGAGGGTTCAATACATGATGAGCTATATACGAAATGCTGCGTGTATTCTATGGTCGCTAGATAAGAAAAACCTCGTCGAATATTTGAAGGAGAAGCCCTACTGCGCTGTATTAACAGGTATGGTCTCCTGGACGAGACTTGAAGCAACCTCAATTACGTCCTAGCTCTCACCATTGAGAACTTCCTCGAGCACCGCCTTCAGACTCTAGTCTTCAAATTGACCATGGCCACGTCCATCCATCATGCTCGTGTTCTCATCTGGAAACGCCACATCAAGTATTCTATCCAATTCCATTCTATTGTTAAATAATGATAAACTATTCTTTCCATTTTAATCAACTCACTTTGATAAAAAAAGAGGCTAAATTACTTGTTCGGATAATCAAATTCCATTTGGGATCTCTATTACCCCAGTCTAGGAGATTACAAATTCATGTTGTAAGATTACAATATTTCGATACTTTATCTGAGAGAATATATATTCCTACATTTTTACCAAAAGCTTGTACCTGACCCAACAAAAACCCAGATGGAGAAGCGGAAGCAATTCCAGGTAGCAAACCAGAGGCATGGTTGTTAATGAGAACAAATGTCACACGATGACTTGAGCCTCGGTGGGGGTAATAACAATACCTTGTTTTCACTGACCCAATAAGATGCTTTAACTAGCAGCCACTCTTGATGGTACCTCTTATAGAAAATTCACATTGGACTCTGAACCTGAAAGAATTTGAATGGAAGATTGTCCTAGCACAGTTAGTGAGACTAATAGTTTTTTATCCCATCCAATCATTGTTTCTGGTGTTCCAACTTGCCACTAGACAATGGTTAGATGGACACTTTATTAAGGAATTTTTTTAAATAACTAAGGCCCAGTTTATGAAATAGAGAAGGCATTCTTACTTGTTTAGCACACAAAATTACATATATTATTTACAGTACAAAAAAGTTACATTTGATTATTGGACATTGCTATATATTTTTTTAAGTAATCTAGGACTTGAACCATGCTTTATCTGCACAGGATTCTATGTTCATATGTGCAATGAATCCCTGGGATTTGTATAGGAAATTCCTCATGGTAGTAAGAGTGCCCCACTTTTGCCATCCCGGAAAGCCCCATTGTTGAAATCGACCAATTTTGACTAGCAGTTCCTACTGCGGGTATTTGTTCTTTTAAAGTCATCTAGGACTCAAATACCCCAATACTTGGACCTAAAATTGTCTGAATAGAATACATCACTAGCATAAGTAGTGAGCCAACTCACTTTTGCAAGCATTCAAACTTGCAACTAGATGATGTTAAACTTCATAGATGAACCACACTACAAAGAGGTCACCTCTGCCTAAGGACTGCTATCGAGTAGTATCTATTCGGTCAAAGTAACCCAAGACTTGATCCTGGCCTGTAGAAGTTGGTTAATATGGATAGTGAGCCCCCTGGGCTTTGTAACTTGTTCATCATCATTGCAACTAGTGTGCTATTATTAAGTAACTAGATAAAACATCAGTTAAATCCACTTTATGTTTGAGGGTGGTTGTCACTTTCTACAGTGTGGTTAGTGATACTTACCCATTTGGAAGAGACTATAATCATCCACATTCAAATGGGAAACATGGTGGGGGGGAAATAATAATGCCTTTTTTTTCCCACTTCAACAAACACTCTTTGATCAAACATGTTTTTTTATGAGTGCCTTATATTGAGGGTATCTATTCTATTAAAGTCACTTGGGACTGCAATACCCAATACTTGAACCTAAAATAATCTGAATAGAAGACTGCACTAGCATATGTACTCGGTCCACCAGTTTTTGAACCTGTTCATCATTGTTTCCATGTTCACACTTGCCACTAGAACATGCTTGGATAGACTTTTATTATGAAATTATCTTTAAAATGGAGATAATTGTTTTATCCATTTTAAATATCCCATTCTATAGAATAGAGGAGGCTCAAACATATTTCTATGATTTAAAACTTCATATATGATCCATGCTAACAAAACGTGCTACCTCTGAGTAAGTTCCATTTAGGAGTATCTATTCTGTCACATGAACCATGTTTTGAAACTGGCCTTATATGTTGCCCGATTGTGACCCCCAGTTATTATTGTTTCTTGAGTCCTAATTTGTGACCAGACAATGGTCGGACGATACTTTAATTGCTAATTATTTTAAATAACTAAAATATTTATTTTATCTGTTTTAACTAGCCCAATTCATGAAACAGACAAGGAATACTTTTCCTTTTTAAGGCACAAAAATTTGTAGATGATCCACACTACAAACAGGTTACATTTTTCTAAGTTTTTCCATAGAGGAGTATATACTATGTCAAAGTAACCCAAGTCTTGAACATAGCTTGATTTCCTACTAGTATTTGAACCTAGGCCATCATTGTAGCTATTGTTCAAATTTTTTTCTATAACGTGGTTGGGTGGACTTTTTTTTGGTGACTAAGTCATATCTCACATGTGTGGGTGGAGTTTGGGATCCACTCTAGCAGTTTTTTGGGTGGTTGTGGATTGAAATAGGGGTTGTTTCCCTCCCAAGAAACCCCCCATGGCTATAAAACCAATCGTCACTCTCCTAAACCTTAAATATAAATAGAAAACCTAACTTAACCCTAGAAATGTCGACAATCAATGGTAATAACAAAAAAATCTTAGGATTAATAATAATCACATTAATTTTTTAGCATATAAAAAACTAAATAAAAAAATAATTAAATAAATTAAATTTTATATTTCCTCCAACCGACCTTTAAAATCTCTCACTAATCACTATACACATCTCTGTTTATTTTCCCTAATTCTCTCAAATCTTCCCAAAGATCATTTGGCATTTACCCCTGATGATGGATTCACTTTTGAAGTCTGAAATGTTGGGTTACTAAAAAACTCTGAACAGGTCATTCCTTTGTTTGAAAAATCAATGGTAATGTTAAATTCTTAAATTATTTTAACATAATTTTTTAACATTACCATTAATTTTCATAGGATGTCTGAGAGTTGTTCCAACCTTATTGGATTTCATATGGAGAAAGTATAATTTCATATCCACCTAAAATTCAATGGACTTAACAGTTATCAGGATTTTAGGAATGTTAGGATTGCAACATTCTCATTGAATTAGATCATGTATGAGGGTATGGGATTGGCATTTAATTAAGAGAGTGGAGTCCTTTATGCACTTTTTATGTTGGTGGTATTTATTGTGGAACTCCTCTGATGTTGCTAGTATTAATTTTTTAACCCCTCTGATGTTGTTCGTATTGATTGTCGAACTCCTTTGATATGGCCTTAACAAAATTTCACCCTTCACTCAAATCAAAATAATTAGCTAGGAATTTTAATGTTTTTCTACCATATCATAAGGTTGAGGCGATTAAACCTTCTTAAACTAAAATCATTGGTTTGGCATGTTAAGCTTTTTCAACTTATACGATATTATAAGGTTGAGGAATCAGAGTATGAAGTTCTACTAGTGGTGAATAGGTGATGAGTTTGATGAGTGATCATGTTGATCAGTGATTTGTAGTAGGATAGTGGGTGGATTGTTTTTGTACTCTAGAGACCATTTAGACTCTCATTGATTAGGTATTTTTTGTTCATATCTATTGTGCTCGGTGCCATTTTGATATATTCACCCTTGCATGTAATATAGATGAGGAAACTTTGCGTATCTGTCTCTAATGGTTTGGAATCTAATTTTTTTTTTATTATAGATTAATTATTTTATGTAGTTTTTTAAATATTGTTCATTGAATCTGATTAGACTTGGTTCCAGTTCAAAACTCTATTCGATAGGTGGATTGGTTCGAAACCTAGTTCTAGTTCTTAAAACTACGCATAAATATATACATGAATCTATATGAATTCATGAAAAACATTTGAATTTGGTTGAATGCACTGTATTTTTAACTTTATGTTTGAAGTTCAGTGAACCTTGTGACATAGCCTAGACTTTGTGCCATGTTCATAATCATTGCAAACACACTAATTTCCCACTTTGTTAGGAAATTGTGTTGTTTAGCGAGGTAAAAATTACACTTAATTTAGTGAACCCACATTTTCCATTGATTGGCTTCGTGTTGTCATGATATGTCTACTTCACCTTGCCCTACTTGAGAGAGACTACAACCAACGACATTCAAGTTGAATTTGTTTGGCTAATAAAGTGTGTGTAGTCACTACCTTTTCCGTGAAAGACACCTAGTATATGCACCTGGCCCTGACTGCTAATACGTGTGGTGGCACACCCACAAGCATGAAAACAAGCATATGTGTGTGGAATTACCGAGACTTGAACCCTGGTGGGCATCATATACAGTGCCCTAGTTAGACTGATCTAGCATACCACCATATTAACAAAACCCACTTATTGAATATAAGGGGTGAAATTATGTTTTAAGGTAACTTCAAACTCTTTGCGGTTGTGTATAAAGGTAAGCTGTGTAGCATTATCTAATGGCCCTATGATTAGAGGGAGGCAAAAACATCGAAGTTAAAAATAAAAATAAATAAATAATTGCAGGCTCATTGAAACAGTGAATTGGCCTGGAAAGTGGAAAGATTACATTTCCAGGAGCATGTTGTTGCATCACTGTCCCAGAATAATAAATGACTATGGTAAAGAGAAAAGAAACGCTGCTAAAAAAAGAATACAAATAAATTTAATTTATAAAGTTAGCTTGAAGTTACTCAGTAAAGGTCACCCTTCATTCATTGGTAAGTAAAAGTTTTATAGGTAAATTACTATCAGGTAGTCAAATTCAGTAAATTATTCTCAAATATGTTCCTTATACTAAATTTGAGGAACTGTAAAAGCTAGAAGATTGTGATTAAGGGGCCATGGGCCAACCAAAGCCCACAATCACTAAGGTACACAGGAGACTTTTAAGTCTCCTTTGGGAGATGAATGAAACATGTGATGTCTTTCAAGGATTCTTTATCTTATTAGAGCCCTTGTATTCTTTCATTAAGAGGAGCTTATATGTTTGTATAATATTACATAAATTCTTGGGAGATATTTTATTTGCAGTTTTTCTTGAAATCAATAGGGATTACAATAAACAACTCATAAGAGGGAGCACTTTCGGTTAAAGCCTTATTTTTTGTCAACTAAAATCCACCTGTAATGTTAACATATATGTCTTTGGAGTTAAAATTGTGAGAATCATATTGTTTTTGTGTTTGGAGTTCAAATGAAAAGAAATATGATAAAGACTTAGGGTAGGGTGACTAGCCCAATTGGTCAGTGGAGGATGCATGGAGAATTAGGGTTGATGCATGAAAACTCCAATATCTTGTTGTTTTCTTGTTATCCCATATTTCTAGTTTGTTTGTGGTAGAGAGGAATTGGTTCACACATAAATTCATTGTATGAATATTAGACTCACCTCTAGGATAATGGAGAAGCTAGTGATAGTGCACAGAGGCCTACATCCTGCACATAAGAATATACTAGAGTATTAGTGAGGACTAGAAACATGATGGGATGTGAGGCGAGAGGAGGATGAACATATATAAATTGAGGATGGATTGTTTGAGGCTAATCAAGGTTTGGTTGGTGTGTCGTTTATTACTAATGATAGTGACTTTGATTCATATAGTGACATTCTCATGGATGTTATTGGTGACTTTCTACACTAGATGGATGAAAATGACTAGTGCATAGAGGCCTAAATCTTGCACATAGAAGATACTAGAGTATTAGGGATGACTAGCATCATCATGGGATCTGGGGAAAGAGGAGGATGAACATACACACACACACACATAGGATGGATTTTTTGAGGCTAATCACGGTTTTATTGGTGTTCCATTGATTACTAATGAGAGTTACCTTGATTCATATAGTGACATTCACAGGGATGTTATTGGTGAATTTGTACACTAGATGGATGCAGAGGACTAGCCATTGGCTTTGGATTCATTATATATGACATAGTCATAGATGATCATTGAAAAATAACAAATTCTTTTTGGGAAACCAACTTTTGCAACCATATTCAATGGTATCTATAAATGGAACTCTCTAACCTAGGAGAAGTGCACCTTCTTTAGTTCTAATGTCAAAGAATACCCTTTTATTCCTTAAACAAAGCTTAAAATATTATGTTGTCATCTCTCTTTGAATATATGTGTACAAATATTGGACTTCTTTTTCATGATTCAATGACTTGGCCATGCCAAGACGTTTTCAGGATTTTTCCCTGTCTTCATTTGTATGATAAAATATCTAAATGCTTTTCTAGTGAAACTTATGTGTCCTCCTTGATTGTCCGCCACCAATAAAATTTTAGGTGTTGGAATACACATTATTTGAGTAGAATTTACATGCCAAATTGACTTTACTGAGTTGCATGGTTTCTCTCATTAGATTCTACATGCTTTTGGGTTTTTAAAAATAACTAATTCCCATGATTTGCCTATTTGTAGCCCCAACTACTGCCTTTTGGAATGCAGGCTAAAACCACCATTAATTTCCATTCAGTCAACCTTATCTATCAGATTTGGCACTTAGCTCTTTATAGCACATGAATTGTTAAAATAAAATTTTTACAAACAAAATAGCATCAAATTGTGTGGTAAAGTAGAGTCTCCATATACCTTGTCACTCATGCATGTTGCATGTTATTTTTAGAGTCTAATTCATCATCACGCCGCTATGCCAAGTCATTCTCTATGCTATGTGTCATTCAACTACTAGTTTCCACTCTTTTTCCAATCCATGGTCATTTCTCTAGATTATTCTAATCTGGTATGGAGATAGGAATGATTTAAGGGAGTGGAATGAAGTGGGATCATCATTTCTTCCTTCCTCCCCTCTCCACCCCCTACATATTTATTGTTGAGAAGGAAAAGACTTAGGATGGAACCGATGTAGAGAAATGAAGTGGGGTGGGTGGTAAGGGTGAAGCTAATAGGGTGGAGGATAGAGCATGAAGTGGCTTGGGGGTAAATGGAGGGTGTGGAATGATGAATTCCTCCGCCCTTCACCCCAAGTGAAGGTGAAAAACGGTTAAGTATGGAATGGGTGGAAGATGGAGTATGAAGTCAAGAGTGAAAAGTGGTTTACATAAAGACCCTACAGATATTATTAGAGGGAAGATATCAGTGAATTTTCCGCAAAGGGATCATCCTCCCCTCCTTCCTTACCTCTGCACCCACTTTGGAAGTCTTGTTGAGAAGGAAAGGAAAAATAATCAAACGAATGTAGAGAAATGAGGTGGGGTGGGTGGTAAGGATCAAGGTACTAGGGCAGTGGATAGAGCATGGAGTGAGTTGGAGGTAAATGGGGGTTTCCATAAAGACTCTAAGCCCTAGGTTTCTTATCTAGTGGGCACATATCAATGACTTTCGCACAAAAGGACCTCACTATAATGGGTATTATTTATGCTTCAGGAACACACACTCTACTCAATTCGTCATATATTTTGGTAGGCTCCTAGATTTGCTACTATTTAACATAAATAAAAGGATCCAAAAATTGGATATGTAATGTTTGGGGATAAAATTTCTTCCATATGGGGAGTGAAATCCTCATTGTGGGGTGATGATAACCATAGATTTCCAAATCAGGATATACCACTTGAACTTGAAAGGATGTGCCTGCATTAAATATGTTTATGAAAATTGTTGCGCTTGGCTGGATGTACAATATGTGTATACTCTATCTTGATGTCTTTGTACCTGTGAATAATTTGGCTAAGGGCACATGTGGGATTATTTATACCATTTCCATCAATATGTAACTTAGGTAATACCATGACACAATTTTAGTATGACAAATTATGGCCTTTTATGTTCTTAGACACCTGAAATCCCTTCTGTAATTCATATAAAAGCTAAAACTGTATTGTTGCCATCTACTAGCACTTAATTTAAGATAAGACAAAAAAGTCTCAAAAATCCAGGCATTAGTCAAAATTCCAAAGAGAAACTCATAATGAAACATTCTAGAATAACAAACCAGTGTTTAGATATTTAACTTATTTAGGTTGATAGTAGTATCCTACCCTTAACTTGTTAGGAATTACTGCAAAAATAAAATATTTACCGAGAGAATAATACACATACAAAACCAAGCAACAAATCACATAAACATAAACAAAATGTTTAACCGGGAAAACCCCAAATCTGGGGAAAAACCCAACCAATGAAATTTCATTAAACATTGGAAAAAAAACCCTGGCCAACCCGCCAAGTGAGCCTTCACCGCTCACCTCCAGGCCTACATTACAGTGAAGTTTTCCCAGCCTTTTATCGGCTCCATTACATGCAATACCATGGGTCAAAACCATGGGTGCACAAAACCATGTGCCCCAAAACCACTACTATTTAACCTAGTCAATTTTGACTCTATCCCGAGTCAAGTTTACCTAAAAATTTCCCCCTTAAACTTGACTTGGAGATTATTGACTAAATCCAGCCAAACCTGCTAGATGAGACAACCCCGCTCACTCTAGCTCTTCCCCCTTAAAATTTTTACCTAGGGTAATTGTTAACTTGAAATCCCCCCTATCACCTAGGTATAACCCAGACTTTACCAGTGATTACCTGGGGTACGCATGCCATACCAGGTCTTACAACAGTATGCCCATTTACATGTAAAAAATTAATTCCATTATAATAATATTTTTTTGTTTCATTGTTGCTCTTTGTACATATGAAATCAATGTCCATATAAAAAGAACCCATCTACCGGATTACATGGGTCACCAGCCTCTGTAACCACCAGTCCTCTAAGATTTATCTTCAGATACATGGTTCATCAATTAATTAAGCCACGTGCAGACATCCTCTCATCTCTGAATTTCTCGAACCAACTTCTTATCACTTCTAGTCGCCAGATCTGGGCTGTGGAAACACCATTGTTCTCTTTATCCATTGAGAAACCCTCCATGGAATTCCCCATGGAATCAATCAATTGGATATTTCATATTTCCTAGAAACACCATGCTCCGTATGGCCATATCTGCAAAAGGTTGCATTGATTTATCCATTCACAGGCCAATAAAGCCCTTGGCTGCAAAAGCGTCCCTTTGAAGCCAAATATGGCTTCGATACCATTTTTTAGGAATTACTGAAAAAATAAAATATTTACCGAGAGAATAATACACATACAAAACCCAACAACAAATCACATAAACATAAACACAATGTTTAACCGGGAAAACCCCAAATCTGGGGAAAAACCCAACCAATGAAATTTCATTAGTTGGGTTTTTCCCCAGATTTGGGGTTTTCCCAGTTAAACATTGTGTTTATGTTTATGTGATTTGTTTTTGGGTTTTGTATGTGTATTATTCTCTCGGTAAATATTTTATTTTTGCTAGCCATTTCAAACTTAGTAAGGAGATGTGCCCCAAGACCCATGAAGAAATGGAATATATGTCTAAAGTTCCATATGCATCTGCAGTTGGAAGCTTAATGTATGCAATGGTCTGCACAAGGCCTGATATTGCACATGCAGTGGGAGTTGTAAGCAGGTACATGAATAATCAAGGAAAAGAACATTGGATGGCAGTAAAATGGATTCTCAGATATTTGAGAGGTACCACAAATCAAGCATTATGCTTTGGTGGTTCAAACATTGCTCTACAGGGATATGTTGATGCGGATATGGCAGGTGACAGAGATAATAGGAGGAGCACTACAGGATATGTATTTACTGTAGGTGGAACAACTGTCAGTTGGGTTTCAAAAATCCAAAGTGTTGTTGCACTTTCAACAATAGAAGCCGAGTATGTTGCTGCTACAGAGGCTAGTAAAGAAATGATTTGGTTACAAAGGTTTATGGATGAATTGGGTAAGAAGCATGATATGGGCACACTGTACAGTGATAGCCAAAGTGCTATTCATATTTCAAAGAACTCAACATTTCATTCCAGGACTAAAAACATACATCTCAAGTACCATTTCATACGGTCAGTATTGGAAGATGGAGAGTTGAAGCTGAAAAAGATACACACTAGCCAGAATCCTGCAGATATGCTAACAAAAGTTGTAACCAGGGAGAAACTGAGAACATGCTTAGTTTCAATTGGTCTTCAAGGATGATGATGAAGATGAGAAACATCCAGGTCCAAAGAGGAGTCATTGTCCAGCAAATGAAGCAGCGGTGGAGTTTCTACAATCAGTATCCAAGTGGGAGATTGTTGGGTGTGGAGCTTGATTATCTTGTTTACTTTGTATCACAGCATTGGACCCCTGTACCTTAAAAGGGGTGGCAACCCCGCCCGTAATTAATCGCTGCCGTGGGGGGTCCAGAGATGGTGGCAGCGCTTTTCAGAGCCCCCCCTGGCAGGGGTTTCGAGGGCAGCACCCCCGAAGCTAAAAACATATGTAAAATTGCCTTGTAAAAGTATAGTAATTTCTAGTCAATCTGGGCCGTTCATTAGGCAAATGATCTGACAGTAGAAGTTATGTTTAGATTAGGGTTTTTGACCTAGAAGGCAACCCCCTTGTATATATGAGGGTATTGTATTATGTCTGTGTATTATGTGTGTGTATTCTCGGAGCGAGAAACAGAGAGGGAGACTGTGAGAGGGAACAGAGGATATTACAGCGGATCTGCTGTAGGTTTTGTCTTTTCATTTTGCTGGATAATAGAAAGGAAGGACTGGCTCTTCGGGGTGGACGTAGCCCAAACTGGGTGAACCACGTATATCTGTGTCTCTCTCTTTTAATGTGTTTTGTGTGCTTGTATTTTCCGCATATTTTATGTGTTGTATTGCTCCATAATATTTAATTTTCTAACAACTAGTATGGCCAGATCTGCAAAAGGCTGCATTGATTTCATTAACTCCATTATAATAATATTTTTTTGTTTCATTGTTGCTCTTTGTACATATGAAATCAATGTCCATATGAAAATAACCCATCTACCGGATTACATGGGTCACCAGCCTCTGTAACCACCAGTCCTCTAGGAGTTCTCTTCAGATACATGGTTCATCAATTAATTAAGCCACGTGCAAACATCCTCTCATCTCTGAATTTCTCGAACCAACTTCTTATCACTTCTAGTCGCCAGATCTGGGCTATGGAAACACCATTGTTCTCGTTATCCATTGAGAAACCCTCCATGGAATTCCCCATGGAATCAATCAATTGGATATTTCCTATTTCCTAGAAACACCATGCTCCGTATGGCTAGATCTGCAAAAGGCTGCATTGATTTATCCAGTCATAGGCCAAGAAAACCCTTGGCTGCAAAAGCGTCCCTTTGAAGAAAAATATGGCTCTGATACGATTTGTTAGGAATTACTGCAATAGTAAAATATTTACCGAGAGAATAATACACATACAAAACCCAGCAACAAATCACATAAACATAAACACAATGTTTAACCGGGAAAACCCCGAATCTAGGGAAAAACCCAACCAATGAAATTTCATTAACCATTGGCCAAAAAACCCTGGCCAATCCGCCAAGTGAGCCTTCACCGCTCACCTCCAGGCCTACATTAAAATGAAGTATTCCCAGCCTTTTATAGGCTCCATTACATGCAATACCATGGGTCAAAACCATGGGTGCACAAAACCATGTGCCCCAAAACCACTACTATTTACCATAGTCAATTTTGACTCTATCTCGAGTCAAGTTTACCTAACATAGCTAAATAATAAAAAAACATTATATTTCCAATGAAATCACCCACAGAGCACATAAAATACATGAACTCTTCCCTTATGTTTCGCTATAATGTTATAAACCAAATCAGGGCAGTCAATTACTTCCATAAGTATACTGGTCCCCAAAATATTTTACTCCTCCAAAAGAGATGTAGAATTTCACATTCGCTATTGTGAACAAAATTTTTTCCACTTGATGCTCCTTCATTTCTGCATTTCTACAAATAGAGTCCATACAAACTTCAAAGGGATTTACATACATTCCATTACTTAAGGCATGGATGGGGATTACATTTTCTACAATAACACCATGAAACAGTGGAAACATGTTGTCATTGTCAACTTTAGCTCTCTGGAGTTAGAAAATTTTGTGTACCAATGAAAGATTGGATACAATATCAAAAGTATGCAGCAAGAAAAAAATGAAATTACGTTGTTTCTCTTAATGGAATTCAATGCCCCCAAACAATCAGTATTTAACTATTTATCCACAATAGGCTGAGATGAATATTCATCTCCATACTGCACTTTGATAGGAAGATATGTACTCTAGGTTGTTTCTTCTCCTAATCATCCATTATTATGCACGAGGGAAAAGATAGAAGAAACATTGTTTCATTCCTTTAAGCCAGTAGCCTTATATTAATTCTTTAATTTCAGGTCTATGAGGTGAGAGTCGGTACATAAAGGGTTGAAGCTAGGTGGATAACTTGCACGTAAATAAAGGAAGAAGGCTTCATAGAGTAAATAGAAATGTTATGCGAAGGAGGAGGCACCCCCTGTTGAACTGAATGAGGGATTGAGCGAGATAGTAAGGATGTCTTAGGATTGGGCTTGCCCCTCATTTCCCTGGATGGGGTGATGTAGCCTTCAATGGTGATGGAACTACTAAAGAATCTATAGTTGGTCATGGAGCCTACTAGGGAACTAATCTACTTTAACTGGCTAACTCAAATTTAGTTCAAAAAATTATACTATGATTGTGGCTAAAAGGTCAATTATATAAAGTTTAAGCAATTGATCTTAAAGATAATTTATAATTTTTACATAGTTGCTCCACATATTTTTTAATCCTTTCTAGGTTTTTTCCAAAGGCACCCAACTCACGGTAGTGAGAGTACTGATGCATCGATGTAATTCCAATTGTTTTGTCTCATTAGGGATGATGTGATCCAACAACTTCTGTAATCGATCTTTGACCTCTCTAGTCTCATATTCCAATAAGTGAGCTCTGTAATGATATCTTGTGTTCAAAAAATACTCAACTACATGTATAGTTGATGGAATTGATTGTTCCATTTGTCATCAATGATGCCATACATAGGCCCATACGTAGTTACTCTATCTTTATAGGCTGTCCTTATTTCTCTTTTTCTTGATCCATAGCCTCAAATATGTATCCCAGGGCCAAATTGTCTCCATAAACCAACTACAACACCTTAACAAAAGGCTTGTCAATTTCCACAAATTTATGATTGTATGATTCTTTCTATAAATCCAACCATCTAAAATATGGTACAACTTTTCCAAATGAAGCTCTAAAATCCTTCAAGTGTTCCTCTATGGATGAAATCTATTTTGCAAAATAAGTTTTCCTTTCTTGTTGCAATAACAAAATCTCAAATCGGCTAGTAATAAGGAGAGCAAGAAGCATTGAAGGGGATATCTGCATTATACCACCATCTTTCTATGTATTCACAAGAAGCATCTTTTTATTGCTTCTTCTAATGGGTATCTAAGGTGGGATGAGTTTGGATTGGTTGAGAGCCACTAGCAGAGTTGGGGGTTGGTGTGACAGAAGTTTGAATTTTCTTTGTAAGGTTCCCTAATAGCACTAGAAAGGGTAGGAATATAATGGAAGGTGTCCAAGACATTGGTATAGGGGATAGTATTCAACCTCAAATTCTAAACCAAAATTTTCTCCCATTGCAACAAGTTGTCTCTTCTTATATATTCCATTATCTATCTCCTTTTGCCTAGCCTTGTCTTCTTTAATTTTTTCAAACCTAATTTTCATCCTCATTTTAATCATTCCAATATACTTTAATGGTGCCTTGCATGGGGCAACATGGCCTCTTCTATCAACCAATTACTATTTTAGCCTATGAATCGTTGTGTTTCTTGCAAAATTTGTTACACATATCATTATAAAAAACACGAGCATGGATCCATGCAGGGGCTTTCACTCTTGGGTTTATGGTAAATGGAAAGAAATATCCAAATATGCAACATCGAAAACCTATTTTAAACTTCAGATTTCAATTTTCAAACTAGTATAACTATGAACTACAAAAAGCTGAAAGTGCTAAAATGCAACGATATATTTGAAATATGGATTTTAAGGAGAAAAAAAAAATAGGGACAAACATCAATTCCACAATTTAAAGAGAGAAAAAAATAGGCACAAACTTGACATTTGATTGTTTAGATACTTGGGAATAAGAAGAATGGACAGTGGGCTCCTCCAAGCTTGAAAATGGGTTGTACCATCCTTACTTAGATGCCAAATATCCACCACAAACAGCCCAAAATCATTGCAAAACAAGTTTTAGCTTCAAATATCACTCTAATTCACTGCTCTTGAATGCTTCTCAATGTTATCAAAATCAAACTAGTGTCGAAATTGACCAGCTCCTTGAACCAGGAAGGGGAAAAACTAGACCAAAAAATTTAAAAATATATAAAATAATAAAATTTTAAAGAAAAATATATATATTCATGTGCATCCACATGAATCCAAACTATTTATAGACAAATATGTAAAATTTCTCATTTATATGGCAAGTAAGAGTGCATAATAATTTAGTGCCTCTAAGGAAATTTTATGAGGGCAAAAGAGGAGAAAAATTGATGGCCTATGATTATATGCCCAAAGGTAGCTTGACCGATTTTCTTCATGGTTGAGGAAGGCACCATCTAAGTTGGGCTCATTGGTAAAACATTTATTTTGGAGAAGCTTGGGGGCTTGACCATCTGCATATAGGGATTGAAAGATTATGTATCCCATCTCACATATTTTTGGTTGACTAGGCTGATGAGTTCTAAAATTGTGGCCGAAATGATGACAGATGCGAGTCTACAAGGCTAAAAGGTTTCTAAGCTTCAAAAAATGAAGAAGGCTAATACCAGACTCTGATATCTACAAATTTGGTATTTTTATTTTGGAAATAGTGATGGTCAAGAGGCTAGGTAAGAAGGCTTCAAATGCGATTGTGGATTTTCATGAAGGTTGCAATGCTTCAAGAATGCACCATGGAGATTTTTTACATTGAAATTTTGGGGGGAATTAGGAGCTTTATAGATGAGGGATTTCTTCATGATATTCATCTTGCAATGGTTGTTGTGAATCTTCACCTGCTGTGAGGCCATATATTAAGGAAGTAATAAAACAATTAGAGGATTTAAGACCCAAAATGCATTCTCTAATTATACATGCCTAGGACCCCTACTCTAGATTAGGAATCTACATGTTTTGGATTTGATTTCCATACCCAATGGCATTATATTTATTATAAATTTTTGATGTTCCTGTATTGACCCCCTTGGTATGAGAATGACACCCTTACACCAATACATGTATTTTTATTATAAGATACATAACAACTAGTTAAGTGTATTTATGATGACTATTGTTGATTTTTCGACTGAAAAACATAAGTGAGATTGCATTCCTTACACATTCAGCTTTAGTAACTATTTCACAACGCATTTCATTCCAAGCTTGGGATACACTAGCCTTACATCTCCCCCAAGGGATAAAATTGTAATTCTTGGAATTGGAAATGTAAAGGTTTGATGGACCATTAATTTTTGTCCACAATTTATTGTATCTTTGAATGTGAGTGTGAGTCATTTGAATATATTGTGAATAGGCAGTTCTATTTTTGATTGAGGAAGATGTTGCAACATACACAATCAAGGCAGTGGGTGATCTTATAATTTGATCAAGACTCATTGAAATATTTCCAACCCTGATGATAGTATATATAATCTAGCTCATATTGCCAGTGTAGGAAGAGACTGATTATCTCGATTTATTGAAATATGTATGGTGTAGGAGGGCCAAGAAGGGAAATACACTAGGGATGTGTCTGTGGATATCCATGGAAGGTCGTTTGTGAGGAAAAACACAGAAAATTGGAGAGCGTGCCCATTTGTTTTAGGTTCTCCCTCACCCTTGTCCTACTTGTGTTTTAATTTGGGGAAATATAGGAAAATATTGCCGCACTATATCGCTACAACATACCCATTATGGATGATATGATATGCACTGCATAGAATGACTACTATGAGGGGAATGCATGATATATGGTATAAAAAAAATTAGGTGACTTATTTGATTAAAAAATTACATGAGGGGAATGAAGATGTTGCAAAGAATGTAAACAATTGGTCAGACACGTGCTATCTCACACAACTTTTGGGAGCAGATTTGGCTGATGCATACTGGGGTTGACACTAGACAATTTCTTTTTCCTCAACAATTTACTTTATTGTATGTTGAAACCTTCCCAAATTTTCTCTAGTTTCAAAGAATATACTTTTTTGTATGCTTAAATCTCACCTAATTTTTTCTAGTTTTAAAAGCATGTTCAATTCTATTTTTAAATCTATTTTTATCTTTCATTATTACAAGTAGTGGATGGACATATTTTGGGCTAAGTTTCCAGGTATGAGGGGTATCTATTTATCTAAGGTTACAGAGAGGTAATTATTTGGCTAAGGTGTGAGGTATGAGGGTATTGGGATATCTATTATGTGAATGTTTCTCGGGACCTATACTCAGTCTTTCCACATGGAAAATTATGCCATGCACTGATCAGGCAAACCACAAAAATATTGGAGCCTGCTGGATGGCTTAACACTTTGCTTCCATGACGAGAGAACCAAATCCACAACAATAATGGAGCCTGGTGGTTGGCTTAACACTTTGTTGTTGTGAACAGTGAACTAATATATGTTGGCTGATTTTTCTATAATTAATCATTTAATATATGAATATTGACCATACTTTAATGTTTGCAAGGAATGGTAACCTTGACAACTTCAGCCTATGTTTTTGCCTTGCAACCTCCATCCTGCATAGACATTGTTTGCCCAAAGGCAACAACACTTGAATATGCTATATTTTTCCTGGGAATTTACTTGATTGCATTAGGAACTGGAGGCATTAAGCCATGTTGGTCTTATTTTGGGCTTATTTTATTTCATTCATATTATAAAATGTTCAAGAGTCTTCCCTGAAGCTATCCCAATATGTAGAGATAATTATTATTGTGAAACTGTTATAGATTGTCACTTTTCCATTTTGTTGTACTTATTTATGACATTTAGGTCATGGTAGCTTGGAATTGAAGGGAGTGCATTCATACCAAACTGAAATGTTTCCGTTCTTATTACCTGAAAGGTCTGAAGTTCTTAATAACCATTTATTTTTGTTTGTTTTGTTTTTCAGCAAATAAACTATTATGCAAAGGGAATTTTTAGTTGTTGCTTGGTTTTAAATTTTACATAATACATTCACTTGTATGATACAAGATATGTTTTGGATCATATATAATGAACAATGAAGTATTGGAACATTTAGGTTTTTGGTTCTCACCATTTATTTATTTCTTTTATTAATAATTTTAAAATTAAATATAATTGTAGTGCTTGGAAAACTTTTGTATTTGGAATGGATGTTGATCCTGTGTCTGTCATGTCGTTTATACATAACATTGATGAGAAGATCATTGTATTGGAATTTTTAAACCTTTGTTACATTGCATGATATCGCGGGGTAAATTCAAAACTTTCTAGCCATCTAAGGGTTTTATTTGGGAGTTAAATTTTGATTCAGGGCTCATGGTTATGAAATTATCATCATTTTATGCTTGGATTTTATATATTATAATTTTAGAACATTGATTCAATTGAGGTTAGAGTCCTTATAGTTGACACTAGATTGTATGGATAGCATGCCTTTGTTTTGTTGTGTTGTCAAATGATCATGAGCCATTTATTTATTTCTTTTATTAATGTATTGGAAATTAACGATAATTGTAGTCCCTGGAAAACATTCTCTCTTGCACTGAATATTGATCCTCTGCCATTCATGCAATTTTTGAAAAACGTTGTTGAGCGGATCATTGTATTGACATTTTGAGACCTTTGTTACATTCCATGATATTGCGGTGTGCATTCAGAACCTGCTGGTAATTTGAGAGTTTTATTTGGGAGTTTTAAATTTTGATTCAAGGCTCATGGTTTTGAAATCATCATTATTTTATGCTTGGATTTTATATGTTTATAATTTCAAAACATTAATTCAATTCAGGTTAAATTCCTTATAGACGATGCTAGATTGTCTAGATAGCATACTTTTGTTTTATTATGTCATCAAATGATTCTGAAAATAACACATATATTTATAAATTAGGCTTCCCCATTAACCATTACTTTCAAGAGCTTTTGTTAACACACAACCATAGTTGCACCAAGTACATGTATTGTTGAACTTTCTCTTTTGCAAAAAATTCGAAATAATCATGACTAAAATATAGGTGACTAAAAACAAGCACAACCTTTATTTTGATATCCTACTTGAGAGTTTAGTTTTAGGTTAGCAATCTAATTTTCCGCCACTTATTGCAGACCTAAA
Source organism: Pinus albicaulis (assembly GCA_034641835.2). Classification (NCBI taxonomy): domain Eukaryota; kingdom Viridiplantae; phylum Streptophyta; class Pinopsida; order Pinales; family Pinaceae; genus Pinus; species Pinus albicaulis. Next base: position 164,250 of record JAXQQM020067497.1, read on the forward strand.
CTATTAATATCACATTGAAATTGTAGTTTTAATTTTTCACAGATCCAAAAGAATAAGCTTTTATAAATGAAAAAAGTTGATCATCTCCAAGAGGCTTCCTTATGAAACGTTTTTCATCTTTCTAAATTGTGGGAGATGGCCACAAAACTAAATACTAGGTCACTTTTAACTGTGCATTTCATTATTGTTGGGAGTAAGCATGCCTCTTTTCAAATTCCAGTTGGCGGTCACTGAAAGTTTGTGTATTTTTTCCAATCCAAAATCCATTGATTCGTGATGTAATACTAATATGTGATGGTATTCATTGTTTCTATTGAAACTTCCGAGTTTTATTAACATGATATGTAAAATGAATGACTTGTATTTTGGATTCATTGAAAAAATTATGTTTGAAGAATGTGGGTTTGCAAGAACACTTGTTTCCTTGGAAGTATTAAATCTCTTCTTTGAAATGAGAACACTAAAATGACTCAGTTACATGTTTAACATTCCATTTTATTTCAAAACTGTATTATGTTCAGATATTTATCTACAGTATGAATAGGCAATAGCAAAGATATGATCGTTTCAGCTAATAATAACAGAAAAAATCAAATTATGCATACCATGTATGTCACTAAGTTCAGGCCTTCTCCCACGCAATTCCAACATTCTGCTTGAAAGCCAAAAGTTATTCAGTAATGGTAACAAATAGTTTGCAATATATTTCGCTTTGTACATGCAAATTAAAGGGTTGCATAAAAAAGTAAAAATTGCCACATTGACATTTTCTTTCAGTCTTATTGTAATTATTTTACTGGAGTTGATTGAGGTATAACTTTTAATTTTTTTATTTTTAAATTTTATTTTGTACCAAAGGGGCACTCTCCTAAGGGGTGAGGTTGACCCTCTTCTCACGGCGTGCAACGGTGAGCTAAATACTATTCACTTTCTCTCTGATAAGCTTGAATCATATTTGTTTTTGGAAGAGAAGGTGATTTTAAGTGTGTCTAGAGTCACAGGATGAGATTCAAAGTTTTCCACAAGTGGCCAAGACAAACCTTCAAAGTCATGGTGATGAAGTATGTACTTCTGATAATCAGAGAGATATGTTCGAACTCATCATTTGCAACTTCAATTGGTTTTACTTCTGAATTAATGTTGGGGCTTTTGTTTCCAGCAACATTATCATATGGGTTGAAGACAATGTTGGGTGCGGATGGGGGTCTTCTATCCCTACCATTTTTATGGGATTAGCTGTAATAATTTTATTTTTTGGGACACCATTATATAGACTCCAAAAACCTGGAGGAAGACCCCACACACAGTTATGTCGATTAGTCGTTGCATCATTACGTAAATTGCAAAAGGAAGTCCCTCAAGATAGTTCAATGTTGTACAACGTTGAAGACAAGATTTATGTTATTCAAAGAAGTCGAAAGATATATCATACAAATGATCTCAAGTACTTCTGTTAATATCTTTTCTTTAACTTTGAGGGTTGGATTTATATGATTATTTTATTTATCAAAATAATTGCATTCAAATGAGCAGTGTAAATCCGGAAGTTTCAAGAGTCTAGAACTACAAGTTAACATAATTGCAATATAATATATATATATATTTATATATTTGCCCATTAATATTTAGGATTCGACTTAAAATGTTTTTAGTTGTCTTGAGAAAGAAACTATAAGAACAGATGATTATAATCAGGAAAATCTATTTTCCGATCCTTGGTACTCTGACCCAAGTGGAGGAGTTGAATATTTAGGTTCATATGTTTCCCATATGGGCGAGTGCCATTGTATTATATGTTTTTTATGCTCAATGCCAATAATGTTTGTTGAAAAAGGCATGGCCATGGACACCAACATTGGTTTCTTCGAAATTCCTACAACATCGTTCTCTATATTTGATATATTGAGTGTCATGATATGGGTTCCTGTTTATGATTCCATAATTGGGAAAATTTCTTGCAAGTACACTGGAAAAGAGGGGGTTTATTGAGTTGCAGCGAATGGGTATTGGGCTACTCATATCAATACTTTCTATGGCAGTAGCTACCTTGGTTGAAATCAAGAGTTTCGATATTTTCAGAACACTCAATTTGGTCCATGGTAGTCACACTAGATACCATGACCATTTTTTTTGGTAAATTCCTCAATATTTCTTAGTTGGTGCTTCATAAGTTTTTCTATTTATAGGTAGCTAGATTTTTTCTATGATCTGCCTCCTAGTGCAATTCATATCTTGTGCAATGCTCTTTCGCTTCTTACAGTAACATGAGGAAGCTATTTTAGCACCTTAATTGTTACCATTGTCACTTTTGTTACAACTAAAGGAGGAAAACAAGGATGGAGACTTGGAAATATCAATGAAGCCCATCTAGACTACTAATTTTGGCTTTTATCCTCTCTAATATTTTTGAACTTGTTGGTATACATCACTTGTGTACACAAATACTAGTACAAGAAGGCCAATTAGGGCTAAATCAAAATTATGTGTGATGCATTACAGTTATCCATGAGTCATTTCTCTTTGCTGAAGTGATTACATAGTTTTATTTAACATTATATTGACCTGTATATTTTTTATTCAAATGTAATTAAAACTTTTATTAATGTTAAAATGTTAGATATATTGGTGATAATACTAGTTTTTAATTAATATTGATCATGGGATTTTCTTATATCTTAACTATTAGGTTTTGTTTTCAAATTGAAACAAAAAAATAAACTTAAGTTGGAAACATTAAAATAAATTGGAGAATGGCCTCAATGATATGAAAACTTTCTGGTGCTTAGTTATACTATGGGTATATGTTCATATTATGCATTGATATTATGCCCAGATGTTATTCTTACAATTTTAACATTTGTAACATATATTAGCCAAACTTTGTGCTTATAGTTTTAAGATTTGTTTAGTGGTTGCATTTTAGGATAATTGTTGTCGATCATTGTATTTTGACATCTTGAATTAATTAATGATGAGAATCTCTCTCAATTAGTTTTATATACCCCATAGCCAGTAGTATTCAAGCATGTATCTCATTCTTCATAATTACATCATGTATACTCACTATTTTTTACTTTGGAATGAAAATCAATCTTTTAGAGGAAATTTTTTATGCTATCACAATATATTTACATAATTGGCAAGTTGAAAAATAAATATATGGTGTAATTGCATACTTTGGGTTTGATAATTATAGGTCATTTATAGGCTATAAATTTCTTCAAAGTTTCACTTTTGATTGGGTATTCAACTAAACATATCGAGTGTTTTATACATGACTATTTTTCTTCCACCCATTTTACATAACTTCTATAACCATTAGGTAGGGACCAAAAGTTTTGATGTTATTTTTGTTGTTTAGTAAAATATTAACGAATAATTTAAAAAGTTTTATAGTTTATTGAAAGTTCTATAATTTACAATTTATGAAGTCTCAAGATCTATTTTTTAAAATTTTTTCCTTAAAGGGTGCTAGCTCAATGGAAGAGCACCTTCTTTACAAGAATGAGGTTGGTGGTTCGATTCCATCATGCCCTGATATTTATATGGAATGACGATGATTAATTTTTGGTGATGGGGGCTCTTTTGACCATCACCAATGAGATTATGGTGACATTTTTTGATGCTCACCGAATATGAAATGGTGACGGTCAATGAATGCCACCTTATATATTCATCAATAATGATGGCCATGAAAGGTCCATCACTATAAATCACATTTGTTCATATGAAATGGTGATGTTCAATTTTTGGCGATGGAGACTCTTTTGACTATAACCATTGAGCTTAAGTGGAGATTTTTCGACCCTCGCCAAAATATGAAATGGTGATGGTCATTTAACGTTGCCATATATATGCATTATTAGCGACAAGCATGAAATGTCCATCAAAATAAATTATTGTTGTTCATATGAAATGGTGAAGACCACTATCCATGACTATAATAATTACTCATGATGTACCTTGACTTTCACCAAAACACCTATATTTTTAGCGATACCAACTTTCCTGACATTTAGTTTTTTAGTGACTAAGGTTGAGGATTTCCACCATTGCTCATATGAAATGGTAACGACCACTATCTGTCCTTATAAATTATTATTGGTGACAGGCTTTGAATGTCACCACAACACCTATACTTTTGGTGACGCCACCTTTGGTGACGTTCAATTTTTGGTGATGGAGGCTCTTTTGACCATCACCAATGAGGTTTTGCTGACATTTTCTACCCTCACCATTGTAATTTTTTATTATAGTGACTATGAAAAAAGGTATGGTGTCCTTCGATAAGTTATATGACATGTGGAGCAAATTTAGAGGGCCAAAAAACACGAAGACATAGAGTTCAAAAAGAGCATATGGACAAGTCAATTTGGGGACCCTATAAGATCCTAAGCATGTAAATATCGTAACATGTTGTTCCCTGAAGGAGTGATAGGAATTTATTCATTTATTCAATTGATAGTTGAATGTGTTCGAATCAAAATAAGATGATTTAAAGACTTACGATATTTGTATCATCTAGAATTTTATTCCTATAAAATAAGAGTTTAAACCATTCCAGCAGAAGCTACAAAAAGTTCATTCGACAGTGGAGCCCCTTATTCAGAATGATTGAGAAAATTGTTGGATGCTCAGATCATTTTCATAGTTATACATTCTACGTGGGTTTCCAATTTTATCTCAGTCAGAAAGAATCTTGGATAAATACGTCTATGTATCGATTTTAGTAATCTTAATTGGGTTTTTAATATAGATAATTGTCTAATGCCATCCATGGAGTAGATACTCTAGATAATGTTTGGATTTGAAATGTTTTGTCTACTAAATGGGTTTTCAGGTTATAATTGAGTGCTAGTAACAAAGCCAGATAGATTGAAAACTATATTCCATACTAAATGGGGAAGGTTTTTGTTCAAAATAATGTCATTTGGGTTAATCAATGTCGACATAGCCTTTAAAAGAGAAATGGACATCGCCTTTTGGGGCCTTATAGGCCAGATCATTTTTTTCTACCTAGATGATGTCACTGTATTTTGTATAAAAAATTTGGATCATGTACATCATATAAAACAGATATTCAAGCGGTGTCGAAAGTATGGTATTTCTTTAAATCCCAAGAAGAGAATTTTTGGTGTGTCTGAAATGATATTACTAGGCCACATCATAGCAAAGAGAAGAATGAATATTGACCTTGAGAGGGTCAAAGCTATTACATATATCCTGTTTCTAGTGAACAAGAAATCCATGTGGTATTTCTTAGGGAAAATAGATTTCCTCAGAATATTCATCTCTCATTACGCACAAAGAATCAAGCATATGGAGAATATGGTCAAGAAATATGCAGTATATAAGTGGGACAAATGGGAGAAATATGATTTTTCTCAGATTAAATAGGATATTCCTGATGCACCCACACTTTTTCGTCAATATTACTGTAAATATTTATTTCTCTATATGTTTTCTTTAGATTTATCGATTTTTTTTTATTAACTTAGAAGGACAATGAAAGAAATGAGCGACTTATCTCCTTTACGAGTGTTAGTCTACAGGGACCAAAATTAAATTACTCTACCATTGAAAAATAAATTTATGAAATATACAAGGAAGTGAAGTATTTTAGACCCTACCTATCAAAATCTCACACAACTATATTAATACCTCACCCAACTGTAATGACATTGCTTATGCAACGATAAATGGGTGAGAAAAGAGCTAACTGGGAGACCTATCTTCAAGAATATGATATGGAATTCAAACAATTTCATACTATAAAGGTCCACATACTATATAAATGAGTAGCTAAATCAAAGAATTCTCGCGAAAAACGTCTATCAAGATGTGAGAAAGACATACAAATGTATAACATTGATCTCATTCCTTAGTCCACATCTACAATGCCTTGGTACGCGGAGTTATGAAATTTTTTAGAACATGGCACCTTGCCCTCACACTTTTCAAACAAACAGAAAATGGAAATCCATATAGAACCTCTATCATATCAATTGGTCTATGGAGTGATTTTTCAGAAGCACCACAATAGAGTTTTTATAAGGTGCTTCGAGACGTAAGATTTAGAGAAGGTTTTAAAGCATTTACACAATGGACCAGAAGATGTTTACTATTTGGGAAACACCACAATGCATAAATTTATGAGGGATGGTTATTATTGGCCCACTATTTTTAAGGATGCTCACGCCTATGGTCACAAGTTCCAAGCTTATCATAAATGCATCGATTGTTATCAAAGGTTGACTGGCCCACTACTAGAAAAATCAGTTGAAGAACCATTCCAACATTGGGGCCTTGATGTTATCACAGATATTTTTCCACACGCATCAAAGTAGCACCGGTATATCCTCACAGCTACAAATTATTTCACCTGATGGGCATAAGTAGTTCCACTTAGACAAGTAAATGACCAAGAAGTCATTCACTTTTTACATCAAAACATCATCACTAGGTTTCACATTCCTATGTCACTTTTATTTGATAATGAAACCTAATTTACATCATTAAAAATTTATGAGTTTGCAATGGAAAAATAAATTCTTCTCAAACGGTTATTTAATTATTATCCCCGGGGAAATGGTCTAACTGAGTCTATGAACAAAAATTTTATTTGTATTATCAAGAATACCATCTTCTCTTAAAAGAAGAGTATACATATTTCTTTGACTAATGTACTTTTTTCCAACAATGTTACTATGAATCCTTCCATGAAGACCTCACCATACTTTCTGGTGTATGGTAAATAAACTATCTTGCCTTTGAACCTATGACTCTTAGCCTTGCAACTCTCTCAAGAGTCACAAGGTAAACATTTCCTACTAGTTCAAAACATGATATAAATTTTACTGAAATTCAAGAAAGAGAAACTCAAAGACAAGGAATTGTTTGATGTACATCAGAACCATATAGAGTGCTTGTTTGATAAAACATTTGCAAGGGAAAAGATCTTTGATGTGGGTGACCTAGTTTTGAGATGGGATAGACCCCATGAGGAAAAAGATAAACATACAAAGTTCCAACCATTGTGGGTTGGAGCATTCATAGTTGAAGATAAAATCATCAACAATGCTTTCAAGCTCAAATATTTTGATGGAATGATAAATCCCCTAGGTGTAAATGGCTGGGACCTAAAGCATTATTTTCAGTAGCAGCTACAAGTTGCACTTCCTATACATATTATTTTTTTCTTTCATTTTTTTTTTGTGTGAGTGAGTTGTATGTCTGTTCTCTTGTAATTTCATGTTGTGTCTTGTTGTTGGTAATTATACATAAATAATACATGTGTGTAAAGTGCATGGCCCAATATTTTGTGGTGTAATCAAAGGGAAGTGTGAAAACTTCAATGCCTCACTTCTTTATTATTCTCCTCCTTTCTTGGGAATGTTTCATAGGTTGAGGTAAGTCTAGATGGAAAATACGATTCATCCAATAGAATAACTCTAAGTGAACTCACTATGTTTGTGCTTATGCTATCACTTGAACTACTAAACTTGGCCTATGTCTACTTCTATCATAAGGCTTGTACAATATAGTAGAGAAGAGATAAGGGGAAATTCTAAACTGAGAAAACCTAAATTAGATTTCTCAAATACTTCTCTGGAGGGGAAACCTCCTCTACTCTCAATAATTCATCATCCCTCTTCCACCCATTGAAAATTATAAGTTCAAATGCATATTTCTACCAAATAAATATATTAAAGGTGAAAAAAGAGAAAGGCTTCCTCTACAGGGAGGTGAAACAACTAACTTTACCAGGGTATTGTCTAGGCTCACTAGAAGTGAAGCAATGCTTATGCTCCTGAACTGACTCCATCGGGGTATTTTCCAAGCCTAGGGTAGCAGAGAAACACCAGAGATTAATCTTTCTACTCTTAATATCCTAAACTCTAAGTGCACACTACCATTTACTGAATTGAATTGATTGTGATACGGTGTATCTTTGTATGAGTTCAACCGGGCAGAGAAAAGAGAAGATGTTATGTATGAAACTGGGCCAAAAAGGGGAACTTGGGGAAATAAATACTTCTTGAAGGTATAAATCTTAAGAAAAATCCAATTCCGAGACAGAGAAGCTGAAGTTCGCCCAGTGTGTCACCATATTTTGTTGCGGCCAAAACACCCTCCAATATTTCACTACATTAAAATCTTGGAGCCTACTTCATGGTTGTATCAAGTGTTTCTACCATCACCAAGTGTCATTTTGTATTCCTTCATATGTATTTGGTGTTACCAAGCCCTATCATGTGGCCTCGCAAACATTAAGAAATCTCTAAGTGTGGTTCATGTTCACACCACCTTTCTTTTTGTAAAACGATAGCTTTCGGTGGTAGTCACACACACTTCACTATTTACTGTTTGAGAATGTGAATAAAGTGGCACTTCCATGAATATTCATTATTGGTTAAGTTTGCATAAATTTTCTAGATGATTTAAAATGTGTCACACATGGTTTTGTATCGAGAACTCATCTTGGCCATCCATCCACCAATCATCTAGACTAAGGAAAATTTCAGTTTTAAATGATCCCATAAAGGCCAAGGGTGCATGAGCACTCTCCAAAGACTTGATGGGTGATCCTTCATTTTCATAAGTGCACCTGATGCCCTTCCACAGAGTTGGGCACACTTCAAAAGCACAAAGCCCCTCCCTTGTTCTGAACTTCACCCTCAAATTCGTTATGTCTTCCTTGAGCATAATACTTTGACTCGAAGAAGTACACCCTCCTTGAAAACAATAGCACATCCTGAAAACCTAAATCTCAATCCTTCAGTCTTCCCTTATGTGCCTTGCATCCTCATGATGTGACTTGAGTGCAATTTCGCAACTTGAAGGCACGAAGCCTCAACCTTCAGTTTCCAGGAGTGCACCCTACATCCTTCTTGAGGCCTCCTAGGTTCATCAGCACACCCTAAAGGCACAAAGCCTCAGCCTTCAGCGTTTGAGAGTGTGCACTGCATGATCCCTCTCTCCCTTGGGTGCATAGCACACTTGGGAAGCCCAAAGTCTTCTGCTTCATCCTTCGGACTTGAAACATGCGGCATGCATTGATTTCCTTCTTCGTAAGGGTGTGTGATTGAATCCCAAAGGCTTGAATCTCATCTTCCTCCATCCCTCTGCCTTTCAGAGTGTGCCCGTGAACTTGAAGGTTCGTTTACCATTTTGAGTGCAACAAAAGGAAACGAATAATAAGAGATGTATACAAAATTGTAGAGTAGGATATTTTCATATAGATAGTTCCTTGCAATGGGTGATTGTAGAAATAGGTACTCTAAGAACCCTATGGAAACCACACACAAGGAATACCAAAAAAATATGATTAACAAAGGAGGCACAAGAAGAATCAAGAATACACTTGAAACTTGATGATCAAAGCACCATCAAGACTCTGAAAATTTGAAGACCCTTCGGAGGGTGGAAACACCATGAATATATTATGATAATAAAAAGACACAGTGGTAGCCATGTCACCACCAAAGGATATCCATGTCATCAACCACTATTAGCCCTAGTCATCTAAGATAGGGACGTGTATAGTTTCATCATGTGATGACGTGGAAGTACAATATGCATTATTATAATCATTGTAAAATTCAAAAAAGTAGAATTCCAAGAGTTGTGTTTGAAATCAACGATCATTTAAGTACAATGGACATGTAATATCAAAATTCATGTGTAATTCCAAAGGTCATTTGGAAATTCAAGGGTTGACGAAGTCCAAAGGTCACAAGAAGTTAGAAATTCAAGATTCATGAGGATATGAAAGGTCACTCATCTAGTTATAAATAGAACCGAATTGATCATGTAAAGGAAATTTTAGTCTTGGCTTCTCCCATAAGGCATGGTAAGAGAGACAAGTTAGAACTTTTCGGTAGCAAGTAGTGGCTCCAATGCTCCATTGTTGGAGAAAGTGAGGTTCGTTGTATTCATGCATATTGGGAATTTTAATCAATAATTAAAGCTCGACACCCAACACTTTTCATACATGGGATATGAATGTTTATAAGACTATTATGTGAATGCTTATGATTCATGTTTTCCTTCATCAATACTAAGATAGTCAAAATATTTTAGTTATTTTAGTTCTTATCTTATTGATAACATGTTGTGATCCATGTACAGATCATCATGTCTTTGTGGACTATTATGTTGGATGTTAGAGAAAACATTCTTCTTTATGTGTGTCTTTAACAGGGTGGTACTATTACCTCTCTCTTAGAGGCTCATTTTCTATCCTCTTTGTGGTAGAAGGACCCTAATGCACTTGCAGCTAAACATTCACTGGGCACAATATGTTGCTTTTTGAAGGTAGATATGTGATTCTCTCTATTAATGATAGTTAAAGCCAAGGTAAATATTTAAGTAAACGAGATACAGGAGGTATTCCAGATGGGGTTCTTATCCCAAACAGTGTAAGGTCTAGTTTGGACCGCATATCGGGGAAACCCCTTGAATGTTGGCATGTCCAACACTGTCAACAAAACGAAAGAGCTATACTTTCTTTCTTTGTAGTATTTACCACCTCTTGTCAAAGGAGAGGATATACGTGACCTTTTTAAAAATTCTCTCAAGGATGGAGAGGAGGGACCATTATAACCTTCCATATAAATCTTTTTTTTGCATATGCATTATCAGTTTCTTTCTCTTTCTTGTTTTTTGCTGGTGTATATTTTTTTTTCTTATACTAAGGCTTGTCTTGAGAAATATTTGGATAACCTTGAATGGGAATTTCATCCCTAGAATATGAAGGGCTTGTATCTCCTACAAAATTTATTCTTTCTCTTTTTTGAAACTTGGTTAAATCTTTTTCATCATTGGTCTGAGTTGGATTGATCTTATAAAGTGACACATATTTTTTATCATTAGACAACTTTATGAAAAGTGTCCATACTCATGGAAAGCATTACAGTTAAATGAAACCGATCATAATGAAAGAGAGTGAAGATGGCTTCATCCCTCCATATCTAGTAAGATCACATTAGGGAATTAATTATCTATATCAATTTCCATGCATATTCTAACACACATGGGAGCACCACTTTTAGGTTTTGCATGGGTTATATAAAAACCCAACTTTTTTATGATTTCATTGAAGGTGTCCCCACTCCAAAAGAAATGGGGAAATGTGTATTTCTAACCCATATATGGGATGAAGAGATTTCCATGTTCAAATTGAAGTCAAGGGTGCAGTCCGATGGAATCATTCACTTGAATCCCATGAAGGAAACCCAAATATAATTTTCGTACTTTATTTATCTTAAAAAATAAAAGTTAAAAATAATTTACGAGTTCAAAAAATTACAATAGGTTGATCAAAAAATTCTTAACAATCCATTCTAGGAGAGTGTTAAGACTATGGCTAGGCCAAATCCTTGTAAATTTACTTATTAATCCTCCCTCCATCAAGCTACCTTTATCTTGAGGATCTAACCTTTATCTCGAGGATCCATAGAAGATCCTATTTCCAACTTAGGAATGACACATGATCATTTGGCCCATCTCCTCTTTCTATCTCCTCTTTTCAAATAAGGGATCCCTCCTAGAAGTAGGGGCACCAGGTCTCAAATATACCCTGGAATTTATAAGATATATTCTCATCTCTCCTCTCTGTTTTAATCTTAATATATTAAACATTTATAATAAAAAAATGTAGAAATATTTAGTTTTAGAATTATAAACGATAATTTTTATTTTTATTTTCCCGATTTTATTCCAAATTTAAATAGTATTACTGATTCAAAAATTTTCATATTTTTATAAAATAATGAGAATAAGCTAATTATCCAAAATTATTTACTTCTTCTCCTAAAATAAAAGTTTAAGATTTTCAAAATTATTTTTAAAAATTTAGCCAGTTTTAATATCAATAAAGATTACCCTCGGATGCAGGTGTTATTCAACCTTAATGTGATGATGCACGTTGGGGGTGGCAAATGGCATAGCCACTTTGCTGCCCGTAACCCCGCATTAATTCGCCATCATAAATTGACTTCAGTGCGGCTCTACATTCGATTTTTCACCGCCCTCCTGCTTCATTACTCTGCCATGGCTTCTCCCGAAGCCTCTAGGCCTGCTCTCGAGAATGTTCCTCTGCCTCTTCAATATAGATGCCCCCTCCTAGCCGCGCAGCCATTTCTTCGCACCTCCACTGGTAAGCGCTGCCCAATTCTCAGCTGCATTGTGTTTGGGACAGGCTTCCATTACTCACAGAGCATTTGTTGTAGTCTTCAGCTCAATTCTACCCCTGTTGCTACTGGAAGTGACTAGCTCCTCGCCGTTTGTACTCTGCATTATCCGTTCTCCTCACTCAGTGAAGCCATGCCCAAGTTGCACAATTGTATGAGATGTAGACGAGGCAGCAACAAAGGGAGAATGCCTCACTCCTCGCCTTCCTCTAGTTCGAGCTCCACCTCTTTTCCCTCTTCTGAGTACTTCTCACCTCGCTACCATGATATGCGTAGCAGAAGAGGACGCACACGTTTCTCTAGCTTTCAGTCCCAGCATTTCGGCCCTTCTGTTGCCACCATCTCGTCCAGCTCTTAGTACTCTCATTACACTTCCCAATTCACCTACCAGTGCACCATGGATAGATCCACTATTAAAGCTACCATCACCATCATGTTCCATGAGGAGAAGCATGATGTTTCTTCTGGCACGCGTCAGGACGAGCCTCTTGATAAAGTTAAGAGCGACCCTTCTGCTTGCAAATGCCAACGGGTTCAAATAGGCGAAGGCACCGTAGATGCAAACACTACTGAGCAGACCTGGATAGCAGGTGCTAAGAAGGAGAAGGAAGACATGGATGCAGTGTAGGCTGCAAAGGATGACTTCGATGCCTACAGCTACCGAATTGTGGAAGAACGCCCAACTCCACCTCATGACAGCTAATTCTGCCAGCTTCTTTTGGAATCAGGTTCACAGCTCACATTCTCTTCGGTGCATTTTAGTTTTTTTGGAAAAGATAGTTATCTCTACTATGAATGTAAATAAAATAGTGTTTTTTGAACTTATGTCAGTTTCCCCTGTGAGGGCGGCTCTTATTTTTTCGACTCGACTGGTTTCCCATTATCGGGCATTCGCACACATGTTTTGGATGATATATGCTGTGAATCATGGCTAGGAACTATTGAGGCTAGTGCCTCATTGTAAATTATGTTTCAGTAATAGAATTTAGCCAAATTTAGAAAAAAAAATGTATTAATAAAGATTACATAACACCAAATTTTAACATTATCAAAATTATTTTCTAAGAATGTATTCAAGTTTTATTATTAATAAAGATTGCATAATACTTATGTAAGTGGAGATTAAGATAATTATTTAATATTTATAAAATTGTGTTTATTAAGGTTTTATTTTTATTAATTTAATTATCATATTAATGTTAAATTTTAAAAAATAGTATAGGTTATTTTCAAGTTCAATTTAGTAAATATTTAGACGTGTCAAATTTTATAAAATAAAGAGTTTTGTACAGTGTAAAATTTGAGAAAAAGATTGCACCCAAAGAATTTTGATTACTCTCAACCATTAATAAACTGAGATGGATCTATACTCCACACACATATTTATATATATCTTTGACAACCATAAAATTTTTTTTATATCTCTTGTAATTTCTTTATATAAAATGTACATAATTGATTTTGAATTATTTCTAAATAAAACCTCTCCTATATTAAGAATTACAAAGCATCTATGCAATATAAACTCTTTAGTTATACGTGTGGGTCTATATATATGAAAAAAATACTAGTAAATAAAATTAAAAATTTTAAACAACAATAATTATTATTATTATTATAATTATTTTACTTTTATATACAATGTTAATATAATTATATTATTTATGATAAACATTGCAATACTTTGTTTATTATCAATATTAAAATATCTTTTTATTAATAATCACGTTTAATATTAATTTATTATTATTATTAATATTTTTAAATATTTTAATACAATTATTATTTTATTTAAATTGCAATACCTCTCGAGTGCCTCCTTACCCAAATTATCAACCTTACTAAAAAAAATATTACCATATAAATAAACCATTAATATCATCAAAATACAAAGGTGTTACATCTAGTCCACTCTCCACAAAATGTAGAAAAAACCATTGACTACGATTTTTTTGAAGGCGTACACGGTATTTCAAAAATAAACCTTATGTATAGTCATTACAATATTCTCTCCACAAAATTTAGAAAAAAACATTGACTATGATTTTTTAAGGCCTACACCGTATTACAAAAATAGACCTTATGTATAGTCATTACAATATTAAATAGAAGCCATTAAGTGAATGAAAAATGGGTGAGGAATTAGGAGGTCTAACAGTATTAGATTCACATAGAAAATGTCCTCTTGTGAATAAATATAGGAATGTGTTGTATTTTTCTATTTGTTTATCTTTCAACACCAAACCAAGTAAAGTTTTCATGTGCCAATGAATCACCACATAATTGTGGTATTGCTTCTTTCATCTTTGTGTTGCTAGGGTCTCGAACCTAGCATGAAACTCACTAATTAGTTTAGAATCTTAATGGGATTATCTGTCAGCCTCCGCTTGATTTTTCAATTTCCTTATCTCGCACCATGTGTCAAGAGAAATTACATTAAAGAGTCTTTGGCCATGCATCAAGCTCTATATTGTCCATGTTGACGATTTTAGTCACCACCACCCATCCTACATCGCATCTCGGAGGCATGGTGTGCAAAAGGAATTCAGTTCCCTATAAACATGGAAAATTTTAGGGGCTAATATTCATAGGTGGGCTAATTTTCCATGATTTTTCCAAAAAAGAGATTCGCCAATTTCCATTTTTTATAAAAATGATTCGCCTAAATTTTATAATATAAAATTATTTTACATTAAAAATCGCCAAGAGAGTATGTATAAAATCATAAAAAATTTGAATAATTTTACAAATACATCAATAAACATTTTATAGTTTTCATATTATGGACTAGTGAGATTCGCTAATTTTTGAAACTTCAAGATAATTTTCCATCCTTAAAATTTTCCCTGCCTATAAATTATAACAAGCAACAACAACCTTACTACAGTTTGTTAGGAAATTTATATTACAAAGAAATGCGACACATAAAATATGCGGAAAACAGAAGCACACAAAACAAATAAAATCAGAGAGACACAGATATACGTGGTTTACCCCGTTTGGGCTACATCCACCCTAAACATCCAGTCCTTCCTTTTTATTACCCAGCAAAATGAAGAGGCACAACCTACAACAGATCTGTTGTAATATTCTTTGTTCTCCCTCACAGTCTACCTATCTGTTTCTCGCTCTGAGAATACACATACAATACACAGCCACAATATAATACCCTCATACAAAACGAGGGGTTGCCTTCTAGGGCGAAAAATCCTAAATTAAACATAATTTCTACCATCACATCATCTGCGTAATGAACGACCCAGATTGACTAGAAATTATAATATGTTTACAAGGCAATTTTACATCTGTTTTTAGCTTCAGGGGTGCTGCCCCGAAACCCCTCCCAAAAACAAAGTTTAATTACAGGTGGGCCTTGCTGCCCTGTTTAGAACAACGGTCCAACACTATAATACAAAATAAAGAAGATAATCAAGCTCCACACCCAACAATATTATCTCGTGACAAAATACAAAAAAATAAGAATTGACCACGTCCCTTCACCACCAAAAAAACATACTCAAGATCCAAACAAAATTAACTTATCATTCAAAATTAGAGATTCATTCATAATGAGACAAAGTCACAAAGAACTTCTGATAAAGGCAGCACTATATAAATCAAATTCATATGAGATGAGAAGAGACACACGACCAGAATTTATAGCTATTTTCCGAGACAACATTTTAAATGTAACCAAAATCTCTCCAAACACCAACCCAACAAAAACGCTAACAATTTACCAAAACCGAAACTAAAATTACCATGTGCTCACCATCGTGGAAATATCATAAACAGGTTCGTTAAAAAGGAACGTAACAATAAATTCAAACATATTAATACAGGGCTGTATGTTCCGATTTTTGGAACATCGATGGGGTCGCTTTTCTCGTCGTCATTTTCTTCCTTTAATTGGTCAGTCAGAGCCGCGATCATGAACATTGCTTGGGTTCTCGCCTTCCCTCCATCATTTTTTCTTCTGATTGCTCAGACTTGCGACAATGAACAATGCCTGTGTCTTGACTTTATGTTAACAGTTTTTTCTTCTGGTTTGTCAGTCTTGTAGTAATGACAAACTTCAACGAACAAGTAGACGCCTTCCAACTATTATGGAAATTGATTCGCTTTCTCAACGCATCCAACTCGATCTTACAAAGAATGTATTGCACAGATTCAACTGAATATTTGTAGAAAGATTTTTGGGAAGTAGAAGCACATTCCGAAGCTATGGTACTTTATATGTCTGTTTTTAGTGCAGGTTGACGTACATATCATGTTTACGCTTAATTTCTGCTATTTTCTAGTGTTCCATCGCCCACTTCCTTCTGGTTAAAATACTCGTCTTTCTTTCATCGCTGCATATTCATTCTCTTCCCTGAACAGACTCATCAGAGATGGAGGAATTCTGTTAGTCAATTGTTGGATCCAATAACAGCATAGGCACCATGAGATCTAAGTATAGCGAGCTTGTCAATGGACAAAAGGCACAAATTCAATGAAAACAAAGATTATATGATCAAAAGCCATACGTAACTCAGAAATAAGGATAATACATCGCCACCAACGCTGGAAATATGTTTTTTTCTTAAGAAACGGTAGAAAAGCCATAGATATGAACACTACGAAGAAATAGTTTATTATTAACAAAAGATGAAAATTAAATGATGGCTCATAAAGGAACCGGATATTCTGTATCACACTTTTAAACAGATAATCTACCTGAATTTGAATTTGTGAGTTTTACGAGAAAGCATATATTTGAATTTGTGAGTTTTTACGAGAAAGAATATATTTTTAATCATTAGCAGCTTTCCATCGGGTTTAATAGTAATTTAATTTTATATTTATAGTTAAGCCAGATAACAACTTGATTCTCTTGTTTCCCAAAAAGGAATCAGCCTCTTCCCAACAATTTAACTAGTAATATATATAAAAGAATATTCTTTTATAACTTATTCTATATTTACAGAAATATTTTTAACCATATTCCACTTTACGAAAAAAATTCATTAATCTACCCTTGTATTATTGCATCTTAAACAATGTTCAATTAAAATTCAGAATGGAAAAAGTTGCAACATACTAAATCTAATCTACCATTTACAAAACTGATAACATCAAATATTAGATGTGCTTTTCAGCATGTATTCGCACCTTTTTAAAAAGCGAAAGAGATGTGTGCGGATGCCTATAAAACTAAACATATTTTTAAGGAGTTGTTTATTTAGTCAGAGGAGTTGGTCAGACTATCAAAATTGACCAGAATTTGGGCAATTTAAAAAAAAAAAATTCTTGCTATAGCAGTGTTTGAATCATGTTTTTGATGATACAACTGGATTCAACACCATCGAAAACTTTTAGGACACTCAAAATATTGAAGTTTTATAACTATAACCTGGATTTACAAAAATCCCTGCAAAATTTTCTTAAAATCTTACCTAAATTTCAATGGTTTTCAGGACAAAAAAGCAGTTAGACTACTGCTATTTTTAATCTCCAATGTCGCTAATAAAATACAAATTGGAATTTGCATTAAACAATAGTCGAGCTTCACAACTATCACATACTTTAGTAAGAATACTGTACTGTTGGATGTAATTTGAATTACATTCTCGCTGCCTATGCTGAGAATATGATGCTAAGTGTAATGAACCGATAAATAATATATATCAGCGTTTTTTTTTCTGCCAAAAAAAAAACTTTAGTAAGAATCAGAAGCAAGAATATCAAAGCAACAAACCTAGCATATCTGTTTTTCAAGTGCTCAGAAAATCGTCAGTCGGAGAATCCAAAGAATAGGAAATATAGTGGTAGCTTTATGAATAACAAGAATAGGAAATATAGTGGTAGCTTTATGAATAACAAGACTATTAACAGAAATAATAAATATAATCGGTACTTAGAAACATAAATTATAAATATACTAGGTATACAGGAACGGGAGATTTCAGGCGCACAGAGATGACACTGCATCCATTTGTTTCATCCTTCTTCTTCTCAAATTTAATGAATGATCAGGACATTTGGCTACAGTGTCACCTCTTCTGCGCCAGAAATACAGCACCGCCTCCTATGCTCCACGACGAACTCATCAAGTCTTTCTATACATTATCACACTTTCACAAATAATCATATAGAGATCTAATTGTATATATTTGCATGGTGTGCCTCTCCATATTTATAAGGCAAAAACCATTACTTAATGTTTTATACAGACTTTGGTGTATTTTCTCCGAAGAACAGGGCAGTCAATATGACTACGGAGAGCGTTAGGTGAATCGTCCAGATATGGCATACTTTTCCAGGACTGTAAACACTCTGACCAATAGAATAATGGCAGCCCATGTGACTGGATTGTTTGATTTGAATCGTGCTCATATTGGATATTTTCCACAGACCATGAACGACCAAGTCGGGTTCTCATTGGCATTAGTTGGACCCTACAAAGTCCGTAGTAAATTATTATTATTATTATTATTGGATGGAACGCCAGACCGGTCTAAGCTTCTGGATAACTACATCACGCAATTATTCGTTGATGACGCCAAAGGTGCAGTTGTCTATCGCCAAAGAAAAGAAAACTGAAGGACGGTCACTTTATGTGGAAAACTGTGATGTGGCAAATACAAGCCAAGCTTCTACCAAAAACGTGTTACTATTGGGTAAACTATGCATAAATGTAAGCAATCAAATACCTCCAATATGAGTCTAGGTTAAAGCAACGTCATACGATGTAACAATGTGAAAGAGTGACCTTCTAGGGCAACGTCACAAGAAGTTAATTATATTATAATTACAGAAGACTCATATAGGATTCACTAAATAATAAATAATAAGTTAGTTTTAGTAATTTTCCATACTTTTTGCATAAGGAATATATATGTTCTACCTTTTTAAGAGATTATTATTTTTAAGAAGCAGATCTAAAGAATATACATGTTCTAGATTTGTAAAGAATGGTTTATTTTCAATAATAAAGTTTAAAATTATTACTTTAAAATTTATTATCTTACTAGTGGGAATTCTCTATTTTTTATATTAATTAAAAAATTAAAAAATAAATCTAATTTATTAGTATTTTTAATCATTTACACAAGAATATTATGAATAATAATTATGAGTTATGATAAAGGGTTTATGGTAAGAATGTAAAATAGAAAATTTAATAATTTAATAAATGAATATAATATATAGAGTTAAAAAAGTTTGAGTGGGTTTAATGTTTAGGAATATGTTTTTTTTTGTTTGTTTGTTTGTTGGGTTGGAGGTTACTAGTTTAAATCCAAACTGGGAATAGTATGTGTTTGTAGAGTTGTCATGCACCATGGTCTCCTCATAAATTGATGTCTATTTTGTCTCTCATTTTTATAACCTCTAAGTTCTAATGTACACCAGTACACACACACACACATACACACACACACACACACATATATATTTCACTTCAATATATTAAACAGTGGAATACTATAACATATGGTAATAAAAATAGTAATCAATTTTGAATGCCACTGTGAAGCTAGACACCAAATTGGCGCATCATACCCCTTTTTTTGTGGGACAAGGACCCAGCTTGGTGTAGTAATTTGATTGGTAAAAGCTACGAAGGACTACATACTCTATCCCACATTGGATTTGAATATGTGATATCTTATGTAGAAACATATTATGTTAACCATTAGGTCCATTGAAAAACACACACACACACACACACATATATATATATATGCTATAGGTTAGGCAAAGAAACAATAGCTTGAATATGCTTGAATCTACATAAAATATTGAACTAGAAAAAACACCTTAAATCCGCATGCATAACCTCTTAGGTGTATCTATATTGGCATCATTGGGGTTTTTGGAGAAGTTAGTGTTGATCTTAGGATTTTTTGCCAGATAAAGTGACGAAACATCCTTATTATGCCAAAAATGCAGACTCTAGAGATATGGATTAATTAATGACTTTTGAGTGCACCATAGATGATATGTTTAGAATATTTGTCCTTCAAGTTGCAATACCAACTCCAATGGAATATTTTTAGCACTTAATATGGTGAAGGGAACAACATTAAGCATTAGTACCTAAAGTAAGCTTCAAGGAAATCAATTATAAGATCAAAACCTTTAATCATGATATGTAATGTTTTAAGAGTCTCATCTCTCTTCTATTTAAGATATGGGCCATATCAGAAGTCTTTGAGATCTATATATGATTCTTATCAGTTGGAAAATGGTTGAGGGAGAAAAAGAAAGCCTCAAACCTCCTGCCCTACATCTTTGTCTCTATATCTGCCACCTGCTTTCTCTCTGTGTTTCTCCTGCCACGTCTCTATGGATCCCTCTATCTTCTCCTCTCTCTTTATCTCAAAATACTCTATCTCTTTATAAATTGTATATCTCGCTCTACCCCTCTCTCTCTACCACATCATTCCCTTCATCTCGATATCCCTCTTCCTCTCCTTATGTACCCCACTTCCCCTCTCTCCTTCATTCTCTATCTCTCACCATTTGTTCCCCTTTCCCTTTATTTACCCATCCCTCTCTACTCCACTCATTTCTTATCATTTCCCTAGACCTTTTACCACCTCCCTCCCTCTAGCTTTTTTCCTCTCTTTATCTATCCCCCCCTCACTCCTCCACTATGTGTTTCTTTATCTATCCATCCCTTAATTTATCTTTCTCTTCATCCACACTTTTTCTCTCCCACTTTTACTCCCCCTCTCTCTAACCTTCCATATTTCACTCTCCC
The DNA here is from genome assembly GCA_034641835.2 of Pinus albicaulis. Classification (NCBI taxonomy): domain Eukaryota; kingdom Viridiplantae; phylum Streptophyta; class Pinopsida; order Pinales; family Pinaceae; genus Pinus; species Pinus albicaulis. The sequence goes on from JAXQQM020067497.1 coordinate 185,190, forward strand.
CTTTCTCTCCTTGATCTCTCTATAACTCCTTTATCCTTCTCTCTCTCCCTTTCCCACCTCTCTCCCTCCCTTCCGCTCCTCTCTTCTCTCTCTCTTCCTCACTAAATCCCTTCCCCTTCCCCATGATGACTCTATCTACCTCCATCAATGCTTTCCTCTAATTCTCTTCCCTAATCCCCCATATCACATTACCTCTCTCTATTGTTATAAGGTTGTTATTGATGTCAATATGAGGATCAATATTCTTGTAAAGACCTAAAATCCTTAAGGGCAAACCTTTGCAGTGATATCATGCAGACCTCATATGAATAGGTCCTTGCTCATGATGACATGTCCCTCTTGGTTAATAAGGATTCCATTAATGATGATGTGCATACTCTTGATAAAGAAGCCTGGAACCAACATGATGTCAAGATGGAAAATATTCTTAAGGTGCCAAGTGTCAATCATGTACCTTGTTTGGTAGCCTAGAAGACTACACTTGATGATGTCATTCGATGAAGGTCTTGATGACATGGTTGGAAACTATATGATGAGATGGAGGACCATTTGATGACATGGACAATGATTGGGGGCATGACATGAAGGAATTGAATAACACTTGATGGCATATGATGACATTGTTGGAAGATCTCATTTAATGATCTAGATGGTGGTTGGAAGCTCTCCAAATGGAAAATTATGGATTCACTATCATGATGACCTTGTTGGATACTCGAATGATGACACTCATAATAATATTATTGGTGCAAAAAATGGAGAAGTCATCAATAACCACATGCTGTCCCAAACACTCATTCGGTCCCAAATATTTTATGCACAGAATTTCAAGGTGAGTCTCATTAAAAAATAATTTTCACTGCCCTAGAGGTAGCTTCTCAATTTTAATATTGTACCATCTTTTAGGCTATAATTTTTCCTTTCTAATGAGCCCTTACATGCCCCAAAACTCCAAATAGTTTGTGAGATAATGAATTTTTAAGATAGGAAAATATAATTTTCTCCCCAGCCGACCTATGCTCAGCTACACATGTTGGTCTCCCCTCTTAGAAGGACATGTCCTTTAAAACATGGCAAAATAATATAGATATAAACCTCTACTCCTCAGTTTTAACAATCAAATTAGGTGAAAAATCTCAGCATATAACCACGGGAGTGACTTGGAGGCTGAGGAATAGAATTTTTTTGGGTCAAAAAACTATGATGGTTATCTATTCCTTCAGACTTGTGATAAGAAGTGTGCTGGAAAAGAGAATTTAGGATTGCAGACCAAGCTACAACACTAGTATTTTATGTGGCTTGATCAGTTTAATGCATAAACCATAATTGGGACCTCCTTGTTGTAGTCTCGAACCAAGGATAAAGTGCTACAGACCTAAGACTTTGCAAATTCTAGTGGAGGATTGTAAAGTGGCCATTGCAAAGTCTAGCAGCTTATATCCGTTGAACAACTTGGAGACCTAGACTGTGGACATGTCAGATCATTGTGACAGAACAGATTTGGAGCTCAGAATAGTGACAGAACTTACCACATAACTCAGAATCGAAGGGTCAACAATGGACTGTCATTTGACTGTGATAATGTAACAAGATTGCAGATGTATATAGTAACTCAGACCAATAAAAATTTTCTATGGAGGAGGCCTAGTTTAGGTTCAGATTTACTCAGTTTTGTGGAGAGTGCCTCAAACTTGTGATGGCATAAAAGCTCAGATAGTTACCTGTGGTGATTTCACCTTGTGTGAAGGTGTAGTGACTTAGACTTGTGTGAAGTATCGTTTCTCATGGGTAGATTGAATCTTGGGTCTGATTTTATTGACATATGATAGTCCGGTGACTATGGAGATACTTTGGAAACATTCAAGACCATTCCTTGAAAGAATTTTGGAGAGATATCATACTTGGGTAAGGGTTATTGAATACACCCTTGAAGAATTCTTGGGAAAATAGATTGAAGACCTGAAGATTATACTTGGATCAATTAAATACATTGGGAATTTCTTGATTGGGCTTTGGGTTTGAAGTACTCTTGAAGGAATATTGTTTTGAAGATGTGTTTGGAGAACTTTGATAGCATCTTGGAGCATCTTGTGAAGACACTTTGAAACTAAACCTGGAGATATTGTTATCATGATGCATTGCTGATGATATCATGATGTGACTTGGAGAAATTGTTTGGGTATGATGAAGAGCAGTGGTGACACATTCTAAGAAGAAAAGGTTTTCGTTAATGATGTGACATGGAGACTAAGTGTGATAGGGCTCATTGAAGAAGACTTTGGGAGCCGTGAAGAGCCAAACATATTTTGGCAAAGTGAAGTTGAGAGTTGGAGCCCAAGAGGTTGGAGCCTCATAGAGACAAGGTTAGTGCCTTGGAAGATAGGGTTGGAGCCCTAGAGGATTGGAGTCCTCAAGAAACCAAGTCGGAGCCTATACCACAGATAGGGTTGGAGCCCTAGAGGTTGGTGCCTCAAATTGACAAGGTTTGAGCCTTGAAAATACCAAGTTGGTACTTGGCACAATACAGGTTGGAGCCTGGAAGATTGGAATCCTCATCTAGGGTTGGAGCCCTATATCGTTATTTTACTTTACTTATTGTAAAGAAGAAATTAATAAAAGTATATATTCCATCATTGTTCATTTTGTGTTCTAAATATAAGTGATCTAACTGGTAAAATTTACAATTGAAAAGAAATACTGATTCACCCCCATCTCATTATTTCCAACAATTGGTTTTAGAGACAGTACCTTCACTCAAAGCCTTATAGCTTGAAGGTTGATCATTAGAACACAAATGGAAAATCCAGGGAAGAAAGTCTCCAAACCTCCTAAAGATGTGTCTTCCTCAACCATCGAAATTGAAGTCAATCAATTTGCAAAGGCCCCATTGTTCAATGGAAACTTTGATATATGGGAGGCATGAATGAGAAATTTATTAAAGACTCAAGGCATTGAAGTTTGGAAATAAGTGATTACTGATAGCATGATGGAAGAAGAATCCAAGGAGTATAATACAACAGTAATGAAAGCAATCTTGAATGGGCTACCTGATTCTATGAAGGCCAATTTGGAAAAATGTTCGTCAGAAAAAGGCATATGGGACAAAATTCATGATCTTCACTCAAAAGGAGCATTGACCATGACCTCTAGTCAAGAAGATGATGGAAAGAAAGAATGAAATCCAAAACCCATCAAGGAAGTTGAAAATAAGAATGATGACATCAAGGCCAAAGAACACCTAGAAGAAGAAGAGAACAGAAAAGACTTTGAAGAAGATCTTCTGAATGAACTTATGACTTCCATGGAAGATATTGATAGTTTGAAAAAGGAAAATGAGTAACTTAAGAAGAAAGTGCAAGATGGTAACCAAGACAAGAGAAGGAAGTAAATTGAATTTTTCAAGCTTCAAGTACAAGAAAGAGATGAGGAGCTTGTCAAACTTAAAGATGAATTTCATCAAAACAAAAGAAAGCATCATGAAGAAGTTATATCTATGAAAAATCAATTGGATAAGGCAAAGAAAAGGGAAGAAACTTTGTCAAACCACCTTGAACATAGACTTAAGAGCTTCAACCATCTTGAAGCAGAGATTGGTTAATACAAGGAAGAGGTCTCCTCTCTTAAATCTCAATTAGAAGAAACCAATGAAGAAATCTTCAAACTAAATCAAACATCAATCTTCTGAAGGCCAAAACATGTGAAGCTACAAGAATAAAAAAATAAATGGAGAGCAATCTAGCAAAGGATAATGAAGAAATCTTCATAATGAAATCAAATATCATCTCCCTTAAAATCGAAGCACACGAAGCAATAAGGATGATGGAAGAAATGAAGAAACAACTAGTCATGAAAGATGAAGATTGTGAAAAATTGAAAGGAGAAATTATCTCTCTTAAAAATGAAGTTGACTTGCTGAATAAAAACTTGAAGAGTTCTGAAACCCTATATGACATCCTAAGTCATCAAAGATCGCCCCTTGATAAATCAGGTCTTGGCTATGTAGGTGAACCCTCAAGTAAGAATGATAATGCTTCAAACAACATGGATGCAAGGAAGCCAGAAAGAAATGATACTCCCAGTTCCAGCAAAGGCAAGAGTCAAGATGGCATTAGAAGAAACCCTACTCCAAGGAGATTTATAGAGGGTGTCAAGAATACAAAAGGAAGTGAATATCATCAAAGAATTCCAAGGCAAAAAGACTTCAGAAGTACTCCAAGGAACTCTTCATCTCCTAGGTACCAAAGTATATTTCTTCGTTATTGCTACTCTTGTACAAACTTTGGGCATATGGAAAAATATTGTATGGCATATCACAAAGACAAATATAATGGTCCCCATTAATCTTCAAGAAGCAATTTTGCAAGAATAATTCATGATTACTCATTCATGAACAAGATGGAGCACTTCAATTGCCATAACATTAGACATATGGCACGTGAGTGTAACTTGACTTGGGCCCCTAAAACCATGACAACCAAGCCAGAGAAGAAAGTTACACAAGTATAGAGAAGGAAGCAAATTGGGTCTGAAAGTCCCTTCAACACTCCAGCCAACAACACATGTTGCTGACTTTATGAAGTCGTCCTTGATATTCCAAGTATTTGATGGTGAGTCTCTGCCAAAAATTGACCATACAGTTAGGGGGAGATTTTTAATTCTTGAGCTTATGATTCTTAAGCATTCTTGCAGAAGCTATAAGTGAATGGGCCCTATGAAATCCTTGATAAGTCACACATGGAAAATCATCCTTTGATAGATCATCTCTCAGGGGCAACTCCATTGAAGAAATGTAAACACATTAATCATGGACCACATTTCAAGAAGAAAGAGTACCATGACAGGGGGAGCAACATGATAGGGGGAGAACTTGGGCGCCTCGTGTGCCATTGATGTCAAAGGGGGAGAAAATGTTGGAAGGGAAAGAATATTGCCATCAATGAGAAAAGAGGAGATTGTTGTCATAAGGTATTCATTGATGTCAATAGGAGGATCAATATTCTTGTAAAGACCTAAAAATCTTAAGGGAAAACCTTTGCAGTGATATCATGCAGACCTTGTATGAAGAGGTCCTTGCTCATGATGACAAGTCCCTCTTGGTTAATAAGGATTCGATTAATGATGATGTGCATACTCTTGATAAAGAAGCGTGGAACCAACATGATGTCAAGATGTCAAATATTCTTAAGGTGCCAAGTCTCAATCATGTACCTTGTTTGGTAACCTAGAAGAATACACTTGATGATGTCATTCGATGAAGGTCTTGATGATGTGGTTGGAAACTATATGATGACATGGAGGACCATTTGATGACATGGACAGTGATTGGGGACATGACATGAAGGATTTGAAGAACACTTGATGGCATATGATGACATTGTTGGAAGATCTCATAATCATCTAGATGGTGGTTGGAAAACTCTTTGAAGCTCTCCAAATGGCCAATTATGGATTCACTATCATGATGACTTTGTTGGATACTCTAATGATGACACTCACAATAATATTGTTGGTGCAAAAAATGGAGAAGCCATCAATAACCACATGCTGTCCCAAACACTCATTATGTCCCAAATATTTTTTGCACAGAATTTCAAGGTCATTCTCATTAAAAAAAAAAATTCACTACCCTAGAGGAAGTTTCTCAATTTTAATATTGTACCATATTTTAGGGCATAATGTTGCCTTTATAATGAGCCCTTACATGCCCCAAAAATCTAAATAGTTTGTGAGATGATGAATTTTTAGGATAGAAAAATATAATTTTCTCCCCAGCCGACCTATGCTTAGTTACACATGTCAGTCTCCCCTCTTAGAAGGATGTGTCCTTTCAAACATGGTAAAATACTATAAATATAAGCCTCCGCTCCTTAGTTTTAACAATCAAATTCGGTGAAAAAACTTATAGTATAACCGCAAGAGTGACTTGGATGCTGAGGAATAGAATTTGTTTGGGTCAAAAAACTATGATGGTTATCTATTCCTTTAGACTTGTGATAAGAAGTGTGCTGGAAGAAAGAATTTCAGATTTCAGAGCAAGCTACAGCACTGGTATTTTTTGTGGCTTGATCAATTGAATTCAGAAACCATAATTTGGACCTCCTTGATGTAGTCTCGAACTAGGGATCAAGTGCTACAGACCTAAGACTTTGCAAAGTCTAGTGGAGGATTGTAAAGTTACCATTGCAAAGTCTAGCAACTTATATCCTTTGAACAACTTGGAAACCTAGAATGTGGACATGTCAGATCATTGTGACATAACATATTTGGAGCTCAGAATACTAGCAAGACTTACCACGTAACTCAGAATTGAAGGGTCAATAGTGGACTGTCATTTGACTATGATAATGTAACAGGATTGCAGATGTATATACCAACACAAACCAATAAACACTTTCTATGGAGGAGGCCTAGTTTAGGCTCAGATCTACTCGGTTTTGTGGATAGTACCTCAAACCTGTGATGGCATAAAAGCTCAAACAGGTTAATTGTGGTGATTTCACCTTGTGTGAAGATGCGATGACTTAGACTTGTGTGAAGTATCATTTATCATGGGTAGATTGAATCTTGGGTCTGAGTTTATTGACCTGCGATAGTGCGGTGACTGTGGAGATACTTCGGAAACATTCAAGACCATTCCTTGAAATAATTTTGGAGAGATATCATACTTGGGCAAGGGTTATTGAAGACACCCTTGAAGAACTCTTGGTACAACAGATTGAAGACCTGAAGATTATACATGGATCAATTAAATACATTGTGAATTTCTCGATTGGGCTTTGGGTTTGAATTACTATTGAAGGAACATTTTTTTGAAGATGTGCTTGGAGCACTTTGACGACATCTTGGAGCATCTTGTGAAGACACTTTGAAACTGAACTTGGAGATATTGTTATCATGATGCATTGTTGATGATATCATGACGTGAATTGGAGAAATTGTTTGGGTATGATGAAGAGCAGTGGTGACACTTTCTAAGAAGAAAAGGTTGTCATTAATGATGTGACATGGAGATTATGTGTGACAGGGCTCGTTGAAGAAGACTTTGGGAGCCATGAAGAACCAAACTTATTTTAAAGAAAGTGAAGTTGAGAGTTGGAGCCCAAGAGGTTGGAGCCTCATAGAGACAAGGTCGGTGCCTTGGAAGATAGGGTTGGAGCCCTAGAGGATTGGAGTCCTCAAGAAACCAGGTCGGACCCTGTACCAGAGATAGGGTTGGAGCCCTAGAGGTTGGTGCCTCAAATTGACAAGGTTGGAGTCTTGGAAAGACAAAGTTGGTGCTTGGCACAATACGGGTTGGAGCCTGGAAGATTGTAATCCTCATCTAGGGTTGGAGCCCTAAATCATTATTGTACTTTACTTATTGTAAAGAAAAAATTAATAAAAGTATCTATTCCATCATTGTTCATTTTGTGTTCTAAATATAAGTGATCTAACTAGTAAAATTAACAATTGAAAAGAAATATTGATTCACCTCCCTCTCAGTATTTCCAACACTCTCTCCCTCTATCTAACCTCTTCTCTCTCTCTCTCTCTCTCTCTCTCGCACACACACACACACACACACACACACACACACACACATATTATACCCACACATCACCCTCTCTCTCTATCACTCCCACACACTTTCTCTGCATCTCTATCTCCATTCCTTTTTCTCCCTATACTTTCCCTCTCATTTTCTCTCACATGATGTGTACCACTCTCAATATATCTCCTTACCTACCCCTCTCTCCCTTCTCTACTATTTTTCCCTATCTCCCTCTCTCCCCATCCATATCTATATCTCTCTAATCAAGTATCTCCTCAATACCTCTACATATCCCTTATACTCTATTCCTCCCTCCCTCCCGTGATCCATCCCTCTATTTCCTTGTCTCTCACTCCCTTAGCCCCCTCCCATTTTCACATTCTCTCTTCTTCCCTCCATTTTATCTTTCATTACTTATCCTCTCTCTATCAACCCCTCTCTCCTTTCTTCCCTCCATTTTTTCTTCCATTACTTCAATTTTCCCATGTCTCCCCCACAAGTATCTCTCTCTCCCTCTCCCCCTCCCTCTCCCTCTCTCTCTCCCTCTCCTTCTCTCTCTCTCTCTCTCTCTCTCTCTCTCTCGCTCGCTCTAACTCTACCACTATATATCTCCCTCGCTCTCCGCCATGTTTATGTTTCTATCACACGTACTTCATTGATTGATCCTACTCTCTTTCCTTCTTTACATTTCTCTCTATTCCTCCCTCTATCCCTTTCTCTCCCCTCTCCCTATCTTTACCTTTATATATCACTCTCTCTCTCCATCCACCCCTATCTTCCTCTCACTTTATCCATCTCTATCACACTCTATGCTACTCTCTCTTATTTATCTCTCTCTCTTCCCTTATCTATCTATCTCTCCCTTTATCCACCTCCATACCCCCTACTCTCTCTCCCTATTTCACTTCCCACATCTCTGGCATCTTTTACTTTTATACCCCCACTATCTCTCTCTCTCCCCACTCTCTCTCCTCATCTCCTCATTGTTACATTTCCTCTTTCCATCCCTTCTCTCTGTCTATACCTCCAACCCATCACTCTCTATCTTCAGTACATATCTCTCCCTACATCTATATGTCCATCCATTTTTGTATCTCTCCCTCCCTCCCTAGCTCTCTCCCCCTTCGCTATCTTTCCCTCCTTCTCTTTATGCCCCATATCTACCCTACTAAGATAGTGCGAAACTAACAAATTTTTTTTTTAATCTTATTTAATTGTGTTTACCGTACCGAAACTATGGTCTTAACTTACCAGAACTATGGTCTTAATATATGTGCATATATTTTCATTTAGCCAAAGTTAAGTTTTGTACATCTATTTTGAACATTGTATAAATATCAATCATCATATTTATCCTAAACATAAGTATCAATGTATACATTTTTACGGTAGCTCCTAGAAGGATACCTTATTTTACTCCCTATCTCAAAACATGCTTATAAACGTTATCCATTGTAGCCATCACACAAGCAATGATAAAGCTCCCCACTCATCTAACTCTAGATTATATGTTAATATTATTTGTAATGTGATTACTATATCGTTATATGATAACCTTTGTAATGGGTCTATTCTATTTGACGTTATATTTATTTACCCCTTGCTATGCTAACTTATTCCCATCAAGGCTCAAGCCCCACTCTTGTGTGAATTTAAACTTTCTCCTTTTTCGATAATCATCCTACTCCTTCCTTGAAGATTAACCCCCCAATCGGTGTCCTCCACGTCTACCTCTATCACATGGATGGCATGTGACTCTTGTGACAATAGTTGGATGGTGGGAATGCCATGAGGCTTATCGAGGGTCATGATTGCTTGTCCAAAATCTAAACCCTTTTCAACTCCAACTTAGCGTTCACTATCCATCTTCTAGCATTTGGATTTTGGATAATATCCACGGGTCACGAATATACACGATTGTCGCATGTATCTGCCCATATTTCTTCAGGTAACCATTTCTTATTTCTATGGTGAACTTCGTGTTTTAGTTTTTCAGATACTCTGCATAGCCATGTCATATTCCGTAATAATCGTTTCAACTTCAGTTCCTACGGCTGCTTATGGAGTCTTTCGGCGCTACAACGTGGGGCCATTGAGGGAAAATCTTTTTATTGAGGTTGGTAAATACTTTCCCTACGAAATTTTGTTTTTTCGTTATTTCTATGGCTCTGCACGTTTCTTTGTTTAATACTGCGTATGCCCATGTTGTCAATTCTCTCTTACAGTGTCGACAGGTACTCACATCGATGTCGTGGTTACAAAGCTTGGACGATGGATGCGAAGTATGCCACAAATTGTTGGGGATTTTGGTTTATATGTTTAAAGGTAACTCTTCCCCATTTGAGTTCTTGTATTCTCGTACATACTCCTACCTTCTAGCCTTACATACTCACAATCACACAATTTTATTTCATGGATTTTTGGTAGCGAATTTGGCCTTAATTTTCCGCTGGTTTCTTTTCTGGTGGGGCTTATCTCGTGGTCTCATATTCTCGACCCCGTCATGCATTCAAAGTCTAGGTGGGGTTTCCTCTGTTCTGTTGTATATGAATATTTTTTAATTTCTAACTCCTATTATGGTTGATATGCCACGTCCTGGGCTGAATTTTTAACTTATCCACTTTGGTTGCGCATTTCTGGTATGCATAGGTCAACCGAGGATTTAAATGACCTAGCTTGGTGAATGAGTAACACCTCCTAATGGTAAGCTACAACATACCGTTTTATTGGTATTAGAGAGGCACTTGTCAATTCTAGGGTCATGCTAATTTACTTGTCCTGTCCCTCGATTCTTGGAAACTCTACTACTCGTTATTTTTCCTATATTTTTTTATTATATATATAGCTACAGAAAATTTCCATTACTAATGATGCCCTTCTTTCTTGAGTTTTGTGGCAGGTTGAGTGACCACCGACATTCTCCATTTCAGGTACGCTGTTGGCCCTTATTTTTTGGTTGGATTATTTATTTTCCTCCCTCACTATTGTTTTCTTTACGCCAATTCTGGCGTCCTGTAGGTTTGAAATATTATTTACTCTATCTACTTGTTTTCAGTCCATTTAGATTTTTGTTGTTTATTTCAATAATTAAAACTTTTGAATTAAGAAACCTATGAATTAACAAGCGTGCCCATATATGCATTATTTTATTTCCTATTTATCTCTTATTGCACCTCAATTGTTGAACTCATGTATGGTTAATCCAACCATCAGCCACACATTTTTTTTTTCTTACCATGGTTTTTGCTAATTTTTCGTTGTTGTTCAAATTGCAGATTACGCTTTCGATTTCTATTTTCAAGGTCTATATAACATTAGTTTCTTTACAAAAGCTTATTTTGTTTCATATTTACTTCTATTTTTACAACTGTTCTAGAGTTTTAATCTAATCTAAATAGAGATCTTCATTACAAGTAGCTCTATTTCGTTCTTACACAGCAAGTTCTATCACTTATATTCAGTGTCCACTGCTATTGCATCATACGAATCACATTTTTAATAGCGCAACATAACATTTTCCTATATTTGTGACTAGAATCACCTTATGCTTTGCGCTCGGATCTCACAATTAATGTATAAAAACTGTTATTCTCTTTACTATTCATGGTAACTGGTCAGAAATTGGTTCTCGGGTCAAATCATCATATGCATGTTCATATACTATTAAGGAATATATATAAACCTATATGATATGTTCGTTATAAGTACTTACCCACCTGATGCGATCGTCCGACTATTTTCTATCACCACAAATTGATAATCTTCAAAATCACAATGATTGCATAAACTTGAGACAATAAAACTTATTCTGAATCCCTTCTTCATAGTGACAAATCCAACTATTAATTAATTTAATATCATATTTTTTGAGCAGGAAAATCCCCTCTGTGGACAAAGGCGATCCCTCTATCCCTAGGGTGGGTCTAACAACAAGGGGACATGCTAGACTTATGAATCCCTAGCTTATAAATGAAAAACGAACCCGAACAGATATCCTACCTCGGTCCAATGATTTTGTCATGGCACATGGCAGTGATCCTTCGATCTTTGTCTTCACGTCTTGCGCTCCGTGTTGGTGGCGATGTGCGTCTGCACAAAGATCAACAAAACAAAGACAACATAAAACAATATACATTCATCTACAACTATTCAGCTAGTCAAGGAGAGCTAAACACTCTGCATATAATTAGAAACAAAGTTGGAACCAGAAACCACTCATGTATTAATGATAAAGAAAAAGAAGTTTACAACCTTATGCCTTGACGTTGCGGATGTCCTTTGACGGGTTCAGTCGGGGCACGTCTCAAGCATTCATTCGGGATTGGACTCGATGAGGCAATGGGCCTAAAATCTCTCTCGATGATAGATTCTTCTCTGCCTTCTTCTACACACCAGCTATAGTAATGACTGTTCAACTAGCTGAATTAATGTGAGGAAGAAGAATATATAGGAGAGGAGGAGGTGGTTTAGGATACCTCATAAGGTGGAGGAGAGCTCTATCCCTTTGGGGAGTTGCACAATTGTAGGAAATAACGAGCCAAAGGGAGGAAATCAACGTTATTTAGTCGAAAAAACCATGATGACTCCACTCACGAAGTTGTTAATCATGGAAACTTCATTTCTATTTTAAAAACTTTCAAAAACTAGCTTGGTGCAAGTTCCCTTCCGAAACAAAGCACCAAAGGGCACGGGGCCCAGTGTTAGTTTCTCCATGGGCGCAAGGCCATAACTGCCTACCAGCGTCGACCCAAAAGAATATGATTTTGAAGGTCTGCTTGATGAATGATCAACAAAGAATATGTTCTTAGCATGCCAAGGGATGCAATGACAATTATAGCAAGGTATGAAAATACACAGAAGTCACTGAAATGGTCCTCCAATATTCGGGGCGGGGATTGCAAGGATGGTGAAAAAATACTGTGTAATAGATGCCCCCTAAATCATGAGGTCTGAGAGAGAGGGAGGGGTGAAATGATTTATGAGAACATGCCCAAACCAAAATGTTGTCGTGGGAAGACCTGCAAGAACAAGTACGATTGATATCTCTGATATAGGAACATGTGGTATGGGCGCAACTATCCATAGTAGAGTACATATAAAAATAAGATTTGATGTATGGACGTAGCCATCCAGTAAGAAGGATCATCAAATAGATTCAGGTATGGTCATAGCCATCTAGTCAGAAGAGTCATGCATATAGTCATGATAAACAAAATTGTCTTGTAGCTTGGACTTTATCAAACAAAACCCAAGGTCTTGCGCTTCATCTCAACCTGAATAAATACAAATTCAAGCATGTTAATGGATGAGTTGCACTCAAACATGCAATAAAATCCCCTGATTACCAGCCAATGATGATAGTTGTTAACAGGTGTGAGAGAAACCACCAATAATGAAAATGGTCCTCAAGGTACCACTAGTACAATTCACAGTATGTGAACAGTGAGATGACGCCAAAAACTCATGAAATCACTCGATTGAAGGCCAATCATAATAACTTATCATTGAATGCGAAGAAATTGTCATTGAGGCATGCAAACTCTAAGGTACCAGAAGGGAGTCTCTAGATCATCTTCCTTGATAATGAGCTGAAGTTGACAGGAAGTGACCCGTTGAAGGAGGGCCATATTGTTTCCCACATCGTTGACACGAGACAGAGGAATAATATGATAGTGAATCAGGACCAAACAACGGATAAGGAGTTGAAAAATGTAGAAGGAAAATTCTTTTGAACATATTGGCGACATGAATCTAGAATTTGGAAATATTTGACATCAAGGGATCTGAGGTCATGATGACGTGGAAAATAGTAGATGAGAGGTCAAAACAAATAACCAAAACCCATTGATGCAAAATGATGAATGTGGGATATCCCCAACCTGACATGAACTGCAGACAAGTGTCATGTTCAAGAGTGACATACTGCCGAAATGACTTAGAAATGGTTCCATTTCCCCCCACCATTTCTAGCGAGTACCTCAATTATTTTTTGAACAAGCTTTAAAGAGATAGCACATGCTTGTCATATAAGTTTTTCCTTCAGACAAATGCATCCTAGTAAATTTTATGAGCCCTAGGAAGGAGGAACTCGGTAACGTCATGGTGATGGTTTCCTATGTCATTTAGGTTTAACGATTATGACAAAGGAAGAACTCGGTGTCTTTTCATGTTTAGAGAGTTTGAAAAGAAGTGGAACATAAAACTCTAGTGGATCCCTTTTCGTAGGTATTCTCACAGAGCCAAAAAGGTAGAAAACAATATCTAGGAGAACCTCTTAGTCACGATTGGCTAAGGTATTACTTTTTCGTAAATAATCTGTCCCAACTTGAAAAATGAGTAAACGTACATTGGGAAGATGACATTTCACAGCCTTTAACGAGTTCAAAATGATAAGACTCTCGAAAATATTTTCATTTTTAGAGAGTGAGAAAAGTGTTGAATGATGACTCCAGGGGGTGACTATTTCATGTTTTTACCGAGTCCAAAAAAGTAATAAAATACAACTCGTCACTTCACCATCATCATGTTTAGGACCTGTTGCACACAATAAACAAACGTAAAACCCATTTTTCAAGATAAAATATTAAAATAATCGAAAAAATCTTAAAAACATAATCATGGTTTCGAAAAGGTTATAAAATGAAATAAATAGTAAAAATAAATTACTTTTCTCCTTTTCACCTTATTGTGAGAATTTTACCATTTTTAACTGTGACCTTGTGGAGCTCACAATAGGAAATCCATGAGGCCATTCACAGATATGTTTTCTCTAGGTAAGAGCTCTCAAATGTCTGTACATTTTAAACTACGTTTTATGTCCTTCATTCTTAATTTTTGATGCATTTGGGGTGATTTTGTGAAAGATTGGGCATAGTGGTCAGTGCGGTTTCTAGGCACAGAGTCACGCCGACCCACGTAAAATTCTAAAGGGGAGACAAAAATTGGTGCCGCTGTTTGTAAGAAATCAAAGCCAATTGCTGCGGCCACAACTGCATGAAAAATCTCCTAAATAGTCTAATTTAAACAGTTCAAATGTTAATTATGTGACTAATAGAAGCCTATATTATGGTTTTGCAAGTAACTAAAGCTAAAAGTGTCATTGAATGGAAAGAAGGAGAACACGGGGAAGAAGATGAACAAGCAATGAGAAATGAGAGATGCATGGATGTGCTGAGAGATTGTGGGCTCTTGAAATTATTCCTAGCACCGTGTCTATGAGATCAGCTAGAATTAATACAATATTTGATCAGTGTGTGGGACACTGATCGAGAAAGGTTTATGATTCATGATCAATAGTTAGAGATAGAAGTATCTGCCATATATTTTATCACTGGATTCTCATGGAGGAGAGAAAAACCAATCATGATAAGTTCTCCACCCATGGATGAGAGCATGGGCATGTTATTAGACAGAGTTTGCTCAGGAGCAAAGAAAGGATAGAAGAGCGGGCAAATAGATATTTAGAAAATACCTAATTTGGCATTAAAGGTAGTTCCACCCTCTATAACATGAGCCATTAGGTCTAAGGCCCCTCATGAAGCTATAAAAACAAAACTTCAACTTGTCGTAGATCATATGAATCCAACCATTTTCAACTAGGTGGAAGCCGTAACAATAAAACTCAAGCACCAGTTAACAAAGTGCAAGAATGAAAAGCTAAAACAATTCTAATATAGGTCCATATTGATATTGTTCATCTTAGAATGGTTGTTGATATTTTAATTCCAGGAGGTGATAGTACCTACACCACTAGCAAGAGAGCCATAGATGGTTAGTTCAGCGAAGTTGATGCTTCGATCAGGACGTGATCAACATATGTCATGAAAGACGGAATTCTTCGATTGGCTCCATGGAAAACTCATCATCATAGAGGACTGGCCGTATATCGACACCAATTTCATGGGTGATTCGGACCTTCCACTCCTCAAAGGAGAGGATAAGGATGAAGCATTGGGTAAAAACCCATTTTTGGATTTTGATGAATATTATGATATTTTTATTTATATATTTTCTTATTATTTACCCATGCAATGCATATGTTGGCCCAGATATACCTGCAGGAATGTCCCCAATAGCACAGAGGGTCCCACATGATTTCGAGGCAGCCCCTCAAGCTGAGGGAAGCGAGGAAGAGGAGATCACGTGCAACTTGGAGGGACAAACAAGTGGTATCCCCGATTACGTGAGATTCGAGGATGTTCCTCATGTGTATCATAGGCACGCTAATGTAGGGGTGTCTAACCGCATTCACCATTTACTGAGGTGGCTTGTGCATGTAGTGACATGCTATCATGAGCATCATGCTGATTAGGTGCTTAGGCTTTATTTCTACATATTTTTTAGAGACATGATGTTTTAGGATGTAACCAAAATGCACATATTTTTTGAACTTATGATGCGCGTGCATGCAAACAATTGATATATATATATATATGTGTGTGTGTGTGTGTGTGTGTGTGTGTGCTTATTTTCATGTTTAAATGTTAGTATGTGATGATGCTTTTAAAAATTATGCAAATGTCTATCTAATACAATATTGGCTACTGCATCAGTTAACACATTCATTCTTCTAGGAATATGGTGATCTATGATATTATCAAAAATCCTTTCTAATAAATCAACATGCAAATAAAACCTTAAAATCTGAGAATTTCTAACATAGTAATGCCCATTAAGCTGGAGAACAACATGCTGAGAGTCTAGGTTCACAATTAGTTCATGGATGTCGAGAGCAATGGCTTTGGTTAAGAGTTCAATGACGAAATTGTATTCAGTGACATTATTGGTTGTTCGTCCTAGACAAATACCTTGAAAGTCTATCAACTTACCATTAGGATCATAAATCACCTAGGCTACGGAAGATAGATTCTGGGTACTGAAGGAGGCACCATCCACGAAACTGACATAAGGAGTGGCAAACATCTGCATAGTAAGAAATGATATAATAAGCAAGAAAAAATTTCTCACAAAGCACACCAAGCCAAAAAATGTACAAAAATGAAAACACACTTCTGTACAAAAGGACATTTATGAGAAACTCATGCACAGTATTTTTTGAGGTACAACCCATTTATGGGCTGATTCAAAGGATATCCTTCATATTCAATTAGCTCATAAGCCCTATTATGCAAAATTATCTTAACAATATGGGGTCCATGCCACATGGGTTCGAATTTTCCTGCCCCCATCCTATCATGAGTTTGGTCATAAAAGAGGACTAGGTCTCCTTATACAAAGGTACGAGGGGAAAAATTTCGATCATAATGAGCTTCGACCCGCTTTTTCTGTGCTACTATGACTAGAGCATCAAAGCGACGAGTTTCATCTAACCTCTCCAAATATAGAAGACACTCTTCCTCCGATGACGTATTAGGCATTAATTCAATAACTATCTAGAGAGAAGGGATTTCGCATTCAATCAGAAGGGTAGCTTCCAGACCATAAACAAGTTGTAATGGAGTGAATCCGATTGCATCCTTCACCGAGGTTCGGTAAGCCCAAATTGCTGAAAAAAACATGAGATGCCAGTTGGACTTGTGCATCCCAATCGTATGTTGAAGCATAGTGACTAGAACTTTGTTCACGGCTTCAGCCTGGCCATTGGTCTGAGGGTAGTACGACATTCAGCTATTGTGACGCAGACAAAAATTAGAAGTCAACTCAGCCATTATGTAATGGTGGAAATGAGAGTCGTGATCGGTGACAATGGCTTGAGGGACACCAAACTTGGTAATCACATGATTGAAAAGAAATTGTGCAGTCGTCTTACCGTTAGCTGCGAGTGTAGGCATTGCTTTAGCCCATTTAGTGAAGTAGTTCATGACTACGATAAGATAAGCATGCCCCCGTCTGAGTGAGGGTTACACGTCATAAAATTTATGCCACACTTCACAAAGGGAACAATGGTAATGGCAAGATGGATGTGTGTGGGTGGCGCGTGCATCTTGCACTGGTAAATCTGGAAATCGTGACACTTACGGACAACGAAAATGTAGTCTTTAAAAATAGTAGGCTAGAAATATCTAGCACAAAGGATTTTTTGTGTAGTAGCATATCCAGACATGTGACCACCACAGGCGCCAGAATGGTAGTCATTGAGGACTTTTTCAGCCTCCTCGAGGGTTAAACACCAGCAGAGAACGGAATCAGATCTGATGTGGTATAGAGTATCTCCAACTATGCAATAAGGTTGGGAATGATGACAGATACGCCAATGAGCATCCTTCGTCAACTCGTATCGGATGGTGGAAGTTTGGAGATAGACGGTGATATCACCGTACCATGGATCGAGGGTGCTAATGAGAAAAAGAGTATCATATGAAATGAATTCCTTAGAACCAGAGGGAGAAGAGGCAGATGGTTAAGAGAAAATAAAATCGACAAAAACCAATGATTTATTTGTTTTGGTGGTAGTGAGTTCCAAATCAAACTCTTGGAGGATAAAAATCCACTTCGAGTATTTTTCCCCCAACAATTGTCGAGTTAATATATAATTCATGGGGCTGCAATAAGAAATCACGATTATTGTGTGAAGTATAATATAATGGCGAAAATGTTGGATGGCTTGAACATCTGCCAACACCAATTTATTGACATGTGCGAAATCTATTTCGGTATTGAGAAGATTGCAGCTTAAATAATAAATGACGTGCTCGTCACCATCATCATCATCCTGTACCATAACGATGGAAATAGTTATAAATGTGGTAGCCAAGTAGAGGGAATAATCACGATGATAATTGGGTGGACATAAAAGAGGAGCATTGATAAGAAATGTCTTCAGTGCATCAAAATATTTTTGGGCAATCTCATCCCAAAGGAAGGGGACGCCTTTCTTAATAAATCGCGTGAACCCTTTGGCCACTTCAGCATAGTTCGGTATAAAACGGCACATGAAATTAGCTTTCCCTTGCAAACTGTGCAACTGATGTAAATAGGAAGGGGAGGGGAGATTGATAATAACTTCGAGCTTAAGAGGGTTGAGACGAATTCTATCTTTAGAAATGATAAACCCAAGGAGTCTACCAGAATTAATGCAGAAGACACACTTATGTGGATTGAGCCTAATGTTTTAGTGTCTAAAATGAAGAAATATTTGATGGAGATAATTTGGGTGGTCTTTACGCTTAGCGGAACGATCCATAAGGTCATCCAAGTAAGTTTTCATGGCAGGATAAGTACGGATCTCATGCACAACTATACTCAGATTGATGCTAGGAATTTCTTTGAAGGACCAAGCGAAAACGTCTCAAAAATATCGGAAGAGAAAAATACAGACCTCAACATCATCAGGAGAAATGGTCACCCCAATGTGGATGTTCTTGATAACCTCAAGTTTAACGATGATGCCAATAGGCATTGTTTGCATAATGTTTCCTAGCTTACCTTTCATGAAAACTTCATGTGTCAAGATGGGTGTTTGAAGTGGATGGGAAGGGGCTTGGAAAGGGAATTTATCAAGACATGTAGACATGACCCCAAGGGTAGGTAGAAAGGAGGAATGATGATGACCATCATCACGAGGATAATCCTCAAGAGACATGGTTTCCACGATGGCCTCATCAGTGGGAAGTATCTCATTCAAGGGGTTAGGAGAATTTGAAGCATCGAGCCAAGAAGATTGAGAATACATGTCAAGAGACACACTCAAAGGAGTATTATCATATGGAGGAAGGGCTAAAGCCGAAATAATTTCACAATAATAATTTTTTATTGGGCTTAACAACATCGCGTCACCAAATGCATCAATCTTCTCGGAAGAAGGGATGATCCATGGATCAAAAGACATGGAGATCATATTAACCTGAGCAGTATTGGGTGGAGGAAGAGAAAAAATACCCATAAGGGTAGGATATTTGAAAAGTATCTGCCCTATGCTCTCATAAGGCACAGGAATATGATCTACATATGGAACATTGCTCTCAGAGGACGCGGAAGTGAAAAAGGACAACTGATCGACAATGATGATCTTTCCTTCATGTGGAAATCGAGGAAAACGAAAGAGATTGGACAGGATGCATAGATAATTTTGAATACAACTACGGCCAAGGAGAATATTATAATTGAGCTTGGCATCGACGACTTCAACCTCAATGTTAACTGTTTTCCCTTCCAACGTGATAGGTAAACTGAGAAGAACATGAAGAGGGTGAGATTCCCTTCCATCAAAAGATTCTAAATTGTTTGGAGAATGACTGAGGTTTGGAGAACCAATGGCTTTCCAGCATGCATAAGACATGATGCAAGTAGATGCACTCTCGTCCACGAGTGCTCGATGGATATTACTTCCATTAATCCCAACTTGGATAATCAATGAAATCTAGTGAGGCAGACGAGGAACAAAATTTTCCAAATCGAAAGTGATAAGGATGGAATTAGCGAGGTCAACCCCTCCGATGGTGGATAGCAAAGCCTTGCGTTGTGATGGAAAACTCTGAAGTACTTCCAATGCAGATATAATGGATGGTGCCTAAGCCAAATCTTCAACAATACAGTAATGTTGAGCAACACAATCATTTGGGTTATAGGAAGACTTTCGGAGTACACTTTTTGAATGTGGCCATACAACGGGCTCAAGTCTAGGCCTTTCAATGTGAAGAGAGCCAAAAGCACACGGGGGTGGAGGACCATCAGAGATCTCTTTCCCTGCTACCTGACGTAGTTGGGTATAATCTTTCGATCTGGTAGTAATAGAGACGGTTGCAACACCATACATCATGAAAAACTGAGAGCCAAATAGGGTGGAGGACTGAGGTTTCTCCACCATCTGAGTTTGCTATTATGGGAATGGTTCTTTAAGAACTGTTGCCGAGCCTTGAGTACCTTTGATCACTTGACTCACCTTGGCCCATCATGGAGAGTCCTTGGTGTAATGCTCATAGTCACAAATAAAATAAGTGTACTTTGGTCTACGTTTTGAAAAATCATCAGCAATAGGTTTCGGAGAATCCTGTTTCAGGGTATCAACTTTGGCCTTGCCATTACCCTTATTCTTACCTTTGAAAGCTTTATCTACCAGGGCATATTGGACGACATCCACTTTTTCAGTCTTACCAAGATTTAGAGGTGGCTGAGAAGTAGTGCCATTGGAAGAAATAGCTTTTTGATTTGCAAGATTCGAGGAAGGCTTACGAGAATTATGAGACACAGAACCAATGATACCCTCGATAGATGGCATCACCGATGCTTTGGTAGTTCCATGTCATGGAGAATTGGGCAGGATTTCATACAACGTGCCATATTGAAAGTACACGAGATCGAGGTACTGGGCACGAGCGATGGCTTATTCCTCAGTAACACATGCCCCCACAGTGATGTCCTTAGCAATAAAACCGATAAAAGAGGTAGTGAACAAATGAGTCAGAAGTTGATCATGAATCTCAAACTTGATCAAACAACAATGCCGCCTACATTCATGAATATGATCAGAGATATGAGTAGCCCGATCCTATTTCAAGGATGTTAGGAGAGGTGTCCTAGTTTTATAAAGAACTGGTAACTAACTAAAAGTGCATGAGAAATTCCATGGAAAGAGAGTTGAAATCTTCAAAGATGTCGGAGAGCTCAATACACCACTTTTCAGTGGAACCAGTGAGAGTCCTTTGAAAAATACGTAGTCAAATTGAATCGTCAACGCAAGAGTTAGAGGAGCACCAAAGATGTTATGTCATAAAATGTGCTTGGGGGTCTTCTCCGGAATTGCCTTCAAATTTGGGACAATTTCTAGGGATTTTGGTAGGAACTGGGGGCCAATATGGATTATGAAGGATAGGATAATTTGTCAACTTTGACACATCAGGCAGTTCCAGTGTAGCAAGAAATGGAAATTTTGGATTGAAAGGCATCGTAGGCCTTTGATAGAGACCAGTATTGGGATTCCAACCAAGTTGGGAAAATGACTGACCCCATATGTTATGTCCCAAAGGATTTTATCCATGGGGGTTATAATTCTAATGATTCTTCCCATATACCAATTGAGGACCAGGATATTGATTCTAAGGAACCACTAAGGTCCGGTTTGAGCAACATATGGGTTTTGTTGCAGAATTTAAACAGTGTCTTGGGGTGGACCTTGTAAAATCGAAGGTTGACCTTGAGGAATAAAAGGTGGGCCCTGAGACTGCACAGGTTGCCCCTAGGGTGCAGGTTGACTTGGATACTGAGGTTGAAAAGGCGGTCCCTGGGGTGTAGGTTGGCCTAGATGTTGGGGTTGGATAGGCTGTCCCTGGGGTGCAGGATGGCCTAGATGCTGAGATCCACCAGGTTTCCTCTATGGTACAGGTTGGCATGATGGTTGAGATGAGCCAGGTTTTCCCTGAAAATTAGGCTGGCCCGACTAAGTAGTAGAGCGTTGACCTTGATGTACAAAAGTTGGGCCTTGTTGAACTTAAGGCTGGTTTTGTTGCAAAAAAGGTTTTCCCCCAAAAGAATAGATTTTTCCCTGAGGAGAATAAGGTTCTCCTTGTTGATTGTAAGGTTGACCATTAGGACCATAGCGTTGTCCCTGTTGGACTGAAGGTTGTCCCTGAGAGGGTTGTCCTTGTGGACCATAGGGTTTTCCTTGTAGGAACGTAAACTAGTTGAGGTTAATCGTTACCTATGGCATTTGAATATACAATGGTCCTTGTGGAATGGGACAAGAAGAGAAATGGAAATACGACATAATTTGAACATACAAGAAAAAATCTAAATGAATCAACGAGAAATGACAGACACACTGACTCCCATCTTGGTCGCCAATTTGTTGAGCGGGAAAATCCCCTCTACGGACAGAGGCTATCCCTCTAGCCCTAGGGTGGGTCTAGAAACAAGGGGACATACTGGACTCTTGAATTCCTAGCTTATAAATGAAAAATAAGCCGGAAGAGATATCCTAGCTCGGTCCAATGCTTTCGTCGTGGCACGTGGCAACGATACTTCAATCTTTGTCTTCACGCCTTGTGCTCTGTCGTGGTGGTGATGTTCACGCATCTGCACAAAGATCAAACAAACGATGCCAACATACAAGAAAATACATTCATCTATAACTATTCAGCTATTCAAGGAGAGCTAAACACTTTTCATATAAATAGAAACAAAGTTGGAACTAGAAACCACTCATGTATTAATGATAGAGAAAAATAATGTTACAACCTTATGCCTTGATGTTGTGGATGTCCTTTGATGGGTTCAGTTGGGGTGTGTCTCAAGCATTCTTTCGGGATTGGACTCAATGAGGCAATGGGCTTAAACTCTCTCTTGATAATGGAGGTGGTTTGGGATACCTCATAAGGTGGAGGAGAGCTCTATCCCTTTGGGGAGTTGCACAATTGTAGGAAACAACAAGCCAAAGGGAGGGACTCGACGTTATTCAGTCTAACAAACCATGATGAATCCGATCACGAAGTTGTTAAGCATGAAAACTTAATTTCTATTTTAAAAAACTTAAAAAAACAACTTGGTGTGGGTACCCTTATGAGAAAGAGCGCCAAAGGGCATAGGGCCCAGTGTTAGTTTCTCCATGAGCGCGAGGCCATAACCGCGTACCAGCGTCGACCCAAAATCACATTTTTTTGAAGGTCTGATCGAGGAATGATCAACAGAGAATATGTTCCTGACATGCCAAGGGATGCAATGACACTTATAGAAAGGCATGAAAATACAAAGAAGTCATTGAAATGGTCCTCCAATATTTGGGATGGGTATTGCAGGGACGGTGACAAAATACTGCATCACAGATGCCCCCTAAAGCATGAGTTCTGGGAGAGAGGGAGGGGTGAAATGCTTTATGAGAACATGCCCAAACCTAAATGTTATCATGGGAAGACCTGCAAGAACAAGTACAACTGATATCTCTGATATAGGAATATGTGGTATGGATGCAACTATCCATAGTAGAGTACATATAAAAATAAGATCTAAGATATCGACGTAGCTATCTAGTAAGAAGGATCATCAAATAGACTCAGGTATGGTCGCAGCCATCTAGTCAGAAGAGTCATGCATATAGTCATGATAAACCAAATTGTCTTGCAGCCTATATTTTATCAAACAAATCATAGGGTCTTGCGCTTCATATTAACTTGAACAAGTACAAATTCAAGCATGCGAAAGAATGAGTTGAACTCGAACATGTGAGAAAATCACTTGATTACCAGCCAATGATAAAAGTTGTTAAAAGGTGTGAGAGAAACGACCAATAATGACAATGGTCCTCAAGGTACCACTAGTACAATTCATAGTATGTGAACAGTGAGATGAAGTCAAACACCAATGAAATCACTCGATCGAAGGCCAATGATGAGAACCTTTTGTTGAATGCGAAGAAATTTCCATCGAGGCATGCAAACTCTAAGGTACCAGAAGGGAGTCTCTAGATAACCTTCCTGGATAATGAGCTGAAGTCAACATGAAGTCACCCATCAAAGGAGGGCTATAGTGTTTCCCACATCGTTGACACGAGACAGAGGAATAATATGATTATGAATCAGTACCAAACAAAGGATAAGGGGTTGAAAATTGCAGAAGGAAACTCCTCTTGAACATATTGGTGACACGACTCTGGAATTTGATAGTATTTGACATCAAGGGATCTGAGGTCATGATGACATGGAAGATAGCATATGAGAGGTCAAAATAGATAACCCAGACCCGTGGATGCAAAATGAAGAATGTGGGATGTCCCCAGCCTGACATGAACTGCATACAAGTGTCATGTTCAAGAGTGACATACTGCCGAAACGACTTAGAATTGGTTCCATTTTCCCCCACCATTTCTAGCGAGTACCCCAATTATTTTTTGAAAAATATTTTAGGGGATAGAATATGCTTGTCATATAAGCTTTTCCTTCGGAAAAATCCATCCTAGTATGTTTTACAAGCCCTAGGAAGGAGGAACTCAGTAACGTCATGGTGATGATTTCCTATGTCATTTAGGATTAACGATTTTGACAATGGAAAAACTTGGTGTATTTTTATGTTTAGAGAGTTTGAAAATAAGAGGAAGATAAAACTATAGTAGGTCCCTTTTCGTAGGTATTCTCACAGAGCCGAAAAGGTAGAAAAAAATATCTGGGATAACCTCTTAGTAGTGATTGGCTAAGGTATTACTTTTTCGTAAATTATCTGTCCCATCCTGAAAAATGGGTAAACGTATATTGGGAAGATGGTGTTTTAGAACCTTTAATAAGTTATAAATGACAAGAGTCTTGACAATATTTTCAATTTTAGAGAGTCAGAAAAGTGCTGAAAGATGAATCCAGGGGGTGACTATTTCGTGCTTTTACTGAGTCCGAAAAAGTAATAAAATACAACTTGTCACTTCACCATCATGATGTTTAGGACCTGTTGCTGCACAACAAACAAACCTAAACAAACCAAAAACCCATTTTTTGAGATAAAACATTAAAATAATTGAAAAATAAGCTTGAAAACGTAATTATAGTTTCGAAAAGGTTATAAAATGATAGAAATAGTAAAAATAAATTACTTTTATCCTTTTCACCTTCTTGTGACCATTTTATCATTTTTTACTATGATCTTGTGGAGTTGACAATAGGAAATCTAGGAGGCCATTCGAAAATATTTTTTCTCTAGGTAAGATCACTCAACTTTCCGTACATTTTAAACTACATTTTATGTCCTCCATTCTTAATTTTTGATGCATTTGGGGTGATTTTGTCAAAGATTGGGCGTAGCGGTCGGTGCGGCTTCTAGGCACGAAGTCGCACCGACCTGCCTAAAATTCTAAAAGGGAGATGCTAATTGGTGCCATTGTTTGCAAGACATCAACTCCAATCACCGCAACCACAATTGCATTAAAAAATCCTAAATAGTCTGATTTATATAGTTCAAATGTTAATTATGTGCCTAATAGAAGCCCAAATTATGGTTTTGTAGGTAATTAAAAGCCAAAATGGTCATTGAATGGAAAGAAGGAGAACACAGGGAAGAAGATGAACAAGCCATGAGAAATGAGAGATGCATGGATGCACTAAGATACTGTGGGCTCTTGAAATTCTTCCTAGCACCGTCTCTATGAGATCAGCTAGAATTAATACATTATTTGATCAGTGTGTGGGACACTGATTGAGAAAGGTGTATGATTCATGATCAAGAGTTGGAGATAGAAGTATCTGACATATATTTTATCACTGGATTCTCACAGAGGGGAGAAAAATAAATCATGATAGGTTCTCTGCCCATTGGTGAGAGCATGGGCATGATAATAGATAGAGTTTTCACAGGAACAAAGAAAGGATTGAAGAGTGGGAAAATAGATATTTAGACAATACCTGATTTGGCATTAAAGGTAGTGCCGCACACTATAACATGAGCCATTGGATTTGAGGCCCCTCATGAAGCTATAAATACATAGCTTCAACTTGTAGTATATTGTATGAATCCAACCATTTTCAACTGGCCAGAAGCTGTAACAATAAACCTCAAGTGCTAGTTAACAAAGTGTGAGAATGACAAGCTAAAACAATTTGGATACAGTTCCATCTTGATACTGTTCATCTTAAAATGGTTACCAATATTTCAATGCTAGGAGGTGATAGTACCTACACTACTAGCACGAGAGCCATAGATGGTCTGTTGGGCAGAGTTAATGCCTTGATCAGGAGGTGATCAACATATGTCATGGAAGCCATAATTCTTCGATTGGCTCCATGGACAACTCATCATCATAGAGGATTGGACATATACCAGCACCAATTTCATGGGTGATCCGGACCTTCCGCGCTTTCAAGGAGAGGATTAGGATGAAGCATTGGGTAAAAACCCATTTTTGGATTTTGATGAGTATTATTATTTTTTTGTTTATATATGTTCTGATTATTTATCCATGTAATGAAGATGTTGGCCTAGAGAGACCTATAGGAATGTCCCCAATAGCATGAATGGTCCCACATGATTTCGAGGCAACCCCTCGAGGTGACGGAAGCGAGGAAGAGGATATTGTGCTCAACTTGGAGGGACTAACAAGCGGTATCCCAAATTACATGAGATTCCAGGATGTTCCTCGTGCATATCACATGCACACTACTGCAGGGGTGTCTAACCGCATTCACCATTTACTAAGGTGGCTTGTGCATGCAGTGACATGGTATCATGAGCATCATGCTGATTAGGTGCCTAGGATTTATTTCTGCATATTTTTTAGAGACCTTATGTCTCGGGATGTAACCAAAACGTACATATTTTTTGAACTTATGATGCATGTGGATGCAAAAAATAAATAAATAAATATATATATATATATATGATTATTTTCATGTTTAAATTTTATTATGTGATGATGCTTTTAAAAATTACGCAAATGTCTATCTAATACAATATAGGCTATTGCATCAGTTAACACATTCATTCTTCTAGGAATATGTTGATATGTGATATTATAAAAAATCCTTTCTAATAAATGAACAAGCAAGTACAACCTTAAAATATGATTATTTATCATAGTAATGCCCATTAAGCTGGAGAACAAAAAGCTGAGAGTCTAGGTTCGCAATTAGTTCATGAATGTTGAGAGTAATGGCTTTGGTTAAGAGTTCAATGATGGCACTGTATTTAGCAACATTTTTGGTTGTTCATCCTAGACAAATACCTTGAAGGTCTATCAACTTATCATTAGGATCATAAATCGCCCAGGCTGCAGAAGACAAATTCCGGGTACTGCAGGAGGCACCATCCATGAAACTAACATAAGGAGTGACAAACATCTACACAGTAAGAAACAACATAATAAGCAGGAAAAATTTTCTCGCAAAACATGCCAAGCCAAAAAATGTACAAAAATGAAAACACACTTATGTACAAAAGGACATGCACGAGAAACTCATGCATAGTATTTTTTAAGGTACAACCCATTTTTGGGGTGACTCAAAGGATAGCCTTTACAGTTAATTAGCTCATAAGCCCTATTCTACAAAATTATCTTAACAATATAGGGTCCATGCCACATGGGTTCAAATTTTCCTACCCCCATCTTATCATGAGTTTGGTCATACAAGAGGACTAGGTCTCCTTCTACAAAGGTACGAGGGGAAACTTTTCGATCAAAATGAGCTTTGACCCACTTTTTCTATGCTAATATGAATAGAGAAACAATGTGGATAGTTTCATCTAACCTCTCAAAATATAGAAGATACTCTTCCTCCGACAATGTATTAGGCATTAATTCAACAACTATCTTGAGAGAATAGATTTCGCATTCAATCATAAGGGTAGCTTCCAGACCATAAACAAGCTGTAATGGAGTGAATCTGATTGCATCCTTCACCGAGGTTCGGTAAGCCCAAAGAGCTGAAAACAACATGAGATGACAGTTGGACTTATGCATCCAAATTGTATGTTGAAGCATAGTGACTAGAACTTTGTTCACGGCTTCAGCCAGGCCATAAGTCTGAGGGTAGTGCAACGTTGAGTTTTCGTGATGCAGGCACAACTTAGAAGTCAACTTAGCCATCATGTAATGGAAAAAATGAGAGCCGTGATCGGTGAAAATGGCTTGAGGGACACCAAACCTAGTAATCACATGATTGAAAAGAAATTGTGTAGTCATCCTACTGTTAGTTGTGAGCGTAGAAATTTCTTCGGCCCATTTAGTGAAGTAGTTCATGGCTATGATAAGATAAGCATGAAACTTGGCTGAGTGAGGGTTACACGTCATAAAATTGATGCCCCACTTCATAAAGGGAACACAAATAATTATAGGATGGATGTGTGTGGGTGGCGCGCGCATCTTCCACTGGTAAATCTGGAAATCGTGACACTTATGGACAACGACAATGAAGTCTTTAAAAATATTAGGTCATAAATATCTAGCATGAAGGATTTTTTGTTTAGTAGCATATCCAGACATGTGACCATCACAGGTAGCACTCCTCAAGGGTTAAACACTTATGTGGATTGAGCCTAATGTTATAGTGTCTGCAATGAAGAAATATTTGACAGAGATGATATCTGTGGTTTTTACGCTTAGCGGAATGAGCCAGAAGGTCATCCATGTAAGTTTTCATGGCAGGATAAGTAGGGATCTCATGCACAACTATAGTTAGATTGATGCCAGGAATTTCTTTGTAGGACCAAGAGAAAACATCTCGAAACTCTTGGAAGATACTAGTATAGACCTCGATATAATCTGGAGAACCAATCACTGAAATTTGGATGTTCTCGACA
This sequence comes from Pinus albicaulis, assembly GCA_034641835.2. Taxonomy (NCBI): domain Eukaryota; kingdom Viridiplantae; phylum Streptophyta; class Pinopsida; order Pinales; family Pinaceae; genus Pinus; species Pinus albicaulis. Next base: position 213,883 of record JAXQQM020067497.1, read on the forward strand.
ACCCCTGGTCTAACAGAGATGTCAATAGGCATCATTTGCGTAATTTTTCCTAGCTTACCTTTCGCAAAAACTTCATGTGTCAAGATGGGTGTTTGAAGAGAATGGGAAGGAGCTTGGGAAGGGTATTTCTCAAGACAAGTAGACATGGCCCCAAGGGTAGGTATAAAGGAGCAATGATGATGACCATCGTCCCAAGGAGAATCCTCAAGAGACATGGTTTCCATGATGGCCTCATCAGTGGGAAATGTCTCATTCAAGGGGTCAGGATAATCTGAAGTGTTGAGCCAAGGGGATTGAGAATATGTGTCAAGAGACACACTCAAAGGAGTATTATCACAGGGAGGAAGGGCCAAAGCTGAAATAAGTTCACAATAATAAATTTGCATTGGGATTAATGACATCGCGTCACTAAAAAAATCAATCTTCTCGGGAGAAGGGATGATCCACGGATCAGAAGACATGGAGATCATATTGACCTGAGAAGTATTGGGTGGAGGAAGAGAAAAAATACCAATAAGGGAGGGATATTTGAAAATTCTCGGCCCTATGCTCTCATAAGGCATAGGAATATGATCTACATATCGAACATTGCTCTCGGAGGACATGGAAGTGAAAAAGGACAACTGATTGACAGTGATGATATTTCCTTCATGTGGAAATCGAAGAAAACGAAAGAGAGTGGACGGGACGCATATCATAGCGTGAATACAACTACAACCAAGGAGAATATTATTATTGAGCTTGGAATCAACGACTTCAACCTCAACATTAACTGTTTTCCTTTCCAACGTGATAATTAAACTGAGAATAACATGAAGAGGGTGAGATTCCCTTCCATCAAAAGCTTCTAAATCATTTGGAGACTGATTGAGGGCTATAGAACCAATGGCTTTCCAACATGCATAAGACATGATGCAAGTATATGCACTCTCCTCCACGACCGCTCGATGGATATTATTTCCACTAATCCCAACTTGGATAATCAATGAAAGCTGGTGAGGGATATGAGGAACGAAATTTTCAAAATCGAAAGTGATAAGACTGGAATCAGCGGGGTCAACCCCTCCGATGGTAGGTAGAAAAGCCTTCCATTGTGACAGACAAATCTGAAGTACTTCCAATGAAAACATAACATATGGCGCCTGAGCCAAAATCTTCAACAATACTGTAATGTTGAGCAACACAGGAATTTGGCTTATAGGAAGACTTTCATATTACACCTTTGGAAGGTGGTCGTACAATGGGCTCAGGACTGGGCCTTCGAATATGAAGAGGGCCAAAAGCACACGCGGAAGGAGGACCATCAGAGGTCTCTTTCCCTGCTGCTAGACATGGTTCAATATAATCTTTCAATCTAGTAGCAATAGAGACAGGTGGAGCACCATGCATCATGAAAACCTGAGAGCCAAAAGGGGTTGACGACTGAGGTTTCTCCACCATCTCAGTGTGTTGCGATGGGAATAGTTCTTTGAAAACTCTTCGATTTCCTTGAGTGACTTTGATCAGTCGAATCACCTCGGCCCGTTGTGGAGAGTTCTTGGTGTAATGCTCATTGTCACAAATTAAATAAGTGTACTTTGGTTTACGTTTTGAAAAATCATCAGCACTAGGTTTCGGAGAATCCCGTTTTGGGGTATCAGTGTTGGCCTTGCCTTTACCCTTATTCTTACCTTTGAAAGCTTTATCTACCAGGGAAGATTGGAAAACATCCACTTTTGCGGTCTTAGCAGGATTTAGAGGTGGCTGAGAAGCAATATTATTGGAAGAAATAGATTTTTGATTTGCAGGATTCAAGGAAGGCTTATGAGAGAGCTTAGACATAGAACCAATGATACCATTGATAGATGGCGTCACCGGTGCTTTGGTAGTTCCATGTCGTGGAGCATCGGGCAAGATTTCATACGACGTGCTAGATTGATAGTACACGATATTGAGGTACTGGGAATGAGTGATGGCCTGTTCCTCAGTAACACATGCCCCCATAGCGATTTCCTTAGTAATCAAACTGATAAACGAGGTAGTGAAGAAATAAGTAAGAATTTGATCAGGAATCTCAAACTTTATCAAATGAAAATGCCGCCTCCTTTCATGAATATGATCAGAGATATGAGTAGCCCGATCCTATTTCAAGGATGTTGGGAGAGGCATCCTAGTTTCATAATGAACTGGTAACTAACTGAAAGTGCTTGAGAAATGCCATGGAAAGAGAGTTTAAATCTTGAAAGATGTTATGGGAGAGCTCAATACACCACTTTTCAGTGGCACCAGTGAGATTCCTTTGCAAAATACGTAGTCGAATTGAATCGTCAACCCAAGCGTTAGAGTAGCACCAAAGATGGTATTTCATAACATGTGCTTGGGGGTCTTCTCCATAATTTCCTTCAAATTTGGGACAAACGCCAGGGATTTTGGTAGGAACTGGGGGCTAATATGGATTATGAAGGATATGATTAGTTGTCAACTTCGACACATCAAGCAGTTCCATCATATCAAGAAACAAAATCGCGAATTGAAAGGCATTGCAGGCCTTTGATAAAGACTAGTATTGGGATTCAAACCAAGTTGGGAAAAATTCTGACCCCATATGTTCTGTCCCAGAGGATTTTATGCATGGGGGTTATAATTATAATAATTCTTCCCATACACTAGTTGAGGACTAGGATATTGATTCTAAGGAACCACTGAGGTCCTGTTTGAGAAACAAATGGATTTTGTTGCAGAATTTAAGCAATGCCATGGGGAAGACCTTGTACAATCGAAGGTTGACCTTGAGGAATAAAAGGTGCGCCTTGAGGCTACACAAGCTGTCCCTAGGGGGCAGGCTGACCTGGATAATGAGGTTGGATAGGTGGTCCCTGTGGTGTAGGTTGGCCTAGATTTTGGGGTTGGATAGGCTATCCCTGGGGTGCAGGATGGCCTGGATCCTGAGATACACCAGGTTTCCCCTATGGTACAGGTTGGCATGATGGTTGAGATGAGCCAAGTTTCCCCTGAAAATTAGGTTGGCCCAACTGAGTAGTAGAGGGTTGACCTTGATGTACAAAAGTTGGTCCTTGTTGAACATAAGGCTAGTTATGTTGTAGAATAGGTTGTCCCTGAGATGGATAGGTTTGCCCCTAAGGAGAATAAGGTTCTCCTTGTTTAATGTAAGTTTGACTAGCAGGACCATAGGGTTGTCCATATTGTACTGAAGGTTTTACTTGAGAGGGTTGTCCTTGTGGACCATAGGGTTTTCCCTGTGGGAACGTAAACTGGTTGGGGTTAACCGTTACTTGTGTCATTTGAACATACAATGGACCGTGCGGAATGAGCCCATGGTAATAAATGTGATTTCCATGCTCATTGTAGTAATGCGAAGGATTGATGGGAGCTTGAACCTACTGAGAACCTTGAGGGAAGTAATATTGTTACTGAATGACTATCATATATTGATCATCCATCAAATCTCTAGGAATCGAATTAGAGGAGATAGGTGTACCACCAGTAGGTTGATGGACTCTTGATACATGAGGCTGTGATGCACTCACGATGGGTCCAACAGGTATTACGGAAGCAATAGGAAGTGTCCCACGAACAACATAAGATGGCGGTAATGACAGATTCACACTAAAATATGGTGCGGATGATGCCACATAGATCGTGGGCTGGGTTGGGATAGACATAGCAGTCATTAACACGATAGGAGTCAACGGGGATGGACCTTAGATGAACTACCCTTCCAAAGGAGCTGATGTACCCAACCATATCAGATTTTTATACAAATATGTAGCACCAGAAATGATCTGACTCAACGAATGATAACTAGTAAGGAGAGATGAAGGTTGTGAGGAAGTTTGACCTGACACATAAGGAAAATTTTCCAGAGGGAGCTGATATTCTCTTGTAGAAACATAAGTCTCTTCACTACTAATAGGACTCATGGCATCGATGTTAGATGAAGACATGCTGTAGACAAAAAGGTGGCAAGCAGTGGCAAGTAAAGCACAGGTTAATGGCTATACAAGCAGTTTTGAGGGTAAAAGGGGATCTTCCCTAAAAGAGGCCCAAACATCCGGAGGTTGCCAATTGATATCAAATGGTTCCTTAGGAGTAGAGAAAGACGCAAGAGGTTGAATAATTGCAATAATAGAACACCAATAGCCTATATTCCTAGCAGATTGAGATCTCTCTGAAGAAACTTCGAGAGAAGGATCTTCACTACAAGGTAATGAAGGGGACGATGAAACTTGTGGTTCCGCCAGCATGTCTTTGTATAAAAAATAGGAGAGAAAATAGATGATCAATTCAAGGCTTCAAGACCAATCACTAAGGAATTACTTATGAACAAGCCAATAAAATAACTTTAATGTGTTTGTAATTGTAGGTAATCAATTTTATGACACTGAAACAAAAATCTTCCTTTTCATATTTTAAGAGTCGAGAAAAGGGAAAAAGATGACTCTAATCACTTTCAAGTTGGATGATATTGAAAGGACAAGTGCTCAATTATCTTTTCAAATTTTAGAGTCACAAAAATATCAAAATGACTACTTGGGAAATCTAAGCAAGAGGGTGTACTGAGCTCCCGTGAACTGCAATATACACCTTGGTGATCAAATGAAAGAGAAATGACCAAGGACTTAATGTATGTGTAGGAAGTCTCCCCTAATGTTATGTTTAGTGTATCACGGTTATAGGGTGACAAAATCAGGTTCCTATAGATAAAGGATTGCAACCTATGAGGGTCTCCCTTTATATACTTGATGGTATAAGGAGCACAAGTCCATGCTAGCGCTATCTAATTCCATATGGCAAATGACAGCTACTAGGCTTAACGACGCTGGAACATGTCACAAGCCTAGACCTATAAATATGAGAGTTAAGTTTCAATGCTTCCTTAGATTGATTGAGTTCATTTTTTTAAGGTCCCACCTTACCAACCATCAGTGTTATAGAGAGATATTGAACACTAAACTAAAAATGAATTATTATTATTATTATTATTATTTTTGTTTCCATATCCCAAGACAAGCTTAAAGCCAAAGTTTCACTCAAACCCCAAAACCAAACTACCAAAATACAACCATCACTTGATCCTCAAGATCAAAATTCATATTTAGAAGAAAAAGTCTTTAGTGGGACGAATGAATATCAAACTTTGCGAGCCACAATTTTGACCAAGCTAATTGTTACTTTTGTTGTGACTAATTTGATTTGATTTTAAATAACATTCTTATGGATTCTTTACATAAAAGGAGAATTTAGCTTCTTTAGGAGTGGTATCCAATATTTGTAATTTAATATGTAATATGACAATACAACAATTCACTTACCCAAATTTGACTTTATCAACATGAATTTTAACTCAATGGGATTACCACACATATTCATTGAGACACTCCATAAACATCTTGATTACAAATCCTAATTTCACTCAGGATTTTTTTTTTCTTGAGAAAATTCATTAATGTTAATAGCTACAACCATTGAATCATTATGAAAAACATTTTTCAAGCATACGATATAAATCCATTCAGGTATTTTTCCAAACACTTGGTGACCATCATATCCTAAGGAAATTTTGAAAATTGTCAACAACATGAATATATGATTCTTACTCAAACTATTTAACTATAAAATTCATAAATTTAAACTTAAATATTGGAATATTAAAAAAAAAACTAAATCTTCTTAATCATTGACCAAAAACTCAACAACAAACACCCATAGTTGGTTGTAGTAATCTAGAAGTGTTTTTGGAATCAAACAGGGGGTTATAGGTCCATAAGGCATAGAAACCCCCTGATTTTGCATTGAATCGCATTCAAATCACCTAGGAATGTGATTTTAAAAAATAAATAAATTTAGATCATTAATGTTTCATTTATGACTTCTTTCAAACACATGGAATGAAAACTTTAAACTAAAATTATACATGAGGAAAAGTAATCCAAATTTATCCTAATAAGATATGATTATTGAATCCACACATTTCTAAATCCACCATATGAGTTATTGAAACATTTTAGAACCCACAAGCTGATTAATTTGACATGATTTCACAAGCTTATTTCACCCATTGCTAAAATTTAACAAACACATGGCAGCCGTGAATGCTCCAACCATTAAGGATTTCTGTCAAAATTCTGTTAGTAATATTAAAAAAATTTGAATAAAAAAACATTGAATTATTGATAAGAATATGGAACATAAGCCATAACTGAAATTTACCTCAAATTTAACTCAATAATTTGATCTTCCAAACCATATTTTAGTTTCCATTATTTTTTCATTTGCTTTTAAGGGTTTATTTTGTACTTCCTCCAGGTATATTTTGGGTACATGTCCATTTTCTTGCTTCTGGCATAAGTTGCAAGTTAGAACTTATTCATTCATACATAAATTGATATAATTACTCATTCATGGATTTTGGCAAACACTTTGAAAATATTCTGAAACCCCTTTCTAAAACATGCATCTAATTACTTGAAACAAAACCACAACTCATGAAACTCTTATCCAAGTCGTTTGGAATTTATTTATTGCACTTACCTTCAACAATATTTGGATTTCTTTTCTCAAATGCTACAACACCAAGGTTAGTAACATAAAATAAACCAATAATAACTCCAATATCGAGATCTAAACATCCATACATATAGATTTCTCTTAGTCTTCATTTTTAACTAATCAATAATATTCTAGATAACATAAGCTTAAACCAAAATTAGATGCTTACAACAATTTAAATTTCTAATTTTTATTTCTGATAATATATACTATAATTTTAGGACAATGAAAAGTATACCTGAAGAGATATCAAGCTCCAATCATTGATAATATGGTCCACCTTTGATCCCTTAACCAACTCATTTGAACTATCCGTTTTTCCACCCAACCATATCTAGGGAGAACTTCTCCCCCTGGAAGCCCCGAGCTATAAGAGTTCACAAACAGTACCAAAAGATAGAAGTACAAAGATATCCAAGCCAAGTTGAGGAATATAAGTTTCAATTCCTCCCAATACCACTCATGGTCAGCTCCAATATATATAGCTACTTATTAATTTAGTTTAGGAATTTCAAATTCATTTCTAAAGAAATTGGCTACTCTCCAAGTCTCTCCCTCATAATTTTTTCAAATCTCTCCAACTGTTGATATCATAATGAACTCGCCCCCAAGTGAGAATACATGAGACACATATATAGGAGGAGCAAAAAAATCTTGTCATAAAGGAGGAGTAATATGCATGCCTTTTATTCCATTTAGATTAGTGTAACTCAACCCATTAAGGAGAGGTATGCATGCCTTAGTTAAGGAGAGTGTAACATATGCATTAAGGAGAGCGTAAGAGGAATATTTTTTGACATGTCTTTAATCAGTGTAAGAGGAATATTCCATTATTTGATGAGTGCATAAAATAGAGTGTAATGTATTATTAAAAGAGAGAGAGAGTTACATAGATCAAGGGGAGAGTTGTGAAGTGATTAAGGAGATATAATTCCCTTTTAATAATAATATCATACTATCATAACATATATTAATAATATTGACAATTAAGTCGAGATTGAACTATTGCGATTGGTTAATGATAAGTTGAGTGATTTTACTTCAAGTATACTTGACTACCCATTGATTGGAGGTGATTTACTATTTTTGGAAATTCATACTTGAAATGCTAGACATGAATTTCTATTTTTAGAATGTCACTCCAAAATTGTTACAAATGAGATTTTCTTAAGGAAATTCATCGTTGAGCTACCCATGAGTGGTATTTTTCTTCCGGAGAATAGGGATTCGACACCCCTATTGCATGCATCTCTGTGCCTTAGTAGACTGATGACTCTGCGCCCTGATCTACTCTAAAGATCCAAGATTCCACATAATGATCTTTTTCATTATTCAGGAGTCTATGCCCTAAAAATTTTATTTTAAATCCAAGGCTCCACGTCTTTATCTTTCATGGATTTAGGTCTCCGTGCCCTAATCATTTTATTATATATCCAAGACTCCACATCTTTAAATTTCATGGATTTAGGACTCCACAACCTATTTTCAATGGCTTCTCATCTAATCTTCTTTTAAAATTCATGCTTTACCTTATGGTACTGATTTTGGGATCATACCCATCTGATGATTCATTGGTAAGGTCTTCTTCCAAGACCTGCACACATCACAATCTCATAGATCAAAGGAATCAAATGAATTTCATAATTAGCTTACTCAAAATTTACCAAATATTCTGCATGAATTCCATAGTCATTTTGATTGTGGAGAAATGACTTCTGCAGTCATTTATAACTCGATCATCCATGTTGGCAATGACCACGTCCTCTGCCACATCATTCTTAGTACAAGATTACGCACATATAATCATACAAATCATGCATCATCCATAAATCATAATTAACCATATGTTCCACATAACCATGATCATCCATGGATCTTTGACTCAATCCTGGACCACCATCCATGTCATACACCTATGTCTAAAATAGGATACAAAAAGAGAAAACATCGCTAATATGCTCTTAACAAAAATAAATTCTTATACACATAACCATATATATAATCATAAGCACATAACAAAAAAGTGACCCAAAGCAGGTCTATAGTGTATAAGCATGTACATAAGTCTGTCATACATAATATTATATCATTATACCAAAATCACCATCTCTAAGTGTCATTAAAACTATCTCACCAAGAAGGGACACTACAATTTTAAAGTTTATCTTGAAACTATGTTTCAGTTTCAAGACCTTACCGAATGTAATCTCAAATCTCTAATTCACAACTATATGTGAAAGAAAATCATTCCAATTCGATGAATAGCTAGCTAAAAGAGGGATAGAAGCAATAATGCACTGTTACACTAAAAGGACAAAATGAATACTAGTTTTGAGAAACTCGAATGAAATGATAAAAAACAAAGAGACCAATCCAACACAAATGTAAAACAAACTCAAAACAAACATGCATTCCTTCAAACATAAAGAAGAATTTCACATCGTCACAGTGGTCAATGTGATCTATGCTTAGAGTGATAGATGGAAGGTCAAACGAACACTAGGTTGAGAGTTCAATGACCCAGCAACACACAGAATCAAGAGAAAATACCAAACAATCAGTCCTCAAGCTGAAAAGACAAGAGATTAGACTGACTCATACACAACTCAAAAGCTTAGTGAACATGTGGTCAAACAAACAATGGAAGACAACTAGAAACCCTATGATGATGAACCACACTGACTAGATGGAAGATAATCAACTAAAAAGAATGAGACGGGGAGGTCAAAAACAATCCAAGTGGACTAATCCAAGGAGAAAAAACCAAACTAGAGGCAAGATGCACTGGAAAAACTCAGGAAAGAGGCCCAAACCAAAATCTATAGGATTCAGTGCACCTGTTCAGCTATAATCCACTCTGAACAGGGAAAATCACATCTTTAAAATAGGCAACCAACGCCAATCGGTGCCACTATCAAGGAAACAGTAGCACTGAGCTAGAAAACCATGGAAAGGAGAAAAAGTAGCTAAGGAAAAGAAAGGCTTAAAACTCTGAGAATAGGTAATATTTCTTGAAACAATTAGACAAGTAAAACAAATAAGAGAAATGGAAATATGACCAAATTTGAACAGACAATCAAAACTCTAAACGAATCAACGAGAAACGACAGACACACTAACTCCCAGTTTGGTCACCAACTTGTTGAATGAGAAAATACCCTCTACAGATAGATGATCCCTCTAGCCCTAGGGTGGGTCTAGAAACAAGGGGATATACTGGACTCCTGAATTCCTAGCTTATAAATAAAAAATGAACCATAACAGATATCCTAGCTTGGTCTAATGCTTTTGTCGTGGCACGTGCAAACGATACTTCGATCTTTGTATTCACGCCTTGTGCTCCATGGTGGTGGAAATGTTCACGCGTCTACACAAAGATCAAACAAAAGATGCTAGCATACAAGCATATACATTCATCTATAGTTATTCAACTAGTCAAGGAGAGCTTAACACTTTTCATATAAATAGAAAGAAAATTGGAACCAGAAACCATTCATGTATTAATGATAGAGAAAAAGGATTTTACAACATTATGCCTTCGACAGGTTCAGTCTGGGCAGTTTTCAAGCATTCGTTTGGGATTGGACTCGATGAGGTAATGAGCCTAAAATCTCTATAACCATATGGATTCTTCTCTGCCTTTCTCTACACACTGGAGCTATAGTAACAACTGTTCATCTAGCTTAATCAATGTGAGGAAGAAGAATATATAGGAGAGGAGGAGGTGGTTTGGTATCTTGCATAGGGTGGAGAAGAGGTCTATCCCTTTGGGGAGTTACAAAATTGTAGGAAACAAAAATCCAAAGGGAGGAACTTGACGTTATTCAGTCGAACAAACTATGGTGACTCCGCTCACGAAGTTTTTAAGCATGGAAACTTTATTTCTACTTTAAAAAACTTTCCAAAAATATCTCAGTGTGGGTGCCCTTCTAAGACAGAGAGGTAAAGGGCACAGATCCCAGTGCTAATTTCTCCATGGGCATCAGGCCGTAACTTCCTACCAATGCCGACTCAAAATCACATGTTTTTGAAGGTATTCTTGAGGAATTGTCAAAAGGGAATATGTTGTCAACATGCCAAGGGATGCAACGACACTTATAAAAAGGTATGACAATATGCATAAGTCACTGAAATGGTCCTCCAATGTTCTGGATGGGGATTTCAGGGATGGTGAAAAAATATTATGTAACAATTGATATGGATTTATGCAAGAACACAATAAAATACATAAATACACATAAACAGAGAGATGCATCAGAAATAAAACTTCATTTCATTAACAACAAATGACTAGAATATGCTTATAAAGAGGGCACTGGTAGCTTATCTCTAAGAAGATATGTGACAGCTATAGGCCTCTAAACTCTGTTACTATACATCCATAGTAGAAATAAACAACTAGGGCATTGGTAGGCTTATTTATGAGAAGATATGTGGCAGTTAGAAGCCTTCGAACTGTGTTACATTGAGACATAATGGAAATGAGTGGGAGAGGGCACTGGTAGTGTATAGTTGAGAAGAGTTGTGACGACTAAAAGCCCCTCCACTGTGTTACAATGAGGCTCGAAGGAATATTTATTGTTGAGAAACAATGTAAAACCTGAAACATCCAAAAACCTAACCCTAGGAGATGAAGTGGAAAAATTGTGGGTCTCGTTTGGGTAAATTGGTGTTCCAACTTCCTGGGGACATAAATTTGGCATCTGATCTTCGTTTTACGTGATCAATAGCTAATTAGAAATATCTATCCCAGGACTACAACTTTTGAGTGAGAATTGTGGGTTCCAGCTCCCCAAAAAACGTAATTTAGGGCCTCAAAATGGCTCTTGAAGTTCAGGACCCGAAAAAATGCTAAAAATAGTAAGTTGTGCTGCAAATTAAAACTGGAAAGAACTGATGGCACAAGTCTAAATGGAATATATGGGTGGCTGCGGATATCCACCTGGATCATTCTTCCTTCCTCAGGAAGCAATGGTCCCCATTGTGTTAAGTTCCTCCATGAGAGGAAAATTCTGCTGAACTTGGTACTAGATCTGTCCAGGATGTCAGGGACTTGTTGGTGGACGTGTCAGATGTAGATGTGCCACCGGTGGGTAGTCGTTGAAGGATCTGCGAAAATTTATCCATCATCGTGTTCCTTTGTTTCTCAAAGGCCTCCTCAAGAAATATTTAAAAGGATCTCCTGCTCCCTTGTCTTTCTTTCCTTCCCCCTATTAGGGTCCTATAATAATAGGGATCATAGTTTTGAATTGACTATGTTAAGTCTTGTAATATTGTACATACCTTTGCATTTTGAAAATGTTTTCCATGTTAAAAAATGAAAAGAGGGTATGTCCTAAAAGAATAATCAAAGGACCAAAAGAAAGAATGATAAAAAATATATATAAAATATGAACCCCATAAAAATAAACAAAAATAAATTCTAAAAGTATTGCACATTCAAATGCCACTACTCTTAGTTTACTTTATGTTTGCAAATAAAATTGTGTGCATATTGACCAAAATTCCACAAATAGTGATGATCATGCTATCTAATCTTCAGGATTCATGGCTTTAAATTTTATGTCATGATAGTTAGTGAATATATATTTGACCAAACCATTTAATTTTATCAGACCAATAGCTAGGTAGAGAATAAAAATGAGCTCATAAGTTTAATCTAAGCCATTGGAAGATATAAGGTTAGAAATAAGTTAGTTGGATTATTAAAATAAAATAAAAGGGTCAACAAGCTAAAATGCACCCAATAAAGGAAATAAAAAATGTTAGGATAAATAAAAAGATAGGTAGAGTAATTTTCAAATATTATATAAGCCTCATTATGCTTATCCATTATAAAAAAAAAAAATTAAGATATTCCCCTTGCCAAATCCCTTTTTCATATCTTCAAAAACCTTCCCCTTGCTAAATCCAATTTTTCTCTCTTGGAAACCTTTTCCCCTTATCCTAAATTCCCTTCCCCTTACTGAAAATTAATTTCCCCTTTGAAAATACCCCTTTCCCTTGCTAAAACCCCCTTTCCCGTTTAAATAAAACTTTGTGTTTTCATAAAACACAAAACCCACTTTTTCAAAGTTTGAAAGCATGAAATATTAAGTGCGCCCCACTTTTTGACTTAATCCCTCCAGCTAATATACTTCTTAACTTCCCGCTTAATATATTTCATAAACCCCCCACTTTCATTCTACAAATATGCATATATATTTCCCGACCCACTTTATTTTAAACCCTCTGCCTATCAATTACTCGACCCTACCTCACTTTGAAAACTCCCAACTCCTTCTACCTCCTGATCACCATTGATCAGATCTAACGGTCTCTGATCCATTTCACACTCCCCGCTATTCACATTTTAAAATAAAGGGGGAGGTGCGAAATTGGTGGTTTCATTCCCTCGCTCCCCTACCACGCAACGTTTCCTCATTCTATTGCACCCCATATTCGTAAACCACTAAACTGCCTTTCGCTGTGTGATAAACCACTTCAAAGGCGTGCCATAAACCACTTACACCAAGTGATAAACCACCAAGTTCAGAAATAATGAAACCCAACCATATTCCATTTTTTTTTTTTTTTTTATTTGCGAAAGAAACTGAAAAAACCATTTCCAACCAAAATTGAAGTCGACTACTATTTGGACCCCTTCTACAACCACATATTTGATATTCTAGGTAATTTTGAATACCTGACACGATCAAATAAGCTTATTAATTCAATAATTAAACCAAATTGAAGGCTTCCCAAAGCGTCCAGACTGTAAACCCTTTGCAACCACCCCTATTAGATGTCAACCACACTCCTTTGGTTGATAAGAACTTTAAATTAAATGACACTGTGACTGATAATAACCTTTTGGAGATTCATTGTTGGAGTCATGATAAATTTTTTGCTGAGGCAGATGATATTCATCTGTGAAATTCTAACCTATCCAAACACACATTTCCACAAACCTATCAATTCCCTGAAGTCATCAAACTGTGCCAACTTAGCTATTTTCCACATGGAAGACTCATAGTCACCCCTGACTAAGAAATCCTGATTACAATCACTGATCACTCCATTAATCAAACGCTGCAAATTCAATCACAACCAAAGGGAGTAACTTTCTCCATTAAAACCCTTACTGATCTTTACCTAAAGCTATATTTCCCTAAAATATCTCAAATCTTTCAGACTTTCCTCCCTGAATCAGCTCAATTTCCTAAGAGAAACCCACCATATTCTTCTACCATATTTCCAGAAAGAACCAAGAAAATTGTAACCATGATGTCCTGTATTTTAGGATATTTCACTGATGAGAATGTATATGAATCCATCCTTAGTTTCCTTTCTATATTTTTCCCAGGTTAGCTTCCAAATAAAAATTTCAACTTTACCCAACTCTTGGCATATGTCATGCATGATCAAATGATCAAACTACCAAAAGAAGGAGTGTTCAAATAAAACTCAGTATTGTTTCATTTGTTCATATATTTTCAATCAGAAAGGTTTGCAATCAACCTACAAAAACTGGACACAGAGGGTAATCCCCAGTCTGTTATGTTTTAGATGTCCTTGATCAAGAAGGATTCCACCGAATTCAGTTTCAAATACTTTATTGATTCTTCTGTATATCCAGTAGTTAATATGCTTAGCAATAGCATTCAACCCATAATGATTGAAGAAATAAAAAAGGTTCTACAATTACCAGATCATAGAAAAACAAGAGACAGGTATTTATACCAGAATCACACAGAAATTAGAGTGTATGGAAGAAAAATAGTCCCTTATAAGCTTCCTAAATACCTCCCAATGAGGATATTTTCTTTAGAGTAAATCATGTAGATCTCAAATTCTGATGAGATAAATTTCCTTTCAGCCAAAAGAAAACTCAGTTCAAGATAAAAAACCAACTAGGGCCTTTTATATGCAACAGTAGGAATGCTCGAAAGGAAGCGGACAGATGCCTACAAGAGTTAAATTTCAACAACAACTTAAAATGGTCATATGACCCCTTGGGTGTCATAAGGAAATTAAGAGTTAATTTTAAACTCACCCCTTTCATCCACGAATCTAAACCTGAGATTGAGAAATATTCCAAACACTCAAAGTGGTTGAAAAACACTCTACAAGAGGTGGAGAAGCAGCTTGATACTAGTTCCATCTTACTTACTCCAACCCCACAGGATAGAAATTCAAAAAGGGCTAGAGCATAAGGCTCTTATTCAGCAGAAAATACATCTAATAGTGAATTCAAGCTTATGTAAAAAAATAAAACAAATCTAAATCTAGTGATAGAGCAGAAAGAGACAATAGAAACCATTGAAAAATATATTGTTATCAGGGATGATGCACCTACAACACTTTTAGAAGAAACATCTCTCCCATCAACTTCGAGTGCACAAATCATTCAAAAGAAAAATAGTGCATATATTTCATCATCGAGCAAGCCAGTTGAGAAAGAAAAGGATATCATTGAGAAATATAAAGAGGTTAAAATTAAAAATGTAGCATTGAAGGCTGTTACATATGCACAATATCGGAAGCAAACTCCTAGTGATCAGAATAGATTTCTTTTAGCTTTTTACCTCAAGACAAGGAAGATGTAGATGACATTTCTATAGCCAAAGATATAGGCCCCTGAAACTTCATAAGATTATAAAAATACAACCTTTGACGTTATTGCCAAAGATGTGCATCCAATTGACCAGATTGAATTTCAAAAACAAAAAGAACAAATGATCTATTCAACCATGACACACAAAGCTCTAAGTGTTCAAAAGTTATAGAATTCTCTAGAAAATGTACAGTCATAGTTAAAGCTAGAGAGAGCCTCATCACAAGAAAAAGACAACAAGATTATGTCACTTGAATATTTCGTAATTTAAGTTGGCTATAATCCAAAAGATATCAAAGAAACAAAAGAAATTATAAAGAAGAAAAATGTAGACATAACTACACTGAAGAAACAATTAAAATTACCAAATACTGAGCATCCAAAAACTAAGGAGGTATTGGAAATAGACAATCACAAGGATGAAATGATGAATCTAATCATTCAGTTGATAGCTCAATTAAAGGAAATGGAAACAGAAATGGATAAACTTGTATAGGAAAAGCAAGCTAGTATGGAAGCAGTTCCCATTACTTTTATTCCCATAGCATCTAAAATAACTCCAACATCTACATCAGCTCCATTATCTACATCAGTTCCTGTATCTACATCAAAAACATCATCAATAATACTAACAGCCCATCCCACTGATGATGCTAGCAAATTAATCAAAGAAATGGAAGATATTTCCATTCAGACTACAAATATTAACAAGCTCAAAGAACAAGTAGAGATTTTAGAAGATGGAATGAAATTGGCAGAAGTAATGCATCAAGAAGAATTACTAGAAAACGAATAGATTAACTAACATAATCCACAAGCTAGAAAAAGAGTTAGCGGTAAAAGAGTCTTTAGCCCACGAAAAACAGCAATTGTGGGCCAATACCATTAACTTAGTTAATGATATTTGGCGTTCTATACACATCATATTTGAGGATAATTACTTGGTGAAAGAAGCTAGTGATACAATTCAGAGAGTTAAAGCTAATCTTGGAAAGGAACGAGAGGAAGACTCTGAAATAATCAAATTCATGAATTCAAAAAATAAATATGAATTATAAGAACTCGGGATAGCTGAAAGAATAGAGAACATACTAGAAGTGAAGAAATTAATTTCCAAAATAACTTTGATGATATAGCTTGAGGATAAATGTCAAACTATGAAACTTGTAGTGAACAGGTTTATGAACAAGTTTGACGTATTGAGACAGAAGGGTCTGCCTAATCCTCTGGTAATAAATGATAAAATCACGAGACATGAAGATTATGATAAGAATATGAGGGAATTAGCAAAATAAACTTCGAACAATTGCTCAATGAAGGGCGTCCCCACAGGCAGGGTACTTTTACAGACTTTAGAAAATTTCTTTTACCTCCAGCATGAGGTAAATCAATTTTTTGTAAATAAGCCTACATTTGCCAAATATTCAAAGGGAGATGAGATTTACCAGAAGATGATGAAAATCAAAATTCCAGATGAAGAAACATGGGAGAAATGGTGTGATTTACTATGAAAGGTGAAAGAACATACAGGTGAAAGAATGCACAAATGAAAGAAAAGACAGATGAAAGAAACAAACAGATGACAATAATTAAAGAATGAGGGCCAGATCTCAGTCAGTTGAAAGGTGTCACTATATTTTTTCATAAAGATATTTTATTTTCCTTGAATAAATCTTAGTCTGTTGACATGATATTTTTTGTAATAACTTGTATAAATAATTCATCATTCGAAGTATCAAGTGTGTATTTTCTGAATATTTTCATAGCTGACTGATCTATTGCCGAAGGTTTATTGTACCATTTCTAGTTGACAAACAGGACAAGTTATAAAGAAACTTCTTTACAGGATTTATGTGTTGATCTATCTCAGTGAAGTATATCTTTCAATTTTTCATGTTCTTTTTCTAATTATTGCATAAAATTAAATGTGTTCTAAATTTGAATGTTATAACAAGAGTTTTACTGCAGAATTTGCTTAAACATTACCAGGGAAAATTTTATGAACCCCCCAAAATTTATATGTATAATGAATGGGAAAATCCCCATGATACATAGGAAAAATGGAAGGTGATTTTATTGATAATATAATATGTATATATAATTTTTTTGGCGAATATCTTACGAGATTATATTATCTTTTAAAATCATGGTGAATCACTAGTACAAATGGTGAATCACTAGTACAAAACGGCGAATCGTTTTCTAGTGGAGTTCAGGGTGTTGGTTCCAATGAAGATATGGTAGTTGAACCAGGAGTTGAAGGAAGCGAACCACCAAGACCAAGCATGGCACATGGTGACTCGTGAGGGAAGTAGTTCTCGGGCAGTTTGGAAAACACGTTCTAGTTCTAATAAGCGTAGTGTTGCTGCTCATGCTACTACTAGCACTGATATTAAGGTTGGACAGGATTTTGAGGAAGCATGGAAGGTAGAAGTGGTGGAGAATTACAAAGAGAACCCCATGATGGGCTCCGTTTTTCCCTTTGGTATTTGAGCCTGCAAGATCTTCAGTCCATTGAACCAACAATTAACCGTTCAACCAGCAATCAACTTGACTAAGTTGTTTAGGTACGAGTAAACTTAGACTAATCTTCAAAACTATGCTTTGCACTATCCCATATTTATCACACTAATGCTACACAACATTGATCATTTGCACCCAACTCTCATGCATGCACACAAAATTTTCATTAACATATATAACCCTAACCAAGTGAGAATTGATCAAAACTTGGCAACAAAGTTTGTTATAGTGTCGAAAGCTCATAAGAAATTTAGATCCATGGTACCTTAAATAAATTTTTAGATAACATCCACAAATTCAACCATAATAGAGAAAACCTGTGATAAATAATAATAATAATAATAATAGTATGGGAGAGATCAATGCATGATAGAGCCTACGCTAGGAAAGAAGTAGAAACACTGTAAGAATGGGCTCACTTAGACCATCTTGGGCAAGGTACACAAACCATAGGAACCATGAGTAAGTGGTTCTACACCTACATAGGAAAGGCATCTATGTGTAGGGGGTATAATAGTACTAAAATGAAAATTAATAATCATATTAGTTTCTATAATATCTAAGAACTAGGATTTAGTATCAATGTTAAGAAGGAAACGACCTCATAAAGGCCAGAATATGAAAAAAAAATTATTCAAAGAATTTAAATTGTAACAAATTATGAAGCACATTTCGCTGAGACAATTAGGAAAAACTACGAATGGCGAAAATAATTTGACTACCAGTGTTGGTAGTTGTGCAATTATAGAAAACAATTCAAAGGTATACATTTCTAGGTTCCGTTGAAGGTTATTTTAATAATAATAATAATATCCATTAGAATTACCAAAATTGTATATTCCCCATTGATACTGTGATATTTAACTCATGATATTTGACTAACATTTCCTTGATAATTGCTATCTTTGTATGAGAAATGTGAAAAGAAAATGTTAAATTTTGTGCATTGAAGTTTATAAGTGCACAATACTTATGTTAGTGGGTAACACCACCAGATCTATTGTAGTGATATATTGAGTTGTTTTGACCTTACTAGGTGTTTGTGAAAGTATGTTGAGTGGAGAGGGAAAATAAATAAAAAACATATATTCAACATGCTATAAAAAAAAGATCCAATGCAAGAGTAAGTGTGCATCTGAGTGAGTCATCACAACAAATGAAATAAATATATGACGATGATAATTTTGGAAAAACAAATGAAATAAATATATCATGATGATAAGTGTGGAATATGGAAATCAGTGGTCATTCAAAATCAAGAACAAATGAAATTTAAGCAACCATACTAAGGGCTTCACAAAATATAAAAACTACATACGATAAACAAACTTGGAATTGTAGTACATTCATTCCTATTTTATAGTTATCTTTGAAATAATTTCATATATCATTATGTGATAACTGCTACATGATAGCTTCCACCTAATTTATTAGAAAAATTCTACAGGTAAGGTCAAGGGATGCTTTATGGTGGAATCCTTTGTATCATATAACAGAAAGAGATCCGGCTCCGGAATCAAATTGTTGGTCAGGACAAACTGTAATGAGAGAAGTTATTCCAAAGAAGATACATGAGAACATGACAATTAAAAGAGGAATATTTGGCAAACAAATTTTCAAGTAAAAGGAAATAGACGACGAACACCGAGGATGGTGTTAATAAAAAGGGAGGAGAATGTAACATCCCTCAATTGTTAGAATACCGTTTGGGTAAGATTGAATTTATTTGTATAGAATAGTGGAAAATCCATGGAAAATATTATGTAAATTAATATTTAAAAATAAATAATAAATGGAATCCGTGTAGTTGGAAACGAGATACCTAGAAATTAGACTCTTGCGAAATAAAATCTCATTGGTAAATGAGATTGGATACTTATTCCATGATAAGAGATATACATACAATTATAGATAAGATTAATGGATGGGAGATAAATATCAAT
Organism: Pinus albicaulis; assembly: GCA_034641835.2. Classification (NCBI taxonomy): domain Eukaryota; kingdom Viridiplantae; phylum Streptophyta; class Pinopsida; order Pinales; family Pinaceae; genus Pinus; species Pinus albicaulis. Next base: position 233,494 of record JAXQQM020067497.1, read on the forward strand.
TAATTTGCTTAGCATGAGAAATATTCTAATCTTGGTTAAACATAAAAGTGTCGTGGCACATAAAGGAGGTCTTTTATGGAAAATTCTAGGCAAGTGGATAGAAGGATCCACAAAAGCGAGACACTGCTAAAAGGAAATTTTATTATAAAAGAAAAGTATTAAATAATTTATAAAAGGATCAAAAAAGGTTTTTGAATCCTCTAAAAGTTTTGTAAGCTCAGGGGTGAACTGGAGAAACCAGTTCTAGTTTGGGTGGAGGGCAGGTGTGATTTTAGAAATACTCTGCTGAAGATTTTATTTATATTTACTCTGCTTTAATTTCTTAATGATGAGATAGAATACAAGTATAAATTGCAATGTGTTGAAGTATTTAATGGTCGGTATTGGTATAATGTGGAATGGCTTATTATGTATTTTAGTTTGTTGAGAGTAAAGTAAAAAATCATACTTATTAGTCCTTGCCATTAGGCATGGGACTATAGTAATCGAAAATGAGTTTTAAACATGAGTTTTCTTTCCTTTTATTGGTTCTTGCAGTTTATACATTGTATTTGACCCTCTTCAACCTATAGTAATTTATTTCATGATTTTGGTCTCTTCCCGAGGTAGACTATATGTTATATTCCTTTTTTTCATTCATTTTTACGCAGTTGCAGACTAATGCTAGCATTAGTGTGGTAGTATAAAACGCTAGTGAATTTTGATATCGGGGATGCGATTTGGTTCGAATATATGTAGAATGGATTCAAACCATGCCACCATGTTGTACCATGCCACCATGCTTCTAGTGCAACAACCATGTCCCAAATCTAGTACTGCAACCACGTCCCAAATCGAGTACCACAACCACATCCTGTATTTGTATGTACGCTCACACATATTCAACACATTTCTATGTTGCTGTCCAAATTAACCCAAACAACAGAGGCAATAGCTATTTCCCAATTTATCTCGTCTTTCAATCAGTCACCAAGGTTGATGTATGGTTGCCATATCTGGCCTTCTCGGCATGCATATCCATGGAGCAGATTGAAGGGAATGCGAAAAGAATAGGGATTGAATGTCATACTAGGTCAAAACAAGTTCAATGATACCTCCTCTCCTAGGCATGGGGGTTAAACTGGTCAGGATGATGACTTACTATGTGTGCCCTTTGGGATATATGCGGTCATGGTCTAAAAAAGTTCAATGGCACCTCCTCTCCTAGGCATGGGGGTTAAAATGCTCAGGCTCATGACTTACTATGCATGCCATTTGTGATATATGTGATCATGGTCTAAACAGGTTCATTGGAACCTTGTCTCCCAGGCATGGGGGTTAAATTGATCCAGGGCATGTTGAGCGAACTTGCATGACACCACCTGATCAATAGGCGATGAAGTTGGGAAAACGAAGGTTGTAATAACTTGTGTTTTTCTCTTGTGTAGATTTAATGTTATCTTGACAAACCATTGTTAATTATTGTTGCATAATAGTGAGCTAGCTTTTCTCAGGATCCATCAAGTAGGTTTATGTCTGATTTCCAGAGGAATTAAAGGTTAAAAGAAAAACATAAATTGTAAATAAGTACAAAACTATGTTAAATAAAATGTAACATATTAGAACTACAAGTTTGAAAGTCCATTTGAAATTTGTTGCAAACCAAGGTGCTTATCGTTTATTATTGGCAATATGCACCAACATAATTAGTGAAATTTAATTACTATATTGGTTTGGAGGACAAAACCTACCTAGAAAAAATAATTTTCATTTTAATATCTTCCAAAAAAACTACAGGGAAAGATGTGAAAGTTGCTTCTTACTCCTGATGTTGCTTTAACTTCTTACACACCTATTCTCCTTTTTCATAAATTAATGCCCTCAAGCAATATCTGGAACTAGCAAGGATGTTGGCTCCATTGCTCGATGTTTCAATTCACTTATCTTTGAAACCTTTGTATTTTCCTATGTTTATAATTCCTCCGCTAGTGGTTATGAGTCCAAATAATTAGTGTAATTTCAAAGCCTAGCCTGCCTGGATACCTCCTTGCTCGGTGGAAGCTATTATCTGTCATAGACTCTAATGAAACTGTCAATATGGAAGGGCTTCAAAAGAGGGATAAGAAGCACTAGCACGCATTTAACCATAAAATCCAATGCCTCAGTCATTTCCAAACACATATTGAGATGGAAATTGAATCCCATACAAGCCTTGGACTACGAATTAACATATCGATCTCCATAATCGTTCAATACTGCGCTACCAGACACAGCTGTAGATGAAGTCAGAGATAAATATTCACAAGCAACCGTTCTCGAGTTTGGGGCATCGCTCCTTGTTTGGTAGATTATTTGAGTCTTATCTAGTCCAACCTTCTATTGATCCAGTTCAAGAAGCATATCTGGTTGGAGATCTAAATCGATACCTAGTAGTAGAGATACGTGGCACTACGATTGGCTTTGTGTACACTGGGTCTTGTTCTCTGTAGGATGGATATCGCTCAGATGAGTCTCGATTTTGATCATCTTAATATTCATCTAGATCTCATACATATTTTTCTACCTGGAGTTTTTCTACGACTACTCTTGGTGTTGCCTTTGTCCCTGCTACTGATTCCTTTGTACAGTCAATGGGGTAAAATTCAATGACTATTATTTCCTTCACCAAGAAATCACATGAGTGCATAATTCAGATGAGAACGAAAATCTTAGCGAAGATTACAACTTTGGGAAATAATGTAACTTTGTTGTTCCAGGTTTGGCCTTTGAAGATTGGCTACAAAGCTCACCTTCACCTTGTCTAGGGTCTTAGTTGTACCTTATGGATAAGTCTAGATTAGTTTCATATACCAGTGGAGAGCACTCCCCCGCAATATGGTTCAGAATTCTATGGTAGTGTTATTCTTTTTTCCCTCCATATTGATTCACATAGGAACCAATGTTAATTAGGGAACTCACATAACTGTACTCTTTGTCACTCCAACCATTCTGGCATGCTTCTCGACTTGAACTAGAATTCAAACTTACTGCTACACTTCAAACTTATCACTATAATTCCTTTCCATTCATTGGAGGGTTAGGAAAAATCACTGCAATTCCTTAGTTTTCAGCAACGTCTTTCCCATGGATTATGATTCCTTATCATTAGCCACGTCTCTACAATAAAATATCACAACTATGTCCCTAATTGGATTGAATATAATTTCCACTTCACCAAACAAAGATAATGGGCTGCTTCTCAAAAAATTAGGCCACACAAACTGTACACCAGTACACAATACATAATGGGGCACACCTTTAAACCCCATGGCATGGCACATTACATAATCAGGCATGCCTTTAAACCCCACGACATGGCATGACAGAGCACCTGTCACAAAAACGACACACCAAGAACCAAACAAAATCACTAACCTCCTAGCCGAGACCTGTGTGCACTATATTCTCATAAGTGTCTCCCTAATTATCTGTTAAGTCTCGCTTAAGTCGCACCTCAGAATTGATATCACGTGGACAATGGACAGAGCTATAAATCAAGAAAAAAAATTAAATGATAAAATTTTGATTTCTTTACTTGTAACTCAGATAAAGATGGCAATGGTCTTACTAAATTTATGCTTATATTGAAGCACCTAGATTCAACACCTCGATTCCCATTCTGTGATTCATGAATCAATTTTTCTGTTTTGTATTCAATATGTTTTATATTGAGCTGATTATTGCTTAATATAGTTTCTAGCGCTCTAAAATTTAGTTATTGATTTGTAATTTCTTGGACTCAATGGGAGGGACTTGCTACTTTGCAGTGTCGCTTGATAAATTGGAAGTCATGAGGGAACAGTTTATAATTTCATTAACAATATTCTATGGGGATTTGGAATCGGGGATGTATGTATTGACACAAATTTGATTATACTAGATGGATGATTGATGGAACTTCCGAGGAATTATTAATTGAAAGGGATTATGAATGCATTATTATATATTTACTGAGTTATAAAAAATTTCCTCTGGCAATGAAAGAATGAAGTGGTGTGTTTTAATATATATATATATATATAGATATATATATATATTTGATTGGAGGGCATGCATTTGTTCTGTAGAGAATAGGAACATAGTGAATATCAAGTGGTGTCATATGATCAGAAGGTCCAGTGACTTTAGTAGATGACGTCTATTTTAATAAAATGATATTATCTATAATTTATCAGGGAATTATATTTCTTGTCAGAGAAATTTCTTTGAAATTAATTAAACTATGGTTAATAATCATTCTACAACATTAAAAACATTCTAATATTGTGGCAATGGTCTGAATGGAAATAATATGCACCAGGTAGAAGTTAAGATAGTAGGAGTGAGGTGAGAAAAATATAAGATATGATTTGAGAAAGAGAGTAAATATATATATATATATATATATGAGGAAAAGAAGTAAAAATTACAAAGTTAAAATAAATTAAACCTTTAGTAACCAAACACCTTTTGTTTGTCTATAATTTGGAAATACTGAATAAGCATTAAAGGGTGCATAATGTGTTCACCATTGATTGATGTTACCAATCCGCATGCAAAAGCGATGGGTGATGAATACCTTAAAGTTCATGATGAATGAAATATCAACTAATACCAAAAGAAACCAAATATGGAATTAACCAAGTTCCAAGCCTAATTTTTTTAATTAGAATTTCCATTGGTTTATTGTACCCAAAGGGTAACATAGGAGTGCTACAAAAATGATTATATCAGAATTTGGATCTTGGAGAGCGATATGGCCTCTACTAGGGTTTTCATCTGCAAGACTGCTGACAACAACTATGCAGTTGCTACTCCAGTGATGACCTCACTCGGCTCTACCGTCGCCATCATAATTTATCAAAGTGTTTCAAGGTCTGATACTGCGCTAGCTCCTCTTGGCATCTCAAATGTGAACCAGATCTGGTGTTGCGCTCCTCCTCTCCTAGTAGCCGTCGACATAGATAAGGGCGAAGGAATAATGGATATTACTGTAAAATCCCTGGTGCATTATCCACGACATAGATCGCTCAAGATACTTCCCACCTTTGCTTCAATGAGGTGACTTGGAACCGAATAAGAGGCACCTCTCTCCCATCAGATAAACGAGCCCACAAGGAAGATGAAGCCCACCCAGGCTACCCAGCAGACTTTACCTCAGCCACAAGCATGCAGTAGATTAGCGTCTCGAATCTGCAAGATTGGTGGATAGGGGTGTCGTTGCTGGAAAAATACACCATCGACGACTGCGCTCAACATCTAGCTCGGGTCAGAGCCAAAATCCTGATAGATATGAGTACACAAATATCACACACAGTTCAGACACAAACTTGAATGGGCAGGCAGGGGTTTCCATATCATTCTCCAGATCATTCTCCCTCCTCATACTAGATCCATACCTCACTCCTCTCAGGTAAAACGATGCTACATTAGGTGTGCACAACGGATCTAGTGCAGGATCTCTTGCACGACCTTGAAATTCAGTTGGGGATTCCCTCCTCTCTCCAACGATTGATGTATAAAAGTAATCAACTAGAGGACCCTCTTCCCCTATCCTTTTACTGCATTGAAAGAGATGCTTCTGTGGTTCCAACCCTACGTCTGACAGGAGGGGCATCTGGGCAGACCTCTGCTGCTCTTGCTTTCTCCTATAAAGATGCAGTCCATGAACAACCTTCTAAGAAATATGCTCAACCAGCTGAGGCTCCAAAGCCTTTCTTGGTGGATAAAATGGAGGAAACTCCCTCTATCGAAATCTCTCATCCATCAATGGATGATCAATACCAGACGTTTGCAGAAACCACCATCATTTGCAGATTTAATGGATTATGGCCTCGAACCGCAGATCTATACCAATGGATCCACTCCAACTGGACCAACAACAACAATGTCTTCTTATGCTCAAAAGGATTCTTCATTGTCGTGTTTTCTTTCAATGAAGATTATCAAAAAGCCTTAACAAGAGGTCCTTGGTTGTGGGGAACAACAGGGCTATTCCTTACCCCCTGGTTCCCAGATTTTGACCCCTCTACAACAGTCATCACCAGGCTTCCCATCTGGGTCAGACTTCTGAACCTCCCTACTCATCTCTGGCACTTCTCTGTCTTCCAAGGGATTGGGGACACCTTGGGCCATTTCCTAGCTACAGATACCTGTAAGGGGGAGAAAGGTATTTATACCTTTGGTAGAATTTACATTGAAATAGACATAAGAAAAGGTTTTCTTGATCAGATCAACCTAAAAATTGGGGACTTCCATTGGATGCAGACCCTGGATTTTGAGAATACAGCCTTCCGATGTCACCACTGCCAGCAGACAGGGCACCTTTAGAGCACATGTGCCACGTTCCTCAACAAAAGGAAGAATACCACTCATAAATCAAAATCCAAAAGTTGGAAACCATGTGATCCACCCCGCATGGATGACATTGAGTCATTCAGCTTGAATGAAGAGGAGATTGAAGCAGAAGGGGAAAATGTAGTGCACCCAAAGGAAATGCCATGAGCTAGCCCTGTGGATCACTCTGGACCTCCGATATCACAAAAACGCACACATGATTCCTCCAAGGATACTCCTCCTTCAGCGCACAATAGTCTACAAGTGGTTTGTGCCCAGCCACGCCACTCAGGTTGGGTCAAATTCAGTAAGAAGAAAGGGAAAAAGTGTCGTTTGTAAGTTTCGGCCCATTCTGGGTAGATTCTTAGGTTTAGCCGTCTGTTTTTTTGTCATCTGTGATCTTTTTGCTTACTCCATGGTAACTCTTTGGGACTAAGGTTGATAGTTTATCATTTCTGGCTCCCCTACTATTCATCTTCTCTTGATTATAATCTCCATTGTACTATATGCTTTCTTAATAGAATTAGTCTTATTTAGAAAAAAAAATGATTATATCAAAAAACCTTATTTTAGAAATACAAAACTATTGTGACAGCTAATAAACTAACTAGAGGAAGAATTAAGTACGTTATCATAATGGCATAAACCTATTTACAATCAAATTATATTGAGAAAAATGTTTAAAATAAAAAAAAGTATATTAGAACCAAATTTTAATGGTAAGAAATCACTTTATAGAATTTTGACATCAAGGAACTACAAACGAGGACCAATCAAATTCAATAAATGAAAGTGTCATTACATAAACATAAATAGAATATGTTCAAAACAAATCATGTTAAATATAATCCTCTGCGAACAAGCTTATTGATGAAGAATATAAATTTCACATAAATGGTCTTAAAACCAAAATAATAAACATAAGTTGAAACCAGGAATCAATATGACTGTGCAGTTTGAAATAAGTTTTTATTTTTATTATTAATCATACACAACATCAATGGTCTGAGTTTAAAGGGATAAAATAGTACCAATAAATCCTTGACCATTAATTTTTGAAATCCCCCATACAGGGCATATTAAGAAAAACTACATGCACAAATATAATTTAGTCGATATGAAATTATGAATCATTTTTTCCAATAGGAAAGAGAAATACATAGTACAAATTCCTTTGAGAGTTTATACTGAGAAATTATAGAAATGAAACCAGTGGACAAATGAAGCTAAGTGCTTCATATTGGAGACCATTCTTCTCACAAATCTGAAACCCCATAATGAGCATGAGAGACTAGGTAAGAGAATAATGACTTGTCCAAGAATGTGGTCAATGTTACCCACCTAGAATGATGTGTGCCAATTAGCGCATGCCATCTTATCGAGAAAATAAAAATTTATCTGAATCATAGAGATATCATGAGATAAATACCTACAAAATAAATCGAAAAAGTAGATTTAAAAAATATATAAATGAGCTATAAGGAAAATTTAATAATTTTGTAGAATCAGTATTGGAGTTGAAATACAGGAGTACTTGTTCACAGGGTAGGGGTTGATGCTCCATTTTCCTGTAACAAAAAAAAAATAGCTAAAAGACTATCTTGAGGAAATAAGGAAAAAAAATGTTTAGTTAACAATACAACGGAACTAGGTAACACTATACTTTCAGGAAGAAGCAATATATTGACGAACTAAGTACCTGGTGGGATGTATTACCTCCTAGAGGGTGGAAACTAGAAGCCATATTGGTGGCCACCATCATAGTGACTCATGCCTATCAAAAAGAAATAAATTGAAGCCATTGTTGGAATGAAAGAGAAAGAACTAGTAAGGAACCAAAATATAACAATTAAATCCTATGAGCATCTTACCATGACTGAATCTCCAGAGGTAACCTTGGGAATGTCTTGTAAGTATGGATTATGAAATGTTCTCTACTCTTGGTACAAGAGCGATGTACTTGAAAAAAAGAGGGACGAAATTTGAACGTGGTGAAAAAAAGGAGAAATTATCTTTCTCTTAATTATAATGAAAACAAGAAAAGGGAATTAAAAAAATAAAAATACTAGCTATTGTTGGGGCAAAGGGAACCCAAAGTCTGTCTTGTCTGTTGCTAAATATTATGGTGTATCTAGTGACTCATTAAGGTATTGTTGTAACTAGTAAATATAAACTAGAATATGGAACCATCTTAACAGGAAACAACCAGTAGTTAATCAAATGTGGTGGTTAATTAAACGTTGTAGGAACAAGACTAATATACCTAGAAGTTCAAACTCTTAGACCCAGGGTCGAAGTGGAACCCCTGTAACCAAACGATCTGCGTCTATTATCAAGAAGAAATATAGACTTAAAATCACATTAACCAAATTGAAAGGGTAAATTAGAGTCATTTAACATATGGATAAGTAGCTCCTTTCATAAAAGCAAGACATAAATGCATGTACAAATGTTGAGAGAATCTCATTATAGAAGGAACCAAAATAACCAAGTTTTTCCATTTAAATTATTAGTTGCAACGAGTAGAACCTAGTATTAGGAACTTGCCACTTATCAGAGAGTTAAGAAAATGTACACGATTGAAACTGCACTTATTTGCCACATGTTTCTTGCGTTGGCAAGGAATGAGAAGAAAAAATGAATTATGGACACGGTTAGGTCAGTATAAAATAGTATGGTTTGAGGTAAATGAATAAAGATTTTTGGATCATTTCGAATGACCTGCGATGCTAAACAATTATCAATACCCCACCCATACCTATCCATGTGAATCGTAGGTAGATGAATGAATGTTGCAAGGCTTTACTCTCCACACAGTCTCCCATGTGTAATATTTTAGGTGGATTGATAGAAGTACACAAAAATTTTCATTAAAAACCTTGGATTAATATGAAGTATGGTGAAAATTTAACTTAGTGAACTTGTTATGGTGAGTGAAGTCGATTTTCATGCACCATGGAACATGGGTTAGCATAAGTTAGATAATACCAAGCTTAATGTATACCAACCATATTCAACGGGCCCTATATACCGTAGTTTATTTCAATTTAATTCATTTGAATCATAAATGTTCTAATACCTAATGCACGACATGTATGTTGGCGACCATTATGGTAGGTAGGAGATGTAAGACCTAACCAACCAATTATCAAATAGTTATATAATATTTTTAGAACTTAAATAACAGTCGAGTATATATATATATATATATATATATATATATATATATATATATCTCCGAAGTCCAATAATGATTGAGGTACATGACATAAATCAAAAAATGAATCACTAAATCTCAATTAACCATAGTAACCAATCAAACTAAAGCAGAATAGATCATGTCAATGCCCTGTTACTAATCAAACCATATGTTGTTATCCATCAGTGAAGCCAATTTTTTCCACTACAAAACCTTATCCACAATATGTCAAAAGGTATACAGTACTTTTATGAATAATACATGTGTATACACACACTTTTCCTTAAGAAAACCTGCATGTAGATCTAAAAAAGAATGAACCCTCATAATGAATCACTACACTAATAAAATCAATTACATAAACATATATATCCTCCATCACATATCGTAGAAATTCTTAGGGATCATTACAGAAATACAGTTCAATATTTCATTCACAAACAATTCAACTCAACCACAATTATCACATACATATTATCATGAAGAAGACATCATCGACACACAACAATAATCACATCAAGAATGATAAGGCATTGAAGCACAACAGAACTTCAGTCAAACCCAAATCTCAACAAACCGAGTAACAAACATACGTTATAAAATATTATAATAGATCAACCCATAAGAAAGTCATATAGTCATTTCATATATAATAGATTTGATCCCTCATCACATTCCTTGTGCAAGTTTATTTGAGATCAAACAATTCATCAATATCCCATTGCTTTACACAACAAACACTTTGATCTCCATCTCTTTATATACGTTAGGCCTGGCCAATACTACAACAAAAACACTTTTTAATGACAATGGTATTCTTTGACAAGATTAAATATCCATGATCATGATCAATATTATGGGCCAATACCATAGTAAAAACCCCTAGTATTTTAGAATACCATGGTGTAGAAACTATATGTGCTTTCTCTTATCAACACCCACATATGGGTGTGGATTTTCTTTATAGGAAACCAACGTGTAGTTCTCAAAACATCACCTTCATTATTCCTCTATTTCTACACTTTTATTTATTTTTAAAACTTTGAGTCATATTTGTATGAGACTATAGACTCATCCTGTTATCTCCATGTTGACATCTTCATCAAGTAGGTTACCATCAAGGACAACACATTTCTCATAATGCCAACATGAAATTTACTTATTATTTGAGCCTCCACTTATTCCTTAGTCATTACATGAGACCTCTCTTAGTTGGTCATATTACTAATAATTTTGTAAGAAGAATTTTTTGGAAAAGAACTATGCTTTTTAGATGTAATTTATCGAACATTTTGAGTGGATACTCCATCCATCATTTGAGGCATAAATTATTTCATATGATGTGAAGAGGTGTTAGCAGGAGTATAAAGAGAATGGAGAAAAAAATAGTTGTAAATTAGTTGATATTGAAAAAATTAATTAATTAATAGAAAGAAATAAAATTTCTTGAAAAAATAAAATAAAATGAGAGGAATGGGAAGAAGGAATGGAAGTTATAGGAGAAAAAATTATTAAATATATGATAAAGTGAGGTAAAATTTCATAAAATGTATATTTTAAATAGGGTTATAAATAAAAAAATTAAAGAAGAATTAGAAAATAATAGTGGATTATAACCCACCGGGTGGTGTCTTATTGGTGATTGAGTGTTTTGTTAAGGCAGTCGTTAGTAAAGGTCACCGGTTCAAACCCCATGGGTGCACGTCAGGCATAAGATTGTGAAACTTGCTGTGTATTTTCGGTGGGGGGATGATGCCAGGTAGGAGGGTTTTCAATGGAAACATCGTGATGTGATCTTGTGTGGAAAATATATTTGTATTGGCAGATATGTTTGTATGGTTCTCGTTATTGGTTTCCCTTCCAATAAAAAAGAAAAGAAAAGAAAAATAGATTTAAATATATTTAATTAAAGAATTGAAAATCAAAAAAACTTTGAGATCATTTAAATTTGAATTGTGACAAGAATAAATAGAATGAAGAAAAATAAACCATTATCTAATTTTTTTTAATTAATTATTATAAATGAGTTAAATTTCTTGAAAAGATGAAACAAAATTTAAATGAAGGGGACAAAGAAATCAATATTGGTAAGATAAGAAAATTAAAAATAAAATAGAATGTGGTAAAAAGTCTTAAAATTAAGACTTTTATGAAAATTAAATATTAAAAAATGAAATTCTAATTTAATTTGAAAAAAATTATAAACATTACCATTAAACTTTTAATTTAATCTACAAAGAGTCGGAGAATAAAAATTAGTTTAAATATAGTTAATTAGACTATTGAAATTAAAATTTTAAAATTTTAAACTCATAATTATAATTATAATATTAAATTAAATTTTATATTATCTATTTTTACATATTTAAAAAAATAATGAAAAATTAAAAAAAAAACAAAAAAATTGATGCATAATTAACAATTGAAATTAAAAAAGAAAACTAGAAGTAAAAGGGTGACCAACCAAAAGAAAAAAATTATTAAGATAAGAGATGGATAATAAGCATACTTATTGAAATTAGTAAGATGTTATTCAATTTACAAAACATCACAGATTATTTGAAGAAAGCTAATATGTCATATTTTAATATATATATATATATATATATTCCCCAATTTGGTTTGATTCAATTTCAAAATTTGGTTCCATGACTTCTTTTAGGAGGCATTTGATGGGAAGGAATTGTCTAACTTAACTAGAACTCATCCACATGGTTGGGTTATTTTCCCCTCTATGGCTTGTTGTTGCATGCATGTTGTATGCACTAGTCTTTGAGGTATCATTTTGCGGCCTCGAGCGATGGTTGAGTGAGCGTATTTTACTAGAGAAGGATGCTCCACTCCTCACTATAGTGTGACATATATGGGTACGTTGCCAAAAATTAATTGGAGGGACCACATAAAGGGATTGGATAGCAAGGTGTTTTTACATGGCAGTAATTATTTGTGATATGAAATAAGATGTTATTAAGTTATATATATAATTAATTTTTTTTGGAAAATTAATATTACTAAAGTGGTTATATAAATTAAATAGTTATTTATTAATATATATCAATTCATAATAAGTATCAAAATACTTACTTTTTGATATATTTCATGTTGTTAATTTTAAAGACATCATAAGAATTACTTAGATTATAACTTTATTATTATTATTATTATTATTATTATTTATAAAAATATTTAGTGTATAAGTTAAATATATTTAAAAATTATAATAATTTTGAAAATAAATCTTAATCTTTCACTCTTAAATACTATTAAGAAAATCTTAAAATATATTCTAAAATATTTCATAAAATTGAATTTCTACTATCTACTTAGTAATCATTTATAAATAAATTAAATTTTTATAATTATTCTTTGACCTAATGTTTTATTATACCTTTAATTAAATTTAAGACAAAAAAAACTACATTTTAAATTTTGAAATTGATAATATTGTGTATTATTCAACCTACACATTTATTGAATAATATAGGTATGAAATTTACCTAACTCTAAGTAGAAATTAATTGATACCCTAAATAGAAATTAATTGCTAGTGAACACTTGAGTGTTTAACTTTGATAACAAAATAAAACTAGATTTGATATTATGAAATTGATAATATTTTTATTAATCAACTAAAAAAAATATTAATTAATATTTATATTAAATGAATATGAAAATAATCATTTGGAAATTGAAATTAAATTTTAGTGAATAAAAAGTGTTTAATATTGATAGAAATAATATAAGGGGAAATTTAACTCACAAAAGAAATTTAAGTAATAAAGGAAATGCTATTTTTTTTTTTTGAACTAGGGCAGCACAATTTTGATTAAGATTATAATTTTGAAATGCACTTTGTAGTGTTTAGAAGGATTCAATTCTTAAAAAAAATTCTATTGTATTAAAACTTTACAAATAACTTTACAAATCAAATCATTTAAATTTATGATTTTTAAAAATAAATTGACCAAAAAAATGACTTTGGAAAAAGACAATTTTATGTATTAGTTATGTATTTTTTTAAAGTTAGATTCTATTTATGAGTAATTAATAACATCTTCAAAATATATCATAATTATTTTAAAATTTGAATCTTAATATATATAATAGAAATTAATGATATGTAATAAATTGAGTGAAATAAAATATGAGGCATTTTAATAATTTACAAAAAGATTATTAGAAAAATCTAGAAATATAATATTTAATAAGATTGTGATTTATTATTGTTTAAAATATATTTTTAAACATATAAATAAATTCAACACGCTAAAAAATTTAAAGACAAAAAAATACCAATAAAATAAAATATTTTTGTAATTTTTAATAATATTTAATTTTTTAGAAAATTAACTAAAATTTTTTTGGGAAAAAATCATTTTACTTATTTTTTTTTCTAGGTAAGCGTAATCTATTTATCAACAGAAAATATATATAGCAGGAATTAACCAGAGCCAGGCCCGAGTTCGAGGCCTGTTAGAGAAAAAAATCAGAGTTGAGCACTGCCCTCCACGAGGGAAACCAGTGTTGTAAGTTTTCCAACAAAATCCCACGCAAGGGATGCATATAGTTCGGAAAATATGAAGCCTACTAGACAGAACCAAGAACATTAAAACAAACATGAACATTTTCATAATAAAAGAGCCATAGCAAAAACCAGGAACGAAGGGAGGCGCTACTCGTCTGGTGCTTCTTCAACGACCCTGCACCAGATTTCATCTAGGTCTCCATCGGTCGTGTACAGGTCCTCAGTAGAATGAATAACCTTCTCAGCAGCAGGAGTCTAGTTTACCTCGCTCGTTTGAGTTTGTTGCTGCGCGCTCTCAATGTCATGGTCCTGAATTTCATTGTGTTGCCCTTGCTGATCCAAACCAATGTCAATATTCATCTCATTCGGCTCCGGACTCGGCTTAGCAGCCTCGCCCTGGCTAGCACCCTCCTGGTTGATATTCATCTCCATATCCTGAACGTTCCCACCACCAGCGCTTTGCCTCAGAGCATGCGTTTCCATAGCACTCCCTACCCGCCTCCTGGAATTAGGAATCGCCTCCTGAGGGGATTCTCAAAAGACAATTGTCACAGAGGCGGTGATTCTTGGGCGGTTAAGCGCACTGTTGAAAGAGAAGTGTCTTGTTTTGGAGTGAGAAAAAGCTTGCGGGGGAGTGGGGGAGTGAAAGCTTCGCCCAGAACGAAGAATTCGACCCCTGGTAGCTCTGGAGGTGCTATCAGAAGTAGGAGAGACCGCAGCAGAGGTGCTAGAGGAAGTGGGGGAGCGTCTTATCTGCCGCCAGGAGGAGCCTCTTCTGCATCTCATCCGGTGCCTGAGACGTGGCATGCTCTTAGTCGTGTCAGAAGCCCTGGATAAATTCGGGAGCAGGACAGAAGCACTGGCCAAGTGCGAGAGCGGGAGCAGGACAGAAGCCCTGGACAAATTCTTTGTCCAATTCCCCGAGGCACGCATACAATTCCAAGCAATAGAGAAATGTAAATTATCACTGAGCTCTAAACAAAAATGAATCCTGGTGCGTTTACCTGTCACAGTGCGCTCGGAAGAGAGCCGAACGTCAGGAAAGCAGCAAATTGAAACAGGCCTGGGAAGACTGCTGGAATAATGCTCGTTCACCATCCTGTAGACAAATGAACCAGTTCTACTGCCAACCTTCAGCATTAACCCATAATTAATTTTATTAATTTCCATGTCCAGGTCGCAGCGTGTGGAGTAATCTCGAACACCGGTGGCTGGGTTGTGATGCGCATCGAGCTGTAAATGCCATAAATGCCGCGCTCTCTTGTGCAGGTGCCGAAGGACACTTGCTGGTCTGGTTGGCATATGGCTTGCCATAATGCTACTGAACCGTCTAATCAACCTGTTGAGCCTCTTAACCACCTGCATCCGAGTCTCATTTTACTTATTAATAATACTAGTAAATTATATAATACTAGTAAATAATATAATATTAACTTTCATTGTAACATATTTATATTAAATTATTAGTTATTTTATTTAATATTTTTAATACTAATATATATCATTGATATAATTTATTTCAACAAAGTTAATGTATTTTGAGTGTCATTACGTAAACTTATAAGCGTAGGATAACAACTATCCCTAGCCACCCAAACTAATCTCAATTAACATATAATATTTAGTTCGATAGGCCTTCTGTTTTGAATTGATACAGGTGCTTTTTCGTCAACCAATTCATTTTGATAATGACACATGTCACTAGTAAGACGTGTGCAAAAAATTCATAAAATCAACCAATTCATTTTGAAAAATCATAAAATCATACTGAGTTTCCATTTCTAATTTGGGTAATATGATTTTTAATCCATTTAATGATCGGTGCAGACTATTAAATCAAACCCATTGCAAGGGTTTCAGGCACGCGATGTTACGCGCTTTCTGCACTGAAGTTTCTTTGAATTTTCAAATTACAAAGTGCCCATTACATTGCCCATGAAATCCCAATTCAATTCTATGAGCTGTAGGTTTTTCTTTGCTGCATTGTGTTTGTATTCAATTTACCTGTAGCAGATCGGTTGCGTTCAGCCCAATTTTTGGACAGGAGAGGCTTTTGCCATATGTAAGTTTTTTTATGACATTGAAGAAAATATTGGGTTGTTAATGGTTCAAAATGGTTTTATTAGAGTGATGATTATTTTTCCTGTCAGTTCCCTGCTGGATCAGTTTGGTTTGATATGCTATGACAGAGCCCTGGCCCAACTAATTTGTGGTTTCCTTGATCCCTTCTAGATTTCTTCCAGTATAGCAAAAGAAACAATATGGATTATCATTACCCATTTGTGGGATTTTTAATTATGGATCAGCATTGTCCTTTTGTCAGTTTGATGATGTCTACATTTGTCCTTGATGTTCTGCAGGAAGTTTTCCTTTTTTTAATGAAGTAACTTACTGTTTCAATCCCAAGAATATCTGATTATAACATGTCCAATTTTCATCATCATATGTCTGATATCAGTTCATCGTTTTCTGCATGCAATAAAATCATGGACATTATTGGGTCTGTGCCTAAATGTAAAATGACTGGTCTTACAGAAAAACCCATGTCTTTAAATGTGAGATATCTTGAATTTGTTGCATGTCTAGGCTGCTCAATATAAAAATGGGTTTTGCATTCTTGGCAGATCAGGAGGAGCTGTAGAGACCTGTCAAGCTTTTATATTGGAATGTAGTCATTGTAAACTAATGGAAAATATGAGAATGCTTATTAGCATGGCATTGATTCTCAAAATGGTCTGAGATGTTAAGATCTTCAGTAGCAGCAAGGGGACTTATTATTTTTCAACATGTTGTAAATAAGGGGCCTGTAATACTCTCATGACCATAAGACCTCTCTATAGTGAGCTTTAAATTTTATTTGGATGACTAGGGAAAGTTCATGAATAGTAGAGAGACAAGGTTGATAAATCTTCCCATTTTCAAGTCCTCAAGCAGATAAGAGACAGGCTTTTGTGAAAACTGTTATGACCTGTGTGTGCAAAAAATTCATAAAATCAACCAATTCATTTTGAAAAAGCAAAAAATCATAAAATCAACCAATTCATTTTGAAAAATCATAAAATCATACTGAGTTTCCGTTTCTAATTTGGGTAATGTGATTTTTACTCTGTTTAATGATCGCTGCAGATTGTTAAACCGAACCCATTGCAAGCGTTTCAGGCACGCGATGTTACGCACTTTCTGCACTGAATTTTCCTCGAATTTTCAAATTACAAAGTGCCCATTACATTTCCCACGAAATCCCAATTCAATTCTGTGAGCTGTAGGTTTTTCTTTGCTGCATTGTGTTTGTATTCAATTTACCTGTAGCAGATCGGTTACGTTCAGCCCAATTTTTGGACAGGAGAGGCTTCTACCATATGTAAGTTTTTTTATGACATTGAAGAAAATATTGGGTTGTTAATGGTTCAAAATGGTTTTATTAGAGTGATGATTATTTTTCCTGTCAGTTCCCTGCTGGATCAGTTTGGTTTGATATGCTATGACAGAGCCCTGGCCCAATTGATTTGTTATTTCCTTGATCCCTTCTGGATTTCTTCCAGTATAGCGAAAGAAACAATATGGATTATCATTACCCATTTGTGGGATTTTTAATTATGGATCAACATTGTCCTTTTGTTAGTTTGATGATGTCTACATTTGTTCTTGATGTTCTACAGGAAGTTTTCCTTTTTTTAATGAAGTAACTTATTGTTTCAATCCCAAGAATCTTTGATTATAACATGTCCAATTTTCATCATCATATGTATGATATCAGTTCATCATTTTCTGCATGCAATAAAACCATGGACATTATTGGGTCTGTGCCTAAATGTAAAATGACTGGTCTTACAGAAAAACCCATGTCTTTAAATGTGAGATATCTTGAATTTGTTGCATGTCTAGGCTGCTCAATATAAAAATGGGTTTTGCATTTTTGGCAGATTAGGAGGAGCTGTAGAGACCCGTCAAGATTTTATATTGGAATGTAGTCATTGTAAACTGATGGAAAATATGAGAATTCTTATTAGCATGGCATTGATTCTCAAAACGGTTTGAGATGTTAAGATCTTCAGTAGCAACAAGGGGACTTATTATTTTTCAACATGCTGTAAATAAGGGGCCTGTAATACTCTCATGACCATAAGACCTATCTATAGTGAGATTTAACTTTTATTTGGATGAATAGGGAAATTTCATGAATAGTAGAGAGACAAGGTTGATAAATCTTCTCATTTTCAAGTCCTCAAGCAGATAAGAGACAGGCTTTTGTGAAAACTGTTATGACCTGTGTTACCATGGTAGAGCCTTGCAAATTACCTTGCTCAATTGAAATAATCATATCAATACAATAGGCAAGTAGAACAGTCTCTTGTGTAGAAGTTGAGAAGTGTTTCAAAGTTCTAGGCTATTGTGAAACAAAGAAATAGGATGGATGGTACCAGGATACACATGGGATCTTGCATTCCGAAGAAAATTTTAACAGAAAAAAATGAATCTCAGAGCATTGAATTTGGATGCTCCATTATTCCAGGTCTCCCTAATGATGTTGCTAAGCATTTCCTTGCACTTGTGCCTCGTGTGCATTTTCATTCAATGGGTTCTGTTTGTAAGTCATGGAGGAAATTTATTCAAACCAGAGAGTTCTCTGTTGTAAGAAAACATGCCGGTACAATGGAAGAATGGCTTTATGTACTAACTGCAGGTTCAAAGGGTAAAGGAACCCACTGGCAAGCTCTAAATCATCTCCATGGCCGATGGCAGACTCTTCCTCCTATGCCTGGTCCTGCTAAGGCAGCATTCGGGTTTGTTGTGATCAATGGAAAACTTCTAGTCATCGCAGGTTTATATGAAGATGATGATGGCACTGCAAAAGCTTCAGCAGATGTATACCAATATGACTCGGCCAGCATAGTGTATTCTAAATAAAATAGTTATTTTTCATTGTAATCTAACAATACAATTTTTAACCACATTATAATTTTTTTTTAATAGATCATTTAGCATGCATAAATGTGTCTTTGACAAACTCAATTTTTGTAAATTAAAATATCATCTCATCTATTAATTAGATTGCTTTTTTATATGACATAATCAATTTAATATTTAATATTCTAGCATCTTGTTGACATTCATTAATATTTTAGTTCCATATTATAAACTTAAGAAATAAATTTAAGTTTAACGTCTCAATTGTTATTGTTATTTTCTTGTACAACTTTTCTTATTTCAAAATCCTATCGGCCTCTTTTTTCACCTTTTGGGGCAACTGCTAGTTATATTTATAAACACTTTATAAAATATAAATATGACTGATTCATAAATATCATTGCACATATCACTAAAAAAATTTGCAGAAACAATTAGAAGACCATATGAATTCAATAAACATGACATTTTACATGTTTATGATCTACTTAGCCACTCTGTCACTGCGAAAATTCCACATCCCGTGGACCATCTACAAACGCTTCTTCTTAAATGTCAAAGCCCACGTTGTGAATTGTGAATTTATTCGAACCAATAAGGGAATTATTTTCCGAGAATTGGACTGATCCATCAATATCGTTCTCATGAATTACAACCAAGGTACTTGCACATGAGTGAGACTCCAAATCCCTACGGTTGTCTTCCACTTTTCCTTTCCTCCAATTAATAAACCTTCTATGTCCTCACAATTTCCCAAAAAAACAAAGATTTACAACTCTCTACATCCTCATGAACGGTGGGTAATTTTTTTTTTTTTTTTAAACGTGTTAAGTAGATTTCTATTGATACCAAAGTAATTTTACATTTCACGCTTTTTAAAAAACCTACCAAAAAAACCACTAAAGAAAATTGACTTGGGAAATCCCAATTATGTGTGAAGTTAAGTATAAGTAATACCAGATCTATCGACTACCAAAAGCTAAGATGACAATATCCCGAGTACTGTAGAATTTGACATACTGGTTTTAGTTTTACTAGTCTTACCAAAACTATAATAAGTTACAATAATATTTATAGTCATCCAAAAATTTGGCTTGACACAAAAATTAAGATGTTGTTTACAAAAAACTAAAATTGTCACATACAATAGATCTATAGACAAAGTGTTCCGTGAACTTGTTATTCCAAGATTATTAAAATCAATGTGGTAGAAGAGTTGGCATGAGGAGAGCCTTGACTTGGACTGTTGATGACCACTAGGATGTCATGTTGTTCATTTTATTCAATGAATGTCTTATAGGTCAATTTGGGCATCATCCCCTAAGACGTGGTCAAACTGGACATCGTCCCCATGACCAATGAATAGCGTATATCATCCCCTCCATTTAATTTTCTATATGCCCTAAGTGAAGACATTCCATTCATGACTTCTATTGTGAGATTTCCAAGGTTTAAATTATATGTTATATGACCCACTGACTCACTAATGCTCACCTACAACGTACTAACTAAATTGCAATGCCAATTCATCCATGCAAGGGTGCACTACAGTGCACTTCCTAACACTCAAGGGTGCGTTGGTCACCTAGGTGCGAAATTCTGATTGTTCCGGGAATCATAACATGGCCAGTGCCTTCTAGACGATTCCATAAGTGTCATAATTTGAATCCAAGTGTCCATATAACACCTCTGAACTTCGGAACATGTCTTTCCTATTATTAGAAAGTCATTCATTGAGAAACTACCATTAGTTTCTGTATAGATTGAGCACTCCATCTAAATGGTAGGAAGGAAGAACTTGTGAAAAGTTATGATGTTGGATTCTCATTTGATAAGTGAGTGGAAGTATTGATATGCTACTAGTACGATGTTGGATGTGATGAGGTTGGAATGAAGTTGCAGCAGGTTGACGACAAATCAATCCATTAGCTGTAATATTCTCCAAATATCCTTTAATAAACATTGTTTTTCATTTTGCCATACATATGTATATTTCTTGTGCAATTTATTCTCAAATGATATGTGTATTTTAGATCTAATTGGTTTTATTTGAGTAATATAAGTATATATTTGTATATTGTATGTTTCCTTTTTCTCTCTGTTTATGTTTGCACGAACCGATCTTGCCACTTGAGTTGGATTGAGAGCAACGACAACAACGACAGAAGGAGAAGGAGAGCGAAAAGGATCACAAGTAGGCTCTTTCTCATTTCTGTATATCTGCTCATTTGTGAGAAAATGGTAGTTATCTTTAACCTATTGTTCTAAGTGATAAACACCACACTTAGGGAATTTGATTTATCCGTAGATTACAATTCTGCATAACAAATTGGTGACTCCACTGGAGAAAAATCCCATAATTCTTTGTGTTTTTACCTCTTCTTTTCACCATTAGTAGCATCTACTTTCCTTTATCAGTCATTTGAATGAAAAATTTGCATTAGAAGTTTGTTTAGTCACTTGTTTCATAAACCTAGCTGCGTCAAACACATCGTTGGTCAAGACACAATGCACTGTCTCCCATTCAAGGGTCTTCTGTAAGGCACTGTCTCCCCTTAGGGACTGTGTTGCCCTCTCAGACAACTAAATTCCATCAAAATTTGTCAATGCTTTTAGTTTGAGCCCATTGTTTTTTATATTCTGAGATGTTTGATATCTCTTAGAGACCAGTAAACTTTCTTAACCTTCCTTCTTCGAAAATTAAATTTGTTCAATGTTTCATTCGCTGTTTTCTTTATCATTGGAAAATAAAATTCAAAGTAGTAATTTTTGCATTAGATCAATTCTATTTTCGAAAAGGAAATTGTTGTTTCATTCCTTGTTTCCTATAGGAAAATTGTAGTTCCATTCTTCATTTTCCTGAAAAATAAATTTTTGTTTTATTCCTCGTTTCTAAAAAATTAAACACTTGTTTGATTGTGATTGATTTTTTCATTTAGTTTCCTTTCCTTCATTCACATTAAGGGGAACTGAAAAGAAAAACATGCATGTGCATTTAGATTTCGTTTATGTTCCATATCAACAAGGAAAGGAAATCTGCATTTAGTTTGTTCTCATTGTGTTTTGCTCAAAAACTAATTGCTCTTTCCCTTTAGTAGCTAGGATTTTCATTGAAAAAGTTAAATTCAAATTTTTTCTTATCATTTAGTTTGCATTTTTAGGAATTTACTATTACATCACGCGGTGAACCTGAAAGACAATTTTTTAAACAAGATCAACTTAAAATTTATTTTAATCAACCTAAGAAATAATTATAACCATAACAATAATATTTAGAAGGTCTAGGCTAGAGACGTGCTCTGACATCATAAAACATTGCAGTTGTCACTAACTTGTCTGCGATACATTCCGAGTGTGATACCTCACTCCACATACGTAAGTATATTGGAGCTCGTCCACATACCTTTGGGTATATAGGGTGGTGTTCTAGTACAAAAAGTATTAGGGGGTGCTCTCACTATGAGGTTTCACATTAAACAACACTATTACAGACTTGGGACTCCACATCCCTTCGGGTATATTTGGGAGGACAACTTTAGGTTGCTATCGATCCATAGGTAACCAATTCAGTTGCCTTGTAACTTGTGATACACCAAACACAACATTCGGGGACATTTCCAACCCGTACTTCTTGGTTCACCACAAGGTATTTTGTAGTTCACAATTACTTGGTAAACCTTTTGCCTAGAATTACCCTTTTATTTTTTTATTTGTTTTTGTAATAAAATCAATCAGTCATCATGGAAGAAGAGAATTCCTTTCCTCGTTGTTCACGTACAATAGCATTTAAACCACCTTTACCACCGGAATCCATTTTTGTTTGGCGAAGGTGACATCATTGTACCGAAACCAGTATTATCAGTACATCTCGTGCATCATCATCATCACACATACCAGAGTCATCTCGAGTAATTTCTACACATTGTGATTCATCCAATTTTGTCGAAATGGAGTCTTCACAACTACCTATGGTCACGATCCATTAAATCAGTGAGACCACACCTCTCAAACCAATGTTTTCCAAATGGAATTTGATTTAGATCCCATCATTATTTCATCAGAACATATAGAGCCCGAAGTCAAACAGCCATAATTTGTTCCTATATCAGTCACTCCACAGTCGATCCTAGCCATTGAGTCTCCCATATCGCATAGTCAACCACTTGAAATATATCTCAGTTTCGACAGCAAAATCCTTCCACCTGGTTTGATCTCAATTGAAGAATAAACTCAACAAGAAACACACCCTTCAACTTCAACTCATTTTGGGTTGGGGCTTTATCTTTACGAGACTATTCCTTGGTTGAATTAATCTGATTTTTTTGATCCTGTTTGACATCTTGTGCCCGTAGATCCTATAGGGCATACATTAGGTCATATGACTATGGCTAAGTCGACATTTCTGGCTACACCATTTGTTACAGTTGTGACAAAATCTAGTGTTTCTACCCCGTCGATGTTCACAACATCCCCAAAGTCACATCTATATGGTCATCATTCTATCTCACCAGATTACCAATCATTATCTGGAACCTACATTGGTGCATCCTCAAATCCATGGACTTCACTCATGTCATCTTTTATTATTGTATCAAGTATGTCTCTAATGAGTATTGAATAACTTGATCCTTTATACACATCTTCGTTGCAACATCAAGCTAGTCCATCTAGGTATATTCCATCCAGTACCATCTCAACCGGTCTCACACCATTCGGAGAACAATATATTCCATCATAGTTTACTCATCATGCTAGGGGGAAACCTGTGGTCAGCCATTTTGATAGTATTTCATCGCTTTATAGTCACCCAAATGTTGGAGTGACTGTTTTTCAGTGGCAACCCACTCTACCCATTCAACCATAAATTATTTTACATTCATATCAACTACTTCAACCTATCGTACCTACATCCACTCCACTTGTTAATACATCACTACCACTAGTACATTTGGGGGAAATTCCGACACTTGGTTCCGACGCTTTTGACCAAATGTCGGAAATTTCTCGAAAAATTTTCAATCCCGCCTGAAATCGTCGCTATACCGACATTTAGAGAAAAGTGTCGCAATACCGACAACTAGAAAAGGTGTCGCAATTGCGAATTTTGGAGGAAGATGTCGCAATTGTGACACTATGCCCCAAAGCGTCGCTATTGCGACGACTGCCTCCAAACGTCATAAGTGCGACACAATGTCTAAGTGTCGCAATTGTGATGTTTGGAGGCATCCGTCGCAATAGCGACTCTTTGTCCACAGTCGGTATAATGAAACTTATATGCACGCTACATAAAAATATGACACTTGTATGTGCGCTACATAAAAATGATTTTATTAAAAACTATTATATCATGCACGCATTCACCCTCCGCTGTTGCAGAACAGCATTCACCCTCAGCATTCGGCCTCAGCTCTTGCAGAACAGCATTCGCCCTCAGCATTCTCCCTCAGCTCTTGTAGAACAGCATTTTCCCTCAGCATTCACCCTCAGCTCTTGCAGAACAACATTCACCTTCAGCATTTGCCCTCAGCTCTTGCAGAACAACATTCACCCTTAGCTCTTGCAGAATAGCATTCGCCCTCAGCATTCGCCCTGAGCTCTTGAAGAATAGCATTTTCCCTCAGCATTCACCCTCAGCTCTTGCAGAACATCATTCGCCCTTAGCGTTCGCCCTCAGCTCTTGCAGAACAGCATTCGCCCTCAGCATTCACCCTCAGCTCTTGCAAAACAACATTCGCCCTCAGCTCTTGCAAAATGGTAAGTTCTTACTGCATGCCCTTCCTCCTATAGTAGGGTTCACTCTATTTGGGTTTTTTTGGTCAATTCCATTGGATTGTGTTAGGCTGTAGGGTTCTCTCTAGATGTCTTCCAATGTTATTTTGGATGAGTTTCAAAGAGGATGTGTAAGATGTGTTTGTGCTTGCATGAATTTGACTCCACTAGTTTCATGAAGTTTAATTTATGGATTTTAGTTCGACAAGCTCATCCATCTCAACACCCAGTAACGAATTGCCCTTGGCTTGATCTATATTGAAGGTGAAGTGCAAAGTGGTAGAGAATGGGAGATCGAAAGTCATCAACTTTATCACAAGGGTAGTACTCCAGGTCAAAAGTGATGAGCTTTAGTTCTCCATATTTGGGGATTTTCTGATGACATACCAAAGATCACATCCATACAACCATATCAAGGTCAATGTTGAGATCATTCTCATATAGATATAGGTCACTGATATATAGGGTTAATATCATCATCACTATCCATGGAAACCGAATGGTTACAAAATTTGTGATTGTGGTTGGCTCATTTATAATTATTACCCGTTTACAGTAGAGCACAGAAACACTAAATATGGCCCGAGCAGAGCCTTTACAACAGATAATGGAATTGTAGCTGCTTCATAAATAACCAATAGCTCCACTTGAGAAAAATTTTCATAATCTTGGGGCTGGATATACTTCAGAGCAAACAATTGTAGTTATCATTCGTGCTCCAATATATTAATATACTTTTTACATTGAACTTAGGAAAGGGAAACAAGCAAATGTTAGCCATCATAAAATGCTTTGACATAAGAGTTTTGAGTGACATACTTGAAAAAATGAACTCATCCACTAATATTTATAATCATTTGAGTTATTCAAGTTAAACACAATTTCAAGAATCAAGATTCAATACCCTCTATTATCTTCATCAGCCAATACAAGATTTAAAATTTTCCCAAAGAAACGCTTATTATATTGGCAGCCATTATTTCTCATTGCTTTAAAAACCCTACATTTAAATGAAAACAAGCATTGCATTTCAACTACAAAAATCTATTAGTCTTCAAATGTACATGTTTGCATCACTTGTGTAGGGTATTCCTTTTCAACTTTCACATTATCCAAGAATGTGTGCAGTACAGTTCATATTTTTTGTGATTTAGATTATCTTGAAAAAGGAAAGGTAAATTATTTCCCATGGAAAAAGAAGGTTTTCCCTTTTTGCTACTGGAAATGGTACAACAAAGTTCCATTTCTACCCGAAACTACTATGAAACAAGAACCAAGTAAAGGCCATGTCCTCGATGGACATCATTTGGCTTTGAAAATGGCCATTGCACTGTGTTGTTTCTCATATTACATCACGATAGTTTCTTAGGTCATTTCTTGTTTCTTGAGATGAAAAACAACCAAAGAAATTGTGAAGATCCTTTCAAGAAATAAATGACCATTTCTCAATCATATCTTAACTATTTTTTATTTTATTCAATGGTTTCTTACTTTGAGAGAAATTTGACACTTTTATAAGGAATATAACATAAAAACACAAAATGGGAAGGAATTGATGAGGTAGATGACCTTTAGTTGTTGTCAATTAAGAATTGATAATACACGATGCATGTTATGTACTACAAACTATATTCCTTCCTGGAGTTAGGACACAGAGTATTGAATCAAAGTTGTAGTTTCTAACTTCTTGTATTGGTTCATCAATCTTGAAATTCAGACATTGTATGTATTCATTGCTTCATGTTTGAATAATTTGCATTATATCATACAATAGGAAATTAGGAATTATGATTATTATTACTTTATGGATCTGTTAAGTTACTTTTAAGTTTGCATGGTTTAGTGTGAAATTATTATTGTGTGCCCCTAGGCCCAGGTGAAGGAATGCCAAGGAGTGAGAACCATATTTTTTAAATGGTATTGTTTCTTATACCCAAAAACCCCTCAACATCACTTCTTATTAGTTCTTAACAATAGTGTTGTAAACAATTTGAGAATTGATATAGCAAAATATCACACTTCTCAAGATAAAGTACTAAAGCTAAAGTGTGATACCATGTGTAATTCAATAGCCCCATTGTCACCTCACCAACTTCTTTTCACTTCGGGCTAGCTCTCCTCCAACTCAAGGGGGGTTCTCCCTAGCAGCTGTTAGGGATATAATGGCCCAACCAAACCAAGTCAAGAGCCCTCTAACTCTATATGTTTACTACTATCAATCAAAATATTGAACAATAGGGTCAGACATGCATCCTGAAGATAAAATTGCCCGAGTATTTTTGGGTAATTTCAAAGGGAAATTCCCCAAACACATATAATCAAGGAATTATAACGTGATTTCAAACATTAAATATCAAAAAAATCATTTAAAGGATATTGAAATGAAAAAGGTGATGGAAGATAGAAAGTGCCTTACTTAAATGCTCTAAGGATTTTTCAATAGTTGCTCCAAAAGCTTCACTTCAAGGCCCTTCAAGATCGTCTCCAACAATGCTATACCATCAGCTTCAACAATGTTGCTCCAAAATTGTCCTCAAGGTCTTCACAACAAGTTTACTAGAAGTTGCTCCAACAATATATTCAATAAGGTCTTCATTGTCAACTCGTCTCTTGTTTGGGTGCCTTAATGTGCAATAACATGTTTCCAGGACTGAATTCAATGCAAGGCATATTTGAAACTCTAACTCTGTCTTCCGGTGTCTTATTAGAAATTATTTCAGTTTTCATTTTGTGTTTTCAAGTTATATATTTTTTTCAAGCTTTTACATTTATAATTCTATTGCAATGTGGCAGACGGATCAGGGCAGTATAGGAACAACCCCGAGATGGGATGATCGCGGAAAGAGGCCAGCGGAAGAACATGTAAAGTGCTAGCATTGCTCTATCTTTGGGTATTTTAGTTATTTACATAATTGAAATAATACTAATTTTGTTCAAATATCCAGACACTTAGCCATGGTACGCCTGATGATTCCCTTTATGAGGAAGAGCTTTCTTCATCCCTATCTCCAGCGCTCTTGTTGCGAAAAAGGGCACGAGATGCAAGGTCGAAATTTAATACTTTGATAGATGCGCCTCAAACACCCGAAACAGAAGAGAGCATAAAACAACTTATGAGCCCGCTAGAAAAATATCATGTAATAATAAAAATTCAAAAGGATATTTTTTTTGTTCTTCATGAGATGAATTGTGATAGTTTGATTTTTAATTTTTACATTGACTAAAATAACAAAAAGTTCTTTTGTATGTAGTGTTTTCTGGCACTTGTTGAACCTGGTGTTGGTGGTATTGGGACACAAGGGCAAGAGATTTCCCAGCAACCCTCTCATACACCTTCTACTCCTTTAGGTGCCAGCTAAGAAACACACCCTTCCCAAGCAGACACCCAGCCAACCACTGAACGTGTTGGAAATGATGAAGCTGATCTAGCCAACTACATTATTGCATTTCCTGTAGCTACATGTGTCAGCTCCACAGGGACCATTAATGGCATGTTGTTGGTGAATGATGAAGGTGTCCCTATAAATCACGTACAACTCCCAGGTAAATTTTAATATTTTAACTATTTCATGTACTCTATCTAAAACATATTTATCATGATTTTTATTTTTAAATTAATGATAATATCTTCTTTTTTTTCTGTGTAGGAAACAATGAGTTCTACGGGTTTTTGGAAAGCCATGAATTGGTAATTTTTGGCCCAACCATACGCATAGGGTGGAATTCCTAGAATTCCAACCTGAAAAAATAACTTCTAGATTATCTAGAAGCCCTTTTTGGGGTCGGCACATTTGATAGAACAACGGTGGCTCGGGTAGCCAGCAAATATTTGAAATATACCAGGGACACCTATATGACGCAATTGCAATTTAACCCTAGATACGAGCGTCCTCTCACAGTTCCAGAGAGTGAGTAGAGAGCATTCGTCCATGATGAAAAAGAGAAAAGGGAAAAGAAAGAAGGAAAAATGCCAACTGGACCCGCAAGGTAAATTACAACTTTAATTCAATAGCTTTAATTTTCTCTATGTCTAAAATAAAAGTGTGCTATGTCATATCTGACCTCAATATTTTGATGCTAGGTTGTCTGACACCTCGAAGGCAACCAAAGCTAGGATTGAAAAAAAAAGGCCATCACAATCTAGGCTAGGGCGGCTACTTGAAATTAGCTGCAACAATTGTAATTAAGTAGCTAAACATCTTATAATTAATTGTATCACCTTCCAACGTTTTTTTAATCCTATAAAATATGATTAAAAATACACAATCATATGTAATGTAGGGTGATGACTTCGAAAAAAAAACTAGAGAGGAAGATAAAAATATCGCTTTCCATTTCGGCTATCAAGCCATAGTCGAACGTCGCAGAAGCTTGGGGTAGGTCCCAAGATCTAGAATGCCTGATAAGGTAAAAAATTAACCTTTCAATATGTTTGTTTTCGTCCATAAATTTAATGTATAAAAACTTTGTTTAAATCAGGGGATAAGCACTACCGACGAGGCAAATAACCCAGTTTTAGATCTAGATGTAGATGATCCTCATGTGCAACCTAATCATTGTAGTGGGGACCATGCCAACAATGCTACTATCAGTGAGGGCCGTGACGGTAATTAATTTCCACTTATAATTTTTTCTAATTATACCTTGATGGTTGTCCTTATAACATTTTTTGTTTAAATGACAGAGAATGTTTCCCTTGAGGATCTTACCACCAGAGAGGAAGACAGGGCAACAGTCCCAACGGCGACAACTGGTGCACCAGGTAAATAATCTCATTACAATTTTTTTTATTAATATTACCGAACTAGTTCAATGATATTTAAAAACTGACAATTAAAATTTAATATTATCTATTTTTGTAGGCAATGCCCCGTCACTGGATGAGACCAGACATCGTGACTACGCAACTAGGTCAGCAGTGCGGGTCGAAAGGCACGAAACAGGAGCAGAGCACGATGATATTGATGATGTAATTAGGAGCTTCAGAAATAGGAAGAAGAAAAAGAAAATTTGATAATGTAAAATATTGTATTATTATAAGACAAACGTTACCATACTTGGAACGTTTTTTGCGTTATATAAAAAACTCATTTATCATACTATTTTTATGTCAAGCATTAATTTCAATGTTTCCTTGTGTACTTTTTGTTGAATTGTTTTTTATTAGTTATTGAATATTTTTTTTTATGCTCATGAAAGTAAAAAATGAAATATAGATTGGGTATTGGGGAATTGAGAGTGATGTGAGGGGGGGGAGGGGCCATAAGAGCTTCCACCTTCACGTGGTTGGCCCTGTTTAGTAGATAATAATTTATTGGAGCGATTTAATCTTGGAGCAAACCTCCCTCAATCCAACATAGAAACAAAAAAGTCACTGTTGACTTAGTTGCTACTCTTTCAGATCGTGGGAGGCTTGTTCCAAGTTCATGCGACTCCAATAAATTGTTCTTGAAACGAAGAGGAGCTTATTCAAGTATGTTTTGACATTTTCAACATATGTTCTAACATTATCATAAGAATGCATCTTAGAGTAAAAAATACTACATCAATTACTTATATTTATTGTATAGATAATGATGGATTTTGATTGACTTGGCAGTGCAGGTACAAATCCTCTTGCATCATGAACAATACAACTTGTCAACCAGGGTCATGTCCAGGATATTTTTGCTTGTGCGCTTGACCAGGTTCGTAATGTCACATTTTGTAAGTTCCTTTACAGTTCATAATTCAATATTAAGCTTGTTCATGATTATTATCTAGGTTTTTTGTATGTGTTTTTTCATCTATTTGATTGTAAGCAACTCTACATGTTTCATATTGTTCACTATGATTTCTCTCATTACCACTCTCAGGATGAATCCGACTTTATTGTTACATAGGTTACTTTATTGTTACTATGATTTCTCCATTTACGATTTCATAGGTTACATAATGCAGAAATTTGAATAATTTGCTAAATTATTCTCTGAGATTATCCTGATTACACACTATTTAAGATTTATGCATAATACATAACCTCTTCTACAATTGATCATCAATATGCGGAAATAGAAAGCAGTCGCATGCGCTCATCAAAACATAATAAAGCACACATATCAACACAGGATGTAATGGGGAAAGAAATAGTTGAAAACCCCCAACTATCTGTCTATTATAATGATAGAGAACATGTAACAATACATAGCACAAAGCTCTCACAGCTCTCAGCACTATCTCAATGCTACACACAAAAACTAGTTATGAAGATGAACAAGTCACAGGTTCAAATCTCCTCCACAACTCTGCCTACATCTACTGCGCAATCCAAGTTGATTAATGATGATATCCAAGTTCGAATCCCACTAGCTCCAACTGTGCAATCCTCATTGGAAATCTCCATCAATGTGTGTGAAAATCTCATGCACAGCCAATAATCACAACTGATAGTAGACTCACCCTTTCACCCACCTCTAACACTGGTCTCCACTGAACTGTCCATGCATTGCAGTTAACTGATGTGTTCATTAGTTGAATTATGAGTTAATAATTAGTGAATTAATTATTAATTAATTCACAACACTCATCACTAGTGTATTTATGAGTTAGACTAAATACAACTACTTCAACTAAGTTAAACAGAACACAACTCCACCAACTGTCTCATCAACTCCACCAAACTCTGCCACATGAGTTCTAGCTGAAGTCAACAATGCAATAGCTCAACTAACCCTTAGGAAAAGTGTATTTCCTTCTGTCAACTACATGTGCCACATCCAAGCATCAAACTAAATTGCTCCAAGAGGAAAATATAATGTTTATAGTTTAAATATTATTAAGGGTTAATAATATTTGACTATTCTATTTTTAGCCCGGCAGTCTAAAAATAGAAACCACCCAATGTCTAAAAATAGAGGTCCATATATTTTTACCAACTCAACCAATAATCCATAAATAGCATTTTTCAACTCATAGACCATGATCCCCATGTCTAAAAATATACATAGTCTGAAAATAGAGTTTGCGCTAAAAATAGCCTGCGGGCCCACTTAGTGAAGGCGACTTCATTTCACTAAGCTCCATCATCTTGTTGAATTTTCAACACATCATGTAAAGTTTTCAATCTCAGGTTGGTGATGAGCTTTAGTTCTCCATATTTGGGGTTTTTATGATATTTTCTCCCTCATGTTATTCTTGCATCACCTCGTTGTTTGAGCATGCCAATTATCTACCACTTGTACCAATTGGCACATGTCAATCTCTGAGTGGTGCCAAATTTCACCTATTTTCGGCCCACTTGACCACCTGAAAAACTCAAATCCACACACCATGTGTATTTATCATGGAGTGCCACATGTGCTAGATATTTAGGCCGATAGGCCTTCTGTTATGAAAGAGATCAATTTTTTTTCATCAACAATTCTTATCTAGGCACGACACCTATTACTTGTTTAATTTGACGGTCACAGTCTCTCAGGTTACCTTCTAGGTTTGACATACCACTAGTTCCTGGTATATTTCCATGGAATCGGTCTGAAAATACCAGAAACAATCCACACACCTGCAACCGTCGATAGACCTGCCGTTTTAGTAGTTGCATTTCCGCAACTGCCAATACACCTGCCGTTTTAGTTGCTGCATTTCGGAAACTACCAATACACCTGTCGTTTCATTCTCCTAGACTCTTTGTATGCATATTTTTCATATAATTTTATCACGAAGTTGGCTACATTGCTTTGACATGCCTTTGAATATTTTTGTGGGTTAGAAGACATTTCAGGCCAGAGCTATTGAATAGACCTGATGAGATAGTTGTATTTGATCCTCTTTCTCGTGATGAGCTCATAAAATTTGCTAGACTACATATGAAATATGTAGTGATTCATCTTACAGAGAGAGGTGTTGCTTTAGGGGTTATAGATGCTGCTCTGGATCTTGTTCTTCAAGAAGCCTATGATCCTGTAAGTAATCACTTTGTTTTTCTTTCTTTCTTATTCAGAGTCTATCTTGCCAGGGGATGTGCCCGTTATGGTTTTTTATGAGACCGTTGTCAATTTCATCACTGTCCCTCATAATATGTTTGATTGTGTTTATAAATAATAAACAATTATTACACCAAATAATAAACAATTAACTGTACTATGAGTAATATGATATCTTGAAATAATTCTCATTATAATTTCATAACATCTGCTCTCACTTGGTGTTGTCTCTATCACTAAGTGTGTCTTCTTTAAAATTATAGTTACAACAGACAATGAATAATCAACTGCACTATGAGTGATATCTTGTAATAATTCTTATTATAATTTCCTAACCTCTACTCTCACTAGGTGTCTATATCACTAGGTGTATCTATTTTAAAATTATAGTTTCAATGGTAGATAAATTGTTATCTTAAAATTATAGCTTTGATGGTGATACCTTGTGATTGATAATGCAGATTGAAGCAGCTTTGCCTTTGCCTGTTACAACTTAAAAGTGGATTTTAGCAATGGGAGTCATGTTTTTTAAGGTTCATACTAATATCAAAATCTTGTAATTCTATATTCAGGATAAGAGAAGATGGCCTCTGCTTTGGGAAGTATGACAATAATTTCCACATCTACCTCATTGGGTAACAATGGAAAGGGGAAGAAGTTGGGTGCAATGTTTGATAATTATGGCAGAAAATTGTCTTCTCTTTCAATTTTTTCACCCATTTCCTTTAATCTCTCAAGTAGAAGAGGGGATCTGAGATTACATGATAGAGAGAAGGTAGTTAATACAAGAGCTATGGAAAAGGAGTTTTACTTCAACAAGGATAGCTCAGTGACAAAAAAATTGCAGGTCAGAGAAAAAATTATGTTTAAAGGAACATCACCTACACGTGAAACTTCACTGCAGTGGATCTTTCATTTTCCACTTATATTCGATTTTAATGTGTTATTTTAAATTTTCATGGAGGGTTGTTTTGGCATATGGTCTGGCATTCAATTGCACACTTATTGAAAGCATTATCAATTTGTCTTGCAGGCGGTGTGAACAAACTTGCTGATCTTGTTGGAGTCACCCTTGGGGC
Source organism: Pinus albicaulis (assembly GCA_034641835.2). Taxonomy (NCBI): domain Eukaryota; kingdom Viridiplantae; phylum Streptophyta; class Pinopsida; order Pinales; family Pinaceae; genus Pinus; species Pinus albicaulis. Next base: position 267,268 of record JAXQQM020067497.1, read on the forward strand.
GAAGGGAAAAATGTTGTCTTGGAGAGCAAGCATGGTTCTCCGAAAATAGTTAATGATGGTGTGATAGTAGCTAAGGAGGTAATTTGTAGATGTGTGCTCTGGTTTTATTTTTAACGTTGTATTAGTTCCCCCTCTTAAATGTTAGATTTGGTAGGCATAATTTGAAAACTCAAAGGTGAAAGGAAACATATTTGTTAACCAGTGGTCTACTTGGCATATGGACTAGCCACATTAGAGTAATGCATAAATCTTTTCACAACAATAAAATGAAAGGGTTATGGCTGAGTCAAATTTTATTGTTATTCACAGTTTAATGAAATGTATCTCAATGCTATGGTTTTGGCCTTTTTATTGGTTGAATTAGAGGACCCAGTTGAAAATATTGGGGCCAAGTTGGTAAGGCAAGCTGCGGTAAAGACAAATGATTTAGCTAGGGATGGAAACACAACATCTGTTGTTCTTGCACATGTTGGAATATTGAAAATTCCAGAACAATGAATGGAGAATAAATATCCCTTCCTCTAACACAGAGAAAATAAAAATTTCTTTGACAGGAGACAGAGTTTCAATACTTTGAAAACAAACTTCTATTCCCTTCAATAACTCAAAAAAAAAACTATTACACTTCTTCCTCACTGAGAGGGATTACAAAATTATGACTGCTACAAAACGCAGTGCATAAAACCAACTCATTGTCTGTTCAAAACAAACATACTCTGTCTCTAAAACACTCTGCTGTGTTTTTCACTTTCGCACTGTTGTGCATACACACTTAAAAAGTTACACTCAGTCTTTCACTTTTTACACATTGTTGTGTAATAAAAAATTTACGTACTGTCTATAAAAAAACTACCAATCTTTTTTGTCCCTTTTATTATTATATGTCGTAACATATAAAACATATTATAATAAACCCTCTTTTTAAAAAAATAAAATTAAAACTAAATTCTATGGCCCACCTTTCATTTCACATATGATATATATATAACATATGTTTAAAACATATGTATATATTAAAGCATACATAAAATTAAACTATCAAAACATTAAAGAACCCTTTCCATCGGACTTCAAAATTATGAATAGATTGAATTTCAAACCAAATTCGCGTTCCAAAATGGGATGCTGAAGTCTGCCTAATTTGTAACACGAATTCTCACTCCAATGTGCCCTATAAAAAATTCGGGTCCAGTTTTCACATTTTCAGATTCCCTTCAATTTCATGTCGTCCAATATTAATGCTCCACGTGTCCTCCTTTTGAATTTACAAAAATGTGGGGTAAATTTCTGTTTTTTTAATTTCTGGTTGGTGAATTGTGTTAATGTTGGTTGTTGTGTTTAAATACAATCTTGTATAGAAATATGGTTGCGGACCTCTACAAAAAAAACTTGCAGGAATTCTAAATGCTGAATTAAATTTCTGGATGGCGTGCAAGCAACCTCCAAAAAAAAATGTTTATGCTGCATCCGTCCTTCTACTAAAGCATTTGAAGTTAAAATTCAACAGCATAGGGTTTAATAAGTGAGGGTGTAAACGTAAATTTTTGTCGATAGTACTGGATTAAGATCATCTATTCATTTTTGTAGGGTCTTATGGTGTTTGGTTTTTTAGTTTTGGGTTGGGATTATTGAGTCTAAGATATTTTTTGAGTGAAAAAATTGCTATTAGGTATTAATAAATTTTTGGTTCTTTTGTCAAAATTTATGAGCTTGTTAGGAAATACAAAACTGAAAATGGTTGTATCTTAAATTTGTGGAAAATAATTTGAAATGAAACCTTTTTGTTTAGGTTTTTGCAGCAGGTGCAAACCCCGTTCAAATTACTAGGGGCATTGACAAGACAATAAAGGCCCTTGTTTCGGAACTCAAAATTTTGTCAAAGGAGGTAAACAGTTGCCTTTTGAGTAGGCGAGTTTTCCTTTTTGCTGATGGTTTGGTGTATCTAATTGAATTAGTTGCCTAAGGTATTTTTGGTTGCAAAATCCTTTTCATTTTTCATACAGTATTTGCCTTGTGGAATACATTTGATTGTGTGGTCTTGTTAGATCTACAAAATCTGTATTTGTTTAGTCTTATGGCTGAGGTGCACTTTTATTATGGAAATAGTTGATGCAATATTGTCATTTAATCCTTACTGTAGGGTAGCATGTTGAGAATTTTCTTGTGAAACATTTGGTATTCAAAATGACACTTGATCCTATACAGCATCATGCACTTGACTTCAAAATTCATATTCAAAGTGTGCCAGACAGTTCTTGCAAAATTTCAAATATTTATGTTGTTTTAAACCATTATATTTTTCATGTATTGGATGTTGAAAATGAGAAAAAGACTTTGGTATGAAACCAATTGGTGAATAATTTCCAGCAAAACAGCCAATTCTAAGACATGATTTAGAAGTAGAACATATGTACTTATGAAGCATAGAAAGATATCCTTGATGCATTGTCAATGTTTGGCTAGGGTTATTTTTGGAGAAAATAACTCATTATTCCTAGAATAGTGATCTTCAATACAAGTAAATGCTAGAGAAGAGAGATGATCGTGTGACATAAACCTATTAACAAAAGTGAACATAGAATGATTATTAATTATGGCATACTAAGTTGTCAGTGATTTTGACTATTTGTCTTTAACAAGTAAAAATGTTAAATTCCAAACTTACATCATCATGGTTTGGCACCATTAGCTTGACTAATTTTCCACCATGCTCAGAATTTCATTGTTGTATTCACATATATAAACAACGTTTCAAATAATAATAATAAAGTTCTATAAGAAAAATCCAGACCTCCATGCTGCTGCTCCTTGTGAGACAGTAAAAATTGCATTACACAATCTGACACATAAGAATCTCCTATATCCCGATGGTAAGTAGCCAAAATCTTATAATAGTGTCTTCAAGACTTATGTTGACATTTCCAATGAGATATTTAAGCAATGAAAGATGGAGCCTTCTTCATTGTTGTATATGTAACAGTCTTTTATTAATATAAAGATTGATGGTTTTGTCTTTCTGAAAATGAAATGTAAAAATAATTTATTGTGGTCAATTGAAAAGTTTTTTTTTTAAAGATTTTCATTATGGAAGGGTGACATAGATATATGCCCTTCTAATTGAAATTCGGACCTACCCTTCAAATTTGATCACTGTGTGGGACATTAACAAACAATAAAACTATTCCACTGTGCGTTATATAAAACATATAACAAAACCTTTGTAAAAAATTCAAACGAACCCTTTAGCCATGGGTATTTCATCACGAATTGATCATTTTACCATGTACCTTCTTCTAGAGGAATATTCTTCCACTTTATTAGGTACTTCATAATGGTTATATGTCAAAGAGATACGAAATGTTTAGCTATAACTTTTTGTGGTTCAAGAATCAACTTTCATTCTTCATCTAATTTTGGAAGTTCTATTTACATTGAAATATTTTTTCCCAAAACCTTTTTTAGGCAAGATAAATGAAAAACCTTATGAATGCAAGAAGAAGGAAAATATAACTTCTTTACCACTTGTGCAATCCTATGAATAATTATTTAGGGCCATAACATTTTTGAGCTAATTCTTTATTCTTCTTTTTCTTGAATGAAGATTGCTTATAATGCTATAATCTAAAAAATACCCAATTACCCTCCTAAAATTATCTTTCACTTCAATGTTGTTCCCCTTGTTGCTTTATCATGTTTCATGTCATTTGAAGGTTTTCCATAATAATTTTCAAAGTTTCTTTAGTATTTTCCAGATGTGACTCTGTTTCCTATACTTTGGACTTATCTTGCAAAAAGTATGAGATACTAGGAGTTGGATATCCATAAAGGGCCTTAAATGGGAAAATTTTAGTAGATGTGTGATAGGTAGTATCATATTACCATTCTTCCTTGACGAACCCACTTCATCCATTAAGATTTATTTTCTAAAGAGTAACATTGTAGATAACCTTAAAAACATTTGTTAACTATTTTTGTTTGATCATTTGATTGTGTTTGATATGTAGAACTCATGGCAACTAGTGTTTCTCCACTCATATTAAATAATTATTTCCAAAATTTTCTTGTTACTATTACTTTAGGAAAACCATATAGACTATGAATTTCTTTCACGGACACTTCTACCACTTGGCTTGTTGGTTATGTACTTTGAACTCTACAAAAAAAATCTACAAAATTTGTCTATATAAATGACCACAAAAATGTAATACTTACCTTTATATTTCAGTAAACCTGTAATAAAGTCTATTGATATATCTTCTAGTCTTTGAATATGTATGTGGAATGGTTTAAGTAACCCTAGAGATTTTACTATCTCTCTTTTATTTACTATGCAAACCTGACCTTCTCTTACAAAATTTTGAATATCTTTCTTCATTACTTCCAAAAATGTATTTTTTGATCCTTTGAGATGTTTTAAGGAACCCTGCGTCTTACCAACAGAGAGACATGGGAATCCCTTAATATTTTTTTATTCAAATATGCTTGCGTGCATAAAAGTATTTTACATTTTCACCAAATTATATCTCTTTCACTCCCAATGCTCCATAGAGTTCATCCCATCCTTTATAAATTTTAGTTTTTGTTTAGTACTATTGTCATTTTTCCATTATGGAAAGCTTCTTATAGCCACCTAGGAATAGAAAATGTAATTGGATATAAATTTGAGGCCTCTTCTATTTTAGAAAGAGCATCATGTACTAAATTTTCCTTACCCTTTTTGCAGATTATCTCAAAATTAAAGCTTTGCATTTTTTCTCCTCATTTTTGTTAATCTTCCAATGAAATCCATAGCTTCAAAAAATAATTTATGCTATCATGGTATATCTTGACTTTAAAGTACCTCCCAATGATATACTATCCCCATTTTTATTGCATGTAATATTGCTTCCATTTATTTTTCATAGGTAGATTTCACCAAATATTTTCTTTTAATTCCTTGATTTTAAAAGCCAATGATATCCTTTATTGTGTTAATGTTACATAAATTCCTTGTCCTAGTGCCTCAGACTCTACTATGAATGTTTTACCAAAAGTAGGTGCAACCGATGTTGGTGTAGAAGAAATGCCATCCATTAAAAGAGAGAATGCCAAAGTAGCCTCATCATTCCATATAATTGATATTTTCGTCAAGAGATATGTGAGTGGACTTGAAATGCATGCATAATTCTTAACAAATGATCAATAATATCATGTAAGTCTAAAAAATCTTCTAAGAACCTTGATTTTCTTAGGAATAGGTCATTTTGTAATAGGTTGCATCTTTTGAGGCCCCAACTTCACTCCTTCCTTTAAAACAAAATGAACCAAATACTCGAATTCTTATTTCCCAAAAGCACATTTGGATATTTTTACATAAAAATGATTGTTCTCAATAATTTATATAACTTTTCCACATGTTTAGTGTGGTATTCCCATGATTTGTTATAAATATGTGTATTATCAAAGAAAACCAACACAAATTTTATAATATGGGATCAATTTCTAAGTCGGAGAAACTTCTTGGGACTTCAACGTGATAATATAATTCAAACCAGATTCACGTTTTCCAAAATAGTATTCGCGTCGGCCAATTTGTGACGTGAAAGAAAGTAATTACGCCTAATATTTTTTGGGTCCGAAGTTGGGCTGGCGTACGGAGGGAGAGTTGTGACACGAATTTCTTATCAAATTCGCCCTAATCTTTTTCGAGTCTGGATTTCCATTGCGTGAGTGGCCCAAACAAAGATCCACTCCAATCAATTTCTGCCACATGTCCTCAATCAAAACTTTCCCTGCTCCCAACTGCAAGTGCATTTGATGGCGTTTAAGGGGATGGGACATGGATGTGGCAATTTCATGTCAATCACATTAAGTTTTAACACTGTTCAATTAGACGATATTTAAGTTCCAAGGTTTTCACATCAAATCGCATTAAGTTTTAACACTGTTCAAGATCAGACCTCCACTCCTATTAGCGATTCCGCATGCTCCAATATGATCTGGCCTTCGGCTCTCATTAATGATCAAAGATTAATCATGACGGGTGTCCTTCGATTGCATTGCAGTTGGGTCAATAAAATGGAGTTTCGCTATGGTTTTTCAGATAAGCCAGTTGCTGGGTTACACTTCCTGCTCACTGTGATGAGAAGGAGAAGTGGCCAGATGAACTGCTGCTTAGGCCTTGCTGCATATCTGCATTTCTGTCGGTCTAGTCTATGTCTGTCTTCCTCTGTTTCTTGGAATTATGCTTCTCCATCTCCTCTTGTGCCCATGGCTAAGACTGCACCCATGCCTCGCCTGCGTCAAAGGATGTGTTGCCACAAGGGGAGCACTAGAGGTAAACCCCTATGCACTCCCTCCAGCCCCTCAACTGAGTCATCTTCCCAGTCCAGTGATTATTACGCAGGTCGCTATCTAAAAAATAGGAGTGGGCGGGGTCGGGTTGTAGGATCTGGCCACTGTATGGATTCCCCTACTCCTCATTTCCCCACCACTTCACCTTCTCCCACGATGCGCACTGCACTTTTTTCCTTTAATTTCTCTCTGAATCGCCCACGAATCATAGCTTCAGTCATTGTGGTTTTCCGCGAGGAGGCCCAAATGAAGGAAAAATGCACCCGTCTGGCGGGTCTGAGCTCAGAAAAATCTGGCCAGCATTCGGGTCTTCAGGAGGGGAGCCGTGGCATGAATGTGTAGATAGCACCTAGCGATCCTGGACCTTCCGAAGGATGGTGCCAAATCATGGAGGAACCACCAGAGGAGTATCTTGGTTAATTTGGTTTTCTTGCTTCACAGGCCCACTTAATTGGGCATGTTTTAGATTATATTACTGTGTTGGACCTCTGTAATATTTTTGAATTATGTAAACGTTCAAGACTGGTTTCCCCGGATGAGGGCAGTCTTCTTAATTTTTTGATTTTTTGATGAAAAATTTGCCATGAGTCTGGGCAATGTTTTTGACTTCGGTGTAATTTTATTCCCAATGTTAATAGATTAACTTTACTTAGAAAAAAAAATGTTGCTATGTTTCTATTTTAAACCTGTTTTTTGAAATACAGAGCCATGTTTATATGATTTTTTATAGTCGAAGCACTGCGGGGTGGTTTAATGTATTAATATTTCACGGTCGAATTATGTTCATAACAATTGGAAAAAAAAAATGTTGCCATGTTTATATTTTAAACCTGTTTTTTGAAATACAGAGCCATGTTTATATGGTCTACGTATTATACTCTTTCTCTGTATATCTACAGGAACCTTTTTGCTATGAATAGGGTGGATGCTATAGCGGGCTACTAATAAAAACAAGCGAGCCTGAACCTTACATCTCGGATGCCACAAATGTTTACCAATTTTGAAATCAAGCAAGCCTGATCTTACAAGCGAGCCTGGGTTTCTGCAGATGGTTTTTATTTTCGGGAACAAGCGAGCCAGAAAATACAATCGACCTTGGTTTTATACATATTTTTTCTCTATCATGGATGCTTTTTGTGTGAGGCGTATATCAACAGTACATGTATCTGCACATTTTGGGTACTTTAATTTGTATTTGGAACAATGGATGTCGGTACTCTATCTGTTGCTTTACTATTCTACATATTGTTATTTCACTTTCTTATAGATGCCTCGGGCATATTTGGATGCTTTCTCAGATTGTCGATAATCTCCATGTGGACCGTTACTGGGTTCTATATCATGTCCCTGTATGTGACATGGGGTATTTTTCTATCATTGTCTAGGGTGGGACTTCCACTTTTCTAGATGGATATTTGGGTTCCGACCTTTAGATGTGAAAATGTAATGACTTCATGGAATTTTTTACTTAATATAATATATTCAAAATAGCGTTTTTTCTCATGTGAAAAAAAAATGATTAATGTTTATCAGTCTGCCTTCAAAACTAGCGATGCTGGTCAATGTTGCTGGTTTATTGATATGGTATGATGGTGTTTTTATATTTTGGACATATCACACTCCTCACATGATTAGCGTTTTTCTCTATTCAAGGATTTTGGGTACTTTAATTTGTATTTGGAACAATGGACATTGGTACTCTATCTGTTGCTTTACTATTCTACATATATACTGCTATTTCACTTTCTTATAGATGCCTTGAGCATATTTGGATGCTTTCTCATATTTTCGATAATCTCCATGTGGACCGTTACTGGGTTTTATATCATGTCCATGTATGTGACATGGGGTATTTTTCTATCATTGTTTGGGGTGGGACTTCCACTTTTCTGGATGGATATTTGGGTTCCAATCTTCAAATGTGAAAATGTAATGACTTCATGGACTATTTTAATTCATATAATATATTCAAAACAACGTTTTTTCTCTTGTGAAAAAAAATGATTGTTTATATTTGAAGCACTGCGGCGTGTTTTATTATATTAATATTTCACGGTCATTGGAACGCCCATAATTTATAACAAATATTGGAGATTTATTGTCCTATTTTAAAGTTTCATTTTTTTTTTAAATTGAACTCGTCGTCGGTATACCGATGCCTTGTAAGCATTGGAATTGTGACAGCTTAAAAACTTCGGAAGAGTGACAGTATAAAAACGTCGGACGATTGACGTTCAAAACGCCAGACCACATTTCGTCGGAATTGTGATAGTTTACAAGCGTCGGAAGAGCGACGTTCAAAACGTCGAACCACATTTCGTCAGAATTGCGACAGTTTACAAACGTCGGAAGAGCGACGTCCAAAACGTCCGACCACATTGCGTCGGAATTGCGACAATTTACAAACGTCGGACAAGTGACGTTCAAAATGTCGGACCACATTTCGTCAGAATTATGACAGTTTACAAACGTCGGAAGAGTGACATTCAAAACGTCAGACCACATTTCGTCGGAAGTGCGACAGTTTACAAACGTCAGAAGCATGACGATTTGGGAAACGTCGAAAGAGCGACGCTTATTTGGAAGTGACAGAAAAAGTGTAGGTAGTGCAACACTTTTTAATTGCGTCGGAATTGTGATGGGATGGCAAACCACGTTTTTCCCGTCCTCGAACTGTCGCTCTTGCGATGACTATGTGTTGGAATAGCGACGAATTGGCCATCGGAAATTGGGCCAAATTTTCTAGTGTACCCCTATTATAGGCTCATATTTTTGTACCTCAACTGTCTCAGGCGGGTTCTTCAACCAAATACCCTCAAGTTTTGGGACCTCAGATCCCAACTCCTTCGGTTGGTTTACATCAACCACCTATATCCAGAATCCTTTATTCACAAGATGGATTACCCTATTATGTAATGCCACAGGCCCAACCAGGTTTTACTTATTAAAAACCAGGTGCAAGGTATTATAGTTTGGCCTATAATATTAGTGGGCAAATCCTTGGAAGCCACAACCACAAATCCCACAACAATCATTCCCACAACAAACAACTTACCTAGGTTTTGGTCAATAGAATCCTCAAGCGTTTGCTTATCAAAACAACCCCTATCTGGGTTACCAATAGAAAATTCCTTATGCTGGTGCTCAAAGGCCTATTGCCCAAGAAATTCCATCATACCCTGGTTAGCTCAACCTAACTTAAATTGACAATTTCCCTTTTGTGGCAACTTTAGAATTACCTGATTTAAACTAGCTTACCAATGACCCCATCAACTATGCTCCTTGGTGGCTGGTGATACCACATAAATTTCCCTCGGATATTCCTATGTTCAGTTGAAACCCTAGAGAATATCCATCATCGAATGTTATGACTTATCATTTGTGGTGTTCATCCAACTCCCTAAATGATGACTCTGTTAGACTACATCTTTTCCAATGTACGTTCACTGGTCCGGCCGTGAAATGGTACATTGAAATTCCACGAGTTTCATTTGATAATTCACTTGCTTAGCTACTATATTTTTGACCCACTTCTAGTTACGCATACGATATGAAATTGGAACAGAACTTCTGACCAATTTCAAACAAACCAATGCTACTCACACTTATGATCATATTCATGAGTGGCGTCATTGTCAAAGAATGGTAAAAACATGTGTTCCTAATAAACTCCTTACTGAGTGGTTCATTAAGTCATTGTTTCCATCTATCACTGAGGATGTGGCTAAAGGTGGTGTTCTCACCGAAGATCAGGCTATTTCTTGTGCCCAATACTTAGATTTGATTTATAATCAGTCTGGCATACTCTATGATAAAATTTGCAATGCGCCTTGATCTAATTTTATTGTTCCTCCTTCATATAAGGACTCTCATGCCAGCAACAATATGACTGGTATTAAAAACACTCACCACTCTACTACATATAATCTTGCACCTTCTTCCAAAATTCATGCCATGTCATCTGAAAAAAAAAAAGTGACAAGAAACCCGGAAGTAAGAAAAAGGTGAAAGAGAAGAAAAAGAAAAATTAAACTTCGTTGGAACGATCATCTGATCAAACATTTGGTAATACTCAGAAACCTCATTAACCTTGCATCATATGTAATTAGGAGCACTTTGTTCCAGACTATCCTCACTACACCGAAGTCTCAAAGGTTATTAAGACCTCGTCTTCATCTGATGTGTTGATAGACCCTTTTCTGAATCTAGACACAAACATGGTTGCTACAGATCTCACTTCTAGTTCCCAATTGCTTATGCTATCTTCCACAAAGCCAAAAATTATTTTTTTGGTGTCAACGTGAAATAAATATTATGGTATTCAGGCTACTAATCAACCTACTACATCGATCGCAAATCCTTCCATGGAATATACTCCGCCAATTTCTATTCCTAAATTGACAATAAAGCCACTGAAGGGAGTCGTCCATAAATCAACATTAAATCCTCGATCTATAGAAGCCCAATATTATAATATAGTTGAATATTTGGCTCAATCCCCTTCAATTATGTCAACATTTGAGGTACTTCAAAATTTTCCCTCCCAGAAGCAGGATTTGTTGTCAAAAATTGGCGGAATCGATAAGATAGATTCCAATCTTGTAGTCTTTAACCATACGGGCTATGTGCCACAATTACCAGCAGAATTGGAATTTTTCGTCCAAGTAAATGTCCTCAATCACCTCGATCATCACACTATTATCAATGAGGGTGCATATACTTGCATTATGTCTCTAAACTGCTGGAAGTCACTTGGCTCGCCTTGCTTTTCTCAATCACCTACGACGTTTAGAGATTTTGACGGTCGTAATTATAAGCATTGTGGTATCATCAATAACTTTCATGTTGAAATAGGGGGTGAGACTATAATGGCTGAAGTTGAGGTTGTTGACGGGCCCCTCGACTACAAGATTTTACTCAGAAGGCCATGAGTATACACCATGACTATGTTCGTCTCTACTTATTTTAAAATTATTGCCTTTCCTCATAAAGGTGTTTTCACAGTTATCAATAAAATCTCCTTCGTTGCCTTCATTTCCTAGGTAATTGGAAGCATTCCATTAGTTCAGGCACTCCAACTAGCACTTAAAAACATTGGTGTAGGACTCTTAAAGGATTATTCCCTAACAGGCACCTTTGCATTACCGTCACCTGTGATTTTGGCAGAAATTGCAAGAATAGAGACCTTCTATATGATATATTCCACTCCATCTAGTTTTAGGAATATTACGGATCATTCTGAAGTTGTTACATTGGATTAATTTTTGTTGCCCAACTAGATTGAGCTAGCATAACAACCAATCTACATGGATTGGGCGACGAATCTGACTTCGTCGTAGCCAATTGTTTGGGTCAATCATTCATTAGATTTTGGTACTCCATCTAATCCTTTTTCATCCATTTTCTTGATTGATGAGAGCATTATGGAATCCATGATGCTAGAAGGATAACCATGGGAAGATCATCATCATCATTCCGATCTTCAGGATTACAAAGAAGATCGTCATATTGAACTATATCACCCATCAATCAAAACTTTATTTTCAAATTATTTTCCTATTAATGACATTGAATCTAAGACAAAATTATCAAATATTGAAGAAACCATTTCTATAGATATTTCGAATAAACCTGGCATTGTAGAAAACATTCATGTCGGTGTGTCTTGTTCTCCATTAGAACTCGAAAGTTATTTCTCTCTTTTTCATGAATTCCAAGATATATTTTCTTGGTCTTATGAGAAAATGTTAGTCATTGACACTAGAATCATTAAACAAACCTTTAAAATGTACCCTAATGTCAGACCAGTACATCAGCGCCTTCGTCCTGTTCATCCCAAGAAGGCTGCTGCCATTAAAACAAAAGTTGAAAAACTATTGTGTGCTAGTTTCATTTACTGTGTTCCGCTTACTAATTGGGTTTCTAATATTTTTCCTGTCATGAATAAGCAAGGGACAATTAGAGTGTCTATCAATTATCAAGATGTCAGTCTTGCTTGTCCAAAAGACAACTATCCTACTCCTTTTATCGACCAGATTATTGACGATTGTGCCGAGTGTGAAATATTTTTGTTCATGGATGGATTTTCCAGCTACAATCAAATAAATATCTACCCAGAGGACCAATATAAGACAACATTCATCTATTCCTGGGGCACATTTTCTTATCGTAAAATCCCATTTGGTTTAAAGAAAGCTGGGGAAACCTTTTAGAGAGAAATGGATTATGCTTTCAATGACATCAAACACATTGTTCAACCCTATCTAGAAAATTTACCCGCCCATTCACAAAACAGGACTAATCACCTAATGCATTTGAGAGATACCTTTTTAGGCTACCGACACTACAAAATACAGTTCAATCGACACAAATGTGTATTTTGCGTTTGTTCTGGTCATTTTCTAGGATTCTTCATCTCAAAAGAAGGAATTAGAATCGACCCACTAAAGGTGTAGGCTATTCTTGATTTTCCTGCACCATCAAATTTCCTTCAGCTACAGAAAATTCAAGAAAGCTGACTTCCTAAGAAGGTTCATACCCAAGTACGCCGAAATAGCTAAAGGATTTAGCTCGCCTCTTGAAAAAGGGGACTCTCTTCCATTGGGAAATGGTTGCACAAGATTCTTTTAATGTTGTCAAGGACACACTTGTCTGGGCGTCATTAATTCATCCCCCCAATTATCAGAGTGATTGTTTCTTATATATCGCTGTGGCTCATACTACCATTTCTATGGTATTGGTTCACGAAGAAGGTGGGATAGAAAATCTGATATATTATTTGAGTTGTAATCTCAATGATACAAAAGTTAGGTATTCATACATCAAAAAGCTCACCTTGGAGGCCGTTCAGGTTGTCCAAATATTTCTTCATTACATCCTACTTTGAAGAGCATTGTCATTTTATATTTCAACCCCATGAATTAAAATCTGTCACATCAATTGCTTTGGGGAAAATACTCCAAATGGATCATCATTTTGCAAGAGTTTGATTTGGAATTCATCAAATCGAAGTTCAATAAGTCTTTAGTTTTGGTTGTGCTTCTTTGTGACCTTCCCTATGATGGTGCTACTACTACATCAGAACCATCAATTCCTTATGATTCTCTGTTTCTGATCGGATCATCTGATCCTCGGTATGTGGAATTTATCATTTATCTCCAAACCCAGAATTTCTAGCCCGATACCTCTCCCTCTCAACAACGACATATTCGATACCAAGCCAAATATTATTTCATCATCGGCGATACACTTTATCATCATTGTATAGACTGATTTTAAGGAGGTGCCTCACTCATGAGGAGGCTGATAAGGTTTTAAATTATTGTCATGTTGGGCTTGTGGTGGACACTTTTCTGGAGACACTACCGTGCAGAAGATACCACGTGTCTGTTACTTTTTTGGTACCATATTTCACGACTTCATCCTCGCAGTCAGAATTCGTCATGCGTGCAAGATATTTGACTATAAAATCCGTAAGCCGCTAGCCCCAATGCATCCTATTATCGCTTTGGGACCCTTTTCGAAATGGGGCATTGACTTCATGACCTACGGGGGCATGGTTATATTATTTTCGCAATAGAATACTTTACGAAGTGGTCCAAAGCGATGCCTACATTTAATAACATAGGAAAGACAACTGCATTCTTACTTTTCAATCATGTCATCTCATGCTTTGGTGTTCCACAGGCTATAGTCACAAATCATGGTAATAATTTTTGCAATCACATGATGACTGAGTTGACTGCCAAATTAGGATTGTTGCATGATAGTTCTAATACATATTATCCATAATCCAATGGACAATTTGAAGCCATTAACAAGATCCTTAAATGAATGCTTCAATGAAAAATCGGAATTCATAAATGAAATTAGAATTCGATCATGTACTCGGCTTTGTGGGCATATCGAACCTCGGTGAGAAATGCAACCGAATTTACGTCCTTTCAATTGGTGTATGGTCTAGAAGCTATATTTCCTATCTAATGTGAAATAAATTCATTAAAATTCGATGTTGACTTGTTACCTGAGACCTCTGATGAAGAAGAACGTCTTTTTAACCTCATCCATCTAGATGAAACGCGTCGTGAAGCCGCATTGTCCAACGAAGTGCATAAGAGACGAATTAAGGCACAATATGATCAACATGTGTAGCCTCACATTTTCTTAGAGGGTGACATGGTCTTAATTTATGGTCAGGAGGCTGATGTAATAGGTACAAGAAAATTTGATTCATTATGGCATGGCCCCTATATTGTCAAAAGAGTTATTGCTAAGGGCACGTATGAGTTAGTATATTATGATGGAATTCCATTAGCACAACCTTGAAATGGGTTGTATCTCAAGCGTTACTATGCTAAAACATGAGTGTGGTAAACTTTTGTATTGTATTATATATATATTTTTTATTTAAATTTACTATCTTAGCTTGTTTTTTTAGGGTTTTATTGAATTTAGTAATCCGCTTTACATTTCATCTCAGATGGCTGAATCTTTGGAACCATTCGGTGGGTATGTTGACGGTGCTAGTCGTAGTATGCATAATCTATCCTCTGTAGCATGGACCATTTTTGCTCCAAGAGGTGAGCTATTGAGTTTTCAAGGGATTTTTATTGGTCAGTCGACAAATAATATCGTTGAGTATAGCGCGTTGATCTAACTTCTCTCTGATGCCATTTCATTTTGTATTAACCATAACATCATAAGGTTATACTCACAACTCATTGTACTACAACTTACTAGTGTTTATACTGTTTGAAATTCAACACTGCATCATATGTTACTAATAGTTTGAGTTTTGGAAAGAAATTTTGACTACATTCAATATCAAAACATTTCCATAAACTTGAACACATTAACTTGTTCCTTAGAAAATTATGTTTTAAGCAGACATTTGCAACACATGTAAATAAATATTTTCAATTCACATCACATAATTGAAGAGGATTACGCAATAAACATAGGAAACACTGGGAAAAAATATATAGATAGTTATAGGTTTTTACAAAAAAAATTCCTAAGACACATTGGTCATCTGACCTCAAAATGTATGAAAATGTGAATGTAAACTAGACGTACTTGTGATAACAAACTACTAATCTACCTATCTGACGCAATAACAACATCTAACGGTTACGAACACCAACAGTATGGTGCTACAGTATCACAGGTAACTCTTCCATCTGGAAATATAGAATCCCAAGGGTCAATCCCTATATATGTTGTTGTAGCTCGGAAAGAGTCTCAGTCATATCTAAATCCTGAAGGACTTCTCTCTCGATAGCCCTCTCTGTTGGCTCATCTATTCCCTGCTCTAGTTGACCCACTGGTCAAACTCTACCACATATGGATAAATAAAAGCTTTATTTTAGTCTTGGGAAACACAAAAATACCAAAACATGTAGAAAACTTATAAAAATAAAAAAACATGGTAAAAAAATTCTTACCAATTGCACCACATTGAGCTCCGTTTGGTAGAATCAAGTCTCAATCTCCGCGGAAGTCTACACTTGCATATGCATAATCTTCGATGGTGATCATCTATCACCTAAACCAGGCATAGAATGTAGTAGATAATATGATGGACGATTGACCAACATGTCTAGACATCAATTCAACCCATCTCTTCATATGTGGATCTCTAGGGCTAGATATGCCAGTGTAACATGATGTGGTTGCATCAATGGAATCCTCTCTAAAGAAAAATAAATCAGGTTCAAACCATAGTTGAAATTATTCCTCCTTCCTCCCTTTGCTTTGGTCAACTATTCTTTCATCTGAAGGAGAATAACTTCAACCCAGTTAAATACTATTGGTTCTAAACACTCAAGTGTGCACTGCATGTATGATTTGTTTGCCATATGTAGTGTAATGGAACCGACAATTTTTGCGATAGTAAACAGGATGGTCCTTAAAGGTAGATCACACACATCATGGATATTTATTTTACCATATTTTCTTGATTTAGTCCCTAGATGGCAGTGTTGTAATATGTAATCTCTCACTTTCTCTCCTCCAAGAGCAGAACTGTTGAGGGAAATGGGAGAACCTCACCTCGATAATACAGTGAGAAAATAAGTGTCCTCCAATAATATTGAGAGAACTTTGTCCCCAACATGAAAATCCTGTAGTATCGGATCCCAAGAACAAACAAGGAACACCAATAGTTCCATTTTCTGCCTCATCCCTGAAAGTATAAAGTATTTTAGCAACCTGTTATCTCTGAGGACTCTTACTGTACCCGGATCATTTAGGGAAATCATGTTTTTTTCTTCATATTCTATTTCTCTCCACGTAATCATCATTTTGATCCGATGAATACCTGAAACACAATCATAAGCTTCATAAGGATCAATTTCATGAAAAAAAACTTGGGAAATTTAGGCACAGAACAAAAAACAAACATGTGAAATGTGCCAAACACACCCCAAGACAAGGGACAGAGAATTTCAGTGCACCTATCCTTCAGAATCAATGCTCTGCAATGCATCTTTAGACATTCAAGGGTGTGTTTCCATCTAAGCATGGTATATTTACCCTAAGGGGTTAAAAACCCTAAAAATTGACCATGAAATGCAATGAAATTGATATTTAAAGAAAAAGGAGGTTCATAGCTCCAACCTGGATCAAACGACAAGAGAAGTTATTCGCTAGAACTGTCGCAATCAAGGACTGAAGTTTGAGAGAAAATCTAGTTCAGAGCTCGTAATTTTCAAATGGTAATTTTGAAATGGTGAAAATGAATGGTAAAAACCCTTTTAATTAGTCAATTGGATTATTTTAAATCGTATTTAATGCCGTGACTTTGGTTTTTATTCCTTTTTTCTATGAAACAAACATGTTTAATATGTTTGATGGTTTTCTGAACCATTTTTACAGCTGACACAATGATATTAGTCATGCAAACCTATTTAAGAATGATTTAACCACAAATCATACTTTTATCCTTCTTTTTCGAGCTTTGATAAAAATTAAAAAGGATTTGAAGCACACTTTTATCTCTTTTTCAAGCTTCGATAAATATGAAAAGGAACCCCCTGGAGCTTTCTTCGGGCTCTTTTCAAACTCTGATAATGTGAAAATATTGTCGAGAACTTGTCTTTTCAAGCTCGTAAAAGTAAATGAAACAAAATCTACTTAGTATAAGTTTAACCCTTTTCGAGACTTAGAAAAATTATTTATGAAAAAGGAAAACAGTAGTCGAGCATGGCTAAGAGGTTTTCTCAGGTATATTTTTACGCTTTTTCAGACCTGAGTGAAAAATTTACAAAAAAGGACTCATGGAGTTTTCTTTTTTCTCTTTTTCAAAATCTTTAAACATGAAAAGGACCAGGTTGTCGCCGACGCTATTCTCACTAAATCACAAAATAGCTACAGACTTTTCAATCATGGAAATATCAAGTTTCATTTATCACCAGACTCGTTGAATTATTAAATAGCAATGGATTCACCTGAAGGGTCAAGTTATAGATCAATCATATGCTACCCTCCATATTATTTAAAAATAAATAGGTACTCGTCAGCAATGACTTGGGAAAATTTGGGAAAAGGAACGGAACACTTTTACAGTAGCAAGTTGCTCTTGAACATGACACTCTCACTCCATCAACATGAATTTTGGGTTGGGTAATATTCTTGACAGTTCATCATACATATGGCTCATCATACCGTCACTTTGGTTTTGGGTCAATGCTGCCAACGCATCTCAGTGTCACCGATATTTTCAAGAGAAGTCATGCATTAATCCTCATCATCCTCTGCAATACTCATAAACCTTCATTTTCATGATAGCCATCGCTGAACATTACTATATCAGGTCACATTTTGTCTCTGAAATCATTACTCCTTTTTCATGATAAATTTGCTTCCTATCGACATCAGCTCATTATCCAGGAAGTTAACTTAGAAACATCTTCTGATACCTTGAATTTTGTCTCAACATTGGTAAGTTTTATGCTTCTAGACCTTTGACCAATTTTTTTTTTTTCATTCGACATCAAATCATCTATTCACACCTTGCAAATTGTAGTGCAGTACCTTGAGAGCCATTAACATTAATGGTGGTTTTCTCGCATCGGTTAATAGTTCACATCATTGGCTGGTAATTAGACAATATATTCCCATGTTTGACTTCAAATAATATAATCGCATGGTTATATTTGTACCTGAATGATAGAGTGAACGTGATAAGAAGACCCCGAATCTAGTTTCATCCATCCAGGCTGCTATTTCTGGATTGTTGTACACATCATCTGTACGATGGATTTACATACAGATCATCATCCAAACATGGCCCTATATCTGTAGGAATTTCTGTATTGGGAAACATTACAATGTAGACATGTTTCCAAATTATCTAAATGTTATTAGATATTTTATTTTTTGAGCATGGGAATTCCTCCTCAACAATTCGTGATCAAGATGAAAATATCATGATGTAATGTATTGCAAGATTGATCTAGGTAACCGCTTGGTTCAGATCCTACTCATCACATCATAAAGCATATCATCCAAATACTATTGTTATTTTGACTTCATGCTTTAGGGGGCAGCTATTATAGGTTAATTTCAGCACCATCCCCAAATACCTGGTCAAACAAGACATCATCCCCAGGACCAATGAATAAGGGTATATCATCCCCTCAATTCAGTTTTTATATGCCCTAAGTGAATACATTTCATTCATGACATCTATTGTGATAATTCCAAGGTTTGAAGTATATGTTATATGACCCACTAACTCACCAACACTCACATTCAAGGTACTAACTTTGTTGCAGTGCCAATTACTCCATGCAAGGGTGCACTGTAGTGCACTTCCTGACACTCAAGGGTGCGTTGTTCACCTGGGAGTGAAATTCTCATTGTTTCGAGAATTTCCAAATGGTTAGTGCCTTCTAGAAGATTCCATAGGTATCATACTTCGAATGCAAGTTTCCATCTAACACATCTGAACTTGGAAACATGTCTTGCCTATTTTTAGAAAGTCCTTCATTGAGAAATTACCATCAGTTTACCTATAAATTGAGCACTCCATCTAAGTGACGGGAAGGAGGAATGTGTGCAAAGTTATGCTATTGGAATCTCATTTGATAAGAGAGAGGAACTATAGATATGTTGGTAGTATGATGTTGGATGTGATGAGGTTGGAATGAAGTTGGAGAAGGTTGACAACAAATCAATCCATTGGTTGTTAGCTTCTCCTCCTATCCTTTAATAAATATTTTTGTTCATTTTCCCATACATATGTTTATTTCTTGTGCAATGTATTTTCGAATGATATTTGTATTTAAGATCCAATCGGTTTGATTTGAGTAACATAAGTAAAGATTTGTATATTGTATGTTGTTTTTGTTCTCTATTTATGTTTTTAGGAACCGATCTAGCGACTTGAGTTGGATTGAGAGTGAAAACAATAGCGATAGAAGGAGAAGGAGAGAGAAAAGGATCAGAGTAGGCTCTTTTTCATTTATGTATATCTGATTGTTTTAGAGAAAATGGTAGTTAACTTTCACCTGTCATTCTAAGTGATAAACACCCAACTAAGGGAATTTGATTTATCTGTAGATTAAAATTCCGCATAGCAGAATGAATCTAATATAGCATAATGTTCCATTTGAGATAATATGAAAACTATATAATCCATGTTGTATATGATATCTTGTATAATTCTCTTTATCTCCTCCTGGCTTCAAAAAATAGCGTAGTTGTCATAACCATGCTGAGAAGAGTTTCTAGCTGTCGATGTTGGGTGATGGAGTGTAGGAAATGAAGCCTTCTCTTTTAAAAGTTTCTCGAGTCTAGTACCCTTTTGAGGTTGTTGCATTAAATATCTGAGTCTGAAAAATAGACACATTTTCCAAAATATTTTTCCTGTAGATGGAGAATTTCCTTTTGGAGCTCTAAGGGAGCTTCCTCAAAGCATTTGGTGCCTGATTCCGATCCAAACAAGAGTCACACTCTTGTCGAAGGTGACCCAGGAGTACCACCCCTAAGACTAGGAAGGCATTATTTAGGAGCCAGAAAACTAATTGACCTGCAATTCAAACATAGAGAAAATGTGGTGTACTGACCTACTCATGTGATCAATTGGGACAGAGGACATAAAACCATATTTTTTCTTGGAAGGTGGGTTATAATCTACTTACCTCTATGACCAAGATTTGATATAATGACCTGGTTCCTATTTTCAATCATATGGCCTTTGTGAAAAATATTTTGGGTTCCTTGACCTCATATGAATATGGCCTATCATTGACTAGAAAGCCATGCATCTGTCCTTTTCCATTTGAAAAACATACATCTGTCTAGGTAGTTTCTCCTCAAATACAACGTGTGGCTGGTTTTGGTAAATACCATAGACATGCTTAATCACCAAGTTGACTTCTTTATCATTTTAATGCCATTTATAATCCAACAATGATTGTGATAGGATTTTATATGGTTTCCTTTTTCATCGTGCCTTGAGTATCATCCTCTATCATCGCTCATCGTCTATGATTAAACTAAATTACTCCTTCATATGTGGTTCTTTATGAGATATATTGAATTGTGTTTCTTTATTTCTTGGATTTTTCCTAGGAGACTCGTATCAGCTTGAATTATGGTTCACTTTGGCTCTTGGAGAGTACTTATATTCCTCATGTCTGTCTACTTTATAATTATATTCTCTACTTGCCATTGTTCAATTTGGGGAAAATTACTACTGAATTTGTATAGAAGAGGAAACTTAAGGGAGGTTAAATATGAAACTATAGATAAAATATATTTGTAGAGAATGAAGATGAAACTATGTCATCATATACATATCTCATGCTTTTTGGAGGACCGATTTGTTTATTCATTTTGAGGGTCAGAATATTTTAAATTTAGAATAATATTGATAAAATTGTGAAACAATTTCATTATATCCCCTCAAAATTCCCAAATAATAATGCTAACAAATAAAAATAAAAATTAGGAAGAGGTGGACCAAGTTTTAAAATACTACTTGAAAATCGATATTTTTTGAAATAGTATAAAAAAAAATACATAGTTTGGATTATTTTATTGTTTTAATATTGTTAAGTGAAATCATAAAAAATGATGTAAAATGAAGGTTTTTCTAGGGACCATACAAACATGGAAAATAATAATTTGAGAAAGAAAGTTCGAGAGAAAGTGAGAGAGAGAAAGAGAAAAAAATAGGGGTTGAGAGGGAAAGACAGAGAGAAAAACCGGGGAAAGTTGACATGGGAATATGGAGAGAGAGAGAGGAAGAAATGGCAAAGGTAGGGAGTGATAAGGAAAGAGGAAGGGATGGGAATGAGAAATGAAGCCTTGGTCAAGTGAGCCTGGTGCAAGGGGTTTTTCGGTTAAGGAGGGATTGAGGGAGAGGATAGGTAGAGAAAATATAGGAATCGAGAGGAGGAAGGTGGGAAGAGGTGATGAAAATAGAGAGAAGGATTGAAAGTGAGTGGAGTAATTAAAACACACATATAGAAGGGAGATATAGGATTAGGGGGAGAGTAATATAGAGGCATGGAAGATAGGAGGGGGAGGGATCTATAGAGATGGGAAGGAGGAAGGGAGGGAGACACTTATAAAGGGGGTAGAAGGAGATGGGAGGAGAGATAGAGGAATTTGGTAGTAAGGGAAATTGAGAGGATGAGGGAGAGAGATGGAGGAGAATTTTGAGGGTGATAGATGGATGGGGGAGAGTGAGTGAGGAATGGGAAGAGGAAGGGAGATTAAGGCAGTGTGAGAGGAAGAGGGAGGGAGATATAGATGGAAATTTATAGAGGGATAGGGGAGTATGGTAGAATGAATGAGGAATGTGAAATGGAAGGGATATTAAGAGAGAGTCAATTGTAGAGAGTGAGAGGTTAGAGAGAGAGGGGGGGAATGATGAGGGAGAGGTAAAGAGGGAAATAAAAGGGATAGTCAAGAGGGGAGATAAAAGGATAGTGGGAGATATAGGGGAGAATATTCAAAGAGGGAGAGAAGGACGAAGAATGTTTGCATGTGATATAGATGGATTATTGGGATATAGATATGTAAAGCGAGGGATAGAAAGTGAGATAATGATGGAGGTATATAGTGATACATAGTTACTGGTAGAGAGAAACAAAACATGTGTGCATGTGTGACAAAGAAATAAGCGATAGAGAGAATGGTGTAGAGGGAGGGAGACACAATGAGATAATGATAGAGTTATAGAAAAATAGAGATGGAGGAGGAGAGAAATGTGTGTAGAGAAAACGAGTGAAAGAGAGGGGAAACAAAAATAGGGGAAAATGGAGAGAGAGAGAAGGAGGGAAGACGATTTTATGGAGGGATGTAAAAAGGGATATAAAAAGTAAGGGGTTGTCAAGGAGGGTCTAATGGAGGATGAAGGGATAAATAAATCTATGACTTTAAAGGAGGAAGGTGGCTAAGGGGATAGGTGGGAATGAGAGTGAGAGACTAGTAAATGAGGGAGGGGTTGATCAAGATGTATAAAGAAAGAGAGGGATGGGGAGTAAGACATTGTAGCAGAGAGATGGAGTGGTAGCCAAGGGATGGGACAGAGAGAAATATAAATGTAGAGAGAGGTCGCGGGAAGGTTATAGGGGAAAGTGGATGGAGAGAGAAAGTTAGGAGGAGAGAGGTGGGGATATAAGGGTATAGGTGAGAGGATAGTGGTGAAAAATAGGAGGCGTTAGAAAGAGGAGGGTGAGACAATTGGAGAGATATTAAGAGTAGGAGGGAAAAGGAGAGTTGGATGGAGGGACATAGTTAGAGTATGAGAATGAGTGAGAGGGTGGAAGGTGTAGATATATGGGTAGAGATGAGTGGTATTAAAGAGATGAATATTGGTGGAAGGGAAAGCAGGAGATATGTGGAGAGTTGTAGGGAGAGAGAGTAATGGTGGTATAGAGAGAGTGATGTGGAAACTAAGAGTGAGAGAGTGTGATATGTGTAGAGAGGAAGAGCGATGGGAGTTAGAGGGGGGGAGACATAGGGGAAGAGGGGAAGGGAGAGTGAGTGTAATGTCCCCATTTTGTTTCCCTTTATAGTACAACCAGGATGGATTTCCATGGCAAAAAATGGCTAGGCCATATGAAGGATATTAAATGCGAGTAGGATTATGTCATGAAGGGTCTTGTAAGAGTTTTCCAGAGTTTTACAGGGTCCAACAATGTTAACTTGTAATTTTATACCATTAGGAATTCTCTAGTGCATTCACTTTTGATTCCATTTCATTATGATGATTCCCAGTATTACCTTAAGGTGCCATTTCAGAAGGAATATCTAATGGAATACCTTGGTGTAATATCTCATTGGTACAAAAATGAGAACATCTATAGGATGGGATGTTTAGGAGTCACTTTTAGTTGCCATAGAGAGTATGGTGGGTGATTTAGCATTTTCCTAGATTAAAAATGATTTTAATTAGTAATTTAATTAAAAAGAGAAAGAATGATTACTTGGAGAAAAAAAGCTAAAAATGACTTAAGTGATATAAAATTAAATTAAAATGTCACCTAATATAAATTCAAGGGGGAGCTTCTAGAATAATAATAATATAAAATACTTATAAAATATTGGAAATCTCTCTATTGTGCATATAAAAGGAGGATGCGATCATTTGAGGACATAATGGAATTTTGAATCTTGTTTGTGGTAAGATTTGGAGAACTAAGTTCTTATCTTCAATAGCTCCAAGAAGAAAACCTTGAGCAGGGATAATTTTAAGGATGGAAAATTATCTTTAAGTTTAAAAAAATGGCGAATCTCACTCGTTCCTAGTATACAAACTATAAAATTTGTATTGATGTATTTGTAAAATTCTTAAAATTTATAATGATATTATATATATTGTCTATATAATGTGGGAGATTTTTAATGTAAAAGAATTTTATATTGTAAAATTTGGGCGAATCATTTTTATAAAAAAGTGGAAATTGGAAAATCTTTTTTTTTGGAAAAACCATCGAAAATTAGCCCACATGCGAATATTAGCCCCTAAAATTTTCCATGACCTTGAGGTGATTCAATGAAATAAGAAGAAAACATGTCTCATCTCTTAGTGAATTAATTCATAATTTACATGGTATACTCATTAGTTCCAATTTATTTGATTTGAGGAGCTACTATGACTCACTTTTTTTTGTAAGTAGCTACTCTATTAATAGAATAAGGATATTTTTAGGTTATTTTTATGCCAATGTTTTTGTGTTATTCCTATTCAGCAAATTTCTATTGAAATTTTGACCTGAAAATTTATAAATAATATAAATTGAGATATTACAATGGTAGTAGATCATATACATAGCCAGTTATGGTATCAACACATATTTTGCAGGGTCTTGCTTGAGGAATATATTATTATCATATCGAAATTCCTCTAGTTTTGGGAATGATTCCATTGTATTTTTAGGTCAATGTATCCTTTGAAAATCAATTTATATTAAATTTTCCAGTGTACTATGGATCGAGTTACAGTTGTTGAAGATGTAAGGTTATGGCCAGATATTATCTAGTGATGTGCACAAATTTGTATCCTGCATATTAAGAATTCGACATTTTTTCTATCTTATTATATCATTCATTGGTCCATTAGCAAATTGTCGCCTAAATACTAATTGGGAAATTCCATGGCCAAATATTAAGTGGGAAATTTCTAAATTTTAATGAGGCAATTATTTTATTATATTATAAAATGGAAAATGTTAAACACCATGTTAAACACACACATGGTGTATGAGAAAGATAAACACACACACAATAAGAAACTCAAAACACAATGAAGGATAAGCATGTAGCTCTATTATTTTTCCATTATACATGATATACATTTACAGTACAATGGTGTGACTCTTGGTTTCACATTCCAATGTCACTTGGAATCCATTGTGATTTTTCATATTCCACACCTACCCATGGAGGATTAGGTGTTCCAACATTCCCCCCCCTTAATCTGAAGGGGTGTGGGTGAGTCCAAGAGGAGAGTTGTAATACAAATATGCAAAGTATAAATGGCAGCACTTGGGCTGAATCAAATCTTTGAAATGTTGGCAAAAAAAGGTGGCTTAAGGATGACCACCAACACTGGAACACAATACTTGTTGCAGTTCCCGAAACTCTTCCAAAACTGGCAAGAAGCTGAAAGCTTCTGCTAAAGGAATTGTCCCTCATAAAAAAGGGAGACCTTCAACCTAAAAGAAGGGAGGTCTGCAACCTGTGATGGTTTAAGGATTACCAACAACATTGGAATGCTTGAAGCATTTCCTATAACTCAACCAAAGCTGGCAAGAAGCTGAAGGCTTTTGCTAGAGGAAGTATCCCTCATATATGAAAGGGAGACCTTCAACCTAAAAGAAGGGAGGTCCACAACTTGTGATGGTTTAAGGCTGTCCACCAACCAAAGGCATGCTCATGGGCATCTGTGTCTCTGGCTACAACTCTGAATCTGGAATAATGAATTGTGGCTCAGGCTCGCTTGAACTGATGTGTCTCTGGCCACAACTCTGAACATGGAATGAGAGATTGTGGCACAGGCTCACTTGATCTGATGTCAAATATTGTAGGTGACCACCATTTCCCCGCCTGTCAGGGACAAGGTGACATGATGGCGAAAACTCAACTGCAAGTTTGCTCAATATTCTAGAACAAGTTCAGACATGTGACTTAAAAATATTCTTGGCTGCTGATTCCCATTGCCAAGAAGCGATCCATCCGAGATGAATCTTTGTTCTTGCAGGAGGCTTGTTTCTGAAGCATCTGTGTGAAGAATGGGTGTGCCGAACACAGTGCTTGCATGGATGAAGATCAAAACAATGATCTTTCATATGGCCAGCTCGATCAAAGTGTTCGCATTTTACAATCTTCTGTTGTTGTAGAAGTGGAGCAGGATCTGGAACAACTGCAGGTGAACTGTCATATAGGAATCTGGCACTCTGAAATATGATGAGCTTGGTTTAGTCTGGAATATGAAAGGACACATCCTTGTCATATCCAAGACCAGTTCTATGCTTGTTGTGGACAAGCTCTTCCCAAGTTCTGATGATGGGCTTGAGAAGTGCAGGTTGATCTGTTGCATCTGCATGTAAATCTGTTCTTATGCAAGGAACTGAATGTGAATCAAATTCAACTTTACTAACTTGCTGCTGATGGGAGTCCTTCTCAATATTCTGAACAAAAACAGGTTCATAATGGTGACTCTTTCGCTGAAGTTCATCTTGTTGAAGCTGAGATTCCAACTGTAAAAACTCAATCTTTTCTTATGCATCTTGCAAAAATATTTGAATGTTACAAAGAGCATTCTTGCTCATTTTTACCATATCATGAACATTTTAATGAATGAGGTTATTCAATAACTCTAATGCCTCATTGATTTTAGCCATTTTAGGCTCAAAAAATAAGGGGTGTCGAATTCAACCAAAAATGCACCCATTTACAATGTGATTCAAATTTCTTTCAAACAAATACAAATGACTCTTAAGAAATTCCAACTATGGAAATCTCAAAGTACAAAATCTTCTCCTCAAATTATGGAGGACCTCAAGGTATAGACTTGATTGTCTAACCAGAAAGCAACAATGACTTACATCAACAATTTCCAACAACTCAAATTTACTGATTACAACTATGAAGAATCAATATCCACTCAAAATACAATGTCAGTACAATACAATATTTTTGCAAAATATTTGTATAAATGTGCAACAAAAACACTTGTGCAAGACGCCTTTAAGGCAGCTGATTTTTCTTCTTCAAGGAGAAGTTTTAAAAATGATGGCAAACTTCTCTTCACATTGTAAACCTCTTTCAAAAAATCACCCTTCAAATCACAGTGCAAATTTCACTTTTCTCCTCTATGTGTATTTAATCATATGCCATTTCCTCTTTCTCTACTGTTCATTTCCTCTCTTCCTCTCTCTCTATTGTTTTTTTTTTTTTTTGAAAAAAAGAAGAAGAAGAAGGGAAAATAGAGGTATTAACTAGGGGAGGTTTTATTTGGGAAAGGGTTTACAGTAAAAAATTGAAGTTTAAAAGATGCAATTAAAAGTTAAAAAAACGCAAAAAATTTGCGATATTTGGGGGAGGAATTTAAAAAATAAATAAAAATAAAAAACAAATTTATGAACTGAGAGTGGAGGAAGGGAGGTAGCAGGGCTGAGGGGGAGAAATATGCTACGACCAAGGGTGGGTAGCAACGAGGGGCTTAGGGAAGGGGAGGGCGTAATGCGAGGGGGTTGGGAAACCATGGAAGGGAGAGTCGAGGGTTGGGAAAGGTAGGCAAGAGCTTAGGCAAAGGGGCGGTGTGAATGAGAGGGGATGGGGAAGTGAGGGGGAATGGGTGTCGAGAGTCTATAAGGGGGTTGGGGAGTGAGTCGTGAGGTATGGAGGGCGGATTTTTTCAATGGAAAAATTTCATCAACTTTATTGGAATTTTAAGTGGCATCGAAAATTTTCAACGGGCTGAAGACATCATCATTTTTCAGTGAAGTCAAAAATAATATTTGAAAGGTTTCATCCCAGTTTTTCCTAAATATTAGAGCACTAGATTGAAATTCTTGAGGCTGAGTTAAACTCTAGGAGGATTCACATCATACTGAAGAAGCTTAATCAGTGGAAGGCTGAGCTGGCTCAATTTATACATTTTAGGGTATCAAATTATTTTTGGCCAAGTAAAACCTTCAATTAGGGCCCTTTTGAAGACAAAATTTCACTAACCATGAGGAGGCCAAGAATTCCAAAGTGAGGGTCGAAAATAAACTTGCGAGAAAGTTGACTTCTTGAAAGAAAAGGTTGAGTTCCATGAATAAAGTCAATCTAATACCTTTTAATATCATAGGTTGAATTATTATTCCTTCTTACTAGCCACAAAATACTGAATCTAGGAAAATTTTGACAGTAAAAAGGGTTTGAATCTCTTCCAGTACCTTGTGGGAAAAGATTAGCAATAAATGTGTTAAGTGCAGGTTGCTTTTTTTACTGAGTGGAATATTTATCAGTGTTGGAGTTAATGATAGACCCATAAATTCATGGAGTGTCTCTTTTTTTGAACGTGAATGTTGAGCTATCTGATGTGATGGTATGAACTATGGGTTATAGGGTCGTATTGGACTTCCAACTAAGGGATGGATTTCCGAGTCTATATTTTCCATTGGGGAGTTTATAGTCATCCTATAGGTCATGATTACATTCAATATTGCCACGCTGAAGTAATTTCCATGTTAAAATATAAATTTATATGCCTTGTAACATTGCATATGTGATTGGGTGTTAATGAATTTACTATTGTCATGCTTTTCGGGTTATTTTTCATAAATGATAAAGTTCAAACTCTTGTTACTTAATGCACATAAGTGGTGTGACTCATTGTTGAATTTTGTAACAAAAAAAAAATGTTCCTTAGAGGAATTTTCTGAGTTTTGTGCCAAATTATTTTAGTTAAATTGAAGAAAATAGTACCTACAAGAAATAGAAAACAAACTGGTTGAAGAAACTCTATAGTGAAACTTTAATCCACACTAAAAAAAATTTAGAGAAATTTGGGTGTTTTTCTGGCAGGTATATTACAGGGTGGATGTATTATTACCCAAGGAAACATAAACAAGGGCTCTAGATTTCCAACATTAAGACAATTTTCTGAACCTGGGACGAGTACCAAGTCTGTTATAAGTTTGTGTGTGGGTCGTGTTTATATCCCACTCTAGCCACATTAAGTAACTATCATTAACTAGTTCAAAGGAATGTTGAAACCTTTTGTACTGAGTTTGTGTATTAATTGGTTATAATCCTTTTTCATAGTTCATTAAATGATAAAAAAATGAATATGTTTGTGAAGTGTTAAAGTATATTCGAGTCCATGTCTATTCGAGCTACCCATTGTCAAATTGAGGAAGTGGTATTTCCTATTGGAACTTCCTCATCAAGAAAAAGATATAACAAGAGTTGTCAGAGTGTCATTTTAGGGCCCACATGGTCCATCAAACATCAACCAAAACAAAAGTGTACCTACGTTTCTCATCTGCTTAGTGATTTTATATATATTAACTAAAACCATTGTTGAATGAATTTTAGGCATAACATATATTCTAGACTTGTGATTTGAATGATATATTTACATCTAAGATATTGGTATTTTTCATGTTTTTATTGGGTGGAAAGAAAACATACCCATAGTTGAATGACAATGAAATGCTGGATAAAATCCACTGTTTTAAAGCCAAAAAAAAATTAGTAAACTCAGTCCCATGTGTGGCATGGTTAATGTGTCTCCATCGAGCCCTATAAATTGGGTGCAAGGCCTTGAAAGGAATTTGAAAATATGCAAGTTGGTTGTTCACGGATGACCCCTCAAGGAATTGAAATGAGTGGAACATGGGCCAACAGAGGTAGGATGAGTCATTGAGACAAATTGAAGCCATTGTTGTCAACCGTCATCTCAGAACAAATATTATTATGATATTTTTTTAAGGGCTCTAATTTGGGAAGTAGGAGGAAACATATAAAAATCAGTCTCTATAACTCCCAATGAAGAAAGAAATTGAAATGTCCCAAATTTAGTTGTCCAAGGAAGATCTAAGGAGGATGTAAATTGAATAAGGAGACATGTATGCAGAGGGTAAGAAATTCTATAAAAATGAGCTAAGGAGGAAATTTCTTTACTGCATCGAAAAAGGACCTTGGGGACCTAACCACTCATAACTGAGTGATATAAGAGAGATAGAAGGGGTAGGAAAAGAGGATATCCCTTCTGACCATTTTGATGAGGATTGTTGTGAAACTAGCTCCAAAAATAGAAGAAAAGAGATATGAATTCTTTAGAAATAAGCCACTTCAAGGGGGAAACCTCCAATATATTACATGAATGAACAATTATTGGATGATACAAATGACAAAACCTATTTTCTATATATAGGAGTCCATGAGGCCACAATGTAATCCTAGCCGACCTAACAATAATAATGTAAAGGCACAATAATAAAAATATTGGGGTTATAGGGGTACAATAATAAAAATAAGGGGGGCTACACTAACATAATAAGGGACTACACTATTAATATAGGGAATTAACATGCCCCTCTTCTTCAAATAAGTGTTTTCCTCAACGCTTGATTATTTCTTGATGCTTCTATATAAAATTCTCATCCTCTCATGGGGAATCTTCTATAGGAAAGTTCTTCCAATTGCTGAGATACTCTAAAATTGATCGTACTTGTTGAGTTCTTGTTTCTATGACTAATTCAGAACTTCTTTCGATGTGATGTTGATCTTCCTGTTGTTTCATTAGATTTTGCACCAAAGTTAGGTTATCCTTTAAGAGTTGGAGAACTTGTTGTTGATTCTCAATGTGATATTCCACTAATTTATCATCCATATTAGCTATTATTTAATCCTTCAAACCATCCAAATTAGCCTCCATTTCTGCTTTTAAACCATCTATTTCATCTTCGGTTGCTCTTCGTAAGATCAAAATTTGTTGCACTTGGAACCATAATTTTGATATCCCATACTGTGATTGTTCCTCTTCATGGGTTATAGTAGAGCTTTTTGAGGGCTTAATGTGTATGGAATTATATTTTGGAGGCATTATAGAACCCAATATAGATAAAACTTCTAAAATATTCCCTTGAATCACTTCAAACTACTTTTTCAAACAAACGTTATGCAATTTTAAAAACCAAATACACACCATTTTCTTGATTTTGAGCATCTCGATATTGAAACTAAATTATCTTTGTGATTTAGGATCTTCAATATCTGAAATTCAGCCCTGAAGTAGCCCTCTGAAGCTTTTTTTGAATGCCACAGGTCTGACCTAATTTGGATTCTTCAAAGCAAAGTTATGTCCAATCTCCCACAATGACCTAGTTATGGACTGGTTCAGTAGAGCAAACTTGTACGACTTGCCACGTGTCACTATTTGATCCTTTGACTCTGAAATTTATAGAAAGGAAACTACAGTCCATGTAATTCTAGACGCTTCTTACAAAATTCCAATCCAATGCTTCGAGAAAGCGTTATGAATATTTTCCCAAGATCACCTCTTTGAGATGAAATTAGGGAGCCTAAAAAATACCTAACTTCCATAGATCATATCTCCAAAAATGTTGCGAACCAAGCTCTAAAATATTTTGAAGATATTCCTCAGTATATTTTCTTCACTCCCTAAATATTTCAGCATTTGGACCTTCGTAGAAAAAAAATTATAGCAAAAATTCCACGATGACCTATTTAGGTTAAATTCAGGAGCCTACAAAAATACCTAACATCCACAGATCATATCTCTGACAATATTGCGAACCAAACTATAGAATTTTGCAACGATGTTCCTCAGGATTTTGGATTTGTTCTTGAAAAATTTAAGCTTCTGAACCTTCGTAGAAAAAATGTTATAGCGAAAATTCCACGCTGACCTGTTTGGAGCAACGAAACCTTAGTATAAAAAGCTCTGATACCAAATGTTGTGAAACTAGCTCCAAAAAGAGAAGAAAAGAGATATCAACGCCTTAGAAATAATCCACTTTGAGGGGGAAACCTCCAATACATTACATGAATGAACAATTCTTGGATGATACAGATGACAAAACCTCCTTTCTATATATAAGAGTCCATGGGGCCACAATGTAATCCTAGTGGGGCTGCAATGTAATCCTATATGACCTAACAATAATAATGTAAGGGCACAATAATAAAAATATGGGGGTTACAAGGGTACAACAATAACAATAAGGGGGGCTACACTAACATAATAAGGGACTACACTATTAATGTAGGGAATTAACAAGGACTCTTATTCTATATTGGATTCAAATGATTATCACAAGGATAACTCTAATGAGAATGAGCAGTGAGTCAAATGGAGATGTTGACAACAAAAGACTTATCCATCCATATTTAATTGGTGATTTTGATAAGTAGATGTTTGTCCTCGTGATTGAAGAGAACGTAGGAGGAAACATTCAAGGAGATGAGTGGTTTTTGATTCAACATGGAGAGAAATTAGAATAGTGTTAGTCAAATGAGGAGGATGATATGAACGATGTGCATGATGAGCCATTTGTAGAGAGCCAGCTGAAGGCTCAAGTTGGAAATGTGGAGGACAAATTTGGGCATTCATGTTTTGGTTCATCCATAAATTATATCCAATAGGAGACGATTGTGTTTTATAAATAAAATTATATGGTATTAAAGTGGAATATCCATGAAATATGAGGCACCAAATTTTAACAAAATAATGACATTGAGGAGCTCATAATGGAGTGTGTCAAGTTAGTAGTTAAGCTGTCTAAGATTGAGGGATGGATAAATTTTTTATAGAGACAACAAGAGGACTACACTTGGGAATTTCAAAGAATCCCTTTTCAGGAGTACATCAAGAGGGCTTGTAGCATTGTTTGGCCACCATTTTCCATTCGAGAAACATGGGAAAATTTTTCCAGATAGATTTTTTTGGTTGATCAAGATGATCAGTGTGCATCAAGTATTGAGAAATTTTGGCATAGTGGAAGGTACCTTTTGCAGGTGATCAAGCTTATGATCCTTCCCATGGGATGGATTCATGAGAAAGTGTGAGTTGGTATCCTATTGATGTATTGACATTCTTAATGAGGAGTGAGTATAGAAGAGGCCCTTAGAAATAAGGGATACTACACGTTGTAGTTGGTAGCACAATGTAGGTTGGAAATATATGTGTGGCATGGATAATGTGTCTCCATCAAGCCATAGAAGCTGGGTGTGAGGTCTTGAAAGGAATTTGAAAATATGAAAGTTGGTTTTTCACAGATGACCCCTCAAGGAATTGGAATGAGTGGGCCATGGGCCAACAGAGGTAGGATGAGTCACTGAGACAACTTGAAGCCATTTATGTCAACTGTAATCTTAGAAGAAATCTTATTAGGACAATTTTTTGAGGGCTCTGATTTGGGAAGGAGGAGGAAACATATAAAAATCAGTCTCTAGAACTCCCAATGAAGAGAAACCCTAAAATGATCCAAATTTAGCTGTCCAAGGAAGAGCTAAGGAGGATGTGAATTGAAGGAGGAGACATCTATGTAGAGGGTAAGAAATGCAATAGAAATGAGCTAAGGAGGAAAGTTGTTTAATGCATCAGCAAAGGACCTTGGGGAACTAACCACTCATACCTGAGTGATATAGGGGAGATAGCAGGGGTAGGACAAGAGGATATTCCTTCTTACCATTTTGATGAGGACTCTTTTTCTATAGTGGTGTCAAATGATTATGACCAGGGTAACTCTAATGATAATGAGAAGTGAGTCAGATGGATATGTTGACAACAACCGACTTATGCATCCATGTTTAATTGGTGAGTTTGATAAGTAGATGATTTTCCCCATGATTGAAGAGTATGTAGGAGGGAACATTCAAGGATATGGGTGGCTTTTGATTTAGCACAAAGAAAAATTAGAAGAGCATTAGTCAAATGAGAAGGATGATATGAACAATCATGATGAGGCATTTATAGAGAGCCAGATGAAGGCTCAAGTTGGAGATGTGGAGATTAAATTTGGGCATTCACCTTTGGGTTCATCCACAGATGATATCCAATAGGATACGATTATGTTTTATAAATAAAACTATATGGTATTGAAGCAGAAGATCAATGAAATATGAGGCACCAAATTTTAACAAAACAATGACATTGAGGAGCTCATAATGGAGCATGTCAAGTTAGTAGTTAAAATATCTAACATTGAGGGATGCATAAAGTTTTTAGCAAGAAAAAATGAGGAGTACACTTGGGAATTTCAGAGAAGCCCTTTTTAGGGGTACATCAAGAGAGATTCTAGCATTGTTTTCCCACCTTTTTCCATTCAAGAAACATGGGAATTTTTTTCCAGATGGATTTTTTTGGTTGATCAAGAGGACAAGTGTGCATCAAGCATTGAGAAACTTGGGCATAGTGGAAGGTTCCTTTTGCAAGTTATCAAGCTTATGATCCTTCCCATGGGATTAATTCACGAGAGAACATGAGTTGGTATCCTATTGATGTATTGGAATTCTTAATGAGGAGTGGAGTATAAAGGAGGCCCTTAGAAATAAGGGATACTACACATTGTAGTTGGTAGAACAATGTAGGATGGAAATATATTAACATTCCAACACATCATCAATATAGATAGATTGATATTTTTTTATGCAAAGCATTGGATTAGAGCGAGGATTATATTGGTGGAGAAGTGTATATGGCTAGATAGAGAGCACAATAAAAGCCATGGAATACATGGAAATATTATTTTACATAGTGACATTGGCATCCATGAAGATCTATTTATAACATGGTGAGCTAGAGCTTTGTCTGGGATCTATGCATGGGGGGTTACATTCATGTTTCATTAGCATGGACGTGTGATGTGGATCCAGTGGTTCATATGGTATCCTAATATGTGTTTTCATATTCTTCCATAGTGGAGGGATTTTGACTTCTTCAGGGAAGTAATCTTGGAGCAAGAGGGTTCATAATATCCAATTTTTATTTTTCTCTATAGTACAACTATTGTTGATTTTCAAGGGATTGGATTGATAGGTCATGAGAGCACGATTATCTCATTAGGGGCCCTCAGGATATTTTAGGAGTTTTACACCATTTGACAATGTCCACTTGGAATTGTATACAATGAGGAGAAATTCATTACTTTTTATTTTGGTCCATTGCATTATAGTGATTCCCATTGTTATCAAGCATAACTTAATTAATTTATTCTAAGGTTCCATTCTGGAAGGAATATATGATGGAACACCTTGGGGTATTAGCTTATTGGGATCAAAATCAGAAGATATACAAGATGGGATACTGAGGAGTAGCAATATTTATGTAAAAATGTGCAAATTTAAAATATTTTTATATAGCCTTTCTATAAAATTATAAGGATTTTGAAGGCGAAATAACTATATATTATAGAATTTTGGCTAATAATTTTTAGAAGAAATGAAAATTAGAAAATATTATCCCACCTACAAATATTAGCCCCTAAAATTTTCCCTATATACCCCATTTTCTAGGATTTTGGATATAATTTCGAGATCCATGGAGTCAAGGTGTGTATCCTCAATTTCCCCATTTCCTTGGCCAATTTATTAATTCAACACAACAATTTATTGGAGGACCAGTTCCATAAAATAATTAGTGTTCGAGGTGATCATGGTGGACTTGCAATGGGGAGCTCAAATGGAACTTGTATGCTACATTTCAAATTTTGGGGGAGCTAGTGGGGTTCTCTAAGGAAGGGGAGAGTCTGAGGGGGGCACTAATTCTAGATGAAAGAGGGGGTCAAAGTTATTTACGAGTTTCGATTATATTCTATGGTTTGGATATGAAAGGGTGGTCTAAGATCAACATCATGAAGGTGGTTTAATGAAACCCACTCGATCATTCACACATAAGCCTGCATAGGAGATATATTTGTTTTTCATAGTGGCCTCAAATATTATGATGGATTTATCCAAAGGTGTGTGAGTTATTTCTAGGATTTTTTCCTCCCAAAATTCACATGGAAAGTAGTACATATGTACAAGTACTATAGTAACCATGAAGTTCTCCTTACCTAATATGAATCTTTCGGTTCAAAATTGCAAATATAAGTCAACAAAATTGAAGAAATATGTTTATTTTAAATATATTCACTTCATACTCAAACTTAGAAAATATTATGTTGAAGAACTTTTGGCACCCACTTCAAGCTCGATCTATTCTTTGGGCCTTCATTTTTTTTGTGTCCATTATGTGTGACCTTTTTTAGTTGGCCAAATTATTTGGATGAAACTTCAAAATGGTATCATCTAATTTTGGTACAAACCATTAACATGTTTTTTGCTATATGGGAACTAAATTTATCAAATCCGGAAATATTGTTCAACAAATCCAAGTGAATGATGAATGAGACAAATTTACTATAGCATGAACTTTTTATCCCCTTATAATGCTTGCCATATGTAAGTTCATTGTAAAATTTTGATTCGAAGGATCTCAGAACAAGGATTGTGATTGCAAGGACTTTTACTAATGTGCCATGGATATTTCATAGAAGTTTAAAATATACTATCTACCTGTTAATGATTTATAATTAAATGTAAATTCTAGAAGATACATCTAAATAGCTTCACCTATGGAGATTTACTAAAATTTTAAAACACTTAAATATGTAAAGTTTTTACAATAAAAAATAAATTTACATCCTCAACATTTTGAAATTAAAAGTTAAGATAGATATATTATGATATAAATTATTTCATTGTATATTTTAAATTATGCCCTCCCAAAAAAAATATATTCTTAACAATTAAACCTCTTAAAATATGTGCATAATTTTTTGATTTTATTTTTCATTTTTTAAAATAAAATAAATGATATTAAACTTTAACATAATGTTCTATATTTCTTTTAATTCAAATTTGGTTTAACAAAATTAAATTTAAGTAATGTAATTTCATTTCAAATTCGAAATAGAAAATGATTGCAAATGAACACTAGTGTGCTAAACTTGGGTAGAAAATGATATCATATTCATTTTTCTTTAAAATTGGATTTTAACATAAACTAATAAATACCATTGTTATGCTATATAACTACATTTATTAATAAATATCATCATGATGTTATATAATTATAGTGACTAATAAATAACATCGTTATGTTATATAATTAATCATTATTACTGTCAATTCTAAAATGTATAAACATGGCATTATAAAAAATTTACATTAAAAAGAATTTAATTATTTGTTTTAATTATTTTTAAATATTTATGTATTATGATTGTTTTTCCTATTTTATGTGGTTTATAAATTTGGTTTATGAGTGATTATAAATTTCATAAAATATGTGTACAAATCCACTCACAAATAGGGATCACCTCATCACTACGTCTACAAAATATTTGTTTAATTAAAATTTTTTTTTCGAGAAATTCTGAATATAATTAGTCCATTAACCTTTTAATAAAAGATTCTGAAAAAAATTTGATTTTAAATTATTAAAATCCATCTTTAAAAATAAGAATTAAGTGGTAAAAGCACCTATGCACATTGTATTGTTAACCAATTATTGTATTGTTGACAAATTATTGATGAGAAATATTAAAATATTCTCGAAAAAGTAGGATGCATTTAACTTTTTCTCATAAATAATAACCTCTAAAGAACAACCCAAATTTTTTTCATTCATGTTGAAAAGGAAGGGGAAAGAGGGTTCCCGTACATTATTCCTGGAGAGGTAAAGAAAGGCTTATGGGGAACCATTATTTCATCAAATCGTTTTCTTTCTCCCTCTCATGTAACCTTCAAGGGAGATGAAAGTATGTAAAATGGGTTTGAGTGATGCTTGATAAAAAAAATTGTGACAATTTAATGTTAGCTTAATATCGATTTTAAAATGCGGAATAAATACTTTAAAAGAATAAAAAAATTAAAAAAAATTAATGCCCAATAAATCATATCTCTAGTCATTAATGCTGCTCACATGTATTTTGTATGCAAAATGCTGGTAGAAATTCAAAACACAGTCTTCACACAAACAAAAGAAAATGAATGCAGGAAATCTGTAGGGACTTCCAAGCTCTTCTCACTCTAGCTTGGTGGTGTAAAACTGAAAGGGATTGAGTTAGTGAGCTTGGGGACCACACATAAATATTTATAGCCAAGCTTCCATCAAGATTCTATTGGCTATGTGTCAAGTGTTCCACAAATCATGGTAGAGTTTTGCAGTGGGAGTAATGGACCACTTTAGAAGCTCTCAGCAAGAAATTAATTAACTGCAGTTGATTTCCGTAATTTAAGGAAATCACTACAGTTGGTTTCCATAAATTAAGGAAATAACTGCAGTTGGTTTTCCAGAAATAATTACTGCAGTTATTTCCAGAAATAACTGGGAGAGGGAGCATAACATTATCCCACTTGGTCCATACTTCCAAACTTAATGTCTCATATTAAAACCCATTGGTAATATTTATTAAGTAATAGATACATGAATCATGACGATAAGTCCTCTAATGACGAGTATTATCTTCCATGTATTAGTATGTATTTATTTCTATTAAAATTTGTGTGGCAACAATTTCTTAATGAATAAACCCTATGTTTATTCTTGGTCCTACACAGATGAATTCTCTCAAATCAAATTAAGGTGCTCATAAATATGAGAAAACATAACAATAATTAAGAATTTCATTAAAAAATAACATTGTTCATACAATGAGAAACTACATAATGGAACCAAGCCCCATATTCATTACATGATTTTTGAATTTAAACGGTGGCATTCCCTTAGTCAAAGGATCAACGATCATCAATTCAGTGCTAACGTCCTCAATGGCCACTTCCCTTATAACTAAATAATTAATGTCGATGTGTTTATTTCAATTCCCACTTTTGTTGTTTTTAGCCATAAAAACAACAACTTAATTGTCGTAATATATTTTCAATGGCTTAGAGATAGAATCCATAATTCTAAGTCCAGAAATGAAACTCTTAAGCCATACACCATGTAAAGTAGCCTCAAAATAGGAGATGAACTCGGCTTCCATAGTAGAAGTGGCAATCAAGGTCTGCTTGGCACACCATGATACATATCCACCAGCCATCATAAAAATGTATCCTGATGTTGATTTACGTGAATCCACAAATCCAACAAAGTCAGAATCTGAGTAGCCAATTACTTCCAAATTGTCTGTCCATCTATACATAAGCATGTAGTTTCTGGTTCCTTGAAGGTACCTCATTACTTTCTTTGCAGCTCTCCAGTGGTCTAAACCTGGATCACTCTAATATCATCCCAACATTCCCAGAACAAATGAAATGCCAGGTCTTTTGTAGACTTGAGCATACATTAGGCTTCCGAAAGCAGAAGCATAGGAATTTTCTTCATTTGTTCCCTTTCAAAGTCATTCTTCGGGCATTGGTTCAAACAGAACCTATCACCCTTCACAATGGGAGCGAAACTTGGTGAGCAATCCTTCATCCAAAATCTCTCTAAAATTTTATTAATATAGGTTTCCTGAGACAGACCCAAGATGCCTTGAAATATGTCTCTATGGATCTTAATGCCAATGACATAATATGCCTCACCCATATCCTTCATATCGAAATTTTTAGAGAGGAATTGTTTCACCTCATGCAGCAAACCCTTATCATTGGTTGCTAGCAAAGTATCATCCACATATAAAACAAGAAAACATATTTTACTCCCACTGACTTTCAGGTATATACATTCATCCATAATGTTTTCTACAAAACCGAAAGAAGAAATTACATTATGAAATTTCAAATACCATTGGCGGGATGCTTGTTTTAATCCATATAATTATTTCTCGTGCTTGCAAACCAGTTGGTCACCATCACTACAGGAGAATCCTTCAGGTTCTTTCATGTAAATCTCCTCCTCTATATCTCCAGTGAGAAATGCCGGTTTCACATCCATTTGGTCCAACTCTAAGTCAAAATGGGCTACTAATGCCATAATAATGCGCAAGGAATCTTTCTTAGATATAGGAGAGAAAATATCCATGTAATCGATTCCTTCTTTCTAAGTGAACCCCTTTGCAACGAGTCTTGCCTTGTATTTCTCAATGTTGCCCAATGAGTCTTTCTTTGTCTTAAAGACCCATTTACATCCAATGGCTTTTGCACCATTAGGAAACTTAACAAGATCCTAGACTTCGTTACTCTTCATAGAATTCATATCTTCCTTCATGGCATTGTACCATAATTCTCATTCTTTACAACTCATGGCTTGTGAAAAAGACTCAAGATCGTTTTCAGCTCCAATGTTGTAGTCAGATTCTTGCAGATACACAACATAATCATTAGGAATTACTGATCTCTTTGGTCTAGTAGATCTTCTTAATGTTGTACCACCATATTCCCGAGAAGTATGTGGTTCAACTTGTTGTTCAAAAAATCTTGGCAATTCTTGAACTATCTGATATACTGGAATGTCGTCAGCAGCTTGTGGAACTTCAACAATTTGTTGTTCAACACTAGTTTGTACTTGAGGGGTGCTGTGAAAAATAACCAATCTATCACTTGAGGTGGAAGGTTGAGATTCTGAATGATCCTTCTCAGAAACTATGTTCCTGGTTTGATCGCTCCCACTAATCAAGTCATTTTCAAGAAACTTTGCATTTCTTTATTCCACAATCCTAGTGTTGTTAGATGGACGATAAAATTTGTAACCTTTAGACCTTTCAACATATCCAATGAAATACCCACTAATGGTCCTAGGGTCCAGCTTCTTCTCTTGTGGATTATATTTTCTCACTTGAGACGGGCATCCCCAAATGCGCATATGTCGCAAACTCAGTTTTCAACCTTTCCATAATTCAAATGGCATTTTAGGAACATCCTTGGTTGGAACTCGGTTTAATATATACACTGCCATATTAAGTGCTTCAGTCCACAAGGATTTAGGAATATTGGAGTTGTTAAGCATACTCCGCACCATGTCCAATAATGTTCAGTTTCTTCTTTTTGCTACACCATTCTGGTTGAATAAACCAGGCATGATGTATTGGGCAACAATCCCATGCTCTTGAAGAAATTTTGCGAATAGCCCAGGTGCTTGTCGATCTTCTATGTATCTACCATAATATTCTCCACCTTTATCTAATCTCACGATCTTAATTTTCTTGCTGCATTATTTCTCTACTTCGGCCTTAAAAATCTTAAAGGCATCTAATGCTTCGCTCTTTTTATGAAGCATGTAGAGATACATATATGGTGTGTAATCATCTATAAAAGAAATGAAGTATCTCTGACCATGCGAGTCCATGTCTGGACTACATATATCAATATGTATGATCTCTAATATGTTCGA
Organism: Pinus albicaulis; assembly: GCA_034641835.2. Lineage (NCBI taxonomy): Eukaryota > Viridiplantae > Streptophyta > Pinopsida > Pinales > Pinaceae > Pinus > Pinus albicaulis. Next base: position 308,402 of record JAXQQM020067497.1, read on the forward strand.
ACTCCTATTAGCACCTTTCTTTGACTTGTTGGTCTACTTTCCCTTTATGTAGTCCACACAAGTCTCAAAATCAATAAAATCTAGAGTATTAAGTACCACTTCATTTACCAATCTTTTAATTCTTTCTATGGAGATATGACCTAGGTTCTGGTGCGATAATTTAGAGGAATTTTCATTAATAACACATCTTTTAGTGCCAATGTAAACATGCATTGAATCATAAGTGACATTGTTTTGTAAATTAATGCAGTAAAGACCATTAGACAAAATAATGTTCCCAACACAATCAGATTTATAAAATAAACTGAAGGATGTTTCTAAAAAGTTAAAGGAATATCCAAAAGGTACAAGCCTTGAAATGGAAATCAATTTTCTAGAAAAACTTGGTACATAAAAATTATTTTGTAATTATAAAACAAAGCCACTACTAAATGTTAAATACCATGTTCCTATAGCTTCCACATGCGAGCCCATCTTGTTTCCTGATAATATGCTTTTCTCACTGCCCACTACCTTCCTTCGGTTTTGCAAACCCTGAAAGGAATTCGAAATGTGAATTATTGATCCAGAATCAATCCACCATATGTTAATATTGACATTAACCATTTTAGATTCATAACAAACAAATGAGATTGTATTACCTTTATCCGCAAGCCATTTCTAAAATCTGGCGCATTCCTTCTTCACATGTCCTTTCTTTTTATAGAAGAAACACTTGGAATCCTTCTTGATATTGGCTTGGGGAGGTATTTTACCTTTTCTTTTCCGATCAGCTTGAGATTTTCCCTTTCCTCACGTTGCCAGTATTGCACTTTCTCCTATTTCCATCACTTGTCTCTCTTCCTCTTGAACACAAATGGTCATGAATTCATTAATTAACCATTTATCTTTATGTGTGTTGTATGATATTTTGAAGGGTCCATATTGGTGCGGAAGGGTGTTCATGATGTAGTGCACTAGGAAAGACTCTGATATTTCAACCTCGAGTTTCTTCAATTGAGCCACAGTGTCTCTCATTTGCATGATGTACTCGTGCACACCTTTTACACTGGTGAGCCTTACGGATGAGAACTTCATAATTAGGGTGCTTGCTAGTGGAGTTGTAAAATATTAGTAACAATAAAATATCAAAATATTTTATATTAAAAATTGAATGAGTTACACATTTTCTTCTTATTAAGAAGTAATTACTCTACTTTTTTTGATATTTTTATTTTTTTAATTATAAATTTATATAAAATTATATTATTTAAGATAGAAATCGAAATATTGTATTTATTATTTGAAGAGTGAAATTGGAATATGAACAAATGAGTCAACTATTGTATTAATAGGTTTTTGATTGTTTATGAATAGGGTTATTTAATTTTAATTTTTTTTGTTTGGTCGAGTTAAAAATATTATTATTATCTTTTTGAGGATGTGACATACTTACACATGTCTCTCATACTGTAATATTTTGTGCTCAATAAACCACCTTGCATAAATCTATAGATCAAAAATCACTTGATCCTTTTCTTTTTATGGATAGGTGCTAACATTGAAAAATTCGAATTGAAGATTAGGAAGATAAAGAGAACAGATGTACTTCTTAAGAACTTTTGTGGGTTCCTTAAAGAACTTCTGTAGTGAATCGATCATGACATTTAGCTATATTTGGGGCATAAATTTTAATGGTATTTTCCACTTCCCCTTCTGAAACACTACGTAAAACTTTAAAATTGACTCATTTTTGGTCTCTTGTAACAAGAGATCTGATGTATTCAACAATAGTTTGTGTTTCCTATTCTCAAGTTTTTTCTTACGATTGGTTAATAAATTTTCTTAATAGTAAGCTAACTCAATTTCCATGTGATTGTGATCTTTAAGTTTGTTGCTTCTGCATTATTCAAGGATAATATAAGATTATGGTGTTTATGAGAGGGCATAGGTTTGTGAAGCATTTTTTTTCTCCTTCTAACAACAAGCATAGCCTATATTTCTATTACAAGCAGACTAGCACATACTTTTGTTTGTCTTCAGGATGTATGAGGGTGTGCAATTCATCATTAACTAGTTCCTCAGATCGGCCACGTTCAACATCTTCCAATCCCGTTATTGACTTCATACAACCAACCTTTTACTTTCTATTGAAATCTTTTACTTGAGATTTCCATACCTAATACTTGCTTATAAACGTGGAAAAGAGATATCAAAAGTCTTACTATGGTTTTTTTCATGGTTTTAGCGTTTGAGTAAAGATCCTTATATTTCCATATTTTTCGCCATACTTGGAACTCTAAGGAGTTAGGATTTATATACTTCATTTCCCCTTCGTCTTGATCCATTTCTTCATCAACCATACAACAATTCTTGATCCATATATATGATTCAAAATTTCATCATTAAATTATTTTTTATAATATATTTATGTGAACAAATATCACTTAATTTTGACTTAATAATTATAAAATTGTTCATTAGGGGAATTTTGAGGTCTAAAATGGGCCTCCTAAGAAAAATGTACAACAAAAATAAACTTTATAACAACCAATAGGATTCAAGATGATGATGTCAACCATGGGGGATGATTTACCATTTTTTAAATAAAAGGGTAAAAATATAAAAAAATAATAAAATAATAAAACTACTTTTTCAACTCGTATTTTCAACTTATCTCCAAAATTTTTTACTCAAATTTTGAGTGGGAGTACTCATCGGATGCAAAATTTAATTCCTCATCCAAAGAGTACCCATGTTGCATACTTTCGATGAATTCTACTACACGAAAAATGAGAAATACATAAAAAACGTGATTGTAATCACGTTTTTTTATGTATTTCTCATTTTTCGTATAGTAAGACCCATTGAAAGTATGCAACAAGGGTACTCCTTGGATGGGAAATTAAATTTCGCATCCAATGAGTACTCCTACTCGAAATTTGAGTAAAAAATTTGGGAGATAAGTTGAAAATATGAGTAGAAAAAGTAGTTTTTTCATTTTTCCCTCTAAAATTTGATGATGTCATCAAATCTTATTTGATTTTTTCCACTATTATTTTATAATTTCCTTAGGAGGCCCATTTTAAACCTCAAAATTCCCCTAATTAATTGTTCATCGCTTTTTGCATCCCATTGGTAATATTTTTTTGGGGTCAATAAATGTGGTTTAAAAAAAAATGTGAAAATGACAGCCATAATAATTATAAATATAAACAGTCTCTATTAAAAATTTCGAATTTATGTATTTGTACATTCACATATTGTTGATGACACTCTCTTGGTAGTAAATTCTATATCCTTGGTGTACTATTAATGAACAAACCTCTGAACACTGATTATGTTTTGAAAAACAAAGGTTAAAAAAAAACAAAAGAGAAAAGAATAAACATAAATTTCAATAAATATGCAAATCTAATTTGACTTGTTAACATCCAGCTAATCCGTTGAGCCAGTCTTCCCTGCGAAGATTCCACACCCTCTGGGTCATCCCCTTTAAAGTCTTCATAAATGTCAACACCCCACAATGTGAATTTCTTCCTCTCAGAAACATAATTATGGTCCGAAGATAAGACTAATCCATCAATATCGTTCTCATGCATTTCATTGGAATGAGAATCCAAATCCCTACTGATTTCTTGCATTTTTTTCTTTCCTCCAGCTAAAAATTCTTCGATATTCTCACTGTTTTCAGAAGAAGCAGGCATAGAACTATCTAGTTCCTAGTAAAACTGTGGTAGATAACTGTATTTTTCCTTGGAAGGACGGCTTATAAGCTGCTTACCACTGCAACCAGGATTTGGTGTAATGACATGCTACCTATTTTCAATGTTATGGTCTCTGTGTATAATCATTTTGGGTTCCCTGGCCTGGTACAAGTATAACCTACCATTGGCTATGAGCCCCACATCGGTTATTTTCCATTTGTTAAAATCATGCATTTTCTCCTGAAATACAAAGCGTCCCTGGTGGTTTTCAATACCATTAACATGTTTAATCACCGATTTTACTTCTTGCTCATCGTACTATCCTTTTTTATCCAAAATTTGGCGTGCAAACTTTTTATATAGTTGGCAGTTTTGCAAGTCCTCCAGTATCGTTCTCCTCTGATGTTCATCATCTCTGATAAAACTGAATGGCTCCTTCCTCCGCGGTTCTTCATGTGATCTATTGAATCGTACACTTTCTTCGTTCCTTGGAGTCTGCCGAGAACACTCATCTCTGTTTGCATTATGCTTTGCTTTGGCTTGCAGAGCAGACTTACATTTCCCGTGTAAGTCTTCTCTACTTGTCATTCTTCTTTCTTGCGCAAAGTGTGCACAAAGTGAAATCGAGTGGGTATAGGAAGATCAAAGATAAGACTATTCTACTGAGTTGGTAGACACAGGTCAAAGAAAGTTATCGCGAGAATAGATTTGTGTTGGTCAAAGATGAAACCTGCGGTAAAATGTAATGAAAATATATGCCATCATATATATGCCTCATGCTAGGGCCGACTTGTCTTTTAAATTATGAACGGTTGGAAATACGATAGAATTTCTTTGGATGAGTGACTTATTCTTGATTTTAAATTCATTTGTTTTTAGTTGAGTATATTACTAGCATCATCTTAATAATTGTGATCGACATAAATTTCTATTATACATATTTTTTAAATAATATTTGGCATAATATTAGAGGTGATATTATAATTATAGAGAAATATGTAATTATATTTCAAAAAAAATAAAATCATTATTATTAATTAATTAACATCGTATAAATTAAATCTATAATATATATTTTTAATTAGTTTTTTTTAAATATTATTTCTTAGAATTTATTATTAAAAATTGATTGTTAATATGATATGTGCTGAAAAATAAAATTGTTAAAGAACCATAATTGGTAAAAACTTATTAATGTAGGAAGGAAAATATTTGAATGAAAAAAAATATAGAGAAAAAAATGATCAATCATTTGAGAATCTAGCTATATTATTTGTGTATTCAAAATAAAAATCAATAACTATAAATATCAATGTAGGTTAATCTTGGAATTAACATTTATAGATAAATGAATGCTTATTACCTAATATTGAGATAAAGAGTTATATCTGTAGAAATTTATATGAGTAGTAGATTAATATAAAGAAGTGGCCATGAAAAACACAAAAGCTCAATTGAATGTATTTTCATCATAAATAAATTACTTCAAAATTTATAAGGACACTCGATCTTGATATTCAAATGATGGTTCTTGAAAAGTGAAAATTGAGAGTTGTATGAGCGATATTTTGCATGGAAATGTGTCCACCTCTTACTGGGAGGTGCTCACATTGACACTTTCGTCATCAGAGCCAATTGCATGATGCCACATGTCTTCTATTTGAGGAGAGAGAAAGGGTCCCAAGGTCTTAGTTTTGCACATCTCTCCTCGGCATCACTCCTAACCATATTGTTGTTTCAAGAGGGGTGCTGCCAGAGTATATCCCTGTCATTGATCTATGTGATCAAATGTGCATGAAACCACTCCCTTGACCACAACTTCTATCTTAAGGCTCGTCTAAGGTTTCGTAGGATAGATTCCACATGGCCCGACAATTTCCTCCCTGTCTAACCCTTTGTGGGTCATAACCATAACCTCTGGTGTGAATCATCATGGACATGGCCATCAAGATGACACCATCCTGGTTGCTTAGAATTGGGTAATACAATGATACCTTCGGGGTATTAGCACCATGTGAGTTCCACTTGCCTACCAACTAGTTGTTGCCATGTTTTCCTGGAGCTCTCACTTAGAGGCTCCACTTGTATTGGTTGTTCTTCAAAGTTTGGCAATGTGCCAAGCATTCTCTAAACCTTGGTAACTTTGTGATATTTGACTTGGGGTCACTAAGATTTTACTGGCACTATCTTATGATCTAGGATGTCATTTTCAAACTTCTGCATAACACAAGAAAACAATTTTAGAGAATTATCAATATGAGTGGTATCCATCCTCGTCAAAGATGGTATGATGCTCTAAAATTGGCTCCAAATCCACTACATTGATTCTAATAATTTTCCCTTCTCGTGTGCCTAGAACCTGCTCCGTAAGGTATTTCTTTTACACGTGTGCCTCCTACTACTATCTACTGCCACATGTTGAGATCACTCACAACATATTTGCAACACCACCATCAACCATCACACCTATATGCCAAGCATAAAAACATGTGTGACAATTTGATTTTACTGTGAGGTACATTGCTGCAACCTCTCTGTGATACCACTTTGTAAAACATACTCCCACATTTACCCAATTAAAAATCTCACCTACATAATTTTGTGAAACCAGCTCCAAAAAGAGAAGAAAAGAGATATCAACGCCTTAGAAATAAGCCACTTTGAGGGGGAAACCTCCAATACATTACATCGATGAACAATTCTTGGATGATACAAATGACAAAACCTCATTTCTATATATAGGAGTCCATGGGGCCACAATGTAATCCTAGTGGGGCCATAATGTAATCCTAGCCTACCTAACAATGATAATTTAAGGGCACAATAATAAAGATATGGGGGTTATAGGGGTGCAACGATAATAATAAGGGGGTTATACTAACAACAGTAAAGGAGTATACTAGTAATATAAGGACCTAACATGCTCCACTCCTTCAAAAAGGTGTTTTCCTTAATTCTTGAGTAACTCCAGGTGCTTTTGTAAAAAATTCTCATCCTCCCATGTAGAATCCTCCGTGGATAAGTTCTTCCATTTGATGAGATACTCTGAAATTGATCAATTTCATAGTTTTTGAGCTCTTTTTTCCGTGACTTCTTCAGGTTCCAATATGGTTTTTCCTTCCTCATAAAGTTTTGAAAATATTATTTGAACTAGAAGTTTGTCCCCTATAACCTTTTTTAAGAATGAAACATGGAAAACTGGATGCACTCGCGAAGAAGCAGGAACCTCCAATTTGTATGTCATAGTACCAATCTTTTACAAAACCTTGTAAGGGCCATATTATTTTGGTGATAATTTATTATCCTTCTTAGCTTGATTTAGGGACATTTTTGTGTATGGTTGTAGCCGTAAGAATACCCAGTGTCCCACATCAAAACTTCTCTCACTACGATGTTGATCTTCCTGTTGTGTCATTCAATTTTGTGCCAAATTTAGGTTATCCTTTAAGAGTTGGAGAACTTCTTGTTGATGTTCGATGTGATCCTCCATTGCTTGAACCCTAGAATTTTCCATTAAATAAGATGTGATGGATGGTGGATGGTATCCATGAAGTGCCATAAATGGGGTCATTTTTGCTGCAATATGGAAGGAAGTGTTACACCACCATTTAGCCAGTGGTAACCACTTGACCCATTGTGCTTGCTTATCAGATACAAAACAATAAATATATCCTTCCAAACATTTATTCACTATCTCTATTTGACCATCAGATTGAGGATGATAAGATGAGCTATGAACTAGTTATGTCCAATCTCCCATAATGACCTAATTATGGACTAGTCCAGCAGAGAAAAATTGTACAACTTGCCACGTGTCACTGTTTGTTCCTTTGGCTCTGAAATTGATAGAAATGAAGATACAGTCCATTTACTTCTGGCCACTTTTTACATAATTCCAATCTGATGCTCAGAAAGAGAGTTATAAAGATTTTCCCAAGATCACCTCTTTGAGATGAAATTCGGGAGCTTGAAAAAGACCTAACTTCCACAGATCATATCTTCGAAAATATCATGAAACAAGATCTGAAATTTTGCGACGATGTTCCTTAGGATTTTGGCTTCGTGCTCTAAAAATTTCAGCCTCTAAACCTTCGTAGAAAAAAATTAATATCGTAAATTCCACAATGACCTGTTTGGTGCAGCGAAACCCTAGAATCCAAAGCTCTGATTCCAAATGTTGTGAAACCAGCTCCAAAAAGAGAAGAAAAGAGATATCAATGCCTTAGAAATAAGCCACTTCAAGGGGGAAACCTCCAATACATTACATGAATGAACAATTCTTCAAGACAAAGTTATGTCCAATCTCCCACAATGACCAGGCTAATTATGGACTCGTTTAGTAGAGCGAACTTGTACGACTTGCCATGTGTCACTGTTTGTTCTTTTGGCTCTGAAATTGATATAAAGGAAACTACAGTCCATGTAATTCCATCCACTTTTTATATAATTCTAATTCCATGCTCAAAGAGAGAGTTACAAAGATTTTCCCACGATCACCTCCCTGAGGTAAAATTCGAGAGCCTGAAAAAGACCTAACTTCCACATATCATATCTCCAAAAATATTGTGAACCAAGCTCTAAACTTTTTCGACGATGTTCCTCAGGATCTCGGCTTCATGCTCTAAAAATTTCAGCTTCTGAACCTTCGTAGAAAAAACGTTATAGTGAAAATTCCGCGATGATACAAGTGCCACTATGATATGAACCGACCTTGACGTTTAGGATAAGGAAGTGGGGCCTGAAATTTGGCCACTTACTCCCATCCCACAGGGAATACAAATCACTCAAGAGATAGACAACCACACCAAGTGATCAATCCTTTATCTGGAACCCTTTTTCAGGCTAGCCTCGAGACTAGTGCCCATAATCGCCTATAATTTTTTGAAATGTAATCAATGGTGATCAAAATTCAATCAAGAAATTGAACCAACGATGCCTAATCCATAACATAAAGTTATTCAAAAGTAAGGTAAACATATATGATACAAGTCATGAATGCATATATGATCATAAACTGATAGTATTCATATTAGAATCACCAAGAAGGTTCTAATCCCTCTCTAGCTAGTTGCAAAAGCATTTGTTAGTCCACACATTCATCAATCGATCAATAAATTAGCAAAATATGTCAAGCTCCATAGATAGGTTACATCATATAACCAAAAAATAGCCAATATAGAAACCATGGAAAATAAGCCATAATATAATCAACATAATCAATATATATGATCCTAAACCACAATAGGAAAATAACTCTTATTAACATATAAAAATGCCAACCAATTTAGGGATATCCATGTACCACGCAGCCATAAATTAGGCTGATCCTAATCTCTCTTTCAACAAATCACCCTTGTGCCATATTCTAAGCACGAATGTGGGATCTAATGGAATAAGCCAAAAAAACTACCAAATTGGTGCTTCCAAAGGCCAAACCACCTCAACCATAGTTATTCCACCTCTACGCTCAAGAAATCACTAACATCAAACAGATCGGTCTCTACAGAATTTTTCTAGGACTCAAGGAACTAGTAACTCAACCCATAGCCTTAAAGGGATATAGAGCCTTTTTTGCAACTACAGATCCAGGAAGTAGTATCTCATCCCACCAAGGGCTCTAGAGAATTTTTCCCAACAAACATGTCAAAGAACTAATAAGTCAAACCAAGTTGATCAAGATATTTTAGAGTGTTTTTTATAACCCACAACCATTGGGAGCCTAAGCACCAATTAGAAAAACATGTGAAAAATACCATGACACCATCTCTATCCAAGAAGTGGCAAGGGAAGATTGAAACCACTCTCAATCCAGGAAAATATCCATGTCAATGACATCACATAACCAAGGAATCACATGCATATCGTGCATCCAATAATCATCATGGTAAATCAAACTTGCAACCTATTACTTGCAAATAAATCTAGTTGTAGTTGATGATCCAACTATTTCCTTTTTCTCCCTCCTTTCGTTTTCATTCTTTCTCCAAATCCAGGTTAATGCTATAATGCTCCAATCATGCTCCAGGAATGATCTAAGTATGCGAGTGTATGAGATAACAAATCTAAACTGACAAAAAACTATGAAATTATCATCATAAGAATGTTCATCATTGAGGCCTCTATTTTTTTCATTTTCCTTCATTTTTCCTTTAATTTATTTAGCATGAAAATCTCTATCTGTTAACCTTCATTTTCTCCTGTATTCCTTTATTTTCATAATTAAATGTCAATTATTGTCTCTTTCCTTATCCAATTCCTTTTCCAATGAACAATTAATTAACCACAAATGATGCCCATTATGATGTCTTCCCACCTTTAGGCTATGAATACATGTCCCATGACCTTGGTCTTATTTTATTTACATGGAAAATTAACCAGGAGTTGTTACAAGAAAGAAAGTGGATGACAAAAGAATCACATGAGCAATTTCATTGAAGATAGAGAAAAGAGAATGATACATGTGGGAAAATTAAATATTTTACTAAAGGCTCGTTACCCACCACCTATGGGTATTGTATAAAGGAGAAAATGTTTCTCCTATATGGTCCTTCGCCGAAAACCAACAACCTCTTCAAGCCACCAGATATCTTAATGTGACATTGTACTTGCCACCTCAGCAACCACTTGTCATGAATGTATGTTTGATAGTGATCCTCCTTATCCCAAAGGTATGTATTTTCATTGGTATAGTTGAGTAATTTTCGTTACTTTTCATAGGCACTTTTGGGAATGGATTCGTAGGTGGATTCATGGGAAATAGTAGGTTAGGCTTTGATAATTGTGTTCACTCTCTAATTTCATGGTTACCCTTATATCCTACTCCCATGGGATACTCTTTGCCGACCATTTGGATTTTGGGTTGACAGTACATGGGAATCCTCATTTTAATTGTGTGGTCCTACTTCTAAATGACACCTACATCACTCTGCTTCCACCCATTTTAGCCACATTCATATATTTTCCCATTGAGGTCCACATGTTTCCAGTAGGTCCACATAGGGTTAGCCTCCCCCTCCCCTTGTCCACACATTGAATCCGGCCTGGAAAGATGCCATGGAGGCCGACACAACTAAAAAAGAAATGAAATAACATATTTTTTCCACTCTCAACACCAAATGTACCACAAAACTCATAAGATGGTAGGGACGCAAAAATTTAGCAGGTGAGAAAATTTGAAACATGAGCTCTACTCCTTACCCATGGCCATCACCCTTTTTCATATAAGCGCTAGATACAAAGAAGATTTGAATCTTTGTGAGTCTTTGGAAAAAAAAATTAATCATTTATTATAAATAAATAATAATATAAAAGCTTCAATCACTAATTACTGATATTGTAATCATCAAGTAGTTATTAATTTTAAATATTAAACGAGTCATTTATATAATAAAAATTAATTTTCTTTTTTCATTAGTAAATATTCAAGTATTTTACATAAAAATGGCATTGAAATATTTTATTTAAAAGCTATATATATATCTGTACAATGATTTTTTTTGTTAAAATTTTATTATAAAATTAATATTTAACTTTTCAAATTTATAGATTATGGAAATATTTATATATCTTTTTCGAATAAAAAAAATTAATTTTTTTTTTGAAGATTTTAAAAATATCATTTTAATTTTTATAAAAAACTAAAATTAAAATTTATAAAAATTGAAATATATGTGAATAGGATAAACATGTGAAATTGAAAATTAGTAGGAATAGTAAATATATGACTAGAAAAATAATATTAATAAATGTGATTAATATACATAAACAAATATATATCAGCTACATTAATAAATATTAGGCATATGATAGAGATTTAACCTCAAAACTATATTTACACATGTCTAACCACATCCACTAATGTGATTACCTATGTGCAATTATGAGTAGTTATATAATGACAATCTATACAAATATTAATATTTTAATATATTATAATAAATAATATATATTAATATATAATATTAAATTATTATTATGCTATTATATTATATTAATATTAATATTTCAAATTATAAAATAATTAAGATATAATAGTATATGATTATTATTAATAACATTTATTTAGGTGGCACCATTTTCGTATTATCGTTTATTAATATATTAATATAGTTATCATTATCTTGTTTATATTTATATATATAACTATAATTGGAGTATATTAATTAATTTAATTTTATATAAATAATATATATTAAACTAAAATGTACTATAATTATATAATGATTATAATTATATTTGTAAATATAATTATATATTAATATTAATAAGTAATCAATATTAATCAATATATATAACTATATATATGGTTAACTAATTATTATTAACCAATTGCAACATTATTGATCTCTAGATTTAGAGTAAAAAATGTTCTTCTTTGAAGTTCTCATACTCTTGATATTTTGCCTTGTAATATATCTAGAGGTTATTAAGAGGTTCCAAAAAATTGCTTTTAACTCTACAGAATATTTGGGGTTAATTGAAAATATCAATTTGGGTAGTAGAAGATAATATAAAAAATAATGTTACTTCAAAATTTAAAGACAAATTGTGGGATGATAAAGGGCTAGAAGGGAAAATAATCTAACGTGTTATAAGGAGGTAATCCACCTCACTCTAGTAACCAGAATAATATCTCGTCTTAACCATTGCTAAGAAAAAAATGAAAATTGCTAAAAACTAACTTTCATGAGCTTCAAAGTGAAAGTGGGCATTGGTTTATTCCCATATTAGCTTGGGAAGAAAGAATTTGTCAACTATGTGATACTGATATGATTGAAATCTCACGTTTAATGTTTTACTGGTTTATGCTTCTTCATAATCCATTGTTGGAAAGAGGTTTTGAACATTACATTTAAGTTACAAATAACAATGATGTTATTAACATTTATTTTTCTTAATAAATTAATTTAAAAATGATACAAATATATAAAAATAGAATTCAAATATTTTATTTAAAACTTATATATGATGATTAGATTTATCTTGCATGGATAAGAGAAATGTTACTTTTATCAATTTTAGCAAATGATATGATCAACATAGTTAAATACCTTAACTCTAAAAGAATATACATTATTCTTCATATAAAATATACAAAAATTTCTGAAACAAATTTTCTTATAATAAATTAAATTTCATTCTTAAAATATTATAAAAAATTGATATTGATTTTTAAATTTATTGTTTTTTTACTTATTAATATTAAAATTATAAATATATCAATTTCATGAAATATAAGATTGTTAGTCTATTTCGAACTAACTAGTATGGTTCATCATCAAGTTGGTTGGAAACGCAATGTGGTTCATCATCATGTTGGTTCCAAATACATCTACAACATTATATTGCATGTGATTATTACCTAGAGATATTTTACAATTTTATATGATGAATCACAAAAAGCGTAGATTCTAAAAATATCAATTTCATCTTAATAAGGGAAATATTCATATATTTATATAAAAATTCAAATATCAATTTAATTTTCAAATAAAATAAAATAAAATTCATAAAAAAGGAAATACATAAAATAATAACTATAAGATAAATTGATATTACATGAGCACATTAAATTTAAAATTAATAGTAATTATTATTATCCAATTTAACTTTCAAATAAAAATAAAATAGAAATTTATAAAGAAAATAATACATAAAATAATAATTGGCTCATTATATTCAAAATTAATAGTAATTATTATTATCAAATTTTATTTTATGAGGTTTCTTTATTTGTGAGACAAGAAACTTATTTTTTTAGCAATTTGATTACTATATCTATAAAAACATACATACTCTACCAATCTGTCTAGTTTTGAAAAATTAACTTATTAAAAAAAATACACTCTTAATCATTAAACTCACTTAAAATGTTTTTCGATAAATTAAAAATCCCCATAATCCCATCAGGTCATCTCGATCTTCATCCAACATTTCTCGACTAATAATATAAACGTTTAACACTTTATACAAAATCGAACGCAAATTAACGGACTTTATTGGAAATTGAGGGTATATCTAAATGAGGTAGACGACCACGACCATCAGTGTTGCTAACTGAAGAATATATATATATATATTTGTGTGTGTGTGGGAGGAGTTTGATTATCCTCACAGCCTTCAGATAGGAAACACAAACAACGGGGTGTATCAATACCAAATTAGAGAATAACGAAAAGAATTTTACTGATCGAAAGGCAAGAAGAAGAGAAGGATAGTGTAAGTAGAGGTCAGAAAAGTGGGTTTATTGCTCAAGCGGATGAGAATTATGATGCAAGCAAAGATGAGCATAGTGACAAAATTGAAAGTTTATGCAGAGATGCACAGTCTGTGTTTCCTCGACGAGCAGATGAGAATGACAATATAAGGGAGAAGTCGCAAGAGATCATTATGGAATGGGGTTCTTGTTTCTTTTCTTCTTGGCTAGACCGAATCGAAGAGAAATATAGTGATGGGTCAGTCTCTTCCATTTAGACTGGTTGTCCTCCAGAAAAAAGGAAGGTTCAATGCAGCTTGTTTGGTAATGAAATAGAGAGTGAAAGCACTTGTGATCAATTTGTGTTTCCTAAAGTCCTTCCAAGAAACGACTATAGTCAATAAGACGGAATAATTAGTGATGATAAATGGTTTGAGGCATTGAGATTCAGATTGAACCAAGAAGAAGAACGTCGAAACCGAATATTAGTTGGAACCAAAAAATACAATAGCGCACTAGAGGAATCCAAAGAAAGATGGAAGAGGAAGAGAGAAATACTTCAGATACTGAGGAAGAGCCAAATATATCAAAAAGTAGCGCAGTCCCTTTTGCACATACCAAGGCTTAATAGCGAAGAAAGTACAAATACGATAGTTGAGTTTCTTTATGGTATTAAGGAAAATAATGTTCATTATACATTTGAACAAAAATTGCAAGGAAGGATTCCTGACAGTGACAGATGGAGAAGGACTATTGTACGGTTCAAAATCAGTGGTATCTCATAGCCATTTAAGCCCAAGGAACCTGGAAAAATTCTACAGAGAAGTCTTACTGATGAAAATCTTGACCAGAGCAGTGCATCGACTCCCTGTAATGGAGGCGAGGAGCTTATAACCCTCCCTTCCAAAGAAAAATACAGTTATTTTCCATACAATCACGATGTGCCATACAATCACGACGAACTTGAGAGTTTTATGGGCGGTAGTTTTGGTAACATTGAGGAGGTCGAAGGATAGTTAGTTAGAGGAAGGGATATGTTGCAAGAGATCCATTAGGAATTGGGTTCTCATTCCCGCACACGTAGTCCAATCAAGATGTATGAGAAAGATGTTACTGTTATTGATAATGATGTCTTATTTCTCGTTACTTGTTATGCTAAAGGTGTTCTTTTAATGAAATTGGATGGGAAAACACTGTTTACCCTACCTCATCATAGAGATTTATAATCGCCTTTCTAACTAATTATATCTTGAGGTGGAATGATAGAGTATTGAGTGAGTTAAACCACCATCCAGGAAGCTGTGGACCACTACGCGTAGAGCTCGGTCGCCGCATCGAAAGCCTGAATCCTGCTGGGTCTTGACAAAACCCTTGCTGGGCTTACTCTTCTACTTGAAGGGTTCTGGCAGTGCTCCGTCATTGATGAATTCAGCGAACTTGTTGAAATCTAGCCATAGCTCCCTAAGAGTACACGTGAAGATCATTTGGCAGGAATGAATCCGTGATAATGGCACCTCCACACATCGTTTTTCTTCCAAAACAGCTGGTGTTGCTTTCAAACGAGCTGTTGCTGCCCTCCGCACCAACATTTAGAGGTATCCGGGATGGAATCCAAAAATCTTAGCTGGCTTCTCATCATTTACCATGTCAAAATATTGAGACATTTTACCAAAAAAAATTTGATTTACTACTATCAATTAAATTGGGTTATTCTAGTTTGTGAAGATTTGTGTTTAAACAACTATTGGCAATGCTTAAAAATATTTTTCCTGCTACTTTGAGAAAGGAAACGGAGGATAAAATTCATTAGTGCTTTTTATTTCAGATCTTAGTTTCTCTGGTCCACATGCCACTAGGGCCTTGAAATCCTTGAGGTTGCTTGCTTTTGTTTCAAGTCCGGGTTAACAAGCGGAAAATTTGTGTTCACATGTCCTATATTGTGGGAATTTTTTTTTTGAAACCCACCAATGACCTCTATCTCCAGTTTGAACCCTTATTTTCCCAGGATCCCACAAGATAGATATGCCTCAACCTCTTGCAATATTGGCTATTTACTTTCACTCACTTCATATTTCCTTAGAACAATTGTATATTCCATGTCAAAAGGTGTATTTTGTTTCTTGGAGGAACAAAATCCTCTACCTCTTTATTATCTTAAGTATCTTTCTTTTGAAAGTCCTCCTATTCCTTGAGGAATTGAGGCCTAATTTGATCCAGCATAATGTTTTCAATGTAGTTTATTTGGGTCGTTTTGGAGATAAATCTTTAATAGTCTTTGGGTTTTCTGTGAGGCAATTAACAACTCACCTTAATTTGTGAGCTTATCCTCGACCAATTTCCTTTTTTCCTAAAGGTTTTATTGTGATGTGTAGAGTTTGAAGCATTGTTGCGAAAATCTCGATAACATCCCGATTTTATCTTGAAATCACGATGGCCTAGCCAATGTTTGCTAATTTTTACTGATGTTTTTAGGGTATCTTAATTTTGACGATATTTGCCAATTTTTATAGATATTTTACTGATTTTTCCAATTTTTCCTAGAACCTTTCCAATTTTATCTCGATGTCGATATTCACAACATTGACCTGAAGTGAATTTGTGCAACTTATACATTTAGTATGCCCTTCCTCTTAAATTTTTGGTGCACGAGGTTTATCTGCTTTTCAGATAGGGAATTTAAGAATAAATTCTCAAGTTTTGTCACTAGAATTTTTGTCTACATCTTCCATTCTTCATTTCCATGTAGCTCTTTGTTGGTTTTTGTCATTGGTAAAACTACTGGGTTACTTTTTTGTACATACGTCACATGATACAGGGACATGTGGATACTTTTGTCTTACACATGGACCCGTAAATATGGCATGGGGGTACACATAGAGCTACACCGATTACACATTGGAATACATGTCCACCATCTTTTTGAATTTTTGTGATCTTTTAAATTTTATTTTTTTTTGGTGTCACAACTGTCCCACGTGAATGGCGTGGTCCATATCTTTCCAACACTGTCATCACATGCCCTGTGTGTTTCGTTTGTGGACATGTGACCCATAGGACATGGAGGATGTATCTTGTTTCTCAGCTTCATACATATCTTCATCTTGTTCTTCTATGACCTTTGTTCATTTTTTTTGCACTTGAAAATTTTCCCTTTGATATGTGTTTCTATTGTTTTGATGAAATGATCCACACCTGACTCAGATATGTTTAGAGTCAATTGTGTATACCAATTTGTTAGCATTGACTAAAGGAGTGGATTTGAGATATTCATTAAAACATGGATTTGAGTATTAAAGTGTACTTTGCGGCCTTCGTAACTTTAGAGGATTGAATGAAGATGCCCAACGTGCTTGTATTTCGTGAAGTACCTCCTGAATTAAGAGAGTTGTTGGCAAGGAATAAAGCTGAAAAATCTTCTTTTGCTAGGCTGAAAAGTTCCAACTAGTAGCTCATGCAATGTTTTAAGTAGTTGAAAAATAGGGAGCAAACTCAAAGATATGTTCTTGATCACTAGTATGGAAAAAATTACTTTGAAAAAGGTGTTGGTGCACAATGTAAAGTCAGTTGATCCTTTCACCTTCCATTTTGTATGTATCCACCATCTTAACGCTTTCTCTGAAGGTGAAATTCCTGCTAACCGATAAAGAACAACAGGACGAGTCATGTACTAAATGTTTTAGGTCACTATGAGAAGTAATCTTTAGGAATATGTTGTAAAGATATTTTTCTAAGCATCTAAATAGGTATCTTGAAAGCCTTGGATTCTTCCCAGCCGGACACAATAATTTTGCAGTCTCCTTTAACCCAATAGTAGCATCCTTATATGATGGTTTGGAAGGAGAGGTCACTGCCTCGTCAACTGGAGCAACCATTGGCTCTCAAAAGTACAACAACTTGCATAACTTGTCTATCTACGTTCAATTCTGAGCTATCATTTCCCTTTGACCCAATTTGTGATTAATTATGAATAATAAAAACAACTCTATTCGTTTTTATATTTTGAATTTTTATTTATTTATTCAATATTTCGGAAAACGTCCCTTGAAAATTGTGAGCTTCTCTCCACAAATCCTTGATACATTTCCTTGCATCAAAAAACTTTATCCATCTTTTCTAGGAATGCAGTTGTAGGAAAATTGTCCCAAAATTGGACGGTTGGGAATAAGAATCACCCCGCCAAAAAAAACCCAAAACAAAAATAATTTTCCCCTCTACAAATGTCATACAATTCTAAGTTTATTTACCTTTATATTTAGCATAATATTATAACTAGCATGAAATGGCCATTACATATTAACGTTCATATGTACTCTCCTCTAGGCTCGTTTCACGGGGGCATGTGAAATAATTATGTATTAACTAAAATAAAAAGCATTTACCTTACAACATATATTTCATGTGACTGCTTTTTCTCCTCAACTTGTCACTATGGTTTTAATAAAATTATTTATTTTTGAACTCTCTTGAAATAAAATTAAATTAAAAATAGCTCTATGTGAAAATATTTGTGTCTTGTCAATGTAAAATTAAATTAGTAAAAAAAATAACCTTAAAATAAAAATAACTTCATGGTATTGACCCATGCTATTCATGTGGAATATAGCATATTTAAAGGGGGGATTAAAACAAGTTATATACATCTTAACTCTCACTCTAAAGAGGTTTGCATCTCAAGAGATCTGATCCCTGTGGGCCCTTGATAGTTCATGATTTAAGATGGATCTAGGTTTGTTGATATGTAATATAATGTGTTGTTTATCCCTAAAAATAAAAATCATACAATCTAAAAACATAAAAAAATAAAAAAATAACATTAACATAACTAGAAATTGCACCACATGTTGCAAAGGAAACTCCGTAAGGTTGTGGTATAGGAAAAAATAGCATATAAGAAAGAAGAGGTAGTAGGAACTTTCTCGACTCCAACTGATCCTCCAGAATAAGGGGTGGAAAATTATGTTTAGTAGACCTCAAATCAAAATATCCATATTGGGTAATTGATGTGGAAAAACTTCTTTGTTATTAATTGCATGTAAGATGTGTTTTTCATAATGGATGAGACATTTTGTCCAAAGTACTCAAGACCTCTATATGACAAAATCTGCATGTTTATTATTTTTTCTACATAAATGATGCACTTGGTTTTTATGACCAAATTGGGCATACCTCACCCTTCCATGAAATTATTTGCTTCTATCACATTCGCAATATTGAATTCCTTTGATACTACTCTTAGAACTCCAACTCTACTCTACAACTATAATTATTTAATGGAATAAAAAATTATCACTAGACATGTTGTATCTCATAAGAGAGTACTAAGAATCTTAAGTATGGTAATTCCAAATTCGTATGTCATTTGAACATAGAGCATAGAGTTATCTTAATAGTCAATTTTATGGATAAGAGACATTTGGGCCCTTTTCAACCCTTGGGGATGATTAATTAATCTCAGTTCATATAATTTATATTAATAAATTATCTACAATAATATTCCCATAATTCCTCTTTGAACAACCAATATTCCACTTCTTTGGAACTCTTCACCTCAGTCAGAATAACAAACATCATGAAGACTCAAAATTAAGAAGAAAAAATCAACTCATAGTGAGTGAATCTAGCGACTTCTTTAAGGATCATAATTCAAGGCTTTAGTGTCTTTCAAAGATAATTTATTTTCCATTAAGATAAAAAGAACAATCAAATTTTGTAGTGACAAGAATGAGAACAAATTTTAAATGTAATAACTCCCTTCCCTAGTGATAGTACATTTTTGTTTTCAAATGAAATTATTTTCCAAATATTTTAAATAATAGATTCCTCCCTAACTGAACTTTTAGAGGTACCTTTTTTTTTCAACTGATTCCAATAGGTAAGTGTCTTTAGTCTAGTATTTTAAGAGTCATTGAATTTAAGGGCAAAGGTAAAGAGACTAATAGACAAAAAAGAGCAGAGTGACTGAATGTCAAATGAAAATAGCATTAAGGAATCTCTTCTGATTTTATCATGTGGGTCTTCTTCAATTAATGAGGTAGTAGGAAATTTCTCCTCCAAAATAACCGAAGGAGAATTATGTTGAGTGAACTAATACTCATGTAATTTTGACTCCTCCTTACAATTGGAATGTTTATTTTCCCATAACTCTATCTCGACTTATAATTCTAGCTTTCTCTTGTTTATGAATAAATTGTCTCTATATCATTATTATCTGTCTCTTTTTGAGTGCTCGCTTGAATCAGTGAGATAATTTAGCTCATATGGATTCCAAAATCCTTTAGTAACCCATTTTATTACGAGTCCTCTTCTGTTTTTAATTTTTTTATTTGGTCCTCCATAGCCTTGTCAACATCATTTCCTTCTAAAGAATCATACATTATTGATAAGTAACCATTGTCGTGCTTTTCTTCTTCTGTATACTTCAGATCTAAAAGAATGGAACGGAATATAAAATTCTTGACATTTTCCAAATTCCAAGATTTTTGATTGCACTTCTCATGTGTATCAAGGAAAATGAATTCCATACATTCAACGTTATCCCTTTTTACGTCTTTTTGTAAGGTTGGAAGTTTCTCTTCACCATGTCTCCTTCCTTCTGTATCCTTGAATTTGATACAAACAATTGTTACAGACCCCTTTAAAGGTAAATTTAGTGTTATTTAAGAAATGAGAATTATTAACTTTCATCATTATTGCTCAAGATAAATCATGTCCTCTGAAATAATTTGGAAATTTAAAAAAGATCACATATTTAAAAAAAAATCATTATTAATTTAATTTTTTATATATTAAGAAATAATACTCATGAATTATAAAACACTTGTAACATAAATAATATATAACAAAAAAAACCATATTTCCTTGATCATATTACTCCTGAGAAAGATTTAGTGGTGATACAATGTCCATGATAGTTGTAAGCCTAAATTATGGGAATAGTTGACATGATTACCTCGAATAAACTTGGTGTTCAATTTACTCAAGAAGTGAAATGACATCTCTTATTTTTCATGAGGGTGTTCATGTTTAGGAACATACTATGAATGAAATGAAACATCAGAAGGAAAATAAAACAAACACACAAATAGAACAATATTATAGTGAAAACTCAACTTCTATTATTAAATGTAAAACACAATACTCTAGGATACAAACTAGCAAGAATTGTTGTAGCTTATACCAAAAGAGACACTGATGAAAAATGCATTAACTCTACAAATGCTATTACAATAGTGTGAAAAAATATCCTTTTAACTTAAATAAAGAAATGTATAAGTCCAAAAACCTAATCTTGTAATATGAAGCACTAAAATGGTTAGTTTGTACATCAAGTATGACAAATTTTGGATAGGGATAGGGGATGTTATGACAACCCTTACCCTCCAAAATCACTAAATAACATTTTCTAGGGTCACAAAATGACCCTAGAAGTTTGGGAGCCAAAAAAGCATAGAAAAAATACCAAGAAAATAAAGAACCATTGACTCAATGGAAGAGATGGGTGGCCATTGATATCCACCTAAACTAGTCCTCCCATGTTAGGAAGGAATGGTTTCTATTTTTTCAAGTTCCCACATTGAATAGGGAATTTTTTTCTAAATTGAGTTCATAGTGGGACACTTCCCTTGGTGAATAAGCTTTCATGTTTTTGGAACTCAATAGAGTTGCATTTTGTACATGAAAATGATGTTTCTATTGGAGTCCATGATATTATCCATAGTATATTTTTTAATGTAGTTATAATTTAGCTATGTGGGGAGAAATTTCTAGAACACCTTTGAGGTATCGAATAGAGGGGGAAGATATGGTCAAAGTAGCTCCACATTAAATACTATGTGCAAGACAAGGAAAGGTTTAATACTCAATTCAAAATCATTTTCACCACAACCTTTGTGATTGTGTAAGGCCCATATTGAAGTGGTTTTCGCTATGTACAAGGGGCTTGCGAGGTGTTCTTTTTATAAATTAAACCATATCTTATCACCAACATGGTACTTGTGTGGAATATGATGTTGGTGGTGTTGTTTCCTATATTTGGCACTGACTTTCTCCAAGATATCATGAACTTGTTGTTGATGAATTTGGAGCTATTTAATAAATTTGGTTTTTTTATCTTCCTTTGTATAAACATTGGAGTGATTTTATAGTGAAAATATCAAAGGTACATAAATTAGGGCCAATTGTTGCAACCCCAGGCACAACTAAAAAGGAATGTGACCAATATAGAAATGGCGGAGGTTTTTCTAGCTATGTTGGACATATGGAAGGTTTTCATCGCATATTCCTAGATGATTGGAGTTCTACAAGTGAAAGATATGAATAGTCATATTGTTTACCACTTCGATTTTTCCATGTATTTTTTATGAAATATGATCGATTTGGTCAACACGAAATAAATCAAAGGCCATATCCTAGACTAGAAAGTGCTAAGAACCTACGATTACTATCTGAAATAATAGTTTGATATTATAGCCCAAAATGAACATAAAAAAATACTCAAAGAGGAGTTTAGAAGTGGCTTCAACTGTGTTACTCTTACTTCATGGTGGAATGGAAATATTAGAGAATAAATTAAAAACTAGAAATGTATAATTATTACTATGGTTGGTGGAGGGAAATAATGACATATAATACATGGATATTGAATGCCATGTCTTATTTAGTGTAGGTAGAAGACTTTATCACCCTTGCTTATTTATGTCTAGTTTAACAATGAAAGAGGTCCTGCATGATTTCATATATCGACTGATGTTTTCTCAAAGCTTTGGTAAATAGAAGTAATTTGAAGTACTACTATTATCTTCTCCAACGAAGGTGCACTTCTACCCAACTGTAATTTGTTCCCTAAATTAGCTATAAAAACTCGCTTAAATGAACACTATAATGTGTTCGGTGAGGTGGAATGATGGAACTTGTTTTCCTTTGACCAATGTAGGTGCTAGAAAATTTAGAGACAAGATTGTATAATGTTTCCACGTAGAGGTCTCATACCCATGTGAATTAAGAAATGTGTTTAGTACCACAAATGGGGGTTGACTGAGGTACTCTACATCATTGTTGCTTCTACCCTTGCTATACTCATTCTTAAAGTGGAATTATTGCTGATATGTATACTATTTCCAATGGCGATCATTCTATGAATAACCTTGTCTTTGAATGTATGGGCCCATGATAAATTTGGATGATCATATCCATCCTAAAATGTAATGCTTCCACATTTGGCATGCATGTGCAATGGAATACATCTCATTGTTATAAGTTGACTTTATTTAAATATTATCATTCAACTTGACTATGATATAACACTTGATTTCGTTTGTAAGCGAGGGATACATTAATAACATAGTTGTGGAAAATTGTCTTAACCTCAAATTCTTGTTACAGGTTTAGCAGGGTGATCAAAAATGTGGAGCATGTTGCATTTGAGATACTTGAATTCCTTTTCTACGACTAAAAATAGAGAAATATTTCTTTAGCTCCAACCTTGGTTACATGACTTACAAGACAAGAAATATAAGAGATCCAAAACATGAAACTTCACTAGAAATTAACAAGGACAAAGAATATTTGAATCTTTGTGAGTCTTCGGAAAAAAAACTTAGTCATTTATTATAAATAAATAATAATATAAAAGCTTCAATTATTGATTACTGATATTGTAATCATAAAGTAGTTATTAATTTTAAATATTAAACTAGGCATTTATATAATAGAAATTAATTTTCTTTTTTCATTGGTAAATATTCAATTTTTGCGTTTCCAATATTTCATATATAGATTTTTATTTTTCTCAATAAACTAATCTAAAATCTAAAATTTATCTAAGTATTTCACATAAAAATGGCATTGAAATATTTTATTTAAAAGTTATATATGTGTGTGTGTGTGTGTGTGTGTTAATATGATTTTTTTTGTTAATAAAATTATATAAAATTAATATTGAATTTTTCAATGTTATAAATCATGGAAAAATTTATATATCTTTTTCGAATAAAAAAATTAATTTTAAAAATATCATTTTAACTTTAAAAAAAAATTAAAATTTATAAAAATTGAAATATATGTGAATAGAATAAACATGTCAAATTGAAAATTAGTAGAAATAGTAAATATATGACTAGCAAAATAATATTAATAAATGTGATTAATATACATAAACAAACATATATCAACGATATTAATAGATATTAGGCATATGACAGAGATTTAACCTCAAAACTATGCTTACACATGTCTAACCACATCCACTAATGTGATTACCTATGTGCAATTATGAGTAATTATATAATGACAATCTATACAAATATTAATATTTTAATATATTATAAAAACATAACATTATATTAATATATAATATTAAATTATTATTACGCTATTCTATTATATTAATAGTTATATTTCAGATTATAAAATAATTAAGATATAATAGTAAATGATTATTATTAATAACATTTATTTAGGTGGTACCATTTTCGTATAATCATTTATTAATATAGTTATCATTATCTTGTTGATATTTATATATATATAACTAAAATTGGAGTATATTAATTAATTTAATTTTATATTAATAATATATATTAAACTTAAATATACTATAATTATATAATCATTATAATTATATTGTAAATCTAATTATATATTAATATTAATAAATAATCAATATTAACCAGTATATAGTTATATGGTTAACTAATTATTATTAACCAATTGCAACACTATTGATCTCTAGGTTTGGAGTAAAAAATGTTCTTCTTTGAGGCTCTCATACTCTTGATATTTTGCCTTGTAATATATCTAGAGGTTATTAAGAGGTTCCAAAAAATTTCTTTTAACGCTACAAAATACTTGGGGTTAACTGAAAATATCAACTTCGGTAGTAAAAGATAATATAAAAAATAAGAGGTTATTCCCTAAATCATTACTGGAAAGAGGTGGGCCAAGCAAGATGAACCCTAGCCTCATTTTTTCTGCTCCCCTGTTCGACGATGCGGTCAAGCCGCTGACTGGTTTTGGATATCTCTGCTCACATTGGATAGTGAGCCTACCAAACTTACATTCGATATACGCCAGGCCACCATTCGCCGCTCACTCACTCGTTCTAACACGAGGTGCGATTGCAATCTGCATCTGGATTGAGGCTCTGTCCCGTTGGCTTCACCATGAATGTTGTCTTGTTAGTCGAGCGAAGACATTGGCCGCTAATAGGGTTATGTTCAGCTTTTATGCTACCGTCAATGATTCAGCGGAACTCCCCCGTGTAGCCCTTCCTTGTTATCGCGCGGGGGCTCTCACTGGAGATGTTTCAGGGGTTTGTTTCACTTGGATGCAGGGGACAAGCTTGGAGGCAGCGCCCGTTGGAGTCCTGCTCTGGTTCCCTGATCCATGTCTCTTTGGGGCCGTCTTCAGCTTGGAGAGTCTAGCTAATACTAGCCCTGCAGCAAAAATTTCAACCGTTGCCTTGAATGGGGCTCTGGTCGCTATCCCCCGAGGTTTCTTACTTGGGTTCCGGAGTTGGTCAACAGGCGTTTCCCACCCTCACGGCCTTTCTTTGCAGAGGTTTGGAGTTGCACGCAAAATCAGATGCGCCCTTCGTTGCTGAGCAGATCCTGCGATTAAAAAGCACCCTGCCTCATTTTAGATCCAACTCCGGCTGCTCTCTGGAAAAACTATTTTTCTTTGGGTTTCTTCTTCAGATCTGATATAGAATCTTAAGCTTAATCTGGAACGACGCACAGAGATTCCCTCGTTACACCAGAGACTTCTTTTCCAAGGTAAACATCTTGAGGATCTTCTTCCCCTTTCTGCTTACAATATTAATATAAATGATTCTATTTTGTTTACCCTTCGTTTGAGAGGTGGTGCTACTGGACAGTCTTCTTCAGCCCCTACCTTCTCTTATAAAGATGTTGTATATTCTCAGAACCCCAAACCCCCTGCAGCCCCCAAACCCCAGCCTTTTCTGGTTGACAAGTTGGATGAAGTACCTTCTGTTGAGATCTCTCTTCCAGCTATCGCAGAAGATCTTCAAAAATTTGCAGATAGAGCCATCATTTGCAGATTTAATGGACTTTGGTCGTGAAAAAAGGATCTCTTTGATTGGATCCATGATAACTGGACTAGCAAATGCCAGGTTAGCTGCTACTCACGAGGATTCTTCATAGTATTGTTCGATCACTCTAAGCATTATGAACAGACCTTACAGGAAGGTCCCTGGTTTTTTGGAAATGCTGGGCTCTTCTTAACCCCATGGTTCCCAGATTTCAACCCTGCTACAACTACCATCACCAAAACTCCTGTTTGGGTCAGGCTTCCCAACTTCCCTGTCCATCTATGGCATCTGACAGTGTTCAGATGCATGGGCGATACCTTGGGACGCTTTCTCACTGTAGATTTTGAAAGGGCACTTCAGGGCCTCTACACATATGCCCGAATATGCGTGGAGGTTGATATCAGCAAACACTTTCCTGATCAAATCATCACCAAGGTCGGCGATTTTTTCTGGACTCAGATCTTAGACTACGAGAACACTGCATTCCGTTGCCGCCACTGTCACCAAACAGGGCATCTGTAGAACTCCTGCCCCACTCTAGCAGGAAAAAATACTAAAGGAAACTATACAAAGACCAAATCCAAAAAATGGACTCCTTGTACCTCGCCGCCTGCTGCAGATTCTACTTCCTCGAGCTCTGATGATGATGGGAGTGACGTAGAATGAGATCTTGCTCCTCAGACTAAGAACTTGTCCACTGATGCTCCCGAGCATCCCCCTGATACTACTGTCACTCAGAAGCATAGTCATGAGTTCGCCTTCTCTGATTCAGATAAGGAGGCCCCTCTTTTGGAGAACTCCAGTCTTCAAATTGTCCCAGCACATACTCACCAGGATGGTTGGGTTAATGTCAACAAAAATAAAGGGAAGAAAATTCGTGTGGAAAACTCTACCAATTCTGGGTAGGATTCAGTTCCTTCCTGCTTTCCAGTCACCTGTTGCTGATCCTTTCTTGTCTTTTTTCTCTCTCCGAGGACTGAAGTTGATATTTTATCATTTCCGGTTAGCCGTGTTTTTGTTTCTCTTGAATGTGCTTTCTTATGTACCATATTTTTTCTTAACAGAATTAGTCCAATTCAGAAGAAAAAGAAATATAAAAAATAATGTTACTTCCAAATTTAAAGACAAGTAACCAAAATAATATCTTGTCTTAACCAATGCTAAGAAAAACATGAACATTGCTAAAAACTAACTTTCATGAGCTTTTAAGTGAAAGTGGGCATTGGTTTATTCCCATAATAGCTTGGGAAGAAAGAATTTGTCAACTATGTGACACCAATATGATTGAAAATAAAAAGCACTTTATCTTGGATTTACCCACACTTACTCAATCATCATCATCATTATTGTCATCCTTGAATATATATATATATATATATATATATATATATATATAATAAAAAAAATGTAAACTATAATCTCAGGTTTAATGTTATTTACTTGATGTTTTACTGGTTTATGCTTCTTCATAATCCATTGTTGGAAAGAGGTTTTGAATATTACATTTATGTTACAAATAACATTGATGTTATTAACATTTATTTTTTTTAATAAATTAATTTAAAAATGATATAAAAAAAAATTCTTAATAAATTAATTTAAAAATAATATATGTTTTTTATATAAAAATAGAATTCAAATATTTTATTTAAAACTTATATATGATGATTAGATTTACCTTGCATAGATAAGATAAATGTTACTTTTATCAATTTTAGCAAATGATATGATCAACATAGTTGAATACCTTAACTCTAAAAGAATATACATTATTCTTCATATAAAATATACAAAAAATTCTGAAACAATTTTTTTTTATAATATATTAAATTTCTTTTTTTAAATATTATAAAAAATTAATATTGACTTTTAAATTTATTACTTTTTTACTTATTAATATTAAAATTATAAATATATCAATTTCATGCAATATAAGATTTTTGGCCCATTTCGAACCAACTTGTGTGATTCATCATTAAGTTGTTTCAAAATGCAGATTTATATGATGAATCACAAAAGTGTAGATTATAAAAATGTCAATTTCATCTTGATAAGGGAAATATTCATATATTTCTTCACATATAAAAATTCAAATATCAATTTAATTTTCAAATAAAAATAAAATAAAAATTCATAAAAAAGGAAGTACATAAAA
Source organism: Pinus albicaulis (assembly GCA_034641835.2). Lineage (NCBI taxonomy): Eukaryota > Viridiplantae > Streptophyta > Pinopsida > Pinales > Pinaceae > Pinus > Pinus albicaulis. The sequence goes on from JAXQQM020067497.1 coordinate 336,487, forward strand.
TAATAACTATAAGATAAATTGATATTAGACGAGCACATTAAATTTAAAATTAATAGTAAGTATTATTATCCAATTTAACTTTCAAATAAAAAGAAAATAGAAATTTATGAAGAAAATAGTACATAAAATAACAATTATAGGATAAATTTATATTAGATGGGCACATTATATTCAAAATTAATAGTAATTATTATTATCAAATCTTATTGTATGAGGTTCCTTTATTTGTGGGACAAGCAACCTATTTTTTCAGCAATTTGATTACTAAATCTACAAAAACATACATACTCTACCAATCTGTCTAGTTTTGAAAAAATAACTTCTTAAAAAAAATACATTTTTAACCATTAAACCCACTTAAACGATAAATAATAAACATATGAAAATGTTGTTTGATCAATTAAAAATCCCCATAATCCCATCGGGTCATCTCGATCTTCATCCAACATACCTTCGTTAATACACTTTATATAAAATTGAACACAAATTAATGGAATTTATTGGAAATTGAGGGCATATCTAAATGAGGTAGACGACCACGACCATCAATGTTGCTAATTGAAGTGTGTATATATATATATATATATATATATATATTTACCATATGTGGGAGGAGCTCGATTATCCTCACAACCTTCAAATAGAAAACACAAACAACAGAGTGTATCAATACCAAATTAGAGAATAATGAAAATAATTTCACTGATTATAAGGCGAGAACAAGAGAAGGATAGTGTAAGTAGAGGTCAGCAAAGTGGGTTTATTGCTCAAGCGGATGAGAATTATGATGCAAGAAAAGATGAGCATAGTGAAAAAATTGAAATTTTATGTAGAGATGCACAATTTAATATCTCATTTCGGGGATATCTCTAAAGGACGACAAAACTCCAACCAGAGATAGACTGGGAGGGGATTTACCGGATATTCCGCCTCTGAAAGAGGACAAGATCCAGAGGCTATCTGGCCATTTCTAGACTTTTTCTAGGAGAAAAAGATAAACACACCAAGCGATATAGAAGTACAACTCTCAAACAATAATAGTGCAGCAAATGGTAATATCCCAAAAATGGATTTTTCAGCAGATCATGCCTAAAAAACGAATTATTTAGGTATTATGGCTTCATATATCATATAATATGTCTTAAAATGCTTAGAAACAAAAAAAAAGAACAGCAACAACCTTTACTCAGCTTTTAAGGGCAAAAAGGTGGGGAAAAGTGAGGATTTTGGCCCTAAAATGAGTGTATAAGAAAATTTGCATAACATGACGAGTCAAGGTTTTGGGATATGTTATATTAGGTCAAGAGGGACTTCCATGTCTAATTTCAGCTCAAAAAAATTCTTTTTTCTATGTTAAATAGTTCCTCATTCCCGACTAGTCAAGAAAAACCTTGATTTCCCATGACTTTAAGTATGCAGAAATTTAATGAAGCAAAGGCAGTGTATTTTTTGAAGGTATAAGATGTAAAAAAATATGATAAATCATATTATTATTTTAGGAATATGGCATCGGAATTAAGCAAGGCTAAACAACAGTTTTACATAGAAAACCCCTCAAGATTGAGGTGCTGCAAGACAAGAGAATGACCCAAAAACCATTCAGCGTTTTCTCGAGGAGATGAAGCTTATATTTATTATATTACAGACCTTCAAATGATAAATACATGAAAACAAAGATCTATTATGAGACAAAATTCCCAAAGGGCTCTTTATTACATTCCCCTTGGGGATTTTAGTAATAAATGAAAATGTTGGAGCAAATCTGAGTTTTACTACAGTAGATCTGCAGAATGATTCAGAATTTCTAAAGAAAAACTTCATTGAATGTATCAGATCAGAAATATACTTGGATTGGTTGGCCAATCCAAGGATCACCCTTGATGCAAGGAGGCTTCCTTCACATCAAACATCTAGCTCCAAAATGATGCCAAAAACCCTGAAACGCTGCTCCTTCAGCAATAACACAAATCTGGGGAAAGAACTGCACAGTATACCATGAAGAGCATATTGGCCTGATACCAATAGCAACAAATCAGCTCCAATGTCTTCCAATCTGATCCTCCAAAGGAAAGAAAGACTCTCCCTCTGAAAAACAAGAGAAGGAAGTGGTGTTGTGGAATCTCCACAGAAACAACCTACAAGACAGTATTATGCTGTTGCAGTAATAACGCTATCCTAGATGATGATGCTGAAAAAATAACATTTCCCGAGTAGGCACTCGAAGTCCCCCGGGGCTAAGGGTGAGATCTCCGCACGGAGACACTCGATTGCTCTAAAGAGTGCTGCAGACAAGCTAAGCTACCAGCGTGCTAAAGAAGACAAATGTCTCACTCAAAAATCAATAACTTAAGCATGAATGAAATGAGGAGGCTCCTCCATATTTTATAACGTTAGTTTCCCTCCAAAACCCAATGTAGCCTCTCTCTCTCCTCCACATCCTCATCCTTATCCACATCCTCATCCTTATCTACGCAGAAGCTTGCAGAAGCTTCTAAAGTGTACATAGGCCCCCTCCTCCACGTGGTGTTGTGCCCCCCCTTGACTCCCACTTAAGTCACAACATTGTGCTACTAGGTGGATGTATTATTTCACTTAAGTGAGTTAGACCCTCTTCACTCACTTTTTATTTATTTACAAACTATAGATGGCAAACTAAACAAAATAGAATATTGCAATTAGCTGTCGCTAATTAGGAATATTACATTTCCCCTCGGAAAAATGTTGGTTGCCCTCAAGCAACTTCCTGAACAAGTCTTCTTTATGTAAAATGTGCCTGCGTCCCAGATGCGCCACTGAATCTTCCCTATCCTTTGCATCACCCTGATATGAAGGGATCTCTCAATGCTAGGATCCAAAACTGATCTCTCACGATACCAGCCAACCAAAAATCCTTCCAGATCCCATGTCTAGCATAGCCAATAGTAGCCCAAGTCCCACGGCTCGGACTGCACACTGCCTCTGGCTATGACTGTTGCTCTAAGAGGCGAAGACCATGACTCCTTCTGTGTTGTATCTGTTATGGTGTAAGCTGTCCCATAGACTGTGTACCAACTCATCACCTCTCTCCACTCAAGGCATGGAGTCTGGAATATAATGAGGAACATATCCCTCAGGTGGATCCTCCATCTCCAAGCAATCATCCAAGCAAAATGAGCCACCTCCCAACAAGGCAACTCCTAAAAATCTCCTTCTACCTCAAGCTCGGATAATGAAGGTGGGTTGAATATCTAAATTTGGCAAGCATCATAGCTTACCCCATGGTTTTCTTCTCTCTACTCATTACAAGTGTAGAGTGTATGCTAATCCTGGGCTACAAAATTATTTCCCTCCAATAGCAAAGTGAAGAACAATCCTCCAAAGAAGGCTCCTCCAACAATGAAGAACAAGCTGGCCCAAAACAATCCATCCATGAAGAATAGGACATGGTCATCATGGAACATCCTAATGAAAGGTTTTCTGAAGGTTTTACATGATGATACCCGATGCAAACAATTTCTCACAAGGATATAGCACAGTTTCATCCATTGCAACTTCAGAAAATTACATGGCAATCAATGTCCATGATTCATCACATCTACTAAAGGATAGTAAATCACTGAATGTAACAACAATAATACATGATCAAGCACTTTCCCATGGCTTTACAATGGATGAATATCAATCTTATGACCCACCTCAAAAGAGAATAATCATTTGGCTGTGGTGGCCATATCTCCTCTCATGCTCCCATTAGAACATGTAGTGCAGAAATTGTGAGAATTTTTCCCACTCACAGACACATCCAGCTCATGTGTCTCTCACAATCAAGCCTCCCATACAAATCTGATCTATATCAGCAAATGAAGACATGATCAGCAGAAAAATAAAGAAAATGCTGAAGGTTACAAGTAATGCAAGAAGGTACCAACAACTTCCCCTGTAGTGACAACGCAGTTTTACAAGTTACTTCTTGATAAAAATACATGGCAAAATGTTTCCTTTTACATGGTTAATCATGCATGTATTTATATGATACATGCTATAGTGTATAAAATGAACATACAAGTAATGATAAAACATTTTCCCAAGGCCACAAAAGAGATGGCTGCTTCCATCATGTAGATTTGCCCAATACAATTCATGGAGCAATTTGACAAGCTTGCCCTTGTGTGAAGAAATGCACTGCATAAGAATGGTAAGAGTGTGCAAATCAATGAATGTATAAACACGGTTCTTCCCATATGCCGGAAGTAAGATGGGACATGGGTCCATACATGAGTCTTCCATAGTGTTTTGGCATGCTATGAAGAAGAATGAACCATGTGCTGCAAAAGGATAATCCTCCTTATGCTTGAAAACCCAAGTCAAGAAGAATATGCCATAGATGTCTCTATCATCATTACCTCCTCTTTTTTCATCAAATATGAAGTGATCCTGGGACCTATGGGTTATCGATCCACCATATCTCTGCTGGGCACACTTCATCCATAAGGTTTTGCTCCAAATGATAGTGCTGTGAGCTCATGCAAATAAGCTCCTGTCAATACAAAGCTCCGTTCTTTGACATGCTCCTTGTCAAAGACTCCTCCAATAATGCTGCAACAAATGTGGAATACTTCCCAAGATGTAGGTGCTTCCAAATCATCATCAAAGGCCAAGGAGATAGTTCCATCCCCTCTTCCTGCAACATCATACAAAGTGTGAGAGAAAATTTGCCCTTGCTCTCCCAGAAACAAACAAAGCAACAAGACATTGTGTTGCCTCCCCATACCTCCATCATACCAATCATGTGATGAAGACACAATGAATGATATGAGTATCATATCAACACCATGCATCCATACTTTATTCTGCTCAATGATGCAAGTATCCAGCCATCTTTTCCCCGTCCTCCTACTCTTAGGAAGAGCGTTTTTCAAGTGATGGCCAAACTCTTTCAAGAGTAACCAGAATAGCCAAGCCTCTTGCTACCCAGTATCATGGTTATGAAAGTACAAGTGATGGCCAAACTCCTTCAAGAGTAACTAGCGCAGCCAAGCCTCCTGCTGCCCAGTATCATAGATCTACAAGTAGCTCCCTAGCTCCTCTCTCATCATCCACATCCACTCAATCACTTATGGATGTCTCCTTCTTCTCCTCATCTTGGTACTCCCATGCGGGCTACCGTCCTCGCAAATCAAATTCTTGTCTTTGCATTTCATGGGATTTCGAAATGCAAGCTTCTCAAGGATCAATGAGACCCTATCAAGAATCAAATGGGTGGTAGGCAAAAACCTCCCATCATGATGTGTATGGCTTAAGGGATGTCCAACACAAGCATGACAGATGTTATCCATCCTAAGATGTCCTCCATCTTCTATCTGCTCTTGTGAGAAGGGAAGAAAAACATTGCATTCCACGGTGTGTCAAAGTTCATCTCCAATGAGATCTCTCCTTGAGACCTCCCTTTCCTCCATAGTCTTCCAAAACCAATGAGGTCTTGGATCTGAAAGTAGAAGTTCCTCTTTGAGCAGAGAGGATCTCATTGAGAAAGTGTCATCTTGACGGGAGAAAAGGTTTCTTACTCCAAGATGTATATCATCAATCTTCAAGGCTTCAAACCCCAACCTCCAATGTGATGTACCATCCAATAATGGCTCATGCGAATGATGGTTTGATTCTTTCTTGAGTGTTTCCATGTTGCATATCGCAGTACAACCAAGCTGATCTATAGTAGCAATGAGATTTGACCCTTGGTCATGCAAAAGTAAATATCCACATTGATCAAAGTAATTTGCTACAACAATGGGATGTGGAAATATTCTCATGCCTTGATGTGCCTTTGGAACTTCTTGTAGGGCTGCAAGAGTTCCTTCCTCAAAAGTGTTGGCTGCCCCAACTGTTGATGCATGTGGCTACTCCTCCATGAGTGGGATAGCATTATCACAAGCCTCCTCAAGAGGTGATGTGATCTCTTCTTGATGAGAATAGGAAGCGTATGGTACTCCCTCTTATTTTTCTTCAACCTTATTGACCTCCTCAAAGGTAGATGTATTTCTTCTGGATCTGAAAATAGATGAGAATAAACTCATCTTCTGCTTGGGCTTAGACTCACAGGAACTAGTGAATTACTCATACATGGGAAAATGTGACCTTCTAGTGGTATGCAACAACTCTGAACTCTACATGCTAGAAACCCTATTGTTCCTTCCTCCTTCATCCTTCATGAGCTAACAGTAATCTCTGAAGGGCAAAGATGCTTTGAAGTCTTCCCCCTTGGACTGCCATTCTCGGAAATAATCTCCAAAGGGTATATCATCATGCTGATGTGAGATCCTCATATTTGTCATAGATAACTAGCTCCATAGGCTAAGCCAGAACTATGCTCTGATACCACTGTAATATCCCGTTTCAGGGATATCTCTAAAGCACGGCAAAAATCCAACCAGAGATAGACTGGAAGGGCATTTACCGGATATTCCGCCTCTGAAAGAGGACGAGATCCAAAGGCTATATGGCCCTTTCCAGAATATATCTACGAGAAAAATATAAACACACCAAGCGGTATAGAACTAGAGCACTCAAACAATAATAGTGCAGCAGACAGTAATATCCCAAAAATGGATTTTTCAGCAGATCATGCCTAAAAAAATAATTATTCAGGTATGATGCCTTCAGCTATCATATAATATGTCTTAAAATTCTCAAAAACCAAAATAAATAACAACAAAAACCTTTACTCAGCTTCTAAGGGCAAAAAGGTGGGGAAAAGTGAGAATTTTGGCCCTAAAATGAGTGTATAAGAAAATATGCGTAAAATTACGGGTCAAGGTTCTATAATATGTTAGATTATTTAAAGAGGGACTTCCGTGTTGAATTTAAGCTCAAAAAAATGCGTTTTTTTATGTTAAACAGTTCCTCCTTCCCGACTAGTCAAGAAAAACCCTGATTTCCCATGACTTTGAGTATGCAAAAATTTACTGAAGCAAGGGCAGCATATTTTCTGAAGGTATAAGATTTAAAACACTATTATCAATCAGATTATGAGTTTATGAATATGGCATGGGCTTTCAGCAAGGCTAAACAACATTTTTACATAGAAAACCCCTCAAGATTGAGGTGCTGCAAGACAAGAGAATGACCCAGAAACCCTTCAGGGTTTTCTCCAGGAGCTGAATCTTATATTTATTATATTAAAGAACTGAAACTAATAAATACATGAAAACAGAGATCTATAATGAGACAAAATGCCCAAAGGGCTCTTTATTACATTCCCCTTAGGGATTTCAGCAATACATGAAAATACCGGAGCAGATCTGAGTTTTACTGCAACAGATCTACAGAATGATTCCGAATTTCTAAAGAAAAACTTTAGTGAATGTATCAGATCAGCAATATACTTGGATTGGTTGGCCAATCCAAGGATCACCCTTGATGCAAGGAGGCTTCCTTCACATCAGATATCTAGCTCCAAAATGATGCCAAAAACCCTAAAGCGCTGCTCCTTCAGCAATAATTTAGATTTGGGGAAAGAACTACATAGTATACCATGAAGAATATATTGACTTGATGCCGAGATCAATAAATCAGCTCCAATGTCTTCCAATCTGATCCTCCAAAGGAAAGAAAGACTCTCCCTCTGAAAAACAAGAGAAGGAAGTGATGTTGTGGAATCTCCACGGCAACAATGTACAACATAGTAGTATGCTACTGTGGCAATAATGTTGTCCTGGAGGATGATGCTGAAAAACAAACCTTGCCCGAGCAGGCACTCGAAGTCCCCCGGGGCTAACGGTGAGATCTCTGCACGGAGACACTCGGTTGCACTAATGAGTGCTGCAAACAGGCTAAACAATCAGTGTGCTAAAGAAGAAAAATGTCTCACTCAACAATCAATAACTCAAGCATGAATGAAATGAGGAGTCTCCTCCATCTTTTATAATGTTGGTTTCCCTCCAAAACCCAATGTAGCCTCTCTCTCTCCTCCACATCCTCATCCTTATCCACATCCTCATCCTTATCTGCGCAAAAGCTTGCAGAAGGTTCTAGAGTGTACATAGGCCCCCTCCTCCACATGGTGTTGGGCCCCCCATTGACTCCCACTTAAGTCACAACGTTGTGCTACTAGGTGGATCTCTTATTTCACTTAAGTGAGTTAGACCCTCTTCACTCACTTTTTATTTATTTACAAACTATAGACGGAAAACTAAACTAAATAGAATATTCCAATTAGCTGTCGCTAATTAGGAATATTACACACAATCTGTGTTTCCTCGATGAGCAGATGAGAATGACAATGTAAGGCAGAAGTCGCAAGATATCATTATGGAATGGGGTCCTTGTTTCTTTTCTTCTTGGCTAGACCAAACCGAAGAGAAATATATTGATGGGTCATTCTCTTTCCTTCAGACGGCTGTCCTCAAGAAAAAAGGAAGGTTCAACATAGCTTGTTTGGTAATGAAATGGAGAGTGAATGCACTTGTGATCAATTTGTGTTTCCTAAAGTCCTTCGAAGAAAATACTGGAGTCAATCAAAGGGAATAATTAGTGATGATAAATGGTTGGAGGCATTAAGATTCAGATTCAACCAAGAAGAAGAACGTCGAAACCGAATACAAGTTGGAACCAAAAAATACAATAGCGCACTAGAGGAATCCAAAGAAAATGGAAGAGGCAGAGAGAAATCCTTCAGATATTGAGGAAGATCCAAATATATCGAAAAGTAGAGCAGTCCCTTTTGGAGAGACCAAGGCTTAATAGCGAAGAAAGTAAAAATACGATAGTTGAGTTCCTTTATGGTATCAAGAAAAATTATGGTCATTATACATTTGAACAAAAATTGTGAAGAAGGATTTCCGATAATGACATATGGAAAAGGATTGTTGTATGGTTCAAAATCGGTGGTATCTCACAGCCATTTAAGCCCAAGGAAGCCAGAACAATTGTACACAGAAGTATTACTGATGAAAATATGGACCAGAGCAATGCATTGAATCCCTTTAATGGAGGCGAGGAGCTTATAACCCTCCCTTCGAAAGAAAAATACAGTTATTTTTCATACAATCACGACGTGCCATACAATCACAACGAACTTGAGATTTTTATGGGTGGTCGATTTGGTAACATTGAGAAGGTCGAAGGATAGTTAGTTAGAGGAAGGGATATGTTGCAAGAGATCCGTTGAGAATTGGGTTCTCATTCCTGTGCACGTAGTCCAATCGAGATGTATGAGAAAGACGTTACTGTTATTGATAATGATGTCTCATTTCATCGTTCTATACTCATTGTCTAGATGACTATGTTTGTTATGCTAGAGGCATTCTCTTAATGAGTTTGGGTGGGAAAACACTATTTACCCCACCCAATAAGAGAGCTTTATCATCGCCCTTCTAACTAATTATATCTTGACATGTAGTGATAGGGTATTGAGTGATTTAAACCACCGTCCACGAGATTGACGCTATGGACCACCACGCGTAGAAATCGATGGCCGCATTGAAAGCCTGAATCCTGTTGGGTCTTGAAAAAACCCTTGCTAGGCTTACTCTTCTACTTGAAGGGTTCTAGCATGGTTTCGTCATTCATGAATTCAGCGAACATGTCGAAATCCGGCCATAGCTCCCTAGTAGTCACACGCCAAGATCAATTGGCAAGAGTGAATCCGCGATAATGTCACCTACACACATCGTTTTGCTTCCAAATTAGTTGGTGTTTCTTTTAAATGAGCTGTTGTTGCCCTTCGCACCAACATTTAGAGGTATCCGGGATGGAATCCACAAATATTAGCTGGCTTCTTATCATTTACCATGTCAAAATATTCAGAGAGTTTACAAAAAAAAATATGATTTACTATTATCAATTAAATTGTGTTATTCTAGTTTGTGAAGATTTGTGTTTAAAAAACTATTGGAAATACTTTAAAATATTTGACCTGCTAATCTGACAGAGGAAATGGAGGATAAAATTCATTAGTGCTTGTTAGATCAGATCTTATTTTCTCTTGTCCACATGCCACTAGGGCATTGAAATCCTTGAGGTTCCTTTCTTTTGTTTCAAGTCATTGTTTACAAGGGGAAAATTTGTGTTCACATGTCCTATATTATGTGAATTTTTTTTTTGAAACCCACCAATGACCTCTATCTCCAGTTTGAACCCTTATTCTCCCAAGATCCCACAATATTGCTATGCCTCAACCTCTTGCACTATTGGCTATTTACTTTCACTCACTTCATATTTCCTTAGAACAATTGTATATTCCATCAAAAGGTGTATTTTGTTTCTTGGAGGAACAAATGTCTTTTCCTGTCTATTATCTTAAATATCTTTCTTTTGAACGTCCTCCTCCTCCTTGAGGAATTTAGGCCTGATTTGATCCAGCATAATGTTTTCAATGTAGTTTAGTTGGGTTGTTTTGGAGATAAAGCTTTAATAGTCTTTGGGTCTTATCTGAGGCAATTAACAACTCACCTTAATTTGTCAGCTTATCCTTGGCCAATTTCCCTTTTTCCTAGAGGTTTCATTTTCATGCGTAGAGTTTGAAGCATTGTTGTGAACATCTCGATAACATCCCGATTTTATCTTAAAATCATGATGGCCTAGCCGATGTTTTCTTATTTTTACTGATGTTTTTAGGGTATCTTAATTTTTCCGATGTTTGCCGATTTTGACAGATATTTTCCTGATTTTCCCGATTTTTCCTGGAACCTTGCCAATTTTATCTCGATGTCAGTATTCACAACATTTGCCTGAAGTGAATTTGTGCAACTTATACATTTAGTATTCCCTTCCTCTTAAATTTTTGGTGCACAAGGTTTATATTCTTTTCATATAAGGAATTTAAGAATAAATTCTCAAGTTTTGTCACCAGAAATTTTGTCTACATCTTCCATTCTTCATTCCCATGTAGCTCTTTGTTGGTTTTTGTCATTGGTAAAACTACTGGGTTACTTTTTTGTACATAAGTCACATTATACAGGGACATCTGGATACTTGTGTCTTACACATGGACCCGTAAATATGGCATGGGGGTACACATAGAACTACACAAGTTACACATTGGAATACATGTTCACCATCCTTTTGAATTTTTGTGATCTTTTAAAATTTTATTTTTTTTGGTGTCATAAGTGTCCCACGTGAATGGCGTGGTCCATGTCTTTCCAATATTGTCATCACATGTCCTGTGTGTTTAGTTTGTGGACATGTGACCCATAGGACATGGAGGATGTATCTTGTTTCTCAGCTTCATACATATCTTCATCTTGTTCTTCTATGACCTTTGTTCATTTGTTTCTGCACTTGACAATTTTCCCTTTGATATGTGTTTCTATTTTTTTGACGGCATGATCCACACCTAACTCAAATATGTTTAGAGTCAATTGTGTATACCAATTTTTTAGCATGGACTAAGGGAGAGGATTTCATATATTCATTAAAACATGGATTTGAGTATTCAAGTGTACCTCACGGCCTTCGTAACTTTAGAGGATTGAATGAAGATGCCCAGAGTGCTTGTATTTCATGAATTAACTCCTGCATTAAGGGAGTTGTTCGCAAGGAATAAAGCTGAAAAATCTTCTTTTGCTAGGCTGAAAAGTTCCAACTAGTACCTCATGCAATGTTTTAAGTAGTTGAAAAATAGGGACCAAACTCAAAGATATGTTCTTGATCACCAGTATGGGAAAAATTACTTTTAAAAAGGCGTTGGTGCATAATGTAAAGTCAGTTGATCCTTTCACCTTACATTTTGTATGTATCCACCATCTTAGTTCTTTATCTGAAGGTGAAATGTCTACTAACCGATAGAGAACAACAGGATGATTCATGTACTAAATTTTTTAGGTCACTATGAGAAGTAATATTTAGGCATATGTTGTGTAGTTGAATAGGTATCTTAAAAGCCTTGGATTCTTCCCAGCTGAACACAATAATTTGGCAGTGTCTTTTAACCCAATACTAGCATCCTTATATGATGGTTTGGAAGGAGAGGTCACTGCCTCGTCAGCTGGAGAAACCATTGGCTCTCAAAAGTAAAACAACTTTCATAAATTCTCTATCTACCTTCAATTCTGAGCTATCATTTCCCTTTGACCTAATTTGTTATTAATTATGAATAATAAAAATAACTCTATTCGTTTTTATATTTTGAATTTTTATTTATTTATTCAGTATTTCAGAAAATGTCCCCTGAAATTTGTGAGCTTCTCTCCACAATTCCTTGATACATTTCCTTGCATCAAAATACTTTATGCATCTTTTCTAGAAATCCAATTGTAGGAAATTGTCCCAAAATTGGACGGTTGGGGATAAGAATCGCCCCCCACCAAAAAAAACCCAAAACAAAAATAATTTTCCCCTCTACAAATGTCATACAATTCTAACTTTCTTTACCTTTATATTTAGCAGAATAGGATAAATAGAATGAAATGGCCATTACATATTAATGTTCCTATGTACTCTCTCCTAGGATCGTTTCACTCTCTTCTAGGATCGTTTCACGGGGGCATGTGAAATAATTATGTGTTAACTAAAATAAAAATCATATACCTTACAACATATGTTTGATGTGACCACTTTTTCCTCCTCAACTTGCCGCTATGGTTTTAATAAAATTATTTATTTTTGAACTCTCTTGAAATAAAATGAAATTAAAAATAGCTCTATGTGAAAATATTTGTATCTTGTCAATGTAAAAGTAAAATAATAAAAAATAACCTTAAAATAAAAACAACTTCATGGTATTGACCCATGCTATTCATGTGGAATATAGCATATTTAAGGGGGGGGATTAAAACATGTTATATTTATCTTAACTCTCACTCTAAAGAGGTTCACATCTCAAGAGATCTGATCCCTATGGGTCCTTGATAGGTCATGATTTAAGATGGATCTAGGTTTGTTGTAATGTAATATAATGTGTTGTTTATCCCTAAAAATAAAAATCATACAATCTATAAACATAAAATAATAAAAAAATAACATTAAAGTAACTAGTAATTGCACCACATGTTGCAAATGAAACGCTGTAAGGTTGTGGTATAGGAAAAAATAGCATATAAGAAAGAAGAGATAGTAGGAACTTTTTCGACTCCAGCTGACCCTCCAGAATAAGGGGTGGAGAATTATGTGTAGTGGAACTCAAATCAAAATATCCATATTGGGTAATTGATGTGGAACAACTTATTTTTTATTAATTGCATGTAATATGTGTTTTTTATAATGGATGAGACATTTTGGCCAAGTACTCAAGATCTCTATATGGCAAAATCTGCATGTTTTTTTTTCTGCAGGAAGGATGCACTTGGATTTTATGACCAAGTTGGGCAGACCTCAACCTTCCATGAAATTATTTGCTTCTATCACATTCGCAATGTTGAATTCCTCTAATACTACTCCTAGAACTCTGACTCTACTCTACAACTAGAATTATTTAGTGGAATAAAAAATTATCACTATGACATGTTGTACTTCATAAGAGAGTACTAATAAACTTAAGTATGGTAAATCCACATTCGCCTGCCATTTGAACATAGAGCATAGAGTTATCTTAATAGTCAATTTTATGGATAAGAGACATTTGGGCCCTTTATAACCCTTGGGGATGATTAATTAATCTCAGTTCAGATAATTTATATTAATAAATTATCTACAATCATATTTTCATAATTCCTCTTTGAACAACCAATATTCCACTTCTTTGGAACTCTTCACCTCAGTCAGAATAACAAACATCAGGAAGACTCAAAATTAAGAAGAAAAAATCATCTCATAATCAGTGAATCTAGCGACTTCTTTAAGGATCATAATTCAAGGCTTTAGTGCCTTTTAAAGATAATTTATTTTCCCATCAAATAAAAGGAAAGAATCAAATTTTGTAGTGACAAGAATGAGAACAAATTTTAAATGTAATAACTCCCTTCCCTAGTGATAGTACATTTTTGTTTTGAAATCAAATTATTTTCCCGATATTTTAAATAATAGATTCCTCCCCAACTGACCTTTTAGAGATTGTCACATTCATTAACCAAAAGAATCTACATTCATAAAAATAAATAAATAGATAAATAAAATAAAATAAAATAAAATAAAATTATTTTTATCATAAACATGTCACATATTACTCTCGTTGCATAAGTAAAATTAAATAGCGATATATATATATATATATATATATATATATATATATATATATATATATATTTCATCACAGACTGAAGTACAACAATCCATAACTCTACACCAGCAATATTATTATGCTTTTCAACTCATGGATATCCGAAACCTTTATTTTTGGGCTCTCAAGTGGGTGCATTTCTGTCTTTTCATACAACACATTGCAACATGAAATATTTTCCAGTCATATTATGGTACTTACGCTTGGGAGTTTAATTCAGCATACAATTTCATGGATTCAATCTCGGATTTGTACTTCATATCGAGATCTTTACTTATGGATAGTCTTAAATGTCAACTGCAATCTTGGGAAGGGTATAACACTTGGCATGAAAATTCTGTCTGTCGAGGCGAGGTCTGCCACTCCTCGTTGTGCATTTGTACTGAATGATTTACTACCAGAATATTTGTAACCTAGTCTCGGTTTCCAAGGAAAATTCAAGGGAAAGTAGATTGTAGTCTTCTGCAAGTTCGATGATCTTGTAGTTGTTTCTCCTCTTCTTGGCGCACCATTTGAACGCCGCTTGCTGTTGGTTTCTCCATCCTGTTCCAGCTTAAAGGTTGAGCTCCATCTGCTGGTAATCCTGCTTTGCTTGTGTTAGGCTACCAGTTTTATGCGTCATCTACTCTCTCTTTTTCTCTGGTTTAACAGTGAGCATGGGTGGAATTCTGCTTATGGGGTTTAACCCTTTCGACAACCAGGGGAAAAATCATGATGAAAAGGTACCTACTCCTTTTATTTCTTCAGTTCTTGTTTTTTTTTTGTCTACTGGTTAAAAGGTGTAAGATCTTCGAGTTCAGTATCTGACTCACCTAGCTCCAATTTCTCTAACAGTTCCAGTACTGGCGGGCTACAACCCTACAGGTAAGCTCTTCTTACGCTATCTTGTTAGTTTTTAGTTCGACCTCCTTTATTTTTCCTATGGGTGGCTACTCTGTCGTTAAAGGACCAGACTTTGAGGTTCTTCTTCATATTATTAACAGGGTTTTTTCTTGGGCAGGTTAGTGGGTTCTCACCTAGAACCCTTCCTCCAGCTTTGTTTGGCGAAACCCTTGACACAACCGCTCTGGTTTCTCCTGTTCCTAGGTACACAGCAGTGTGACGAGAATGTGGGTAGCCGTTATAACAATATTTCCACGAGGGTTTTGGAATTTTCCATTCCATCTGGCTTAGGATTTTCTAAACTTTGCATCATAAAATACTGTATAATGTATTAGAGTTCGATACAGTTGTTAAGCCATTTTATTGTTATTAGTTGCGGCACTATAGGAATTATTGGATTATTGTTTTATTTATTAAGGCCGAGGCCTTGGAAGACTATTCGACCCTTAGACTTATGGAACCCTAGAACTATGGTGCTATTATGGTTTATGTTGCTTCTTTAGTGTATCTCTCCTGTTCGTCTTGTCTTGTATAAAAAAAATTTCCACTATTGTAGCCTGTATTTCACAGTTTTTCTTGATAGAAATACATGCTTGTCATAAATCCCATCTTTGCCACACGTGAACAGTCCTGGAAATGGATTATGAATGAAATATTCATTGTGTTTACTATACTAGGTTCTTCTGTGTTTACTTCAAAAAGAGTTCATGATTTTCGTTTATTACTTACAGCAATGTTTTTCTCTGTTCGTGCAGTTCCTATCTATAAATCTAGAAGTCTGTTCTCACGGTGCGTGCTTCCGCCGAGTTTATTTTCTGGGTGACTTGTTATGATTTGGTCTAATTCCTATTTTAGCAATTATATTATAATGTAACACACACTTCCTTCTCTTCTACATGTTCAAAACTTCGACTTAGGCTCCCTTTTCGGTGACCGGTCCACCGTTTTAAAAGAAAGGCCGTGTATATTTTTCTATGTGATAATTCCTAAGGAGCAGGGGCTGGGGAGGGTTTTCAACCCAAACCCTGCACCTCGAGCTCTTTCATTTCTCGTTAATATTTACTTTGGAAACGGAATACAGAGATATCAATTCTAATGATTTATTACTACTGAGAATTCTCACTACTTTGTATAGTCAGTGAGTTCTTAATTCTATTCCTCTAGAAGCTCAAATAATTTCAAATTTATACATGTAGATTTTCTTTTTTTATATAACTATCAAACCCTTGCATATTCTTACCCAGAATCCGCAGATCTGGATTAATACAAAAAAAAATATACATCATGGCATTCCTTCCTCTAAGTAACAGTAATAATTTCATATACACCAAGGGTGCATTCTAGACCCTTAACAGGATTTCGATGTCAATTACTTCAGAGGAATAAACCATGTTAGCTAGTCCAACAATAAACAGTCGGATACTAGAACCTGTGGTTTTTTTTTTTAAATAAATAAATAAAGAAAAAAAAAACAAACAAGTTCTAAATACTTATCTGGAAAAGAATTAAATTCTTCAAAATGTGGTCCTCCCAACCATTCAAGTGAGGTGATTACGTCCTCCACTTGCCCCCTAGCTCCAGAATCCAGGTCGGTGCCACGGGTTAACAGTGGAATGTACTCTGCTGTGACCTCTGGAAGGCCTATCCAGTCACAAATAGATATACTGGTTTTTCAGTGGTTACAAAAAGCTATTTTCAATTGGTTCTCCCAGCTCTAGAAAATATTTTCCCCTTTTACCAAAGTTCACAGAACCCCCTCTCCTCTCCCGGGATCCAACTTTATCCCTGGAGGAGAGGTAACTGTTTTCCCAACTGTCCCCAACCACCCCCCCTATTCTGAGAAACTCTTTTCACCAACAGCTTAGAAGAATTTTTCTTTTTATTCATTGGTTCCTCCTATTAATCTAATAATAAAAAATAAAATGGTAATTCTCTTCATAAATCATAACAATATATTTTTTCTTGTCAGGGACTAAAGAAAAAAATAAACAAATTGTCTTTAACTAGTTAATGCTAGTTAATTCTTAATGAGGCTGTCACATCTTCCCCCCTTGGAAGTAACACCGTCCTCGGTGTTTTCAGCCCATCTCAGCAAAGAGCTCTGGGTAGGCTTCCTGCATAAATTTTTCATCCTCCCAAGTAGCTTCGTTCGGTCCGAAGTGCTTCCACTGCACTTCCACCTGGATAACTACTCTTTTGCGGAGTTCAATCTCTCTTTGATCAGGTATGTGTTGCGGCTCGAACAGAAACTCTCCGTCCGGTTCTACTTTAAATAACAAAAGTGTGTTTCAACTAGTACTCTTATATTTATTCCAAATTTCCAGTTAGGACTTTATTTCCTACCCTTCTTCCTACCTGAACATTATGCCAATGAATTACATGTTTTTCATCATGTACATACTGCTTTAACAAGGATACATGGAACACATTGTGTACTTGGATATGGTTGGGCAAAGCCAATCTATAGGCTATCGGTCCCACTCTTTCCAATATTTGGAAAGGTCCACAGTATCAGGGAGCCAATTTGGCACAAGAGGTCCACCTCAAGGTGCTTCTTTTCGGCTTAATTCTTACGTAAGCATGGTCCCCTACCCTGAACTCACGGTAGGACCTTTTCTTGTCTACAAAAATCTTTTCTCTATCTTGCGCAGCCTTCAGATTCTTTCTTATTCTTTTTACCTCAGCTTCCATTTCAGCCAACATTTTGGGCCCCAACAATAATTTTGTCTCGGGGCTGCCCCAGTTTATAGGTGTATGACATTGCCTTCCATATAATTCTTTAAAAGGACTCATTTTCATATATTCCCAATACCCATTGTTATATGCGAACTCCACAAGGTGCATGTAATCTTCCCACTTGACTGGCTGCTGTATCACATACATGCACAACATGTCTTCCAGAACTTGTTTTACCCACTTTGTTTTCCCATCCGTCTGAGGGTGATAAGCAATGATAAAGTGTATCTGTGTCCCCAATCTAGAGAAATTTTTTTTCCAAAATGTGGATGTAAACTTGAAATCTCGATCTGAAATCACAGTCTTTGGCATGCCATGCAGCCTAAAGATTTCCTTCATGAATATATCTGCAATATGTGCCATCTTGTAAGTAGATTGCACAGGTATGAAATGGGCAGATTTATTTAATCTATCCACCACTACCATAATTGAATCATTCTGCCTCCTTGTTCGGGGTAGACCCGTGATGAAATCTAGGGAGATGACTTCCCACTTCCACTCAGGAATGGGTATAGGCTACAATAGCCCTGCAGGGTGATGATGCTCCACCTTAACCTACTGGCATTCCAAACATTTTCTTAGATAATCTGCAATATTCTTACGCATAGCTAGCCAATAATATACCTTCCTTATTGTAGTGAGCATATTGATATCCCGGATGACCAGCGTAATTGCTATGATGGAATTCATTAAGGATTAACTCCTTAAGACCCACACGATTAGGCACATAGATTCTTCCGTGAAAGGTCATCACCTGATCTTCGTTCTTCCCATATTCTGATGTCTTGCCATGCTTCCTATATTCCTCCATTCGCTGCCACAAGAATTTTTATTCAGGGTCCTATTGTGCTTCTTCCTTGGAATCTGCATATCCTACGTAGATTGCGTACAATTGACATCCTTTTCTGATACACTTGCACATTTGGGATGCTATTATTGGGTGTAGTTGTACAAGATTTTTAATTCCTTGAATTTCTTTATGTGTGCCATCTTGCATTCTGAAGTAAATTACCTTTTCTTTGTAGTCCACTAGTGTCCAGTGTCTTTCCAGCCAGTCCATTCCCAATAATACATCACACGACCCCAATGGTAAAACATTTAAGTCTACTTGCAAGTGATGTTCTGCCACTTCCAATATACAATTAGGAATTTTCACAGTTACCTTGCGTTTTGCCACGGTAGCTAATTGAACTAACCATGAGTTCTTAAATTTCTGTTCTTTTAATTTGCATAATTCCACGATTTTAGGACTTACATAGCTTAAACTTTCTCCAGGATCTATTAAAATTGAAATAGGTTTAGTTAGTATAGTACCTTCCAATTCAATCATTGTGGGTTGAAAGTCAGCCTGTTGGTCCTCCAAGGCTGCATTTATATGCGGCATGTTATGCGCCACGTCCCCTACCGTAGATGCCTCCTGTAGATTTGCTACAGTTTCACTTTTGTTCCATTGGGGACAGTTTTTGTAGTAATGAGCTTCCCCACAACCCCAACACTGTAGGGGAGGTTTAGAATTCTGCCCCTAATCTGGTTTACTTGATGCCTCTGTGGGTTTTTCCTCAGTTGGCCACTTGGTCCTTTGATGATTTTTACCAAACTGCTTGCTAATAGCATTCCGTACTGACCCTTTAAAGTTACCACTTATACTGCTTTTGAAAGTAGAGGAATTATTTTGATTTTTCTTTAGCTGCCAACCTTTCCCACCTTCACCCTTGGCCTTATGTTGTTGATAGCACATGCATGCTTTACCAATAGCTTCATCCATAGTTTGGCGGTTAACAAACTCTATTCGCTCTCTCATGGGAGCAGGTAAACTAATCAAGAACCTCTGCACCTTGGCTTTTTCTTCTCAGAGATAAGGAACATAACATAACAGGGAGGTAAATTTTGTGACATAATCATCCATGGTCATTTGGCCCAACTGAAGATCATGGAATTCCTTGGATTTGTCATCATAAAATCTTTCTGTTAGGTACTTATCCTTAAAGTACTACTTAAATAGTTCCCATGTAATATCTCGCTCATCAATGCTGCAAACATTCTTCACCTCTTCCCACCACAGGGTGGATTTCTCTCGCAACTAGTATATAGCCAATCTGGCCTTCAGATTACTGCTATATTCATATGAATGGAAATATTTATTTATATTGATTAACCAGGCTTCAGTTTCCTCTTCTGCCTCGCCATCAAACATTGGTGGCTTAATTTTACGAAATTCCCCCTACAGTTCCACTCTCTGCCTCTCGAGATCTTGCTGGTCGGACAAATTTCCCGACTTTGACTCATTATAATTCCTATTTTTTCTCTTCTGGGAGGGGCTCCTCTCAGTCTTGCCAGTAGTATTGTTCCTGGTTTGATGCTCATCCTGTTCCGTTGATAATTCTTTTTTAGCATTGGGGTGTTCCATTTCCTGATTTTGTTTATCAGACAAACTTTTCAGAATCTTTTCTTGATCCTGTAGCAACCTCTCATTATCCTTCTAGACCCTTATCATTTCTTCTTGTAGTTGATGTACTGTATTTAGTAAAAATGCAGTTTTATGCTACTGCTCTTCAAGAAACCGACTCGTCTTTTGGTGTTGTTGCACAATTAATTGAACCCACATTTCCGGATTCATAACTATTGGAACTTGAGTGTCCTCGGGTTGTGACTGAGATGCTATGACTTCCCTCATTTCTCTCACTTCCTCTCAGTGCACTAAACAGATACATAGCTTCACTGTTAGCAAACCCTTAAAGTTCCAGTGTAGCAACTGGCTCTGATACCACTTGTCACATTCATTAACCAAAATAATCTGCATTCATAAAATATATATATATATTTACCATAAACATGTCACATATTACTCTCGTTGCATAAGTCAAATTAAATAGCGAGATATATATATATATATATATATATATATATATATATTTCATCACAGACTAAAGTACAACAATCCGTAACTCTGCACCGGTAATATTATTATGCTTTTCGACTCATGGATATTCAAAACCTTTGTTTTTGGGCTCTCAAGTGGGTGCATTTATGTCTTGTCATACAACGCATTGCAACATGAAATATTTTCCAGTCATATTATGGTACTTACACTTGGGAGTTTAATTCAGCATACAAGTTCATGGATTTGATCTCGGATCTATACTTAATATCGAGATCTTTACTTATGGATAGTCTTAAATGTCAACTACAATCTTGGGAAGGGTATAACACTTGGCATGAGAATTCTGTCTATCGAGGTGAGGTCTGCCACTCCTCGTTGTGCGTTTGTACTCAATTATTTACTACCAGAACAACTGTAACCTAGTCTTGGTTTCCACAGAAAATTCGAGGCAAAGTAGACTGTAGTCTTATGCCAGTTTGATGATCTTGCAGCTGTTTCTCCTCTTCTTGGCACACCAGTTGAATGCCGCTTGCTGTTGGTTTCTCCGTCTTGTTCCATCTTAAAGGTTGAGCTCCATCTACCGGTAACCCCGCTTTGCTTCTATTAGGCAACCAATGTTATGCGCCGTCTACTCATTTTTTTTCTCTGGTTTAACAGTGAGCATGGGTGGAATTCTTATTATGGGGTTTAACCCTTTCAATAGCCAGGGTCGAAATCATGATAAAAAGGTACCCACTCCTTTTATTTCTTCAGTTCTTGACTTTTTTTGTCTACTGGTTAAAAGGTGTAAGATCTTCGAGTTCAGTATCTTACTCACCTAGCTCCAATTTCTCTAACAGTTCCATTACTGGCGGGCTGCAACCCTACAGGTAAGCTCTTCTTACGCTATCTTGTTAGTTTTTAGTTCGACCTCCTTTCTCTTTCCTATGGGCGGCTACTCTATTGCTAAAGGACTAGACTTTGAGGTTCGTATTCATATTATTAACAGGGTTTTTTCTTGGGCATGTTAGTGGGTTCTCACTTAGAACCCTTCCTCCAGCTTTTTTTGGCGCAACCCTTGACACGGCCGCTCTGGTTTCTCCTATTCCCACATACACAACAGTGTGACGAGAATGTGGGTAGCCATTATAAAAAGATTTCCATGAGGGTTTTTGAATTTTCCATTCCATATGGCTTAGGGTTTTCTAAACTTTGCACCATAAAATATTGTATAATGTATTAGAGATATAGTTTTTAAGTTGTTTTATTGTTATTAGTTGTAGCGCTATAGGCATTATTGGATGATTGTTTTATTTATTAAGGTTGAGACCTTGGAAGACTGTTCGACCCTTAGAATTATGGAACCCTGGAACTATGGTTCCGTTATGGTTTATGTTGCTTCTGTAGTGTATCTTTCCTGTTCGTCTTGTCTTGTATAAAAAAAAAAAATTGCCACTATTGTAGCCTGTATTTCACAGTTTTTCTTGATAGAACTACATGCTTGTCGCAAATCCCATCTTTGCCACACATGAACAGTCCTATCAATGGATTATGAATGAAATATGTATTGTGTTTATTGTACTAGGTTCTTCTATGTTTACTTCAGGAAAAGTTAATGATTTTCGTTTATTACTTACAACAATGTTTTTCTCTGTTCGTGTAGTTGCTCTCTATAAATCTAGAATTCTGTTCTCACAGTGTGTGCTTCTGCCAATTTTATTTTCTGGGTGACTTGTTATGATTCGGTCTAATTCTTCTTTTAGCAATTATATTATAATGTAACACACGCTACCTTCTCTTCTGCATGTTCAAAACTTCGACTTAGGCTCCCTTTTCCGTGACCGGTCCACCATTTTAAAAGAAAGGCCGTGTATAGTTTTATGTGTGATAATTCCTAAGGAGTGAGGGTTGGGTAGGGTTTTCAACCCAAACTCTACACCTCGAGCTCTTTCCTTTCTCATTAATATTTACTTTGGAAACAGAGTACAGAGATATCAATTCTAATGATTTATTACTACTGAGAATTCTCACTACATTGTACAGTCAGTGAGTTCTTAATTCTATTCCTGTAGAAGCTTAAATACTTTCAAATTTATACATGTAGATTTTCTTCTTTTTTTTATAACTATCAAACCCTTGCAGATTCGTACCCAGAATCCCCAGATCTGGATTAATACAAAAAAAATATACAACATGACATTCCTTCCTCTAAGTAACAGTAATAATTCCATATACACCAAGGGTGCATTCCAGACCGTTAATAGGATTTTGAAGCCAATCACTTCAGAGGAATAAACCATATTAGCTAGTCCAACAATAAACAGTTGCATACTAGAACCTGCGGTCTTTTAAAAAAAAAAAAAAATAAAGAAAACAAAACAAACAAGTTCTGCATACTTATCTGGAAAAGAATTAAATTCTTCAAACTGTGGTCCTCCCGACCATTCAGGTGAGGCGATTACATCCTCCACTTGCCACCTAGCTCCAGAATATAGGTCGGTACCATGGGTTAACAGTGGAATGTACTCTGTTGTGACCTCTGGAAGGCCTATCCAATCACAAACAGATATACTGGTTTTTCAGGGGTTACAGAAAGCTATTTTCAACTTGTTCTCCCAGATCTAGAAAATACTTTCCCCTCTTACCACAGTTCACAGAACCCCCTCTCCTCTCTTGGGATCCAACTTTATTCCTGGAGGAGAGGTAACTGTTTTTCCAACTGTCCCCAACCACCCCCCTTATTCTGAGAAAATATTTTCACCAACAGCTTAGAAGAATTTTTTTTTTTATTCATTGGTTCCTCCTATTAATCTAATAATAAAAAATAACATTGTAATTCTCTTCATAAATCATAACAATAAAGTTTTTCTTGTGTAATAGTTGATCATTTATACTGAAAAAAAAAAAAAAAGACGGTTGTAAATGTTAATGGATAAGCATATAAATTTGTATAATAATTAATTTGTATGATGTATCACCGAGTTTCCTTATAATAAATTTTTTCTTTATTTTAAGCAACATATTCCTTGCTTCTTCAGGAAAATTTATTACTCTTTGTTGTGTGAGTAAATCTTTTTATCATTGCCACATTTTCATTTCCCTGACAAATTTTAGGTTGGTTGACCAAATTCTCTACTCACTGATTTTCCTGTAATATGCTTTAAAGTTTAAGCATAATGAACTTCATTTTTTCTCTATGCATGCTTGTTTATATCTTTTCTATTTTATGATTTGGGCTTTATAGCACTTAGGTGTTGGAGACCTTGGGTTCCATTTTGTAATAATTTGTTTATTTTTTTTGAAGGGTGAATTGTTTGAAAGTTTATAAAACATACCTATATTTTTAAAGAGTAAATTATTCAAAAGTTTATAAAATATAAATATAAATTAAACAACCTTAAAATTAATATATTTATATATTTAATATTTTATTGTTTATTATTATTTATTATAATTGATTTTTCTGATATATATATATATATATATATATATATATATATATATATATATATATATATATTCACATTTTATTTGTATTTATTTTATTTAGAATTTTTTTTAAACATTTAATATATATATATATATATATATATATATATATATATAATAATAATAATAATTGAAATAAAATTATTATAATTAAATAAATTAAAATTATATAATATATTATTATACTTAAATAATATATTAAAAATAGAATTAATAGGATTTCATCATGTGGAAGTACTATATTAAATAGTTGAAGAAAATATAAATATAAAACACTTTTTTTTAAATCATAATTAAAAATAAATAATAAATGTTATAAATCAAATTTAAAAATAATTATTAATAATAATGGTTATTCTATTTATAATTATACCCCATATCCTATTCATAATTGTAATTGTAATTTTGTCATTAAGAATAGTGATATCTCTTTAACCCTTAATTATAATTTTCTTTCTATTTCCTCCTATATTCGAGACATATCTAAGTCATCTTCCCCCTCCCCTCTCAATCTATGCCATTCTTCCCCTCCTTCCTCTTCTCTTAATGCCAAAGTGGTTAACCTCTCATCGATTAAGGTTGATTCCCCCTCATTAAGCTTACTTGAGAAACGTTTTAACTTTGCTTTTGTCCCTCGCTCCATCCCCATCGAAGATATTATTTGCTCTATCAAATCTATCTCTCACTCCCTTCCCTCCCATTCAGCTAAAGAACTTCGCCAAGAATGTGGCCGTATTATTCGAAATTCAAAGCTCCCTAAGCCCAACCTCTCTTAAGAAGAATTTTTGGCCCTTCATTAGCTCAAATTCAATCCCAATATTCTTATTCTTAAAGCTAATAAAGGCAATGCCTTCATTATTATCAATTCTTCGGATTATCATCATAAGATGTCATATCTTCTTTCATCTTCGTCATACCACCCCTTTTCTTAAAATCCCCTCCAATCTATTACCAGCAAGGTAACCAAAGCCATTAAGGCCTCTTCCCCTGACCTCGTCATCCAGAAACTCCTTATCCCCCTAAACCATCTTACCCCTAGGATTTATGGTCAACCAAAAATTCACAAGCCTGATATCCCCCTTAGACCCATTTTCAGTGCTGTAGGTGGCCCCACCCATGCCCTATCCAATTTTTTTTCCAAGAAGCTTCGCCCCTTTTCCAGTCATTCTTCCTCTGTCATTAAAGACTCTGCTGATTTTATCCAGAAAATCAAGACCCCCAAGCTTGAGAAGAATGACATCATGGTTATCTTTGATGTTGTTTCTTCATTCACCAAAATTCCTGTCCCTGAAGCCATTGACCTCATTTCCAAATTTGTCAGTTATGAAACTCTTAGCCTTATCAACCTTTGTCTTACCACCACCTTTTTCACCTTCAACGGTGCTTGTTACGAACAAACTGAGGACACAACCATGGGATATTCCCTCTCTCCCATTGTCGCTAGCATTTTTATGGAGCCTCAGTCTACTACCAAGTCCAAATATGCTATGAAAGGGCTAGAGTCGTTAGCATAGTTAGGGGTGTTTGTGGGCTACACTGAAAATACCCACAACTTCCATGTGTACTTGTCATCCCTTAGAATAACAGTTGTGTGAAGGGATGTAAAATTTGATGAGGAGGAAGCGATGCAGTGCTCTCTTGAGCGGGAGCTTTAGATCCCACTAGAATAGGAACTATTAGCTCCAAAGTAGGAACCTCAAAATTTATGGAGAAGGCACAAATTGAGGAGCAGAGAGTGGAGACAACCACTCAAGAAAAACCATCCAGAGAAGGCCCGAAAAGAACTAGGGAAGATGAGAGACTTGTGTAGGCTACAAGGGAGAATATGGGTGCTCCTTCAAATCAGTGCAGGCAAAGAAGGTCACCAGATCGGTACACTGGGCACATGGATCTAATGACTGAGCTTGTAGAGACTAATCCATCCTCTTGCGAGGAAGTAGTAGAGTAAACTTAAGGGTTGATGCAATAGTGGAGGAGTAGGAATCCATTGTAAAGAAAAATGTTTGGGAAGTGGTCCCAAGAGTAGAAGACAAATGAGTTGTAGGTTCGAGATGGGTCTTAAAGATAAATAATGTAGTAGATTAAAGCATAGAAAAGTACAAGGCCAGATTTGTGGCCAAGGGGTACTCTCAAGTTGAAGGGATTGACTATGAAGACACCTTTGCTCCTGTAGAAAGGTACTCATCCATGAGATCGATTCTTTCTCTTGTTGTGTAGATGGGGTGGAAGATCCACCAGATGGATGTGAAAACAACATTCCTCAATAGATTTATTGAGGAGGAGGTGCACATCAAGCAACCTGCAGGGTTTGAGACTTTTGATTGAGAGTCTCATGTGTGTAGACACAAGCAAGAGTTGTATGGTCTAAAGGAAGCACCTCGTGCTTGGTACAATATTATCAATAAATATCTCACCAATTTGGGCTTCACCAAAAGTGAAGCTAATTCAAACCTCTATCATATTTTGGTAAAAGGTAAATTGTTGATTATTGTCTTATATGTTGATGATTTGATTTTAACTAGTGATGAACAATTGATCACATGTTGCAAGGAGGACCTTGCATGAGATTTTTAAATGAAGGACATGGGTCTCATGCACTACTTCCTCAAATTGAAAACGTGGCAAACAAATCAAGAATTGTTTGTCTCTCGTGGAAAGTATGCCAATGAGATACTTCATAGGTTCTACATGGGGATTTTCAAACCCATGGAGACTCCTCTAGCGACCAACTGGAGGAAAGAGGATGCCACTTCAAGTGAGGAAGTGGTTGCTACTGTTTAACGACAGTTGGTGGGTTCACAAATGTATCTTGCGAACACATGACCAGATATGTGCTATGCATTCAACTTATTTAGACAAAACATGGTTTGGTCAACCAAATTATTTTGGAGTGCAGCTAATCATGTTCTATGATACCTCAGAGGCACTACCTAGTTTGGAGTATGCTACATATGGACAAAGGGAGTGTAGTTGTGTGGCTTCACAGATGAAAATTGGACAAGGAGTACCTGAAACTAAAAGAGTAAATCATGTGGAATTTTCAGTGTTGGGACTGTAACAGTTTTTTGGTACATCAGGAAGTGAAGATCTATGGCACTTAGTTAGACATAAGAATAATATATGGCTTACAATCAAGCAACATGTGAGGCGATCTAGATGAGACATATACTTGTAGGATTGTTTGGTCAGATGATGGATCGAACTGTGATCTATATTGATAATCAAAGTTGCATCAATATCTCTCTGATAATCTTATTTTTCATGATCAATCCAAGCATATACATATCTGGTATCACCATTTACGAGATTGTGTGTAGAGGTGGATCATGTTGTTGTTGGACATTCTGATAGAGGAACAAGATATTTATATTTTGACAAAGGCCCTGTCAAGAGGGAAGTTCGACTTCCACAAGTGCAGGATAGGGGTGGTTGATAATCCCTTTCTTGCTGAGAGGGAGTGTTGAAAAATGGAGCAAGAAATTCTCAATTTGATTTTTCCTTGATTAATTGAAAAAAAATTGATTTTTCACAACCACAAACAACCTGGATGATTAAATAACTTAAGTGACATGGCATGTGTCACCCAGTTTACTCATTAAATTCAAGTTGGAGAAGTTAGAGTTCAGTTAAGCATGTGTGATTTCTAATTTGTAGCAATCAAGGTCAATTATTTAAGGTTGTTTTAAGTTAAACTAGTTCCAGTTGTTGGAAGAACTAGTGGAGGATCAAGTTGTGTAGTGAGACTTCAGTCAAACTTAGTGATCATTTAGATAAATAATCAATCAACCCAAAATAGCTAGGGCATGTAGAGAATTTGAGTTACCCAGTAGAGATGGATATTCCAAGGCAATGCAACATCAATTGTAGATTAGTTTTGAGTGTACAAGTGGTGCATGTAGTGAGATGATCATCATAAAGGAATTGTGCAATAAATTTGAGAAATTTCCTAAATAATAAGGGCCCAATTCCTCAAGGAACAATGCAAGGAAATATGATCTCAAGCCAAGGCATAAATATACTAAGTCTCGCTTAGAGGCCTTCAGTGAGGAGAGAGATAGGTTGTGCACTTGCAGGGTGAGCTTAGTTAAGCAAAGAAATTGTAATACATTTCTCTTCATTTGATTAATGCGAGAGGCAATGGTGTTTTTAGAATATTGCTTTCCCGAGATAAAAATACTTGTTGCATATGTGTTATTTCTTCGTTCATGTCTGAAATTTTTGTTCTAAATTGTACATTAATGTCCGCAAAGTAGTAGAGTATGTTTGTGTCTTGTGATTTTGATTAAAACTTCATGATTAATTTTAAATCTACAACAAAAATTCTACATAAATTGATTTGGTAAGCAAGCTTGGGTTTAAATTTGATGATCATCCTAGCCCATATTTGCTATTAAACAATGCTATTAAACAAAAAGTGACCACCTTGATAAAATTTATCAAATTATCACAATATAACTTTGTACTACAGGTTTTCCACATTAAACCCCAGTTTCATATCATCAACCCATGAAAATGAGGGTATCCTCCTTCCCATGTTTATATTCTTCCTATATATTCTATATAATCAAAACTATTGTGGGTTGGATTTCAGTGGTTGTGATTCGTGAAATGATGCAAAGACTATTTATATTCTAGGTGAGGTTTCATACTATTATGTGTTCATTGTGCTGGAAATGTTCTTTAGGCTACATTATATGAACAAATGCCCAAATCTCTGTGCCTTTTATGTTAATACTATCACTGGGATATCAGATTCTGGTCCTCTCCCTTATGGAGTTACACATGTTCCTCATACAATGTGGTCAAAGAAAAAATTTTTGTGGGAAATCCCTAACATTTTGGATTAGAAACACTAATTTTGTCTCATCTCTAAAGGAGTCTATTGGGATGCAAGGGGGAATAACCATACTATTTAAGTGTCTGCACTTTTCTAGAAAGATCCTACAATACTTTGCATTGATAAAAGACTATAACATTACAAAAAAATAAACTCTTATTTTGAATTCAAGGTTAAGTGGGGGTGCTCCTAGTGCTAAGAGATCAAATGACACTCTAGTTTCCTTTAAGTTTATAGTTAAATGAAATTTTATAACTCCTGCAAACTTTGGACAAAATATTTCAGGACCCTACATCGTGGACAAAATGGAGCAAGCTCCATCTATGGAGATAAATCTCTCAAAAAATTCTTCCTTATTTTTTATTTTTTAGACAAAATTCATCATTCGTAGATTCAACAACTACTGGCCTAAACCAAATTACCTTTTTTCAATGGGTGTTCACCTCTTGGACACCATGATGTGACAAATTTTTATGTTCTAAAGGATTTTTCATAGTCCAATTTGAAACACAAAAGGATCTAGATTTTATTCAAAACGAAGGACGATGGTTTTGGGGTAGGTCTAGCTTATCCATTATTTCCCAGTTTTGTTGCCACATTTATGGTGGTTACAACTATGCTAGTATGGTTCAGACTTCCTAACCTCCCTCTCCTATTTTGGAATCACAAAGTTATAGACGACATTGCAAATACACTTGACAAATTTAAAAAATGGATCTAGAGAGAACAAAGAATGACCTCTTCACCTTTGCTAGAATCTATGTGGAGATAGATCTAAGCAGGAAGGTACCAGATCAGATAACCTTGGAACATGGAGAGTTTCAATGGTCCTAAGTTTTAGATTATGAGAACACGACATTCTAGTGTGATGTATGTTTTCATATAGGTAACCTGGAAAATACATATACATTGGCTAAGAAGACTACAAAAAAGAAAAAAGGACAAGTAAAATGGACAAAATGATGGCATTTCTTCAAGATCTCCCCCTTCTAATGTTGAAGAGGAAGAAAACAAAAAGACCAAATAGATTCAACAAGAGGTAAAAATGGATGTGGAAATTGCGGCACAATTGGGGGTCGAGGCACAGATCCAGATAAGTGTTGTACCAGACTACTATCAAACATCACCAACACATCAAATAAATAAGATTGATAATAAGGATGAGGCATTAGGCATCAAATGTATCCATATATCAAAAAGCTCAAATTCAAATAGAGAGAATCCTTCCAAGATTTTTATGGCTTCCTTGGCCATGGTTCCATTGGACCCAAATGCAAAATAATGACTTTATGTCCCAAAAAAAACACATGTTTCAATTATTTAATCTTCCCCTTAAATATTTCAGTTATTTACACCTTTTCATAGCATATAGTACACTTTCTAAATACTTTTAAAAATATGTAGTGGTAATTTTTTTGAAAAAAAAATGAGTAGATTCTTATAAATACACATGTTATATATGTCTATGTACGAAATATATTTTCCGTTCAGCGTAAATGAAAATACAAATTATTTTTGTCAAGAAAAGAAATATTTTATAGGTCCCGTAGATATATTCATACTAATGAAGATATTTACTCGTGACTTTCACTGAACAATATTTACAAGGTGTGAGCAACATCTCTAAATATCATATAGAAATATTTTAATGCAATTAAAAGATTATAAAAATATTCTAGGCCTAATCATAGGGTTGTAATTACGTCCCACTTTTTGTGAATAGTCGCACTAATCACTGTAAAAACTAGGCTATC
The DNA here is from genome assembly GCA_034641835.2 of Pinus albicaulis. NCBI lineage: Eukaryota > Viridiplantae > Streptophyta > Pinopsida > Pinales > Pinaceae > Pinus > Pinus albicaulis. Next base: position 367,176 of record JAXQQM020067497.1, read on the forward strand.
GTTACCATTTGACTTTCCCTTTAAAATAAGGCCGTGAAAACACTCTCATTTTAAACTATATGGTATGAAATTATTAATTTGGAGGAGATTTAATTATATGACATGAAATTATTCATTTACTTTATTTTATATTACCTTTAAAATGACATTTCATTTTTTTTTTTGAAATTTGGATTAACGTTTATCGCAATAAAATTGGAGATAGACTGAGTCGTTTCATAAAACATTTATGCATGCACCATGGTTATACTAGGAAGATTCATTTTCAGTTTCCAAAATAATTAAATTAAGAATTTTGAAAAAATTGTGATTTTTTTAACATTATGGACCCTATAGTAACTTTATGTGAATGCAATATGCCCGTATATTGTGGAGGTTTAACTCATACAATTATAAGTTTTTTTTGAATCTCGGCAAAATTAACCGTATAAAATTAATTGTATAAGCTATTAGGTTGTTTTAAATATAAAATAAAATAAAAGTTATATAAGAGTTAATATTTACGGTTTAGTTTAAATATAGTTTAATTAAATTAAAAATAATAAAAATATGAAGATTTTACTAAAAATAAAATAACTAATAAAATAAGATCAACTACAAGCTCAATAGCATAGGTGATTATAGATTTTTTAAGCTAGTTTTTAAATTTCAGCCAAAACCATTTAAGGCTTAAACGAGGTTGGTATAGAGACACTGTGATGTATAAACCATTGGGAGATCGATGAGAATATTGCATTGCAAAACATTAATAACATTAAAAAAATTGTTACTTCTAAGTTCAAAGAAAAAATGTGGTGTGAGAAAGATCTAACAGCTAAAAGAAAATTAAGTTATTATAAGGAGGTCATCAACCCCACCCTAGAAGATCAAAAGTATCTCTCTGTTTTAACTAGCTCAAAGAAGAAAATTAATATAGCCAAGATTAGAACGAACTCTCATGAGCTCCATAGTGAAATAGGTCGTTGGACAGCTCCTAAAACACCATGGATGGAAAGGATCTGCCATCTCTGTGAGAATATGAACATCGAGGATGAAAATCACTTCCTCTTAGAGTGCCCCGAGTACAACCACATTAGAGCTCAATTTCATAATCTTTGTTACAATACTGACCTTCCTAGCCTTTTAAGATGTCAAAATTATAGTGAGCTCGAGAGGCTTCTCTCCAAGATTTTTGAGCATAGGAATAAAATCTTAAATCAAACTAAATAACTCTTTTCTTTAGGTCCGATAGACCAAAGATTGGTCTGAGTAGACGTTAACCATCATCATCATCATATTTCAACATATAAGCTTATTTTATACATGTATTTTATTTTTCATTAAAATACATAATTTTTTATAATTAAATTTATTAAATTATGTTTTTAATATAATAATAATTCATTTTAGATTATAAAGTTGGAGAAAAAACTATAATTCATGAAAATGAAAACAATAGAAAAAGAAATTAAATAAAAATAAAATAAAACTAAAAACAAAAAATTAGTAACTAATAGAAATGGAAGTTACTAACCAACTCATAATAAAATCTCAACCAATCACCTTACAAATAAATACATTTGACTAATAATAATAATAAAAACAAGAATTAAATTATATTAAACTATGGATGAGAGGAATTAATTTTTGGTGAAAGAAAAACTGAATGCAAGTGTGAAAAAATAACTTAATATAAAAAAGAATTTAATTTAAATAAATAAATGGATAAACTTAAAAAAATAAATGCTAAATAATTAATATATTTTAATAATGTGAATAAAGAAGAAATAAAATAGATTATAAATTAATTGAATTCATTTTAATAATAATAATATAACTTAAGTATATTGATTTGAATAATATAATAAAAAATTATTTAAAAGAACAAAATAATTTAATATGGATAAGAATAAATTCTTATGAGTTTTATAGTGAAATTGTACATTGGTCAATTTTCAAAACAACATGGAATAAAATAACTGTCACCTTTATTTCTCTTAAAGTGTCCATCTTATATTCACCTTCAATCTAATTTTTAAAATACTTTTTACATATTTTTTACATTCCATCTTTATTGATATTTTAAGTTAGTAAATTTATGGTAATCTTAGATTTCTTCCCTTATCAAAACATTATAACTACCCAAAATAATCCAATTGAAACTTTTAAACACATACATAAACATAATGTTAATAATTTAGAAAATATATCACTATGAAAATTAAAGAATATTTTATAGATTTTCAATCAAGTAAAAAAAATGAATAAATTTCAAATAATTAAAACAGTGTTATATAATACTCTTAGCTTATCAAATATCAATTTAGTGTATGAAATATCTAGAAAGATATTCCATAATGTCTATCAAATAATACTGCTTCCCTTATCATGTTATTAGCTCTTATTCCCAATTACTCAAAATAATCTCAATTGAAAATTTTAAACACACGTATAAAAATAATTATAATATTAATAATTTAAAAATATATCACTATAAAAATTAAAAAATATTTTATAAATTTTCAATCTAAATAAAAATAATAATAATAATAAATTTCAAATAATTAAATGAGTACTATATAATATAATAATGTGAGTCTATCAAATATCAATCCAGTGTATGAAATATCTAGAAAGTTCAATTCAGTGTATGAAATATCTAGAAAGATCAACCATAAGATCGAAAAAGATAGGAACACTCTCGAGAAAATCAACTTTTAAAATATAAATGTTTTCTCAAATTTTATGTTTTAAAAGTGTAAATTTATTCTTAAATAAATTTGACAATTCAAAAAGTATATATATAAATTGGTGTTGTGATCATAAAGAAAGTTATTTTTTTCTTAAGTTTAACATTTTTTTGATGTAGAAATAGATTCAACATCATCAAAAAAATTCTTGACACTCAAAATTCTGAAATTTGATAAGCATAACTCAATTTTCAGAAATTTTTTGCTAAATTTAAAAAAAAAAAATTATAACAAAATTTGTAATCTCCTATTTTTATATAAATATAAAAGTAAAGATAAAATACATACAAAAAACATTTTTTTTAATAGAGGTCTAATCAAGATAACCTACAAATCTATATCCCCTGGCAATAAATTTAGGTGGACATTCAAATCTATATCCCCTGGTAATAAATTTAGGTCAACACTCTGTCAAGAGTTGCTATGTGACCATAGAAAAGTAGTTAATGACAAAGTTAAATCACTAAAACAAATGGAGTTGTTTATAGAGGTGGAGGAATTGACTTGATGGTCAAAAGTGGTTAGAATCTGAGCAAAAAAAATTAAGAAATTTTGCAGTAGTGGTTTGAATCAATTTTTGATTTTGGAAATGGATTCAGCACCGTCAAAAAGCTCACATGCACCTAAATTTTTGAAGTTTATAGCTATAACTGGGATTTACAAAAATCTTTGTCCAATTTTATTGATTTTCAAAGAAAAAAAACTGATTACTGATTTTATTAAAAGTTTGCCAAAATTTTTGGAAGGGATAAAAACAAGGTGATTAAACGACTACCTAAAAAGTAACTCAGTGTGTCAAAAGCATTCTTGAAAACAATAAACCGTTTTTAAATAGAATATCATGAACAATTTTTCAAAACAAGTTTCTGCTGTAACATTGCTACGAGGCAATCGGTTCGTGATTACGGCTTCTTCACCGGAAACAAATATGTTAAGATTCCAGAAGCCGTACCCACCACGAATAATCTCCAGGTTGGAGCCGCTCAAACTGTTTTAGTTTTGTTTCTAAAACTCCAGATCTGTTAAACATCTCACCTCTCGGGCTTCAGTCAAAAAAATTACGGAAGATGTAGCACTGATAGTGTACCTGACCACTTTGTAACAGATATAAACGTGGTCAGCTATCTTAATCTTCCTCTGCCCATCCGTAGACCTCCAAAGAGGTTCACAGTTTCAACATTCAACCATTCCAAGTTGAGGTCGTCGAGCGTTGTGAAATGCCCCTCTGCATCCTTCCCAGCTGCCATAACTGAGATGAGATACTCAAATGCATCTTCTTCGCAGGGGATGGTGAGGCCCAACTGATGCTCGAATCCAAACTCCTCCTCGGCCTTGCGGAGGAGCAAACCGAAGAGAGGGTGGTTGAGATACGAAGTGGGTATGATGAACCGCCTGCGCTCGCTTCCCACATACACCGGAATGTGACCCTTGGGAATAATATTCCCCTTCTCTAATTCTGCATGCCCACGATCCAGCCTTAAATACCGCCATCTCTTGAGAGAGAAGGCCTTTGGAACATTGGCTATCGCATGGCACTTCCTGGCCATCTGCCTGAGGAGAATATATATCTTGGATTATCTCGTTCCCCTTGCTACTCCTTCCTATTGTTATTACACACACTGAGAACCTTGAATCAATAGAACAGAAAGTGTAAGGATAGATCTGCTTGAATAAGAGAAAGATATGTTCTTGATATAAATAGTATCAATCATCCAGTCCCAGTCCAAAGGTGGACAGTTGTTCTGGTTCACACTATTAACAAAAATATAATACAAAGAAATGCCCGTGTAAAATAGATCATAGGAATCTTATGGAAGTTCAATGGCACAGTACCTCATGTGCTTACACACACTGAGTCATCATTCCATTCTATCGACCGAACTGATAGTGGTTGCTTTTGCAACTAGGCCACTAGTAAACATTTATAAAGTATTCAAAAGTTATTTCGGACATTCTTTATTATAATTAAATATATTTAGAAAAAGTTACAACTCATAGTGATTATCCACAATTATTCTAGAGTTATTTTGAATATTCTTGTGCAAATATATTTTAAGAAAAGTGATTGTACTTCATAGTGATTGTCCATTATTATTCATTTTTTTTTATATTACTATAAAGATAATTAGAGAAAGTAATGCCCTTCAAAATCTATGGAATTTTGATATATATTAATATTAAATAAATTTTATAAAAATTTTAATATAAAAATTAAGTTGGAATAGTTTTGTACGGTTAATTTTCATACTAATTTAAAATTGGATGATGGAGATTTAACACAAAACTATGATGTCTATCCACTATATAGAATGGCTTTAAATATGTCATATCAGCCCAAGGTTTTATTATTACTCATGGTTTTACTAAAAGTATATCAACATTTCATGAGCATGAACATTGTATATAAAATTTTGATGTAACATTAAATATGCCATATCAGCCCAAAGTTTTATTACTACTCATGGTTTTACTAAAAGTATATCAACATTTCATGAGCATGAACATTGTATATAAAATTTTGATATAACATTAGCGTAACCATAAGCATAAAAGATAATACTTCACTACTAACATTTAAAGCCAATTTGTATAACAAAAAGAGTTTCCATAATGAATATCCCTGACTTGCAAATTTAAATCTTCCCATAACATATACTATAACTTTATTTACTTATAAAAATATAGCATAGCCATAATGAATATAGTTGAAATGGTATATTTATTATTATTATTATTATTATTTTCTTTAAACTATGTTGGAATTAATATTCTCATATATATTTAGGTGTTTAATTATTACAAATTTTAAAATATTACAAAAGTTTGATAAATATAACCAAATTTGAAATTATTTTTTTCCTTATCAGATTTTCAAAATCCTCAATAATATTACACAAACATTCAAATCTACACTAGGATTAAGCTCAAATGTTTTAGCAATATGTCAAAGGAAGTTGTCTTTACTTTTTGGAGTTTTAGGTGCCTGAATCCAGTGAAACAATTTGAGGTGACTATGTTATTTAAATTAGTTTTTTGACTATATATAGATTCAGCACCTTAAAAAGACCCTAAGGGTATTTTTATTGTGCAAAGTTACACATCAAACTTTTTTTCAATAAATTACTGCTTGCTTTTAAAATAATTTAAAAAAAAAAAAAACAAAACAAAAACAAACAAAACACTTAAGAAAGTATCAGTAAAAACAACTAATATGCGAAAGTCCATTCCCATACTTTTCATGGAATTCTCGATTGAAATATTATTAAATTGGCAAATATCATATCATTTCTGAAACCATTATCGTTCGAAAAGCAACTGACCATAAATTTAACGCATTTCTTTGTCATGGTTTGATCAGGCTCATATTTTTATTTCTAGTGTGATCTGGGAACCAGTTGAATTTTCTCTCTCCACTTTCCTGCACTGCTTTTAAATCAATACATCTTATCTTCGTGTGGCCATACACCAGTAACACATTATCCAAAAATATTTACCGATGTGCAGAAAAAAGTCGCTGAATTTTTGAATAGCAACATGGATCGACGGGAATTTGAAACACGTATCCTTGTTTTAGCTAGATAGGCTACTGTCTGGATAAGGGTATAGTTAATGGCATTCATTGAATAGCTACGTTTGAAAATCTGAAGCGACAACATATTATTCATGGACATGTACAGTGCTTCAACGTACATTTGAGTGTACCGTCAAATCTTACACATGTGACGTAAGAATTTCACAAGTTTTACGGGTTTTACGGAGCAAGGTTTTGCTTGGAGTTTCGGAAGTTTTGGGTTTTATGGAGCCGGCTTTTTGGGGCAGACTTTCCCGTCAACATTCGTTCAGGGATTGCAAAGATTGTGTGAATCAGTGTTTTATTTTGAGAAATCTAATTGGTTGGCTACATGATGGCGTGGTATGTCATCCAAAAAGACAGAGTATTGTCTGAAAATTCACACTTACAGAGTCTTTACCATCTTGTCTATCATATTCACTGAACATTTGAAGTGTCTGGTCCTGAGTTGAAGTGTCAGCTTGCTCCATTGGCTTGGAAATGCAAGGGATGTGATGCTCGATGCGGTCCAGTCGGCAATCCTGCTTCCTTAACTGAAACTTAAGCTTATCAAATTCCATCCTGTAGTCCGGAAAGCCCTCGGCAAGAGCCACCATGCTCATTGATATTTGTTCAAGAGCTTTTCCGAGAATGCTTTTCATAAGCCAGTAAAGGAACATGGTTTGTCTGAATTGAGTGAGCCTCCCTCTGGTTTGGCCCAGGTCAGGAATTAAATCTTTCCACTCCTCGGTGACCATCTCCGTCTCTGCCTGTTTGTTAATGTCAGCATCCCACTTTTCTATAAGCTGTTGGATCTCTTGTGAGGTATTTTCATGGTACGTCGTCGTTGCCTCTTGAATTACGTTGATGGTCGGCCTGCGCCCTCTAGGCTTGCTCCGGGGAGAGTTGGGCTATCCATCGATTTCCTTCCCCTTGTCTCTTCTACCATGGCCACGACCAGCAGGGTTCTTAGAACACCCACGAGCAGCGGGACTCCTGGAGCGAGCTGACCCACAAGCCATCCCATTGTTCTGTGTCAGGAAACCTGTCCATCAAATCATGCAGAGGTGTAATTCCTTATATTTTAAACATTCATTAGACCAAACATGAGTGATAACATACCAGAATTGTCCCATCTCTATCATCATGTGACTCTCACCCGAGTCGAACTTACAGAAACCCCACGAGCTCGACCTCTACTCTTCCTCCCCCTCCTACAAACTCCTATGCACACTAGCCCCCCAACGCTTACTCCCTAGACCAACTTCTCTATCCTTCTTGGCCTCAGGGGTAACAGAGGATGTGTCAAGGGCTTCAGCATTGGACTACCGAGAATTAACTCCCCCCATCTCGCTACGCACAGAGTCAGTGGGATGAATTTCTAATTCATTAGTTTCTACTCCTCTCTCAATTGCTCTCTGGTCTTATTCATGGACAGGTTTTCCCTACACCTCCCAGGTCTAGCCTGGAGGTACCCCTTACCCATCTCACCCCTTTACTACAGCACGTAGTGCCCACCCATCAAACCTACCACAAACCAGAAAGCGAGACACATTGAAATTTGATCCTTTCCCCGAACAACATCAGCATTATTCGCCCTCCTCTAACTCACAGGGGCCTCTACCAGTCCCTTCTGCTCCCATGTGGATCATTACCAACCCAAACAACCTTTAAATTGATAACCATGGCGTGCACATAGAGGTTACAGTGACATACATACCCGGGATTTGTACAGGAGGTCGCACGTTGGAGGTCTCGAGTCCCACGATCACGCCTACAACGAAACTTGCCTTCACAATGAGACCCCACACTTGTCTCCTCGTGGTTTTAATGTTCCTTTGCAAGCCAACTTTCCGCCACCTTGTTTGTACTTGCAAGCAGAGGTACTGCCTTCCACCCTTTCCACTCATGCGAAGGGCGCTGGGAATCATCCTCGATGTACCTATCATTAATTCTGATGGAAAGTCAGATCCTCCACATAACACCCCGATAGGGTTATTTTTTTTTGTAATTATCACAATATAAGATTTAAGTTAATTTTAAAAGTAGTTAGTAGCATGATTTTTATATATGTATGCTTATATATATATATATATATATATATATATATATATATATATATATATATATATATATATATATATATATATATATATATATGCGATTTAGAATTTAATTTATTTATTAATATTAAGGGATAATAATTAAATTTTTATTAAATATTTAGTGAATATAGTAAATATTAAATTAAAAAAATATCATGTAAGTATAAGTAAGTTATTAAAATTTTATTTAAAATTGTTGTTTTAATAATTTTTGCTTTTTGATATATATATATATATATATATATATATATATATATATATATATACCCCCTGATCGAGGTGCCATCTGGCAGGGTTAGAACCATGCCGCGGTGAAGGAGGATAGGTACATGGCTCTCGCATGTGACGGGAGGAGCACCACACCCGATGAGGACGAGGAGAGGACAACTCCCCCAACTGATCATTATGAAAGCTTTATATTCGGATGGAGAACAACAAGGCGAGCCAGGTGGGCTATCAGAGGAAGGTTGGAAAGTGGACCGTCGGGCTTTATTGACGTGGGTTATTAACTCGCTCTGGGTTATTCTTTCGACATTCATTCTCTGCAAATTGGAGGTTAAGTGCCTGGTTCTGATCGCTAGTTCCTGGTGCGAGCAGCGTTGCAAAACTTACAGATGACGCGGGAGAGCTACAATTGTGAATTGGTATGTACCCAATTCACCTTTCACCACCATGATGAAACAAGTTTCTATGTATGTTTGCATGCGAAGGAATTTTTTTATCTTTCTAGATTACATTTATTCGGTCTATAATATTGTCAATTACTGCATTGATGTATTTCAAATTAATTTGTTTTCTGAAGATTATGAAGGTTGTATGTGTAGTCGAGGCCTGGTAGGAATTTTGAAAGGTGGTTGTAAGCTCTTGTCAACAAATTTCTTATTTTGTATGTCCTCTATGGTAAACACAGTTAGGGTAAGGTACTGTAAAGCCACCACTGTTTACCCTCGGTCAAGGTTGAATTTGCATGAAGGTCATTCTCTGTATTTCATGAATCTGTCAAGTCTGGAATGGGAAATCAGCCGTATGAATATTAATGATGTAAATGTTGGAAGGGGAGGGATTCTGAGGTTTTACAGTCACTCGGTATGCTATTCATTTTTCTATGCTACGTCGCTTTCTGTCAGTGCTTCTCATAAGGGTGTCAGGAGTAATAGTAATAAGGGTATTAGGATTCTGTTTATGGGTCTATTTCGATTTGTGTAATCAATTTCTTTGAGTCTGGGTTCACACTGGTCTTGGGTGGGTATGATGTATGCATTCATATGTCTCAAGGCCGCGTAAAGCATAATTATCCTATTGTTGAGGATAGCAATCTGGCCATGTCTAATTGATTTTTTTAAAATATGCTTGAATGTTGTAAACATGTCTCTGCTACAAGTCCTGTACCCAATCACCTTTGCCAAATATTTCTGTCGAAAGGATATCCTATAGAACTCATGGAAAAAAGGAACAAGAGAATGAAGTACATGAAAGACAAAGGCAAAGCCAAAGTTTCTAACCCTCCAGCCAAGCAAGGCAGGAGGTCCAACAGGGAAGTTATGGAAACCTTTTTTCAGACTTATTCAGAGGAGACACCTTGCTTTGTCAAATCTCTCATACATGGATGGGAGACCGATGCGAGAACCAAGATAGAGGAAGAGGAAGACACTGTGGAGGATGAACTTACTCAAATCATCACTGACAGAACATACTGATTGATAAAATGTCTTCTAGTCAAGGAAATTATTTTGGTACAGGAAGTTGGGGGGGATACCAAGGTTGCAACAACTCTGTCTGAGATCAACAGAAGAATTCAGGAAAAGAACCTTCCTCAACATCATCAGTATGTGCGCCTCATCAGAATCAAGAAGGAATTAGAATCCATGCACCAGGTTGATATGCCTGGCTATAGTGTCAAAGACCCAACTCCTGTCGAGTCAGAGGATGATTGAGCAATGATTAGCCTAAGTTTACTTTTTGATAATGATAGCGGATAGCTTTTATGTATATGTATATGATAACAATTACAGATATTGATATTAGTTATTTGAGGACAATACGAAGTAGACTCAAGATGTATATGTTTTGGATGGCATATGATGGTTTCCTACAAGCAGGTTAAGGTCTAATTTTGTATTTTCAAACCTGCTTTTTGCCATAAATAGAAAATAGAGAGCACCTACTAAGCTTACAATATATATATATAGAGAGAGGAATCTGTGAAATTAATTATTTTTATAATTAATAGTAATAATAAACCCATGAGACTTTGAATTGAGAGAAAAATGATATAGTTTTAAGATAGTCTTTGTGAAAAAGACATTGGTTCAAATCACTCATTATAAATTAGTTAATAAAGAAAAAAATAATAATTTAAAATAAAATTATAAGTATCTTTATTTTAAAGTAAGACTAGAATTTTAATTTAATTATGAACTATTAGATTAACAATAAAATTTAACTTATATAAAATATTCTAAAAAATTCATAATAATGATCACATATCAAAAATTAAAATACATCTTCAAAATAATTATTTTTTTAATTATTATCTTTGAAACAACTCATTAAATAAAACTTAATTACTCACTAAAAATTAAAAAAAAATTACAAAATTCACATTGCAAATCAAAATTAATTTATTTTTTTAAATATTTTTATTTTATTTTATTTAATTCTGATTAGTTCCGTATGCCTATGTCTTATTATGTAATCATTATGGGCGGCCATCCGGTGCATTTGCAGTACCGGATCGTTTCGTGCTTCCAGTGCTGACAGTAATACTACCAACGTGTATCAATAAATAATTATTTCATAAGATCGATTATGGATTTAATTTGGCAGATACGTTCCATTAAATATGCAAGACTTATCCATTCGTTTAATCTGGAAACAACTGCTGAAATGCTGATACAGTTCAGTGTTTTTCATGCTGAGCTGACATTTCCTTTCACGCGATATTCTTAGTCATTTTCTTAGTGTTGTTATAGGTCATAGCGTGCTATGCACAAAATAGAATAGAAGGTATATTAATGTTTTAACAAAATACTCATAATGGTCTTAATCTCAGTGTCATTTTCTACTCCTAAAATAATTGACTATTCCTTTCATTACCTATAATATTAAATTATTAAATTATCTTAACATGACTATATTAAAATAACTTTAGTATAATTGATTATCTTTTTCACTACATAACTTTCAAAAATATGACGAGTATATTTATATTTTATAATTAACATCTAGATGTTTCAACTTAACTATTTTTGTGACAAGAGACTTGGTTTTACTACATCAAATACAAGTATAATTTTTTTTTTTTTAATTTAACAACATAATAATTTGACATTATGATTGTTCTATTTCGAAAACTTTGTGATTTTGTAAATAATTTGGTCCAAAAAAATTTTAACTATGAAACAACAGACTTAAAAAAAATGATTCACTGAAGGTCAATATAATCAAATCAACTTAGAAATTTAAAACTAAGGCTTATAATTTTCTCATTATTATGATTAGCAGCAATGCTAGCTATGCAACCTTATTAATAATTATTAAGTAGATTGAGTAGTAGTCACATAGCAAAGTTGGGATTTATCCTAAAAATAGTTGTACTCTTTCTATCTTTTTAATGAAAATAAATAATTTCCATCGTAAAATTGGTGCATCTTCATGCTTAAAATATTGTTACATGTTTTTTTAACTGTAAATATGTTTAACTAATATATGATTTTTTTTTTAATAATAATAATTATAATGATGTTATAGTTCAACAATTTTTAATGATTTTTTTTTCAATCTTGATAATGTAAGATGCCGGATGAACTAAGTGTTTGATGCTTAATGATATTATCATCTTTAATTATTATATTAAATTGTATATTTTTTTTAAATATTGACAATGTGAATGGCAATGCTTATTATGATTGATATATATCTATATTTTTTAACTATTTAATTATTTTAAGGCGTTCTTTATGGAAAAATTCCCCCACCACCACTCTGGATCAATGTTCACCCGCAAATCTATCCATTATTATTAGATAATTGAAAATGGTGTTGTTAGATATAAAAATACTTGCAATTTAAAAAACATAAAAATAAAAATAAAAATAAATAAATAACTAAATAATAACTATAAAATATAATAAAACAGTTATAACAATTTCAGCAAAAACAATTACAAAGATATTAATAATAATCTAAAAAAAACATGAATGCATTGGAGGTGCTTTTGGTTATTAGTTAGGGCTATTTAGCACCTTTAGACTTCTATCCTTATTTCCATATGTTCAGTGTTGCCTACGCATTAAATTTCTGGATTGGCTATTCTGTTATGTGGTGATTGGCAATTTCAGGGTAGCATGTTCTCTTTCCTTATTTCAATATGTTCCATGTTGTCTACTTGTTGCATTAAATTTTTTGTTCTTTGTTGTGTGAAGTAAACCTTTTATGGTTACACATTTTCATTTCCTTTGAAGTCTTTGAAATCCCTTTTTTTGTTTCTTGATTAACTGTAACTTCAACAAAACAAAATGGAATTTGTAACAGTCATAAGACTAAGTTTTTGTAACGCTTCATCAGGGCCTTCCCAACGAAGTCCTTGTCCCCATTCTTCATACAAATCCGCAACTTTTGTTTCATGTTAACCTATTCAGTGATATATTAAAAATGCAGTACATTTGAAAAAATTAGCCTTAAAATGTTTCTATTACGCGCTCCTATGTATGATAAAGAATTAAAATATTTGGTGAACACTCCACAAAAGATCCTTTAACAAAATTTTATCAGTTTAATAAACTATTAATCTTCTGCAATTATATCATGTCTATATTAATCTATACAAGCCTTTTATTTGTTCGAAAATATATACAACTTTATAGAATATAACCATGAACATGTATATGCTAAAGAATCCCTTCCTCATGACAGTATAACATAGACCCACTTATTGGCATTATCAGTATTAACGACCTCTTTGTGGATCTATTAATATCAACGTTCGTCCTTAGGGAAGAACTTTTTTTCATCTCTCATTATAGAATTCAATAATCTGAGTTCTTGTTCGCGTGTTCGCGTGTCTATTTGAAGACATCAACTTTGCTTAGTTGCCGATCGCTAATTTCATTGTTCTTTCTTCGTTACATTTCATTTTTTTCTTCTTGTCTCATTATTTCTACATCCTTTGATTTGGGTTCCCTTCATCTGTCATGTCAATATTATAGTAGATTTCTATTTACAATATCATTCGTAACAAGAAGGGATGATTTTAATTCCGACATTACATAAACATGAAAAAATGATTTTAATTCCAAAGTTTACATAAAAGTCACATTTTCGAACTTGAACTTCCCATTAGCACAAAAATAAATCGTCAAATGCTCACATTACATTTTCTGGTTTGCAAATGTTGAACACAGACAACGAATTTCTCTAAACATTGATTGAGATCCAATTATTTAGCTTTTGGTTGTAAGTAGGTAGTCTTAGTTAGAATATGGATAGGAACACATTTAATGAATTTAGTTTGTAAGAGATGCTATAAATCCATGTATTCCCATAGAGGTTGTAATAAAGATATGAGAGAAATGTTGTTTGCAAATTCATAACTTGAACAATAAGAGAACTGCTACCATTGCTCCGTGGATGTTTCCCTCTTGAGGGTTTTACCACGTAAATCTGTGTGTTTATGTTTTGTCTATTTTGCCATTTTTTTTCGTTAACATGTTTTTCGTTAACTTGCATTTATAGCCTCGTTGTGTATTATTTATTTCGTCATTGATAATCCAACAATTGGTATCGTAGTCGTTGGAGGCTGATGGTGAAGGCAAATTCGGGAAGGGGCGAATTCAACGAGGTGGTTTTCCGGGAGGCCGCGATCCACACAGAACACGAGCACGACAAGGCCGCCCTGTGCATGTCGTGAAGGACATGGCCGTGCCGCTTTTTGTGCCGACCGAGCTCGCGAGAGACTAGGGAGGCCTTCGTGTTTTTTGATGCGCGAGCGAGGAAAAGCAAGTGATGGCGAAGAATGCGTAGTGGAAGTTTGAGGTTGAGAAATGGAGGGGAGCAATAATTTCGAGTTATGGAAGGTCAAGATGCGGGATGGCATTATGTGTGTAGGGTGTTGTGAAGGATAACTACAGGAAAGGCAAAGAAACCTTGAGTATGGATGATGATGACTGGACGAGATGGAAAATCGAGCTCGAAAAGCAGTTATCTGGTCTATGCTTGGTCATGGCGTATTATTCAACATCATGTTCATAAAAAACAATAGCACAGACTTTGACAAATCGAAAGTTATGTACATGACTAAATCCTTGACGAATAGAATCCTCTTGAAGCGTCAGCTGTATACCTTGTGTATGAAGGAAGGTATGAAAATTTTGGAACATTTATATACTTTTAATACTCTTATTTGTAAATTGGACAACACAGGTGATAAAACTTCGAATGAAGATAAGGAGATTACATTATTAAGTTCTTTGCTTGAATCTTGGGATCATTTCGTAACCTCTATTAGTTTCAGTTCTAACGAGACTATTTGTTTTGATGACATTGTTGGAGTCATGATTTTTGAGGAAACTTGAAAGAGATCTTCTCTGGAAACTTCGACATCAGAAGTTATGGTGGCCATAGGCAAAACTACTGAGAGGGGACAACATTCGAAGGGCCTAGCTAGATCCAAGTCGAAGGTCAAAAAGAGCAAGTTGAAGTGTTGGTTCTGTAACAAATCAGGACACCTCAAGAAATATTCTTGGAAACGTAAAGAGGCATATAAGGAGGAGGACTCTACAAACGAGGCTAACATAGCCAAGAAGGATTCAGGTATGGTGGATGAGGTATTCTCTACGTCTGTTGTCTCACAATACCATTATGATTGGATAATTGATTATGGGGTATCCCATCACATGTGTCTACATAAGAATTGGTATTCTACGTATCAATCTATTGATGACGGGGTAGTTAATATGGGTAATGATGTGACATGTAAAACTGTTGGGATAGCGAGTATCAGAATTAAAATGCTTGATGGGACTGTTAGAACACTGATAGATTTGAGACATGTGCTTGACCTTAAAAAGAATTTGATATATTTGGAAGTTTTGGATTCTAGTGGATATAGGGGTTCAGTTCAAGGTGTAGTTTTGAGGATATCAAAAGGTATCTTGATTGTCATGAAAGCTAACAGAGTCGGGAACCTGTATAAACTTGAAGGAAGGACAAAAATTGATCAATCAGGAGTCGCATTAGAGGATGTAGGTGAATCCACTCACTTATGGCACCAACGATTGGGTCATATCAGCAAGAAAGGAACAAAGGTACTTCCTGATTGTAAACTACTTCCTAGTTTAAAAATTGTAGATTTGAAGTTCTGTGAGCATTGTGTTTATGGGAAACAAGCTAGACCAAAATTTGAACTTGGAAAACATACAAGTAAAGGTATCCTTGACTATATTCATTCAGACCTTTGGGGTCCATCTTAGAAAATCTCGTATGGAGGATCATCATATTTTGTTATTTTTATAGATGATTACTCGAGAAAAGTATGGATCTATTTGCTAAAGAGAAAAGATGATCTATTTAACACTTTTAAACAGTTTAGAGCTTTGGTTGAAAATAGCACAGGCAAATCCATTAAATGTCTTAGAACAAGTAATGGAGGAGAATTTAATTCTAAGGAATTTGATAATTGTTCCAACAATGAAGGGATTGAAAGGAATAGAACCACTGTTTACACTCCGTAGCAGAATGACGTTGCTAAATGCATGAATCAGACTCTTCTCGAGAGAGAAAGGTGCATGCTCAGTAATGCAAAGTTGCAGCAGGAATTGTGGGGAGAAGCTTTATTTACAGCTTGTTACTTGGTTAATCGATCACCATCGACAACAATTGATTGCAAGAATCCAGAAGAGGTATGGACATGCCAACCATGTAATTATTCTAGTCTTAGAGTTTTTGGTTGTGATGCCTATGCACTTATTCTGAAGAGTCAGCGTTCCAAACTAGATCCTAAGTCACAGAAATTGGTATTTGTTGGATATGGTGATGGTGTAAAGGGGTATAGATTATGGAATCCTACTTCCCATAAGATCATCATAAACATAGATGTCATATTTGATGAAATTTCACTCATGAAATTAGATGAGAAGAATGCCATGAAACAGGTTAATGTACCACAGTTACAACAAATTCAATTTGATATACATGCATCCACAGGTGAAGATCATAAAGATGTCCGTGAGTAGGATATTCATGAAGAAATCACTCAGGAGGATGGGCAGACTGAAACACCTCAGGAAATTGAGGTAATACCACAACAAGCTCTAAGAAGATCTACATGGATCAGATCAATTCCAAGCAGGTATGATGATTTTGTCACTTCTGTTGCTTTAATTTCTAATGAAGGAGAACCAAGTTGCTATAAAGAACAATAAATATTTCAGATAGTGACAAATGGAAACATGCCATGAAAGAGGAAATTGATGCTTTGATTAAAAACAAAACATGGTATCTGGTGGAGCTTCCAAAGAACAGGAAAACGGTTGGTTGTAAGTGGGTATACAAGTTGAAGAAAAGAGTTGATGATACTATTTCGAAGTACAAGGCAAGGTTGGTTGCAAAAGGGTTTTCTTAGGAAGCAGGTATTGAATTTCATTAGATTTTTCACCAGTTGTAAAAATTGTTTCTATTCGTATGGTGTTCAAACTAGTTGCATTGCTTAATCTCGACTTAGAGCAGCTAGATGTTAAAACTTCATTTCTACATGGAGATTTAGATGAGGAAATTTACATGGAACAACTGGAAGGGTTCGTTCAAAATTGCAACAAAAGGTTTATTTGCAAACTCAAGAAATCATTATATGGCTTGAAGCAGTCTTCAAGGAAATGGTACAAGAAGTTTGATTCCTTCATGGTGAGCCAGAGTTTTACCAGAAGTGAATATGATCATTGTGTTTTCTTCAAATGGTTGGATAATGGCATGTTCATTATATTGGTGTTATATGTTGATGATATGCTTGTAGCAAACAAAAGCATGGTTGAAATCAACACGTTAAAGGCTCAGTTGGCTAGGACATTCGATATGAAGGATCTAGGAGCAACAAGACAGGTCTTGGGCATGGAGATACATAGAGACAGGATGAAAGGCAAGCTGTGGTTATCACAAGAGAAGTATGTGGAGAAAATACTTCAGAAATTCAGTATGGATAAGGTGAAACTAGTTAATATTCCTTTGGCTTTGCATTTTAAACTTTCTTCAAGTTTGTGTCCTAGTAATGATGAATAAAAGGAGTATATGCCTCGTGTACCGTATGCAAATGCAGTAGGATATTTGATGTATGCGATGGTTATGACTAGAGAAGATATTTCACATGCAGTTGCTGTTGTCAGTAGAGACATGGAAAATCCAGGTAAAGAACATTGGGCAATAGTGAAATGGGTGTTGCGGTATCTTAGTCGCACAAACAATTATTGTATCACTTTTGATGGATGTAGTGATAAGGTTTGCAGTTACGTTGATTTAGATTTTGCAGGTGATTTGGACAAAAGGAGATCTACTTCAGGTTTTGTCTTTACTCTTGTAGGTGGTCCTATTAGTTGGATGTCAAAGCTTCAAAGCATTGTTGCTTTATCCACTACTGAGGTAGAGTATGTATCTGCCTCACACGCTTGCAAAGAGGTAGTATGGTTAAAAGGTTTATTGGGTGAGTTAGGACAGTTTTAGAAAAGTGTAAAATATAGGTTATTCTTGATAAGGTCTACACTCAAAAGAATTGTGCAGACATGTTCACGAAACCGGTTATATTAGAGAAACTACGGTGGTGCTTGGCTTCTCTTGGCTTGCAGAAAAGGTGATGAGAAAATGAGCAAGGTATCAGGTTAATTGTTGTCAAGGTGGAGATTATTGAAATTAGATGACAACGAATTTCTCTAAACATGGATTGAGATCCTAATATTTAGCTTTTGGTTGTAAGCATACAACCTTAGTTAGAATATGGATAGGAACGCATTTAACAAATTCAGTTTTGTAAGAGATGTTATAAATCCATATATGCCCATAGAGATTGTAAGAGAGATATGAGAGAAACGTTGTTTGTAAATTCATAACTTGAACAATAAGAGAACCGATACCATTGCTCCATGGATGTTTCCCTCTGGAGAGTTTTACCACATAATTTTGTGTGTTTATGTCTTGTCTATTTTGCCATTATTTTTTGTTAACTCTCATTTATATATTTCCACGGTGTATTATTTTCGTGGCTGGAGCGATCCAACAGCAAACTTGAACTGCCCATTAGCCAAGAAATAAATGTTCAAATTTTTAAAGGATAGATGGATGGTTTTTAACGTTATTATACTACATTGTGAATTGTATAATATGCAGCCCAAACAAGTTTGATGGCCTCAAAACGATCAAAGAACTTCGCCGGAAATTACGCTCAAAATGCTTCTGTCATGCACTCCTATGAATAAAGAACTAAAGAATTTTCGTATATGTTACAGAACACTCCCTCAAAATGATTGTCCTTTAACAAACTATGATCAGTATACTAAACTATTAATCTTCTGCAATTATATCATCGCTACTAATCTATGACTTTTTTGTTTGTTCGAAAATATATACAAGCATGAACATGTATATGCTGATCAATCCCTTCCTCATGAGAGTATAATAGACTGACATGCATAAGCATTTGTAAACATTAATCGATAATCATGTTGGCATAAATTCAATTCGTACTTGTAATAGTTGATTATTTATACTGAAAAAACGACAGTTGTAAATGTTAATGGATAAGCATGATGGCGTAGATCCAATTAATAGATGTCATATTTGATTATGGAAAGTTGTTGCAGAAGGTTTTCCTTGCTGTATATTTAGTTTGTTTGTTTTTTTTGCTATGTAATTACATTTTCCGACTTTTATGTATTTTTTATTTTTATTTTTGAGTTATTTAAAGTGCGTATAAAATTTTATTTTAATAAAAAATATTTTAATAAATTTTTATTATATATAGTTAAAAAATAAATACTATCATAAAATTATAAGATTGGCTTCTTCTGGAAAATTTATTTGTCTTTCTTGTGTGAGTAGATCTTTTTATCTGTTACACATTTTCATTTCCATGACAAATATTCGGTTGGTTGACCAAATTCTTTACTCGCTGATTTTCCTGTAATATGCTTTAAGCATAATGGACTTCATTTTTCCCCTATGCAGGGTTGTTTATATGTTTGTTGTTTTATGATTTGGGCTTTATAGCACTTAAGTGCTGGAGACCTTGCGTTCCATTTTGTAATAGTTTGTTTATTTTTTTAAGGGCAAATGGTTTGAAAGTTTATAAAACATAAATATAATTTAAAGGCTTATATTTTTAAAAAGTGAATTATTTAAAAGTTTATAAAATATAAATATAAATTAAACCATTTTGAAATTAATATAATTATATATTTATTATAAAATACTCTAATAGATAATTTATCATTATTTATTATAATTGATTTTTAAGATTTAAATAAATTTAGTATTAAATTATATATATATATATATATATATATATTTACGTTTTTCAAAAATTTGTTTTTAAAATTTCTTCGGAAACTGATAATAAAGGTTCAACGGTTGTTAGCAGCATATACAACAACCAATCCATCCGACGAGCACATTTTTTTCTTCTATCAGATAAAAAATTTGTTTTCAAATAGCAATGATATGACTCAACAACATTGTTGGTCTCCTGATTTGCATGAGGAAACTCCCGACAACGTTTCACCCACATCCCTAAGTGCAAAGAGAATTAATTTAGTCAAAATATATCACTTTTATAGAAGACAAACATGGATACAATACAAAGAGTTTGTTTACTTACTTCTAATCTTATGTCCAACAACCCAATTCCCTCAGGGATACAATATCTCAACATATTATATATATGTATATATGTGTGTGTGAATGAGATGAAATTATTATAATTAAATAAATTAAAATTATATAATATATTACTTTACTTAAATGATATATTCAAAAATAGAATTAATAGAATCTTATCATGTGGAATAGTACTATATTAAAATAGTTGAAGAAAATACAAGTATGAATCTCTTATTTTAATTTATAATTAAAAATAAATAAATAAATAATAAATCTTATAAATCAAATTTAAAATCAGTTATTAATAATAATGGTTATTTCATTTCTAATTATGTCCCATATCATATTCATAATTGTAATTGTAATTATGTTATTAAGAATAGTGACATCTCTTTAATCTGTAATTATAATTCTCTTCCAATTTCCTCCTATATTCCAGACATATCTAAGTCATTTTCCCTTTCCCCTCTCAATCCACTACAAGGAAAAGACCCTCTAGTAGAAGTTTTTGATGAACACTTATAAAAATAGCCGAGAGATCCGTTTGTAGCGAAGATTACTAGAGGAGGTTGGTGGGTGGAGGTTTTTGTGGATGGTTTTTGGCCATTGTGTTTCTCATCCTAAATCGCACCGGTGGATTCCACTAGCGAAAGCACCAAAATGTACTAAAAATTGGCACACTGGGACGCGGTGTGCTCGGTACAAACCCGTTCGGTACATATAATTATTGTAGCACTCCGATACTCTACATAGATTTAACACCCGTGTGTCCTAAAAACCCGCGCCAAAACTGAAACAACCCAGTGCGGTTTGAAGAAATCGCCTAGTGCGCCTCGAAAACTCGTGCTCCAGAATAGGGTTAAATAAAAAGAATAATAATTACGGCCAAAAATCTGCATTTTTCACATTTCAGTGCTCCAAAGCTCTCAAGCACTGGTGCAAATTTACCTTATGTGTGGCGCCCTTCCATCGGTGCTCGCATTGCACGCACTGTTGTTGTCCATTACCCACCATCTCCACTTCGAATATTGCAAAACGGTGGGAAAATTTAGTTTTGCGAATTCTACAACCAATACGCCTCCTCGACGCCCAAATGTACATGTATTTTACTTGTTTTTCCATAATTAAACCTTTTAGCAGATTAGTTTTCAAAAATAACTTAAAATTCACCTTATTTAAAAAAAAAAAATTCATGTGTGGTGCGCTTGAGCCGTTCAGTTTGCACTAGTTTGTGGTGTTACCTGTAAATTTACAGGCTGCACCGTGATTGGTGCTAATGGTATCCACACCGGTTCTGGGGTGGTACCGAAACGACGCACCGTGCTTTTTCAAAATTAAAAGTATTGCGGTGCGGTCGGTTATCTGTCCGCACTGCTGACCATGTTGAAGTGTAGGAATGTAGTGCATTGAAGAAAATATGCACCCTGGGCAGGTATTTTTGACAGCGCATCGCCCTCCTGAACTGCACATAGTCAATGGTGCGGTCATGTAAACGACCACACCGTTGACTATGTAATGATGTGAGGAGGGCAATGCGTTGCCTAAACTATACGCCTCAGAGTGTATAGTTTTTTAGCGGATCGCCCTCCCGATACTGGTACATAGTCAACGGTGCAGTCAGTTATACCATCGCGTCGTTGACTGTGTAACGATGTCAGGAGGGCGGTACGCTGACGAAACTATCTGCCTCAGGGCGATTAGTTTTGTCAGTGCACTGCCCTCCTGAATTTGTTCATGGTCAACGGTGCGATTTGTTAAACGACTACACCGTTAAACACTAGTTGATGTTTGGCGGTGCGTTTAGTCAACACACCATTTAAGATACGACATGTCATGATTTGCGGTGCAGTGCAAAGTTCCAGGTGCACCGTGTCCGATGCATGATCAAAATAGATGCACCATTACTGGTGTATGCCTGTTTTTTTGGCGCACCGTCTGTTTTTTTTTCAAAAGAAATTATATATATATTCCTAAATACATGTTTCATTTAATAAAATAATTGTAATTAATATGTGAATTGTTCAACGATTTCAAAGGAGAAAAGAGAGGGAACAACAACAACAACAGGCAGACCAGTATAACGTGGTTCACCTGTGGGAGGCATGAGAGAGGGAGAGAGATATGTAGCCTCGCCTTATAACAACAACCACCTAGGCACTCCTAAGGGAGATAGGCCTCCTCAAGTTCTATTAGGAGGCTACATCCTTGAAGGGCCATGGTGGGTTATTACGACAACTTATCCACAGGTGGAATGCCCACCGACAGGCTTTGCAGGTTGGTCTTAACAGTGGTAAGCACCCACTGAGGAGGACATCTATTTCATTACTGGCCTATCGAGGAGAGGGGAGTTTTCCCTCGTTCCTAGAGGTCCACGTTGGCTATGCAATAGGGAGTCATTTGGTGTACTCCCAAAGATACATTAGTGCGAATATACTGTCTCTTGCAGATTTTCAAGTCTTCAGTGGTCAATTATGTATTGCTTCGTTTGGTGGAGAGGAGGTGAGGTGTCTCTCACTACTGATTTCGACCATTGCACACCATACCAATGACGGGAAATGCATTAGTTTCCCACTTCTATTTTATGTTGATTCTTTAGTACAGGCATCATGACTTATGAGGTGGTCTACCATTTTTTTGTGTTAGTTCTATATAGCTTTAGATAGATGTCGTGCTCAGGCACAAGGGAGGGTGAACTTCCCTTTTACTTCAGAGCTATTTTGTTTATTTTTTGAGAGGTTTCCAGAGACGAGGCCTACTTTTGTTCGATAGCCTTGTAGGTGGATGCTACATGTACGGATGCAGATGTGGGGACAGATGATGCTCAAGAGGGGAAAGTCAGAGTTTTCTGCGAGTATATCGCATGATGCACTGGGGTTGCTAGCTAGTGTTGATGAGCATGCCTTCGTTCTGGTCCCCTGTCCATATGTTGGTTTGGATTGGCAAGGGTGTGCCAACATCTTCTTCACAGATGATGAGCCGCCCGATGATAGAGGTAATATTGGTGTTTTATTTAAATGTATTCTAACATGTTCTTTAAATTATTTTTATTAAATTTTTTAATGAAATTGTCTAATTATTGTTGTGTTCTTATATATATTTTGCAGATATTAGGTAATTTGATGGCGATGAGATGCCACATCCACCAAATGATCTAGGTGTATATCCTGATGATGATCAGGAGATGGCAAGTGTCGAGGATCAGGCCAGTGCAAATAGACCTGATCCTCATGTTGCGCAGGTACCGGTTGGTGTGAGGTGTAGGCCAGACACTAGATTTAGGATGGAGTCAGGTAACCAACTCTGTAGACTGGTTTTGTAGGAGGGAGTCAGGCTGACCACTATGAGAGAGATACATGTTGATGCTAGGCTAATAGAGATGTGGAGAGGCATGCCACGTGACATGCTGACCCTGATGCGGCATGTTGTAGGAGCTACTAGCTTAGTGGCATGATTGAGGAGGGCCCTTTGACGTAGGCATGGTCGAGGAACAGTACGTTGAAACTCAAGCAACGATGCATCATCTGAAGATCACGATCAAGGGAGTGATCATCGTTCACCTCGCGCTGCAAGTGAGCAGCCTGTAGCATTGACCAACAATCATGATCATGAGCAGGCTGGTCCATCCATGTCGAGTTAGCCTTCTTAGCTTGCAACATCCATCATTCATGATCATGAGCAAGCTGGACCATCCACATCGAGTCATCATGATCAGCATTCTGGAGCATCCAACTGTACTCATGATCATGAGAATGCTAGACCATCCATTTCGAGTCATCACGAGCATCCCGTAGTTCATCCTAATCAACATGAGGCACCACCAGATCAGCAAGCACGTGATGATCGACATCTATCTAAGCTTGTCGAGGCTGCACCATGACTGAGCAGACCTTGACTAGTACTACTATCGATGATGTACCACCAGCTGATGATGTACCACCAACTGATATTTGATAGTTATATTACAGTTGTATATTTTTGAAATTATATATATATATATATGGTCCCTATATTTTATGTTCATGTTGTAGTTGTACTTAATTTACATGTTGGTGATCATCATGATGTGTATATTGTTTTTTTTTTTTCTAAGTAAGATTAATTCTATTAATAAAACAAATAGCACAACTAGTTCATGGCCTCCATGATGCAGGATATCAGAGGCTTCATAGGTTCAGCAAGATAAAAAAAAATGGGTTGCCCGCATGGGGAAACCAGCTCGTACAATGTTTGTAAGCTGCCTCAATGGAGGAAACCAGCTATAGCATACCAAAACCTATTGCATCCAAAAACAACAAAAATGACAAAGGAACTGAACATAATTACTTGGTCAATGCCATCAGCTCTAGAGTCCATAATCCTCCGACGGTGGTTCTTCTTCAATCCTGCACCAATATCCATCATCATCATCCGAAATGGGGCATCTTTGAACAACTGCTGCACCTGCTTCGCTACCACCACCTTGCTTGCTTTTATCCTAAAGGAGACTCGAACAACAGTCGCCAGCATTGAAAGAAGCACCTCTGTCCACTGTTTGAGGGGGCTGCACAGGGTCAGAGGGGTTCGACATTTTAGAAGGATGCGCAAGAGGGGGAGGTCAGGAATTGCCCCCGAAATTTCCTTAAATGAGACAAAGACAGTCGCTATGACCAGAGGGCGATTGGTATTGCACTGAAAATGAAAATGGGCAGTGGACGAGATGTAAAGGGAGGCAAAAACAGCAAGACGAGAGCGAGGAGGTGATAGAGAAGCAGATGCACCACATCTAGGGGAGGAAGGGGGTCGACGCCCATGCCCATGCCCACGCCCACTACACATTGAGGGATATCAGCCACGAAGGCTCTCAGAAGATGACGAAGGGCTGGTGGAAAGGGAGCGACGCTGGCCAAAGAGGCGTCCTTTAGAGCTACCCTGTCAACATATCAGACAGTGCTTGAGCCTGGGCATGACAGCACGAAGCCGAGTGGAATGAGCAATATTGGCTGTAGGCAACAAGGAGGGTGAGGGAAAATTGAGTCCAAGCGAGGAGGCAAATTGCAGAGACCAGAAAGGGCTATGCAAGAAGTGAAAGCTAGGAAGAAAATCGACACATCAACCCAAATGACAGCGCCTGCCAAGGGAGTTGCAAGAGCTGGGCAATTCGGCCTCCAGGGAGCAACTAAACCCAACAGGTAGGAATTTCATCGACATGGAGACCACCAGACGGAGCCGAGACAGAGCAAAGAACTCAGACGCAGGGACGACGAACGGAGACGAAGAACCATGGGGCGCCATTTTGAAATGCTTGCAACCTCGACCTCCACACCGGCATAAATGCCGCATAGGGTGACGGCTTGGAGTATTCAACACTCCAGGGCACCTTAACTGCAGCCTGTGGGTGGCCATGTGGCCATGCCACGTGCCGTCCCGCAGGTTTATACCCGTCGCATCAACTATTATCACCCGCATCCGGGGGGTTGCTGTCCTGATGCACCAACTGAGTGCAATCCTGAAGGAGTTTACTATCATTGAGACTGGAGAGGGGCCTTACTGCTAGAGTTTGGATACTCGTAACTCCTTTGTTAGCCAGAAGGTCAGCCACCTTGTTGCCTGTCCTTATTACATGCTTAAGGAAGATGGCTCTGTGCCATTGCATCCAATCGGTTATGAATTCCATTTTGGCCATGATTCTCCAACTGTTTGCTACTCGTGAGGGAGGAGAGCCCCTAATAAGCTTGTGGACCATATTGATAAGAATTTGCGAATCACCTTCAATTTTAATGGGGAATAAATTATGTTGTTGTGCTAACTGTAGCCCCTACCATAATCCCTCCAAATTCACTGAATTGTTGGTGTCCCATCCTATAGATCCATAGTAAATGAGCATAGAGTTCCCTTTTTGGTCTCGGAAGATTCCTCCATACCCCGCCTCCCCCTGGTTGCCTTTGGAAGCTCCATCAAAGTTGAGCTTCAGAAAGCCAACTAGGGGAGGGGCCCAATGGCCTGGAGAATTCGGTTGAGGCCCACGGGTGCGAGGTGGTAAAGGATCAAGAGTGAGCTTAAATTGCCAGTTGTCCCATATGTGTCTTTCGATGGGCTGCGTTGGAAAGTCGTCTTGTTGCCATTGCTGAAGCGCCAAGGTTTCCTGGAGGTTGCTGGAGATATTGCTCTAGAGGATTTCTTGTGGAGTGCACTGGTTCTTGAAGATCCACTTATTCTGTTCTTTTCAGAGAGTCTAGAAGGTGAGTCCTGGAATGAGCCTCTAGAGAGAGTTAAGGAGAGTACATTTATAAGGAGCAGCGGGCCAATTGCGAATAATAGAATTTAGTTCCTCCGAGCCCCTGCCTTCCCTTCTACACTTGAGGCTTAGATTGTCCCAAATGAAGATAGCCAGAGGGCAGGTAATCGTGAGATGCTGGATGGTTTCCTCTTGGCTGTTGCAGTTGGGGCATCTGGAATGCCCTGTGAAACCCCTCTTAATTAAATTGTCCCAAGTGAGGATTATCTTATGATAAAGAAGCCACATGAACGTAGAGACCTTAGGCCAAAGATGTGGAGACCAAAGATCCTTCCAAATGGGGTCGATGGGGTCTTGATTCTGGGTTAGCAGAGTGTAGGCCTCCTGAGTAGTGAACTTGCCTTTTGAGGTGTAATCCCATCAAAGGATGTCCTGCTTCTTTGAGTATCTGATTTTCCTGCTGATCAATTCCGCATCAAGAGCTAAGTGAGCATGCTCTTGCTGCTGGTTCAAGCAGCGGGCTGCCAATTTCCATTGCCTGAAACCTTGAATAGGATTATCCTCCCAAAAATGATGAACCATGGCTTCAAGTGGGGTGATCACATCTGGCTGAAGCTGCGGGTTAATGGAGGTGAGCAATTTAGGTCGTTGCTGCCGAGGATCCGTCTAGAAGCGGGCTGTGTGACCGTTACAAACTTCCCAAAAACTGTGCTCTTGGATCAAGAGGCGATGTTGTTTGGCTGCATTCTAGATCTGTGAGCCTGCTTCTGCTGCAGTCAGCCGGATGAGCTCTGTAGTGGGTCTGTGGTTGGCGTATTTGGCAGTCCATAGTTTCACCCATGGGCTGTGAGGTGTGGATAACCATTTCCACCAGATCTTGGCTCCCATTATAGCATTGTTGTGCTGAGGATCACGAAGACCTAATCCACCTGCATTTTTTGGTTTGCAGATAATCTTCCATTTCACCAGAGCCCATTTTCTATTCTGTCCTGAGGCTCCCCAGAGGAAGTTGCGCTGAAG
The DNA here is from genome assembly GCA_034641835.2 of Pinus albicaulis. Lineage (NCBI taxonomy): Eukaryota > Viridiplantae > Streptophyta > Pinopsida > Pinales > Pinaceae > Pinus > Pinus albicaulis. The sequence goes on from JAXQQM020067497.1 coordinate 394,650, forward strand.
GGATTTGATTTGCTTGAGAACCCATTTAGGGGCGGCGAGCATAGAGAAGAGGTATAGAGGCATGGATTGTAAGACTGACTTGACAAGAATAAGCCTACTTGGTAAGTTGAGAGAACAAAAAGTCCAAGAGGATAATCTGGCCTCAAGTTTGTCAAGGAGGTTTTGCCAAGAGGAGTGCTTGAGGGTAGTATCAATCAAAGGGGCACCAAGGTATTTTGCAGGCAGCTTAGCGATGGTGAATCCAAGGATTCTTGCAATACGGTTTTGGATGGGTAGCGCAGTGTTGAAGAAAAATATTTGGGATTTGGAGGCATTGACCGATGTACCAGAGGCTTCGGCAAACGTATCAAGGATGGCCTTGAAAGAGGAGGCTTCTTGGGCTGAGGAGTTTTCGAAGAGCATATTATCATCCAAAAATTGCTGATGGGTGATGGTAGAGGCCCCGTGAATAGAAATACCTTGGATTTGCTGCAAGTGGAGAGCTTGCTTGATGAAGCGACCTAATCCTTTAGCCATAAGAACAAAGAGGAAGGGAGACAGAGGGTCACCTTGGTGGATTCCATGGGAGGGAGAGAAGGGATGAGAGGGGAGACCATTGAAAAGAATGGAGAAGAAGGAGGATGAGATTAGACTCATGACCCATCTAATCCAGGGAGGATTGAAACTGTATGCTGCTAGCAATTGATGTATGTAGTTCCAGCTGAGTTTGTCAAAGGCTTTTGATAAGTCAATCTTCAAGAGCATACCTGGCTTTTTGGTCTGTTTCGGCGAGTGAATGACTTCGTGAGTGAGAATTATGCCATCTAGGATATGGCAGCCCTCCACATACCCTATTTGCTCAGGAGAGATGAGCAGAGGAAGCAACAGCTTGAGCCTGTTGGCGATGACCTTGGAGATTATTTTCTAGATAACATTGCAGAGGGCAATAGGTTTGAATTTTTCAGGAGTGGCAGCTTGGTCTAATTTAGGGACAAGGGTTATGAAGGTGGCATTGAGGGATGGAAGAAGCCAGTGCATAGTTCTGGATTCCTCGACTAATTGCCAAACATCATTTTTTATCAGGTCCCAAAAGTGATTAAAGAAGTTAGAGGTGAAGCCATCTGTTCCTGGAGCCTTTCCTTCTTTGCTTTGAGCCACTACCTGTTCCACTTCTAAGAGTGTGACCGGGCGGAGTAGAAGTTGATTGTGCTCATCCTTGATGAGTTTTTGAATGTGTTGCAGAACTTTGTTAATAGCCATCTGTCTGTCGATTTGATCTTCCTGAAGCACCTATTTGAAGTGAGCAACAAGTTCCGCTTCTATGGCCTGATGTTATTCCAGTATTTCTCCTCTCTGGTTTTGGAGAAAGCTAATGTTATTATGCATCCTACGTTAAATGGTAGAATGATGAAAGAACTTGGTGTTCTGTTCTCCTTCCTTTAGCCATCGGATTTTGGACTTTTGCCTCCAGAGTATCTCTTCTTGCTGCCTTCTTTCCTCCAGTTGTTTGAGAAGACTCTGTTCTTTTGAAGCCAACTCTTCAGTGCGACCCTCTTGGATGATATGAAGCTGGAGCTCTGCCATTTCCTTTTCAATAATCTTTTGTTGGTGAAAGATGTTGCCGAATGTGGAGTGATTCCTGTGTTTGATGTGGGTCTTAAGATCCTTGAGACGCTGGTGAAATTGGAGCATCTTGGAACCTGATGGCGGGATGAAGGCCTTCCAAGTAGAGTGGACCATTTCCTTGAAGCCTGGGTGGGTGAGCCAGAATGCTTCAAAGTGAAAAGGTCTTTTGGAGGCGTCCCCTAGTCTGGACCATTGGAGAGATATGGGCCAATGATCAGATCCCGAAAAGGGCAGGATTGAGGTCTGAAAGTCTCCCCTAATATGAATGGCATTGTCTGATAGAAGGAAGCAATCCAATTTGGAGGCAATCTGTTGTGAGCTAACTCATTTGTTGTTCCAAGTATGAGTACCATTAGCAAAGGGAAGGTCTATCATCCAATTCCGTTGTATGAAGCCTTTGAAGTGAGCACTATCCGCCTCTAGCCTTGCGCGGCCTCCTCTTTTCTCGTCTAGATTAGTGATCATGTTAAAGTCTTCGCCCATGATCAGGAGAGGATGAGTTCTATTGGAACTGAGAAGTTCTATTGTGTTTAGTAAAGCTATTTTCCTCGCAATAGCCTGAGGGAAATAGACATTGGAAAGATTTCTATGCAGGTTGGTTCCAAGAATGTGAAAAGTTGCTTGGATCAAGTTGTGGGCTGCATGGGCATCACTTCTTGAGACATCCTGCAGATCCCAGGCGATGGCTAGTCCTCCTGAGGCACCTGAGGCATCAACCACAATGGAATGGCAACCCGGCCAGGCCCTTGAGAGAATGGGACCGAGGGTGGTACTTGTGCACTTAGTTTCCTCCAAGAAAAAGACTTGTGGTCTTTCCAACTGTAACAAGTTCTTGATCATTCGGTACTTTATGGGCCTGTTTAGTCCCCTTATATTCCAAGAGATGAGCTTCATTGAGAACTGCCTTCAAGGGGTTGAAAGAACTTGTTAAGTTTGGGATACCTACCAGATTCCATAAGCATCTCCCCAATGAGGATAGTCCTATCTAGATCAGTTTTCCTTCCTCTTTTTTTGGAGTCTTTGAAGAGTTTCTTTCCGTCCCATGGGCTTCCTAATTGGATTCCTAGGGATTTTTGATGATTTTGGGCACGGGTAAGGGCTACTTCCAAGTTTTCGATCTGTTTCTTAGAAATCTTATCAAAGTCCTTTTTCCTGCATGCTTGTTCCAGAGTGAAGATGTCCAAGTCGCCAATATCGACCCCTTCAGATTCTTCCTCCATTATACTAACCTGGCTGGCATTCACCCCAGAGATTTCGACCTCCATGTTATTGGATAGTCTAGAATCAGGCATAGAAGTAGAAGAAGGCTTGGGAGGCAAGAGAAAAGCCTCAGGGGGAAGCTTGGAGCGGTCAGAGGGAATATGGGAGTCAGAGACTGGCTTTGAGGGTAATAGGGATTGGGGATTGATGGCTGATTCAGGGGTTTCAGAGTCATGTTGAGCATGATTGGCAAGGATTTCGAAGCTGTTGCTAGAGGAAGGGATATCCGAAGCTTGGGAGGTGGCTTTGGGAGGCAAAGAAGGGGGTTTCTTATTATGACACCTTCGAGTCTGGACTTTGGTAAAGCCTTCAACATCAGGGGTTGAAGAAGTATCAGAGGGCTTACTGGGAGGAGGGTTAAGAGGGAAATCGCGGAAGATATGGCCATGTGCATGGAATTTTCGGCACCTGAAAGGCACATGTTCATAATCAATGGACTATACCCATTCAAAGTCATCATGAAAGAGACTTACCGAGTCTGGAAGGGCTTGTGCTAGATGCATGAAGACACAGATTCGAGCATAAGAGGTATAACGCCTGAGCTTGGTTTCTTCTGCAATCTTTATGAATTCTCCTAGGCCATTGCCAATTTCTCTTAAGGATTCTTCATCCTAGTACTCCAGAGGTAAGGAGTAAAGCCTAATCCAGACTAGTGCCCAGTTAAAGTCTTCTTTGTTCGGATTAAATCGCTCAATCTAGTCCCGCAGTAGAGGCCTGAAGAGTTGAAAAAGTAGGGACCCTCGTCCAGAACACGATTCTTGTCTTCAATGCAATTGGATATGGCTGTGAAGAAGCCTTTAGGTCTGATTTGGAGCATGACCTGACCTTTTGGCTTCCATTTGGACCTAATCCAACCATGCAGGGCTTTTTTGGTGGGTCAGAAACCCACAAATTTTCCGATCAGCGTGTCGTCCCTCATGTACTAGATCTGGGCATTGATACAGTGGCTTGGAAGCTCAATCTTGGGATGTTCTGTGGCTATCAGCTTGCAGGTAGCACAGGTCATCTTGGGTACGGTCGTGGCGTCCGATGAATCCAAGTTCTTGTCTGTTTTCTCTTTTAGCGTTTTCCCAGGGGCTAGGTGGTTCACGACATTGTCTGTCGGTTCTTTGCTTGTGGAAAAAAACTGTGCATTGCCAAAGGGTGGCTGAGTTGTATCAGAAGGGGGCATCTGATTTGCAGTGGTGTTGACATTGGGGGAGGCTTTGTGAGCCTCCCCATATGACTGATCCATTAAGGCAGGGTTAGCGGATGCGATGGCAAGTAGTAGAGCCTGAGCGAGAGACGGTTGCAGAGTTATTGGAAGAAGGGCGGCGCCGTTGCAAGGAAGCTAGATACCCTAGATCAATCGTTGCAGAGCCGCATCCCCCTGTCACTTCAATCAATTTGAAACTACATTCATGATGTGTATATTGTTAGGTCACGTTAGATATGTTCATTTAATGTGCAACTTGTAGATAGATGTGTATGTGATAGCAGTTATTTGACATGAGATGTATATTTGATGTTTGTGTTGTGATGATGTTATACAATGCCTGTGTTTTGTTAGATGATCATGATCACGATGATTAGGTGATTTTAGCGAATTCGAATGTGGTTTTTAGTTGAATATGATATTTGTACGATGGTTATCATGATAGTGATGTTTATTTTTAATATTAAATCATGATATTTATTAAATGTTGTGTCGTGATTGTAATTGAAATTTTAATTTTAATTGTATGTAAAATAGTAAAATAGTGATTGTATTTGTAATTGTAATTTTAATTGTAATTGTTTGTAAAATATTTGTAAAATTTTAATTGTAATTGTAATATTTAATTTACTGTGAAATGATTGTAATTGTAAAATTGTAATTGTAATTCTAATTGTATGTAAAATTCTAAAATTGTAATTGTAATTTTAACTTTAATTGTAATAGTATGTGAAATTGTAAAATTGTAATTGTATGTACATTCTAAAATTATAATTGTAATTGTATGTGAAATTGTAAAATTGTAATTACATAATTCTAATTGTAGCTTTAAGTGTAATTGTATGTAAAATATTTGTAAAATTTTAAATGTATTAATATTAAAATTTTAATTGTATTAATGTGAAATGATTTTATTAAAAAATTTAAATTTGTAAATTTGTAAATTTGTAAATAATTGTAAAATAATAAATCTAGAATAATATGAGTTTTGTAACATAATAAAGTTTAGAAAATAATGCAAATAACTTCATATACTTTAGAATTATCATTATTTTATTATGATCTTACATACAAAAAAATAACTTTATACAATACACCATTATTTTTGAGATCAACACAATTGCAAATTTTCAAGTGAAATATTGATTTTAACATTAATACAATGAAAATTACCAATTAATTCAAAATACATATTATAATGTTTCACAAAAAAAAGTGTTATAAGTTATAAGGTGTCCTCTTCTTTATAAAAACCCATCTTAAAAAGTATAAATGATGAAATAACACCTGTACCATATCACTCTCGGTTCTCATGATCACCTTCATTATCTTCCAGCTCGCTTGGCATGATAACACTATTGTTCTCAAAAATATGTTTTGATCTAGGGTCATGTCTCAATACGAACCACCAATCCCTATCCAACACATTTGGAAAAAAAAACACCTGGTTGCAGTGTTTGCGAAAAACATAGGGTGCCTTAGCTTCATCCCACATCATTCTAGAGTTTATACATATCAGCCTACTATCGCGATATTCCTTTACATTGTTTCGATCAAAGGTGTCCCACCAATTGCACCTAAAAATAACACATTGGAAAGAAGAGAAATCCACTTCAATGATCTCTTGTATCTTTCCGACGTAGCCTAACATCCCTCGTACTAGGTTTTAATCACAGTGGCTAGATCGAATATATTGATCGAACTCGACTTCCAATCCATAGTCTTGTGTCATGTGTCCATCAGCAGAATTTTATGTGTGAAAATGGTGTCCATATGCCCACATAGATGGGAACAAATGCACCTATAAAATTTAAAAAAAAATCAAAGTGTAATGTGTCTTATAATAACCCAACAATTAAAATATGAAATATAGATGTAATTACATTTGAAAGGTGCATTATTAAGTTTCAAATGTACATATAAATTAAATATATTATTATCGAGCTGGTGCACCCAGTCCCTACGTTCAGCGCATCCTCTTCAACACGTGGGTAATGACCAGCTGCATCATATTACTCTCTGACTTGGTCAGCAACCCAACTGTTGGGCATATTTTTGTCATATTTTCCTTTAAATGATCGGGATAAGGCACACTTTTACCATTCAACCATCTAAATTCTTTCCTGTCACTATCCCATTTCATCTTATTTTGTTAGTACAATGCAACCCACGGTTGTGTCGCTTCGGAATTTTAAAGAACGAATTTATTGATTGCTTCAATTTCTGCATTTGCTGATGAAATCAAACCGACATATAGTACATATGAGATCAAAATATACATTATATCAAAGTTCAACATGAATATTTACTTTGTGTAAATTTGAACAACTATAAGTCTCTTACTCTTTATCAAGCGCCTTTTTCCATTCATTTGGATCAGCTCCGCTTCTCTTGTATCTTCATCCCTTTCATCGTCCCAAATCACCGCACCTAGTTTGTTGTCGAACTGCTTGATGTACTCACTATAATAAGAGAAAGACTCATATGATATGTACCCCTCTTCTATAGACCCCTCGTGTTTTTCCCTTTGTCGAACAAAACCTTTCAATTTCTTCATGTACTTCTCTAAAAAGAACATCCAACGAAAAGAAACCACCCCAACTAATTCAACCTCATCTAATAGGTGGATTAGAAGATGAACTTACAAGACCATGAAATGCGTCGGCAGTTCCTTCTCAAACATACAAACAATCTCAACTATCTCTTGACACCACCATGGAATGCTAACCACATGAATCTCCATTGACGTGATCCAATGTACACATGCAGATAATTTAGATATGGCACGTCCTAGGTCTTGGGGGAATTCATGTTTCATGCGCCCATTCACAAACAAAGGATAATGACACTGCAAAGTTATAAACATGTGCAATATTATATAAAATTAGTTATGTTTTATGATCCCTCCATGGGATAAAATTTATTAATATAACAAATAATAAAATCATGCTTTTGACATTATATGTACTCTTAGAAGATTCAAATGGTCATCCGATTTCAACCCCAAAAAATGGTTATCCACGGTGAAACAACGCCGTAGTGAAGACTTATATGAAGATAACACCCTCACACCCATTAAAACTTCCTTTGTCAAAGAAAGATCATCGTTTTTTTAAGTCCATGGGACATCACTTTCTTTGAAATGCCAATAATTAGAGGGACCAGCGCCTGCCTCTAATCTTGTACTTTCTAATCGTCTTGGCCAATGTTTCTTTTTAGTTTTTGAAGTAATAAGATCTTTCCTAACAGCCAATGTGTCACTTCATTTTGATGATGTGTGCCTCCATAAAGAAGATGAAACATTTTTAAATATATGCATGGGATCTAATAAGTGGGTAATCTTAAGATGCTCCCAATTTGGGAGGTTATAAAAGATAGATTTCCTTTTCATCACAATGGGAAAATTCTCAACATAGGTGTGGAAGAATTCTGGATCATCGAACATAGGATCCCCATTTGAATCGAACATTTCTATGAACTCTTTCTCCTTCTCTCTCTCATATGCTCTAAGCCATTCAACTGGTGTCGTTATTGGAGGCCTTTGGGTTCTCTCTCGTTTACAATTGAAAGAAGATGTTTCTCTTCTGTAAGGGTGTTATTCTGGGAGGAATACCCTGGAGTAGTCATACACTGGCTTTCGTAGGTCATTGGACGATCTAGCTTGTTAGGTAAACATGACTCGGGTAAACAGTAGTGGTTTTGGGGCACATGGTTTTGTGCACCCATGGTTTTGGCCCATGGTATTACATGTAATGGAGCCTATAAGAGGCTGGGAATACCTCATTGTAAGAAAGGCCTGGAGGTGAGTGGTGAAGGCTCACTTGGCCAGATTGGCCAGGGTTTTTTGGCCAATGGTTAATGAAATTTCATTAGTTGGGTTTTTCCTGGTTAAACATTGTGTTTATGTTTATGTGATTTGTTGATGGGTTTTGTATGTGTATTATTCTCTCGGTAAATATTTTATTTCTGCAGTAATTCCTAACAAATGGTATCGGAGCCATATTTGGCTTCAAAGGGATGCTTTTGCAGCCAAGGGTTTTATTGGCCTGTGAATGGAGAAATCAATGCAGCCTTTTGCAGATCTGGCCATACGGAGCATGGTGTTTCTAGGAAATAGGAAATATCCAATTGATTGATTCCATGGGGAATTCCATGGAGGGTTTCTCAATGGATAAAGAGAACAATGGTGCTGCCATAGCTCAGATCTGGCGACTAGCAGTAATAAGAAGTTGGTTCGAGAAATTCATAGATGAGAGGATGTTTTCATGTGGATTAATTAATTGATGAACCATGTATCTGAAGAGAACTCCTAGAGGACTGGTGGTTACAGAGGCTAGTGACCCATGTATTTCGGTATATGGGTTCTTTTAATATGGACATTGATTTCATATGTACAAAGAGCAACAATGAAACAAAAAATATTATTATAATGGAGTTAATTTTTTACATGTAAATGGGCATACTGCTGTAAGACCTGGTATGGCATGCGTACCCCTGGGTAATCACTGGTAAAGTCTGGGTTAGACCTAGGTGATAGGGGGGATGTCAAGTTTACAATTACTCCGGGTAAAAATTTGAAGGGGGAAGAGCTAGAGTGAGCGGGGTTGTCTCACTTAGCAGGTTTGGCTAGATTTAGTCAATAATCCCCAAGTCAAGTTTAAGGGGGGAATTGTTAGGTAAACATGACTCTGGTAAACAGTAGTGGTTTTGGGGCACATGGTTTTGTGCACCCATGGTTTTGGCCCATGGTATTACATGTAATGGAGCCTATAAGAGGCTGGGAATACCTCATTGTAAGGTAGGCCTGGAGGTGAGTGGTGAAGGCTCACTTGGCCGGATTGGCTAGGGTTTTTTGGCCAATGGTTAATGAAATTTCATTAGTTGGGTTTTTCCCCAGATTTGGGGTTTTCCTGGTTAAACATTGTGTTTATGTTTATGTGATTTGTTGCTGGGTTTTGTATGTGTATTATTCTCTCGGTAAATATTTTATTTCTGCAGTAATTCCTAACATAGCTTTCAGAGAAGGTCCACAAAATTTACATCCAAAATACCCTTTTTTTACAAGACCTGCAAGATTATTGTATACAATTTATATGCATGGAACGTTAAAGAATAACATGAAGATAAGAAAAATTACAATGAATTAAATAAGTAATATGCGGAAGAATATTGTTACGTATATAAACAAATCAATAAACATGTAATTTACCAAAGAAAACTCCTAAGCCTAGATAATCATGTGTCATGTAAGCACATATGCCATACAACATAAAAATCCTCTTTGATGCGATGGGTCTTGATACATCATATACATTTATCCCATCCCATAATTCCTTCAATTCATCTACCAGTGGTTGTAAGTAGACATCCATATTCTTCACTTGTCTTCTACTAGGGACTATGAGAGCCAACATAAGATGTTCATTCTTCATGGACAACCATGGGGGGATATTTTTATTGATCACTACTACAGGCCAGACATAATAGTTGGTGTTCAGGAGGGAATATGGGTTGACGCCATCCATGGCTATGCTGAGCCGTAGATTTCGTACTTAATCCTTGATTTTTTCGGACCATGTATCCTCTATATGCTTCATGGCTATTGAATCTGTTGGGATTCGCATAACTCCGAACTCACTTGTGTGTGAGGCATGCCATCCCTGCAACATAGCTAATTCTTTGCAACGAAAGAGCCTTTGAATCCTTGGGATTATAGGCATGTGCCTCAATATCTTAAAAGGAGGACCACATGATTTACCCTTCTTTTGATTTATCATACCTATCATGCCCACATTTCGGAGATATTTCTTTGTCTGCATATTCTCCTCTAAATAGAATACAATCATTTAGACATGCATGATATGATATGTACTCAACACCCAACATTTTCAATAGTTTCTTTGCCTCTTCGCAACTACTGGGCAAGACATTATCACTCAGAAGAACCTTATCTTTGAATAATATGTATTTGGTGATCAAGGACAATATTAAATGTAAATTAACACCGATATAATTATTAACGTTCATAAAATTGACTATTTGTAATGTTAATTGTGTGATTATATTTCTCAAAATTATATAAGGGAGGAATTTATGGTAACTTACCTCAAAATTTCCAAGAAACATGCATTCGACTAGCCAAACTTTTCTTTCAAGTTGTACAGTAGCATCGTTGTCCCAAACTGGGTAGACTTTGACTGATTTCCAGGTCCAAAGAGAAGGTTGGTGGAAGCAAATTTAAGGCTTTCGAAAAAGGTGTCAATGATATGAGCATCATCCCCTAGTTGATCATCATTTTGGAATGCATCTAACAACATTGTCTCCATGATAGTCGTATCCCTTAAGTAATCATCCATACAAACCTCTATTTGATTGCCTCCATTTCTAGCTTGTAAAGATCTACTATTGTTGTAGTTATTCCTAATTGTTGAATCTAGACGTAGTGGGAATTGAATAGTGGTTGATTCAACCATTCTTGTTATCGTTGCTCTTCGATTTTTTGTCTTAATTCAGTCTTATTTCGATTTGACATTGTCTTGGGGTGCAATGGAGGATGGTAGGTAGGTTGCTCATCATCACTATAATCCTAACAATTTCAAAAAATATATTTGAACATGATTAGTACAAACTATATGATATCAATTAATAGGCATGTTGACAATATTTCATGATTAATTGGTTTGACGTTGAAATAATTACATTAATTAATATACCAAACAATTATTATTACCAGCATTGTCTTAGGATTGTGGCTAGAAGATGCAATATTGTTACAATTGTTAGTGTGAAGCTGCTGTCCATTTTCATCTACCAAATGCGCCTTGTGGTATGCTACTCCTGATAAGAGCTTCTGACGTTTTGGAGTTGTTTGAATATTTTGTGCATCTGAACTCAATTCTAAATCAGAATGAAGCTGCAAATTTGTATACATTATAAATTTTATTAAGCCGATTGACATGGTTAAACAACATAAATTCAACTAGATAATGAAAATATAAATAAAATATGAAGTAAATATTACGTCTCGAGATTGATATGGAGAACTTCGTGATCGAATTTGAGAAATATTATGGAACGAGTTGGATTTTGAAGAATTTTCCATTCGATATAATTATGATATTTTCTCCCTGCATTTGAGAAAAATCAACAATAACTTTTGGTGTACACACCTAAAATAATTTCAGTGCCTTAAAAATGGACTTATTATTATCAGTGCTAATGTACAGATAACCGAACCAGTGCATTTTAATTATTGTGCACCGGTGCCGTGTTATTAACTGACACACTGGTGCAGTTTTATTAATTGATGCACCGATGATGAATAGCCGCAAATAAAAAAAGAGAAAATTTATTTTCTTAAAGTGAAAAAAAAAACGGTAAATTGAAAAATGGGTGGCAAAATATTTTCAAAAGCCTAATTTCATAAAACAATTCTTTAAATAGTAAACACTTTTCATTATTTCACTATTTTTGCAAAACATTTCAGCCAGAGATTTGCACAAGACATACCTAGAGCAAGAGAGTGTGAGAGCATTGTGGAGCAACAAAATACTTTCAAACATAACTATTCAGAAAATCAGAATTCCAAACCTTTGGTGATTCAAAACCTGTAGCATAGAATTTCAAACGATCTGGTGATTAAATTTTATTGTTTTTTTTTCCATTTTCTACTGTAAATTTTATGCAGTAAGTAAAAAATTTAAATTTACTATTCATTTTCAGAAAAAAAAAGAAAAAAAAATCCATTTTACCCTAAACATTTGATTCTTTTTGTTTCTGCCCTTGCTTCTTCCCATTTCTGTGATTTTAGAATTAGGGCTTTTAATTTTAGATTTATAGGGTTTGTGTTGCTATATCTATAGGCCTATGACATCTAACCCTTGGGATGACTTCCATAGTTGGATCCCAATCCATGTTGGCCCTTGCATGAATTTTTAAAAACCTGAATTTTTTTAATTGGTGCGTCCTGTGTAAACTAGCGCACCACTATGTTGTCTTATCTCAGCACACTGGACACGTATTGTTTGATAAAAAAAAAAAAAAAAAAAAAAAAAAAAAAAAAAAAAAAAATTAAATTTGTGCGCCATATGTAAAATATGGCACTGGTGCGCTATTTCATTACACCGCACCACACATGTACTGTTTGGAGAAAAATTATTTTTATTTATGTGTTAATCGGTGCACCGTTTAACATATAACACACTAGGTGTCCTTGTTGACAGAGAGCACCATATGATGGTCCAATTTTTTCGCTGTGCGTTTATAAGAATACGCCGCACCGCCCCCTCCACGACACTATATGCTACAAAAACTAACACTAGAGTATTTTTATTAATTGTTTTTTGTTAATTGATGCACTGGTTAACATATAATGCACCGATGCTCCTTGTTGACACATAGCACTGTACAATGTTTTATACGGTTTTGGCGGTGCTTTTATAAGAACAAGATACACCAACGTTGGTGCACACAACATTAAAGGCACACCAGTTTCTTGATATATTTTTTTTACCTGAAAAGTTGATGGTTTATTTATAAAATATATTAATGAATGATATGGTACATGTTTCATATTGATAAATAAATGGCTCGACCCATGTGGATATTGGTGGCCACCCGCACCTATTCCACTTGAGGCCCTGCCATTATCTCTTTTATTTTTTCAGTTTCGACAAAACTTACTATTTTTAGTATTTTTTTGGGTCCTGAACTTTCAAGCCATTTTGAGGCCCTAAACGACGTTTTTGAGGAAAATGGGAGCAATATCCATTGACTAATGATGTTCACATCGTAAGTTGTAGTCCTCGGATAGATATTTCTAACGAGGTATGGTGCACGCCAAATAGAGATCATATGCCAAATTTACGTCCCCGGGAAGGTGAAACACAAATTTACCAAAACAGGGCCCATAGTTTTGGTGCTTCATCTCCTAGGTTTAGGGTTTTGGATGTTTAGGGTTTCTCATTGATTCTAAATAATAAATAGGCCCTCGAGCCTCATTGTAACATAGTTCAGAGGCCTGTAGCTGCCACATCTCTTCTCAGAGATAAGCTACTAGCACCCTAGCTAGTTTATTTCCATTCTGTCTATAAGAAAATTTTAGTTATTTGATATTAATGAAATGAAGTGTTATTTCCACTGCAACTTTATATTTATGGTTATATGTGTATTCTGTTGCATTCCTACATAAATCTGGATCAGTGGTATCAGAGCGGTCTGATTTTTCTCGATCCTTATTTGCATGTCCCCAACGAGGTCGGGGTATAAGGAGTTAGGGCTCGATCTGGTTGAACCTTTGCAAGGTCAGCCTCGCAAAACTCAATGGCCGCCCATGGGGGATAGAAAGAAAGATGAGGGAGAAGGAGATCCTATAAAAATGTTGCTCGAGGAGGCCGTCAAAAAACAAAGGAACGCAATGATGGATAACTTTGCCCAGATCCTTCAACGACTGCCCACCGGCGGTGCATCTGCATCCAACAGCCACTCTGGAGACGCGACTCCCTTTAAGGTACAAGTAAAATTTGACATTCCCATATTTGAGGGTAAAATAGATCCAGATGTCGTACATAGATGGTTGAATCTATTAGAAGGATATTTCTCAGTTCATGACTTTTCCGACTGGGAGAAGATTATTTTTGCACTCCTCAAAGCTACCCCCCATGTCAAGGATTGTGGGAAACCAACTATGAAAAAAAGGACAAGACATAACCCTCTCTGCTCTCAGTAGTACCCACTTGGAATTATTTCCGAGATGCCATCAAGGAAAAATAATATCTTGTGGGGAGCTATGAGGACAAGTACATACAATGGACCACACTGCAGCAACAAAGGGATCAAGATGTGCCTGAGCTGACGGATCTATTCCATACCCTATGCACAAAGTTGGGTATCAAAGATTTAGAGAAGAATTTGGTGCTAAAGTATCACAGTTGTTTGCATAGATACATTCAAGAGGAAATGGAGTTCCTCGACATCTCCTCGCTTGGTAAGGCATACTGGTATGCTGCCAAGATTGAGCATAAATTCAAATAGAAGAAGCGAGACTTTGGATCTGCGAATCAAAAGCAAGGGAAAGGTGCCCCCAAACCATAGAAAAAAGGAAAAAGCCAAGGCATGATGGCCTAAGACAACCTTCCAAAGCCACAAGCAAAGAACAACACCGTGAAGCCAAAGAAGGACACGAGAAAGTGGTGTGAGTTCCATAAGAGCTCCACTCACAACATAAGTGAGTGTTGGGGCAAGCAGTCGTTGGTGGTCGAGATGAGGGCTTCTAAATCGGATGCATGCTCTAACTCTAAATCAGAGTCTGACAAGGGGAATGAAAAAGGGAAATGGATTATTGATGTGTAGCCCAATGCCACTGTTTCCACGACGAAGATCTAGAAGTAGGAACCAGAAGATCCAGAGGAGGAAGAGTGTCTCTTCTACTCCCAGATGTGGGTAAAGGGGTCCCCGCTACAGTTCATTGTCGATAATGGGAGCCAAAATAACCTCATTTTAGTAGACGTCGCGAAGCTGTTGGGCTTGCTAAACACAACACACCCGCAACCATACACCATTGGGTGGCTTCACCAAGGACGGGATCTCCACGTCAGCCAGCAGTGCCGCCTTCCCTACAATAGGAAGCCCTTCACAAATGAGGTATTATGTGACATTGATCCTCTTGAAGTTTCTGATGTATTATTAGGCCGACCATACTTGTGGAAGCGACATGCTGTGTATGAATCCAAGCCTCGCGTTGTTATTGTTACCTTGGGAAATAAGTTGTATAGGATACTAAAGGTACCACTGCCTGCCGCTATCTCCTTGGTTACTACAAAACAATGTAGTAATCTCATTTCCCAAATAAGGAAAGTTTTTTTCCTGGTGATCCGCCCCCAGGGCAAGAAGAAGACTATTGCCACAACCTCCAAATAGGGTTCCTATGCACGACAACAACAAATGGACAAGGTTGTGGAGGAGTACGGGGACATATTCACCTCACCCACAGGGGTGCCTCTGCATTGTCAGCTCAAGCAACCCATTGATCTGACCCTAGGGGCACCGATACCCAATGGAACGATCTATCGACGCTCTGTCCTAGAGAACGATGAAATCAAGAGGTAGATTCAGGAGCTGCTGCAGAAAGGTCACATTCGGCTAGGTTCATCGCCCTGTGGGAGCCTGATCTTGTTGGTACAGAAGAAGGATGGGACTTGGAGACTCTATATTGACTATCGGGCACTGAACAAGATCACTATTCGGAATAGGTACCCGATGCCACGGATTGATGACCTTCTGGACCAACTCAAAGGGGACAAATATTTTAGCAAGATCAACTTGAAGTCTGGGTATCACTAGGTACCAATTGAACCATCTGATGTGTGGAAGACTGCCTTCAAAGCCAAGGATTGCCTTTTCGAATGGTTGGTCATGCCTTTTAGGTTGACAAATTCTCCCACAACCTTCATGAGGTTGATGGATGATATCTTGTGGCCATTCACTAACTCATTTGTAGTGGTGTACTTGTATGAAATTCTCATCTTCAACCAGAATTGGGAAGAGCACCTCCACCACATTTGACAAGTCCTCCAAACACTACAGGAACATAATTTGTGTGCCAATTCGGAGAAGTGCACTTTCGGTATGACTCGGGTTCAATATCTGGGATACATTATTAATGAAAGGGGGGTGCATGTGGATCCAACCAAGATCCAAGTCATTTGGGATTGGCTAGCCCCAACCACTCTAACAGAGCTTCGCAACTTGTTGGATCTTGCTAATTTTTGCCACAGGTTCGTGTTGGGATTCTCTCATATCACTCGGCCCTTGAGCCAAGTCACCAAGGGAGGAGCAAAAGCAAAATTATTTTGGTCAGAATCTCAACAGAAGTCGTTCGTAGAATTGAAACATCGCCTCTGTTTTGCCCCAGTGCTTATATTACTAAACTTGCAACAACCATTTGAGATCGAGACAAATTCCTTTGACTTTGCTATTGGGGCAGTTCTTACTCAACAGGGGCATCCAGTGGCATATCTGTTAGAAATTTATTGCAGAAATAAAACATTTATCGAGAGGAATACACATAATTAAAAAACCCAGCAACAAAGAACATAAACATAAACACATATGTTTATCCGGGAAAACCCCAAATCTGGGGAAAAACCCAACCAATGAAATTTCATTAACCATTGGCCAAAACCCTAGCCAATCCGGCCAAGTGAGCCTTCACCGCTCACCTCCAGGCCTACATTACAATGAAGTCTTCTTAGCCTTTTATAGGCTCCATTACATGCAATACCATGGGCTAAAACCATGGGTGCACAAAACCATCCACCCCAAAACCACTACTATTTACCCTAGTCAACATTGACTCTACCCTGAGTCATGTTTACCTAACAATTCCCCCCTTAAACTCGACTTGAGGATTATTGACTAAATCCAGCCAAACCTCCTAAGTGAGACAACCTCGCTCACTCTAGCTCTTCCCCCATCAAATTTTTATTTTTATTTTATTTATTTTTATTTACCCAGGGTAATTGTAAACTTGACATCACCCCTATCACCTAGGTCTAACCCAGACTTTACTAGTGATTATCCAGGGGTACGCATGCCATACCAGGTCTTACAGCAGTATGCCCATTTACATGTAATAAAAATTAACTCCATTGTAATAATATATATATTTTTTGTTTCATTGTCGCTGTCTTTGTACATATGAAATCAATGTCCATATAAAAAGAACCCATCTACCGGATTACATGGGTCACTAGCCTCTGTAACCGCCAGTCTTCTAGGAGTTCTCTTCAGATACATGGTTCACCAATTAACCCACGTACACATATCCTCTCCATACTTTGATTGTTTTCATTCTGATGCTCTCTTCAAACTACAAAAAAGAAACCTTGATTGAAAATTGCTCTAATTTGCCTCAAAACTTGCAATCAAATGTTGTATCTCTTTCAGAAGATATTCTCTTGCAAAGGTAGAGACTATGTGTCTATGGTGTCTCCTTGGTCGCATCACACCCAGTCCCTCATTTGACACATCCCGCGCTGCGGCACTGAGGTGGCTATGCTCTGTCTGGCCTACATCGACAACTTCAATCTGCCCATTTCCTGAAGGACCAGAATGGGAGGCATCTAATGTCAAGGTTTTCAACCCGAGAATACGTGACCTTGTGTTTAAACCATTTGAATTAGTAGCACCATTGCTTTCCCTTTCTAAGGCATCCCATTCATCTAAATTCGGCACATTGGAACCCCAACCAGGAGGATCTTTCTCAGGAAGCCTTCTAACTCTCGATACATGCAGAGGAGAAGGTTGAGTTCTCAGGTGGGCCGTGCCGTGAGATTATGCCTCTAGAGTATATGTTAATGCTAAAAGTTTAAGATCAACATCAGATAAAGACTGCAAATCCCCTGTGGCTCTGGCAAAACTGATAACTTTTTTTTTAAGGGATTCTTCAGATGGCTCCATGGGATGCAGTGGAAATGGCATAAAGGCCATCCTGTGATGAGAGACGGGGTCTTTAATTTCATCTAAAAACTCCTTTACAGACACGACTTTATCTGCGCAGCGCATCAATTTTTCTCCCCCATTGATCATAGCACTGGAATCAACCAAAATCACGTTGATCCCCTTGCTGGATTTGAAGGAATCCGTTACTTTCTTGGGCATGGACATTCTCTGCTCTTTTGGCGCTGGGTCCCTTTTTGCCATCTTCGTCCACGCAAAGGGGCAAGATGATACGTCAACAGCCATGGCTGTGCTCTTGCACAAAACTTTTACAATGATTTCTCCCTCTACTTTCAGACGCTTCCTCAAAACCCTAATACCAATGCCATTTTCTGCATATTTTCGGTTTCAGGTTGAACACCTTACTCTCCAGGATTATTACTCTGTTGATGATGCCTGTAACACAGTTAATGTAAATTTTACGATGATTTCGCCCTCTACTTTGAAACAATAGAACAAAACCCTAAACCCAATGACATCCATATCTAGTATTCCATATCTAGATGTCCATATATAACATATTCACATGTAGATCTAACCAGATCTAGATGTAGATCTAACGCCTTTACACGTAGATATGTCATTTTAAGTATGTCTGTCCACAAGAAAATTTCACGCAGTAGCAGCAAACTATAGATATAGCAAAATCACTAAACTTGGCAGCTCATTCCAAATTTCAGATCTTCATAGCTCCAATAAAACCCTTGGCAACAAAAGCATCTCTCTGACGTCAAACATTTGGCTCTGATACCATTTGTTAGAAATTTACTGCAGAAATAAAACATTTACCGAGAGGAATACACATAATTAAAAAAACCAGCAACAAAGAACATAAACATAAACACATATGTTTATCCGTGAAAACACCAAATCTGGGGAAAAACCCAACCAATAAAATTTCATTAACCATTGGCCAAAACCCTGGCCAATCCAGCCAAGTGAGCCTTCATCGCTCACCTCCAGTTCTAGACTATAATGAAGTCTTCTCAGCATTTTATAGGCTCCATTACATGCAATACCATGGGCTAAAACCATGTGCCCCAAAACCACTACTATTTACCCTAGTCAACATTGACTCTACCCCAAGTCATGTTTACCTAACAATATCACAATGAGACATTGTTCGACATAGTTCACAAGTATCCCACTTATGCCAAAGAAATGTATTCGATTGTGCAGGCTCGTCGAAAATGGAAGCATTACATTTTGGGGAAGGAAACAATCATCCACATAGACCACCGACCCTTGAAGTTCATACAGAAACAAGGGAAATTGCATAACGATCACCATCAAAAGTGGTCCCCATATATGCAACGGTTTTATTTTAACATCAAGTATAAGAAGGGTAGCATCAATAATTTTGCAGACTGCCTCAGTCGACCACCGATCATGGCTCTAACCACCATTCTCAACTCTTATGGGAACAAGACTTTTGATTGGCCACTTCTCTACAAGAGCGATCCAAAATTCGGCCACACATACAAGACACTCTTGGGGGGTACGCAAGTTCTAAATTTTCACCTCCAATATGCACTGTTATGTCACCTAGGAAACCTTTATGTTCCTTCAAGCGAGCATGCCAAGATGATATGAGAAGCACACTACAGTCAAGTTGCTGGGCATTTCGGGATCAAGAAAATAGTGGCAGTACTCAAAATTATTTCTATTGGCCGAACCTTCGACAGGATGTCGAGAAGTACATAAGATCCTACACTGCTTGCACCATTTCCAAACCAACCATCAAGAAGAAATGTCTATATACTCCGCTACCTACCCCTAGTCGACCTTGGGAATCCATCTCCATGGATTGCATGTCAGGCCTCCCTTCTACTAAGCATGGAAATGACTGTGCTTTCGTGGTCGTCGATAGATTCTCGAAGATGGCCATTATGGCGGCCTTCAAGAAGAATATCACAGTAGAATCCACTGCTAAACTCTTCTTTGAACGAGTGTGGGCGCACTTTGGTATCCCACAGTCTATCATATCAGATCGGGAGAGTAGCTTCCTTAGCGCATTTTGTCCCAACCTTTGGTCAATGCTGGACACCAAGTTCACCAAGTCCACAGCTTCCCATCCCCAAAATGATGGCTAGACAGAGGTTGTCAACAGGATGACTGTGTACATTCTACGCATGTACAATTCAAAGCATCCACGCACATGGGATGAGAGCCTCCCCTATGTACAACATAGTTATAACCGGGCTCTCCACACCTCAATTGGCCATAGCCCCTTTTAGGTGAGATTGGGATTCCAACCATTATGTCCCATTGACATAACCATGCCATTTGCGGCTACTTAGGACGATTCGGCTCATGTCCAATTTGAAGCTGACAAAGCTAACAACTTCATCGAGCACATTCAGTACATCTGCCAACAGGTTCATGAAATATTGGAGAAAGTCAATGCTAAGTACAAGCAACGACATGATCAACATCAGGTGCCACACAACTTCCACGTGGGCAACAAAGTGTGCTACATTTGCAGAAGGAGCGCCTCACTGGACCCCACCGCAAGCTTCACCCACTCTGATATGGGTTGTACACCATCACTAAGGCTATAGGTAACAATGCCTGCGAGCTTAGTATTCCACCATTCCTTGGTCTACACCCAGTATTCAATGTGGACTGCCTTCATCCCTACTTCCCACCTCTACTGGACACCTCTGACATTGCAGAACAACTCACACCAATAGAGTTAAACCCAGACTACATGGAACATGCCACCACAGATTGAGGCTTCTATTGGAATGAATCTATAGACGTTCTTTCCACTTACAATACAAAAATCAATCCAATGATTCCAAGAACCAAATTTTTTCTAAACTACAGGAAGAGTTTCCAGAGAATTGGTCAATGAGACATGTCAGAATTTTAATAGAAAAAACATACAACAACAATAAAGAAGGAATGAAAAAGTAATATTCCTTTAAATGTTTTTCTAGAATTATTTATAAATATCATTTATAAATATCAATTTTTTTATATTTACTTGTCATATATCAATATAAAAATTAAATATTTTATTGTCATGTTACATTTTCAGGAAGATTATGAAAATATCAAAACATGAATGAGTTGATATCAGAAATATGCCAGTAGGAATGTCCAAAAAGGTGTACAAGGAAACAGTCAAAGAAATGGACATAATTGCATCGCACGAGGAGCCATACCAACAACAACATGCTTCAAATGTAATATGTAATCATTGATTTTTTTGATTAGGTACAATAAATAAACAATTTAGCAATAGACATCAATTTTCAAGTATTTTATTGCAGAAAATAAAAGAAAATGAAACCCATTCAGCACATAAAATAGGACAAAAAGAAGAAAAGGGTTGATATCTAAGTTTGTGAATAATTGTTACTTCCTTATAACAACTTAACGAGATTTCATTTTTGTATATTTTAAGTTGTTTTACAATAGTCATCATTGAATGTCTTCAAACAAGTGCTAACATACAAAGAAGAACCATAAGACAAATTGATTGACAATGGGTTAAATTTGGGTTGTCAGTATATGTTGGCATATCAAAAATTAATTATGGAATTTGTAAGAATCTATCGATATTGTTTTACTTAGCTCCATCTATAATTAATAGAACAAAAAAGTCTTTTATATTAAATATATGATTTGTTATGGGGTATAAAACTTGCAGGAAACAAAGTATGGAACTGCACCAACAGATGAAATCTTGAAATATGGCATGAAATTTCGTTTTGAAAGAATGTGTATAGTTCATGAGTCATTTGTTGCTATGGTACATCATTTCTTTTTTATTTACATTGATGTATATTATTTAATATTTCAATTTTTATTATTCTCGCCAATGTATATACAGTCATTACAATTTATTTGTATGTTTGTAGATGGAAGGTGAAGAAGAAGAAAACAATCAACATTGTGAACAAAACATTCCTCGAAATAACCCAAGTCATGGAAGTGGCTCAAGCAGTGACAACAGTTTAAGCGAAGAATGGTGATCAATATGTTTGGATATCATAGCAAGGCGTTGTATTTTTTGAAATATTTGTTTGTGAAATCAGACATTTTGTTTATTGTAAGGGAAATAGTGTCCCAGTTGAAAGAAAAAGGGATACCAATAACTGTCCCATTTTGTATGAAAAAGAGTGTCTTATTCACACACACACACACACACACACACACACACACACACACAAACAATTTGTTTTAATTTATTCTATTGTGTTCTCCATTGTCGCTGTGAAATGTAAGAACACCGATTAAATATATGGATTATTAAATATTATAACGAAGTGATGTGAAATATGATGATATGATATAACAAATTAATCCAAACATCACATTCAAATGCACTAATAAAAATTTAACTGATATGAATACTGTTATAAGATATGTTTCATATTTTGATAAATAATGAATTTTAAAAAATCACAATAATTATGATATGATATAAAAAATTAATCCAAACATCACATTCAAATAAAAAAATAAAAATTTAATTGATATGAATATTGTTATAAGATATGTGTTGACTTTTGATGAATAATGAATTTAAAAAAATCAAAATAATTTCACTATCATAGTTCGATGTTTTTAAAAAATACAAAATGAACACCGGTGCGTATCAGTTACTGTACACTGGTGCTTTTTTATGATAACGCGCACCGGTGCATTTCTACGACCTATGGGCACCACACAAATACCAATACTAATTATAACTCTCCGTTTGTTTGTGCAATATTGCACACCAGTGCGTTTATGTGAGACTGCTCACCGGTGCATTTCTACAACCTATGGGCACTGCACAAATACTAATACGAATTGGAACAATCAGTGTGTTTGTGTGATACTGTGCACTGGTGTGTTTCTATAATACTGTGAACCAGTGCATTGATACGACCCATGGGAACCACACAAATCTCAATACCAATTAGAATGGCCCTATGTGTTGTATCACGTACAGTGCACCCGATGCGGTTTTAGACCTTTACGGCCTGGTGTGTTGTATCACCTACAGTGCATCCAGTGCGGTTTTAGACCTTTACAGCCCGGTGCATGCACTTTCAACCACCCTGGGGCGACCGTCTGGATGACACACACCAGGACGTTTTTAAACATCCCGGGGTGTCCTTGATTTATTTTCCATCCTAGTTCTTGGTAGGTTTGCAAGACCGGTGCGTTTACTCTAAAATGCAGTGGTGTGTTGATACTTGAATAGCGCACTGATGAGAAAAACATTCGTAATAACATCCCGCCGCCCAGTTTTTTTAATTGTGTTGAAATTCCATTAGAAGCTCTGCCAAAACCTCCGTTACCGAAAACGAATGTTGTAGCAAATGTTTTTTTGACAATTTTGGCCAATTTTATAACACTAAAAACCTCCATTATAACCTCTACTAGAGGGTCTTTTCCTTGTAGTGGCATTTTCCATTCTTCGCCTCCTTCCTCTTCTCTTAATGCCCAAGTGGTTAGCCTCTCATGGATTAAGCTTGATTTCCCCTCATTAAGCATACTTGAGAAATGTTTTAACTTTGCTCCTGTCCCTCGCTCCATCCCCTTCGAAGATATTATTTTCTCTATCGAGTCTATCTCTCAGTCCCTTCTCTCCCATTCAGCTGAAGAACTTCACCAAGAATGTGGCCATATTCTTTAGAATTCCAAGCTCCCTAAGCCCAACCTCTCTACAGAAGAATTTTTAGCCCTTCTCAACTCAATTCCAATCCCAATATTGTTATTCTTAAAGCTGATAAAGGCAATGCCTCCATTATTATGAATTCTTCGGATCATCGTTGTAAGATTTCACATCTTCTTTCCTCTTCCTCATACCACCCCCTTTCCTCATCCAAAAAATCCTTATCCCTCTCAACCCACTTACCTATACGATTTATGGTCAACCAAAAATTAACATGCTTGATATCACCCTTAGACCCATTATTACTGCTATGGGTGGCCCCACCCATGCCCTATCCACATTTCTTTCCAAGAAGCTTCACCCCTTTTCCGGTCATTCTTCTCTTTCATTAAAGACACTGCTAATTTTATCCATAAAATCAAGACCCCTAAGCTTGAGAAGAATGATATCATGATTATATTTGATGTTGTTTATTTATTCACCGAAATTCCTATCCATGAAGCCATTGGCATCAATTCCAAGCTTATCAATTCTAAAACTCTCAGCCTTATCAACCTTTGTCTTACCACCACCTTTTTTACATTCAATGGAGTTTGTTACGAATAAAATTAGGGCATCAAAATGGGATCTTCCCTATCTCTCGTTGTCGCTAACATTTTAATGGAACACTTTGAAATGAAGATCCTAGAAACCTTCCACCTCAAACCTAAATGGTGGAAAATTTCGTCAATGACACTTTTGTGATTTAGTCTCATGGTATTCCTACCCTCTGCAGATTTCTTTCCCATCTCAACAACATTTCCCCCCACATCCAGTTCACCATGGAGCTGGAAAAAAACCAATCCCTCCACTTCCTATATTTTCTTGTCACGTGCCTATTTTATGGCTCTCTAACCCTCAAAGAATATCTAAATAACACTCATATCGATAAATACCTTCAAGCTAACTCCCATCACCACCCTACTAAAATATATGTCGTTCTCAAAACCCTTTTCACCTAGGCCATTTGAATTTCCTCCTCCCAATCCTTTCCAAAAGAAAAATCCCATCTTTCCAAGGCCCTTAAGTCTAATGGTTACTCCTCTTTCTAGATCAACAAGGCCTTCCATTCTAGCTTCCACCCCCTCCCAAAAAACCCCCCCATTCCCCCCTCACTTAGCCAAAGTAACTCTTCCTTACATTCAAGGGGCCACTCATCGTCTATCGAGAGTCCTCTATTAAAAGAACATTAAGACCTTCTTTAAAACCCAGAGAACCCTCAGGAAGCTCTTCAGATCTACCAAGGATAGAAATGACCCCATGCTAGGTCCTGGGGTCTATGTGATCACCTTCTCTTGTGGAAAGTCTTACATAGGAAAAACCGACAAACCCTTTAAAATACGGTTGAAAGAAAACATGGCCGACACCAACCACAACCACATTACAAAATAGACCATTGTTGAACACTCTCACTCCACCAAGCATCTTGTTTGTTTTGAAAATCTAATATCTTAGCTTCCTCCCCATACCATTCCAGCTGGGTCATCAGAGAAGCCCTTGAAATTGAAAAACACCCTAATAACTTTAATTGTGATGATGGTTATCAATTAAGTCAATCGTGCAATCCCACCATGCACTTTCTTTCATATAAACGCCCTCCATCTAATTCTAATATTTCCTAGCTTCTTCTTTTGTGTTTCTTCTTTTATTATCTCTTCTCTTATCAATTACCCTAATATTTATTTTAAAGTCCCTCTCAATTTGAATCTGTAATAATTTAAATTTCTCCTTTCCTTGATCCAATTAAATAGCTCTTTTATTACTTCTTGTCCTCATCCTATTAATTTAAATATGTAGTCCTATTATATAGTAAGATAATCTAATGTTGAAATTGCAACATAATAATAGGACTATATTAATAAATCCATAAATTTAAAAATACAAAATTCAATTAAATAAAAATAAATACTTTTTAGGTATCTCTCTAAATTCAATTCTTAAGGGTAATTTGAGAATTTGGTTATATTTACATTCAATTTCAATTATTTATATTTCACTTTAAGTATAAAAATCTTTAATTAATTTCAATTAAATTAAAATTGGATTTAAATATAATTAAATAATTTTCCCTGACCTTTAATTTTTTATCTATTTTAAAATTGTATATTTGAATTCCTCAATTATCTCTTTAATCAATTAAATCTATCCCCTAATGGCTAGTTATTCATAATTAATTCATTTTAATATTAATTCAATTTAAATTATTCATTTTAATATTAATTTAATTTAAATTATTCATTTACTATTAATTTAATTTAAATCATTCATCTAATCAAATGATTTAAATTTTTAATTTCTCTGACTCAATGATTATCATCGTACCCTTAAATCTCTAATTTTATAATGTCTATTTTCCCGTTAGCTATATATATTCTGGTTCAACACTCTTCCTATCATTTGAAAAAGCTCTCTTCCCCTGAAGATGGGTGAAGTGTTCACCCGAAACGTTGGGTCTTTCAAACTGAATACACATGATTCGAGAAGCTCTAATCAACATTGTATTCCTACCTATCAAAACATACATGCCTCAAATAAAAATAATTTTAGTTTATAATAATAGCTTATTATATTGGTTTTGTTTGAAATTTTATAAAACATAAGTATAATTAA
This sequence comes from Pinus albicaulis, assembly GCA_034641835.2. Classification (NCBI taxonomy): domain Eukaryota; kingdom Viridiplantae; phylum Streptophyta; class Pinopsida; order Pinales; family Pinaceae; genus Pinus; species Pinus albicaulis. Next base: position 420,473 of record JAXQQM020067497.1, read on the forward strand.
ACACTTTCAAAATTAACAATGTTTGTATTTATTTTGAAGAGTGAATTGTTTAAAAGTTTATAAAACATAAACAAAATTTAAACAACTTCAAAATTAACATTATTATGACATAAGTAATTCCCCTTTGAGAAGAAATCCCCTAGCTGCCACTGTGTCTCCTTGTGAAATCATCAATTACTGTGTTAGACGATTAAAAAAATATGCATCATTGGATCATATTGGTCGTGGAGATCTGAAAATCATTTTTCTTAATGACCTAACAATGATATTGGATTTTGGATCTCGTATCTTCTTTACTTCATATGTCAGAGTCGTCATTTCCAAACACTTTCTATAGCCAAAAAGCTTCAAGGGTTCATTTTCCAGAAAATATGGAGCACGCATGCTTTATCTGTTGATCTTGCAAGAAACACATGCAAATATGAATGATGCCTTTGGATTCTAAATGTTAGTGTTGATCTGCAAAAAAAATCCAAAGGAAATATGTTATGGTAGCAATAGGGTCCTTAACATCCTTTTATGTTTGGACGGCATCTCTCTCTTCCCAACAAATTTATTTATGTTTAAAAAATTATTGTGTGAAGAATTTGGGGACAAACATAAGGAAGTATATTTCTTGCTAATAAGGCACTTAGGGTGCCCAAGGGAGGAAAAAGCTTAGTTGGCCTTTCTGTAACCTTGTGGAAGCATCCATGATATTGATGATCTCAAAAGATGTAAATTGTTAGAATCTTTTACTTCCCTATTCCTTTCATTAAAATCCAATTCATATTATACATGTACTAGATACTTCTCCATAATAGATCTTGTAAAGTTGGCTTTTCACTCTTTTCTTATATTACAAGTCTCTTCATCATCATACATGATAAAGACATAATTTCAATGACTTTTCTGGGATTTATAGAAGCATAGAATGAAATGATAAACAATAGTATAATTTCTTGTTGTCTCTTGTCAATCATTCATTTCATTTTGACTACACGAATGGGATATCAACTAAAGAAAATTTCGAAAACTAATCTTCTACCAAAAGTATGGAGAAACACTACAAGCCCATAAATTCAGTTCTTGTAGAAAGTGAGGCCAAAGGAAATATTGTGGATCATGTTGTATCTCTTGAAAACAAGGTCTCAAGGTATAGATTAAGGGGTGGATTCATTTTGTTTAGTTGATAAAATTTAGATAGATTAATTGGGTAATTATGTGAAGTTATATATTATGAGTAGTTTTTATTTGAAACTGAGTAGGGATATAAAGTGCATGATCACCTATATTTGGTTAATAAAGGAAACAATTTTTAATATAAAGGTATCTGGTACAACTAATAAGAGGCTCAGTATTTTAGCTCAAAAATGAAAGTGCTCTAAATGAAATGAGAACGACAGAGACCGGACCATCACAAGGAATCCAACGCAACTCGTTTTGTTGAAAACCGAGTTCGGATGAAGGAGATATGGTTTGTTGATTGTCGTTCAAAACATGCAATTTTTTATTAAAAATTTTAGAATAGGTACAGGTTGATGATATCGCAACCCAATCAGCATTTAGAGAATCTTATTTAGTTAAATTCCAATGGAACTATGACAAGTGTCAGTGCGGGATTCACTAGTTTGGTTTGTGAAGGTAAAATTTGTCTAGGAACCTCTTAAAGTTGAATTTGGTTTTATAATATTATGTGCAGGAAATTTCTATTTTTTAATTAATTAAGGTTAAATCAATATATATATATATATATATATATATATATATATATATATATATATATATATATATATATATATATATTATGGTTTTTTTAATTAAAAATCATATATTATATTTATATATATTTAATATACAAATATATTATTACATTTTTTAAATCGTAATTAATTTTAAATTGTGTTTCAAATTCCACACACAATTTTAAAAACCAAATCAACATTAACTTGACTATGGAGGAGGCAACGTATTAAACAAAGGTTTCATTATATATGGCATGGCATATATATTATATGGTCCATGTATATAATATGGTGGCAACCCGTATTATGGTGGGTCTGAAACTCACCACGGTGGATAGCGCAATGCGAAGGTTCAGATGGTACGCTCCAAAGGTTTAGTAAACACATTGCAAAACTATATATAGGGGTCAAGGTCTGGGATCAAACCCATGACCTCGCCACACCTAAATCATGCCTCCACCATTGGGTAAAAGGCCTCTCCATTGAAATCCTTTTTCGCGACTATATATTTAAGTGCACATTTAAGTTCGACGGTAGAATGGAGAGGCCAGCTCGCGGGCCAGACCCTCACAATATGACCACACTCTGTGACTGTGCCGGAGGCTAATGCGTTAAGCACGATTAGCACTAACAAACAACAGTTAATCAACACCTCATCCAAGATTATCATTGATTTAACGTAGAGTTAAACGGGCGAAATACTTTGCAGAGCCTGGCAACATCAGAGGCAGCTCTAGTTTTAGTGTAGTTAGCTAGCGAGATTCCATAATTAGTGAAGAAATTGCAGGAGAATTTGTTTTTGCCATAACTGAGACAATTTTCAACCAAATTGGGTGTAGGAAGAATCATTATTAGCATATTTTGATGTTTTGGAGCCATTGGAATAGGATGCAGAGGAAGAATAGGTCATATAAAGAGGTTTTTGTTTCCTTGAATATTTTTGAAGCGTAGGGCCACTAGGAGGGAAGGGCATCCCCAGAGCATATGATAACCAAATTGATTAAGAAAATAGTCATTTATGATAGATTTAGATGTTTTAAACTCATTGGAATAAGTTCCAAGAGAATTTTATGTATGTAAATATATTTTTTAGCTAATTTGAGCTAATACATAGGTCCAAGCTATGAAGCTCGACCAAGGAGATGTAGCACAAGAGGGGTGAACTCCTTCATCAAAAATATGTTTTAATGGATCAGTGTGTATAATTTGCTATTATTTATCTTGTTGTTGTTCAACCATTTAAATTCATGTTTTTTAATTTTAAAAACACTTGTAAAATTAAGTTTTAATTACCTCTTTAACTAACATAAGAAACAAGGGAACCTGCACATCAAGCATAAGATCAATGAAATTTTTTTTGTATATGAAAATGAAATTAGCACAACAATAACTAACATTCAAATTCAGATTAACAGCTACCAGGTTTGAAATTTTTGAGGAAGACAAGCATTGAGTCCTTTCGATGAGGAATGTGTCCAAAAAGGCATTCATGACCACATTCTCATGTCGAGGCCTCAATTGCATCTTGACACAACCAAGGCTAATAAGTCACTAGGGATTAGTATAATGTCTAGTGTTTTATATAAATTAAATTTACATTTGAAAAATATGGTTAAATTGGTGGTTCAGAATAGTGTCTTGGCTACTAATTTCATTCTATCATGTTATATATTTTTAGTAGAGTAAATTCTCTTCACATGTAGTGAAAAATAATGAAAATATTCTTGCCGATAAAATAACTATTGGTGAAATCATGCTAAAGGGGGCAATGGACGGGGATTCAAAAACAAAAGTGATGAAGAAAATTGCAAGAAAAGATACAAAAAGAGTGTCATAAGTGAATAAAAAATAATTCAATAAAGATGAGAATAAAATTCCCACAAGTGGAGCAAGAATGATTAGGCATCTCCTCCCAGGATGTAAATTTTCCAATTCTATTAAAGTATAGAGTAGATTCCCGCTTTCCTTCATTCTCTTAAAGAATAGTGTAGTATGACTTCTTCAATATATCTTATTGGGCCACATGAGAAAAGGCATGTGCAGTACAATTGTAGATTAATGTGTAGCATAAATTCTTGTTGTCCAATAAAGTTAATGAGACAAGGCATATGCAATTTGATTGTAGAATAATGGCCTCTTTTCTTTGGGTAAATATCATTTTTTTTTGTATATTGTAGAAATTTTAATATAATTATGTATTTCCTGGATTCTCCCGATCTAACAATTATATGTCACTGTTAAATACAAAATCCTTCTATTAAAATCTTTGCGGAAATTTAATCGTCAATTGCAAACACATGAAGAAATATCAATCACACATAACACATATGTTTTTTACCGGGAAATCATAAATCTAAAAACCACACTATCATATATTATGTATATATCATGGATCATGAAACAATCTCATACAAAACTCTACTCCAAGAGCTCTCAGTACGATGTACAATCGTCTCACACTGTCATACAAAAATTGGCAAATACATGCGCCAATTTACTGCCTCCTGACAACCTGCCTCCACTGCTTAATCCCTGCTAATCAAAATCCTAAATGAATGAGATACTACCTTGCCTTGATTGCGTAATCCTCATTGGCATCTCCAATGTGTGTGTGGTTGCATGAGTGCACCCACTAATGTCACAACAGATAGTCAAACTGTCCCTTTCACCTATCTCTCAACTGGGTCTCCACTAGATCTGACATGCATGTAGTTAATAGTAGTAAATCTTCAGTTTCATGTGATATCACTCCATGTGAATTAATTTAATATTTAAGTCATTGATATCTCACTAGTTTATCTTTATTTACAACTAGTTACAACTAGCGCAACTGAGTTTAACTCACTTAACTGAGTTAAACTACTTTACAACTCACATAACTACACATCCAGCTCTGTTACAACTTCGAATCACTCAGTTACAAATAAGTCCACTTGCATGTCCCACCAACCAACCTTAGAACTCAAAATTCCTTCAGCTAACTAGTTTGCCACTTCAGTTAACCGAAATCAAGTGCTTTAAGAGAATAGATTAATATTTATCGTCTAATTATTATTAAGAGATAATAATAACCGACATGCGTTCTATTTTTAGACATGAAATCTATAAATAGACTTCGCCCGTGCATCTAAAAATAAAAACTCATCTATAAATAGAATTTTCTCACCATTCTAAAAATAGGCTCCTGCTATAAATAGAATTTTCTCAACATTCAAAAAATAGATATACACCTACAAATATCCTGCGGGCCCCACCTAGTGTAGGTGCTTAATTGTCACTAGGATCATCATCTTGTTGAATCTCAACATTTCCTCTTAACAAGAAAGGGATTATCTTCACCCCGAGCCTGTCTCTATGGTATTCAAATTTGGTCCTGGTGAGCGCCTTCGTCAGAATATCTGCATCCTGATCTTCTATAGGAATGTGCTGAAGCAACATGATCTTCCATTGCACACAATCTATGATATGATGATACTGGATATCTATATGCCTAGATATATCCTAAAACATAGGATTAATTGAGAGTTTAATGCAACTCTAATTATCACAATGAATCACTGTAGGATGTAAATGAGAACCAAATAAACCAACTAGGATCTTTCTCATCCAGATAGCCTCACATGCAGCTTGACTTGCTGCCATGTATTCTGCTTCCGTTGAACTGAGTGCCACGGATCTATGTTTCCTGATGTACCAAGAAACAGTTGTAGATTCGATACTGAAGACCCCTCCTGATGTACTCTTTCTGTCCATTGGGCTACCCCCCAATCTAGATCTGTGAAGCCATGCAACTTCACCTCATCCGTTTGTCTGTACCATAAGACATACTCAGATGTGCCCCTGAGATATCTCAGGACATGCTTGCCCGCCTTCCAAAAGAGCTTGGTAGGCTTAACCATCACTTGACTAAGTTGGTTCATCGAAAAAAATATGTACGGTCTTGTATTTACTAAATACATTAGCGAACCCCCTAACTCTCGATAGACAGTAGCATCCACTACCTCTCCAGATGTAGCATCCTCTTTCCTCCAGTTTCCTGGAAGAGGAGTATCCATGGGTTTGCAGCCCTCCATGTGAAACTTACCCAGTATCTCCCTTGAATACTTGACTTGAAACACAAAAATTTCACCATCTCGCTGCCATATTTCCAATCCAAGGAAATAATGAAGGATGCCCATATCCTTCATCTCAAACTCCTTTGTAAGGTACTCCTTGCATGAGTGTATCAGCTGCTCATCACTAGTCAGTATTAAATCATCAATATAAAGAAAAATGATTAAAATCTTACCCTCCACCACAATTTGGTATAGGTTTGCATCTGCCTCACTCTTGGTGAAGCCAAGTCCAGTGAAATATTTGTCAATCCGAGTGTACAAAGCACGAGGTGCTTGCTTCAGCCCATAAGACGTTCTTTTGAGTTTGCACACATGCGACTCGCTGCTGAATATCTCAAATCCTTCAGGCTTCTCAATGTACACTTCTTCCTCAATGATCCCATTAAGGAACACAATATTCACATCCATCTGGTGAATGTGCCAACCCATCTGGAGTGAGGGAGAAAGGATGGTCCTTATGGAAGAATATTGTGCGATAGGTGCAAAGGTTTCTTCATAATCAATCCCCTTGATTTGTAAGAAGCCTCGAGCCACAAATCTGGCCTTGTATTTCTCAACACTCCCATCAGTAGCTTGCTTTACCTTGTAGATCCATCTAGAACCTACCACTGATTTATCAACTGGCCTTGGAACAATTTCCCAAGCACTGTTTCTGCCAATAGAGTCATACTCCTCCACCATTGCATCTACCCACGTGGACTTCTGCACTGCTTCCTGAAAGGAAGATGGCTGAATCACAATAGATTTGCTCATGAGAGCCATGTATCTAGTGAATCGGTCAAGAGACTATCTTTGTCTACACTGTGAAGTAGGGACTCCTACATTATGTGTTGCATCAAGCTTTAGCCTCTCAGCTTTTGTGGTACGCCTTATTCCAGTTCTGATGTTTAGCTCTACGTGAGTGGACTCCTCCACTCCATGAAACTCCTCCTGCAGCTGATCCACATCTAGAGACTCATCTTTGGGAACCAAAAGTTCCTCCTGTGCATTTAATTATAGCTCCCTCTCAAGCGACAACTTCATGGCCTTCTCCTCATTGAATTTTATATCTCTTAGCACCACAATCATTTGACTGTTTGGAAAATACAAATGATAATTATGGGGTGTTTCTGTGCACCCCACACATATCGCAACTTCAGCAGTCGGATCCAGCTTCTTCCTGGCGTTCTTGGTCACATGCACATAAATAGATGAGCCAACAATCTTAAAGTGAGAAACATCTGGTTTCTTACTAGTAAAATATTCTTCAGGTGTACTCATGCTAAGTACTCTATGAGGACAACGGTTTTGTAGATAAACCGCAGTGTTGCATGCTTCTGCCCACAATTGCATAGGTAGGCCCCAATCATGCAGCATAGCTCATGCAACACCCACGATCATTCTTTTCTTCCTCTTTGCGACCCCATTTTGCTGTGGGTTATGAGGCGCTATGAGTTCTCTTCGAATTCCTTATTTCCTACAGAAGTCTTTGAAATTTTTTGAGATGTACTATCCACCATTATCGCTCTGCAGAGCCTTCAGTTGCTTCCCCAACTCTTTGTCAACCAATGCCTTAAACTCACAGAAATTTTAGAATGTTTGATCCTTCTTCTGCATGAAGAAGATCCAACATTTAAATTTCATCAACAAAAATAACATAATACATGTGTTTTTCTATTGAAGCAATCGAGAATGGTCCACACACGTCTGTGTGAAATCTCTCCAAGATCACTGAAGCATGGTTATCCTTTTCATGAAAGGTGGACTTTACTTACTTCCCCATGGTGCAACCCCTGCACTGATCTAACTGAGCAAGTGTTCCCATTGGAAGTCTAGTAGATATTTGCTGCATGACTTTCAAGGCTCCATGATGAAGATGGCCAAATCACCTGTGCCATAATTCGCCCTCATCTCGACTCACCACTTTTTCTGCCTTTCCCATCATGGCAGTGCAACCTTTGACCTCTGGCTTGTATATATTCTTGACTCGAATCCCTGTCCTCTTGGCTTCACCCTTTGTTTTATGTTGCAAGAAAGCTTTTCCATCGCTCAAAACAACATCATAGCCTGTGCCCTGCAACATCGCGACTGAGACCAAGTTTTTCTTCAGACCTGAAACATGCATAACATCTTTCAATTTAAATGGTCTACCTAAATCCCTCTCGAAGGTAATGGTACCAATTCTGATCGCATTGTATCATCCATCGTCGCCCATCTCTATGTGCATCTGGAGTTATTTCTCCTCCAAGTCACTGAAAAGCTCCTTATCTCCTTTCATGTGGAAGGAAGCACCACTATCAAGATACCACACCAATCCCATTGCTCTTGATACCAAGCATGAGATCAAGCATCAATCCAGTTCAAATTGCGAGGCAAGGGCCTCACCAGTTGCAGCTCCAGTAGCCTTCTTGTTTTTCCTCTTATGTGGGCAATTAGTGGCGAGATGCCCATGTTCGTGACAATGAAAACACTTCACCTTGGACAAATCCAGCTTCTTGCCTATAGACTCGGATTTTGAGTGGAATTTCTTCCCCTTCCCTTTCCTTGCCTTGGTAGCCAAAGCACAATACTCTTCATCATCATGCTTTGATGAAGAGCCATCTTTGGTGTTCTGCCAGAACTCCTCCTGCACTAGATCCGACCAGAGTTGTTCCCAATCCGGTAGTTTTTCCCATCCATTAACGGAGTTTTGATAACTGTGCCAACACTTAGGAAGTCCTAAGAGAGCCAAGTTCACCAAATCATCATCAGAAACCATGATTCCCACACTCCCCAATTCATCCTGACATTGGAAAAACTTTGTGAGATACTTAGGAATATTGTCTCCCTTCTCCATCTTGATCTTTCTGGGTTTATCCTTCAACGCCAATTTCCTATGGTCGTTGCTGCTTTGGAAAAGATCCGTCAAAGCCTTCCACATAGCATATGGAGTGGCTTTCCCATGAAGCCTTGAGACAATATGGTCTCGCACATCTTCCAACAAAATCCTTCTCGCCTTCGCTACTTTCTTTTGCCAGGCGTCAAGTAATGCAACATCCGTCGAAGTGGGTTTAGGAACATCACTGTCGATGAATTCCTTCAAGCCATTATCTTCGAGTACTACTTCCATCCTATCCTTCCATTTAATGTAGTTTGAGTTGCCCTCATTTGCATACTCTAGCCGCAAACCATTGAAAGCCATTTCCATGTTTTCTCAACTATCGCACCAAGAAATTCTTGCAAAAAATTTGAATTGTTTCCACCAACAAACTCAGATATTGCTTCAAAATTACAATCTTCTTTGCTCCGGTACCATGTAGAAATTTTAATACAATTATGTATTACCTAGATTCTCCTGATCTAACAATTATATGCCACTGTTAAATACAGAATCCTTCTACTAAAATCTTTGCTGAAATTTAATCGCCAATTGCAAACACATGAAGAAAGATCAATCACACATAACACATATGTTTTTACCGGGGAAGAATAAAGCTAAAAACCCCGCTATAATATATTATGTATATATTATGGGTCATGAAACAATCTCATACAAAACTCTACTCCAAGATCTCTCGGTACAATGTACAATCGTCTCACATTGTCATACAAAAATTGGCAAATACATGCGCCAATTTACTGCCTCCTGATAGCCTACCTCCACTGCACAATCCCTATTGATCACAATCCTAAATGAATGAGATACTACCTTGCCTTGACTTTGCAATCCTCATTGGCATATCCAATGTGTGTGTGCTTGCATGAGTGCACCCACTAATGTCACAACAGATAGTCAAACTGTCCCTTTCACCTATCTTTCAACTAGGTCTATACTGGATCTGACATGCATATAGTTAACAATAGTAAATTGTTAGTTGTGTGTGAGATCACTCCATGTGAATTAATTCACTAATCTTTCACTAGTGTATCTTTAGTTACAACTAGTTACAACTAGCACAACTGAGTTTAACTCACTTAACTAAATTAAACTACTTTACAACTCACATAACTACACATCCAACTCTGTTACAACTTTGAATCACTCAGTTACAACTCAGTCCACGGCATGTCCCACCAACCAACCTTAGAACTCGAAATTCCTTCATCTAACTGGTTTTCCACTTCAGTTAACTCAAATCAAGTGCTCGAAGAGAATAGATTAATATTTATTGTCCAATTATTATTAAATAACCGACATGCATTCTATTTTTAGACATGATATCTATAAATAGAATTCACCTGTACATCTAAAAATAGAAACTCATCTATAAATAGAATTTTCTAACCATTCTAAAAATAGACTCCCGCTATAAATAGAATTTTCTCAACATTCTAAAAATAGACATACACCTAAAAATAGCCTGCAGGCCCCACCTAATGTAGGTCCTTAATTTTCACTTGGATCATCATCTTATTGAATCTCAATATATATATGATCATGAGATGAATTATCATAATATACTCCATGGAGATCATCAAAACATGGTGCTATTATAAAATGATAAATGGTTATAATAAGCACATAGTGATAATTATGATTGTGATTTTATTTTTTTCATATAAAAATATGGTTATGAGTACTATTTTGATTATTTTTTAATATAATATTTTTCACATAAAAATGAATATGTGTTTTTACATAGTGGGAAAATCTATTATAATTTAGTTTTCAAAAAAATTTCCTTATATTTGAGGAAAAAGAGATATTAGCCACGAAAATGCAGTTTTAGGGCATACTCTGGAAGCCATACATAATTACAATTACTCATTAAATCATTAAATCTTTCTAGGTGAGATTAGTGAGAAGAGAGGTGAAATTTGATGAAGAGAAAGCCATGTGATTTTCCCTTGAGAGGGAGCTTAAGTTGCATGCAGTTGAGGATCTCTTGTATCCTAAAGAAGAATATGAGGATGTGGGGAAACCAAAAGAAGAGGAAAACAGAGGAGTATAAACCACTCATACAAAGCCATACACCAGAGATGGAAGAAAGAACACCAAAGAGGCTGATAGATTATTGCTAGATGTGAGAGATAATGTGAGAGCACCCACAACACAACCTAGGTAGAGAATGTCCCTAGAGAGGTACACTAGATACATGGCTCTTATGAGTGAATGTATTGAGATAGAACCATCATCTTTCGAGGAATAAATGTAACAATGAGTGTGGGTTGATGCCATGGTTGAGGAGTATGACTCCATTACAGAAACAATGCATGGGAAGCTGTCCCAAGACCAATGGGGAAGTCAGTTGTAGGATCTAGGTGGGTCTACAAGGTGAAGCAGGCAACACATGGGAGTGTGGAGAATCATAAGGCTAGATTTTTGGTCATAGGATTCTCTCAGGTAGATGGTATTTACTATGATGAGACTTTTGCACCATTCACAATGTACTCATCTATTAGATCCATCCTTTCACTCTCAATGCAGATGGGATGGAAAATACATCATATGGATGTAAAGACAACCTTTCTCAATGGATTTATTGAGGAATAAGTGTACATTGAGCAGCCGGAAGGTTTTGAGACCTTAGACAGGGAGTCACATGTGTTCAAACTCAAGAGAGAAATGTATGGGTTGAAACAAACACCTCGTGCTTGGTACACCATTATTGAAAACTATTTCACTGTGTTGGGCTTAACCAAGAGTGAAGCAGATGCGAACCTATATCATATTGTGGTTCATGGTAAGATTTTGATTATTGTACTTTATGTCGATAATCGCATACTGACAGGTGATGACCAACTGATCAAGTCTTACAAAGATGATGTTGCAAGAAAATTTGAGATGAAGGACATGGGGCTCTTGCATTATTTCCTAGGGTGAAAGATATGGAAAAGATATGGGGATCTATTTGTATCTTAGGAGAAGTATGCCAAGGAGATTCTTAGGAAGTTCCACATGGAGGGAAACAAACCCATGGAGACTCCTCTAGTAGGAAACTAGAGGAAGGAGGATACTACTTTGGGAAAAGTAGTGGATGCTATTGTTTACCGGAAGCTTGTGGGTTCACTCATGTATTTGGTGAACACACGATCATACATGTGTTACGTAATTAACCAACTAAGCGAATCTTTGGTTAAGCTTACCTAGATCTTTTGGAAGGTAGGGAAGCATGTTTTGACATACATCGGTGGCACTACAAAGTATGGATTATGGTACAGACGTACAGTGGGAGTGAAGCTTCATGGATTCACCGATGCATATTGGGTAGGGAGTCCATCTAATGAGAAGAGCACATTAAGGGGTATCTTCAACATAGGATCAACAACAATTTCCTGGTACAATAGGAAACCGAGATCTGTTGCACTTAGTTCAGTAAAGGCAGAGTACATGGCGACCAGTCAGGAAACATGTGAGGCCATCTGGATGAGGAAGATACTTGTCAGTTTTTTCGGTCAACAGATGGATTCGACGGTGATACATTATGATAACTAGAGTTTCATAAAACTCTTGGTTAATCCAATATTCCATGACAGGTCCAAGCATATTGATATCTGGTATCACCATCTCAGAGATTGTGTTCAGAGGTGAATTATGTCATTAGAGTACATTCCCACAAAGGATCAGGATACATACATTTGGACAAAGGCGCTGGAAAGAAGAAAATTCAAATTCCACAGAGGCAGGATCGGGGTAGTAGATAATCCCTTTCTTGTTGAGAGGTTGTGTTGAATGAAAACAAGAAATAACACCCAAGGGGGCTTCTAATTTAATTTTACCTTACTTAAATTGGAAGAGAAATTGTAATTTAATCTCATGGCAACTTGTGATAGTTAACTAAGCTAGAAAGATTGAGTTAGCTTAAGAAATTTGCATTAAGTGCTAGAGAGGAGGCACGTAGAGTTGTCCCCATGATTTAAGGGGTTCTAATTATAGTTATTCATGAGTTGTAATTAGTTAACTAAATTAATTGAGTTAAAATTAGTTAAACTAGTTATAGCTTAGAGATGAGCTACAGATAGGTCCAGTGAATAAAATATGATTTAATTCACAGGTAGTGATCAATCAGTTAACTGATAATTCGATATAAATAGTTTTTTCATGACAATTCTAAGTAAGGCTCAGTTGAGGCTAAGGTTAAAGGGATTATAACTATAAGTTGTATAATTAGGAAATCGTACAGGTCAACTATAGAGTCTTGTGGAGGCCAAGGATGCATTGCAGGATCAATTCAAGGGAATTTCCTCTTTAATAGGGAGAAAATTCCTCATGGAATACATGAGCAAGGAAGACTGAGTAGAGACTGAGAATTGGTTAAGTAATTGACTGATTTTTCTTAGATCAAAGTGAGACAACTAGCAGAGTGTAGGAGTTTCTCTAGTGAGAGAAAGCATTGTATTGTTTCATGATCCTTGAATTTATACAATATACATATAGTGGGGTTTTAGGTAGTGTGCTTTCCCTAGATACATCTTGTGTTGTGATATTGTTTGTTTCTTTCTCTTACTTGTTATGTGATTGTGTGGTCGTGTTTTGTTTCTGCAAATTGTACAAGGATTATGTATTTTGTGTTAGTACATTACATGATCATATTGAATCCCATTGGTATAATTTCTACAATTTAGAAAGCAACATGCCCCACATTTATTTGTCACTAGATAAGTGGTTCTTTAAGAAAATTAGATTGCATTATTTCATTCCCTGTCATTGTCTAGAAATGGAAGTATTACAATGACAAACATATTCCCAGAAAAATGTGACGAAAGATGGGGAATAAGGAGGTCATGACTAACCTTCTTGTGTGAAGTCATGGACCAATCTATTTATCTAAGGGCCAATGATTTGGCCCTTTTTATGGAAACCCTTTCTAGTTTCCTTATCTCTCGTCGTCTATCCCTTCTCTTTTCGTTAATGACCTCAAACCTTTCTTCATGAATTCCATGAAGTGAAACACACCTAACCCTTCATGCATTCAATTCAAACCCTACCTGGAGCAACCAATAGCCTAGATGAGATAACGTGATTCCCTTCCTCTAACTTAATGCAAGTTTGGTTAGTGGGAGGCACCAAATCTTGTAAGAGCACGATAAGTCGAATGAAATTGAGTTTACTTATGGGGAGGGACCAAATCTTGCAAGTGCATAGTAAGCAAAGCCATAGGCAAATGAAGGATCCATACTGACAATTCGTTTGAACGATCTAGTCTCCCCAAGACTCTCTATTCCTTGTTCTCGTCCCATATTTAGTTAAGTTCCATCGATTGATAAAGTAAAAGAAAACTTACCTTCTCATTTTATGTGCATATCTCCGATTAATAACTCTTGGTCAAGGGTTTTTTATTTCCTCCTTTCTTATAAAGTAAAAGGTTGAATTTGCATAAATATAAGTGAGGGATACAAAATATTTGTTCATCCTAGGACCTTTTAATAACATATAGTTATACGTAACTAACAAAGGAATTCATTTCTATGAGGATTTTACTTGAATACCCTAGATAAGCATAAAGTGTTGGGCCAAAAGCAAGAAAATTCTCATAGTGGAAGTCAAAAAGCTAGGGTGAACGCCAAATCATTAGATAAAAATAAGGTAACTACCATAGTCAAACTCAAAAAATTATAAAAAAAACTCCATAAGTTGGTTATATATCAAATTGAGTGTAGAGGTGCCTCTTTTTCATTTTCAGTGGTTAATTAATAAATCACCCAATTCAGGATAGGAAACAAGTGTTTTTAATTCGGAGTAATGAATTACGTCTCAAACATCTACGAAATCTGTAATAGTTTGTATTAAGAAAATTTCCATGTATATCTATTTCAATTTGATCATATGTGTTCATTACATGCAGTGGAAGGTCTGTCCAAACGAAGGCATGTCTTCAATTGGACAGGAAACAGGCGTTTTTAAGCGGGATCTAATCTCTTTGAATGGTTATTGGTCGAATCTATAGTGAGTGTAATAAGGTATGGTTGGAATTTGTTTTATACTAAGATCAATTCTACATGAACATTTGATGTTTATTCATAAAGAATTTCATGCAAAAGAAAGAAAAAAGGACAAAATGTAGATTTTTTATTTGGAAATCCTTATCATCAGCAGGCGAGCATAAAGATCAAAGAGGTGGGTAGTTTAACTGCTTTCGGTGTGGAATTTATGCACGAACGTAATGCTCACAACTTTCCTCTAGATCTAGCCGCTGTTGAATCTATTTCCAAAGAGCTGCCTTCACGGTTGGCATTCCTTCATATATCTTAGGATTTGATCCCTCCACACAAAATTCCACTTTACATTATTTGGAAAAAATCTTAATGATATATTTAATCCAAAAAATATTTATTTAAATGATCGAAATTCATTAAATATTTGGAAAATCCATAGTCAAAATGATCAAAGTTTTGAAAAATATTATTTTTTAATTCTTATCCAACATTTGGAAAATTCTTAATGGAAATAATCCAAGTTTTGAAACACCCTTTCTAGAAAAACACTTGGCAAACTTTTGGAAAATCCTTTATTGTTCCGCATGTAACTTTTGCTATTAGCTATCTTGCAGGTGCAATAGTCTAGTCAACGCCATTATCATCACCACCAGTATAATGAAGTGATCAGCCAATGCTCCTACGGATAAGAGTCTATTGGAGAGCAGGATGGTACTTCAATAAAAGAAGCGACTCTTGATCAAAGGTATTTTCGTGGAAAGAAATTCAGCATACCCATAATTTTGATCTGACTTAAGCTAATTATTATTGATATTAGTGTATGGTAAGTGAAATAAGAGAATTTCATAATAAAATGTTTTTTATTGATTTTTTTTTTTAAATTTTGTGGAGTTTTATTATTTTCTATTTATCAAAAAGAGAGCAAATTTCCATACATATACTTAAGCAATTAATGGCCTCAAACCGCTCAAAGGAAACCAGGTTTGTTGGCCACCTTAATGAGTTAAAAGCCAACCAGTATTGAAACACTTTCTTCCTTCTACTTGCCGCTATATCTACTTTATTATGGCTATCAAACTATAAGTGAAAACAGTAAAAACTTGCAGCAAAAATAATTAAAAACTATTAAGATCTAAGGTCAACCATTAGAATAGTCAATAGGAGTCGTGTCCTTTGTAGTAGACCCCAATATATCTTTGCAGTAGACTCCAATATATCTACTTGCTGCATGGTTTGAAGCTAGTGTTCAATTCTGCGAATTCGAGCCATTGCATGATACTGAGATATTCCAATCTCTTGACTTTCCTGTTTGATTTCCCGCAGAACTAAAACCACAGTGGGGTTTCCTTCCATTTCCTGCATACTGGTCATAGCCTTAGCCAAAACACATTTAAGAATCCAATAGGTATGGATAGATTGGTGAAATAGAGATAGCCTCCCTCTTGTATTCGCGGGGTCTGAGATGAAGTCCATGGTGGCTTCTTGTTGTTCAATGTCTTCTTCTTTGAAATTGCTTTCTCTCTCCCAGCGCTGATTTATGTTGCGAACCTGAGGTGCATTTCCTGTTGCGTAAATATCAAAAATATTCTCTATAACTTATTTTTTAGTTTTTCTATTACGCTTACTTGGTCCAACATTATGAATTGGAAGCTTCTGCTTCCCTTTTCTTGTGCCCTAACGTTTAACAGATTGACCTTTTTCCATGTTTTAAAACTCACGAACACACACTGACAGCGCTTGAGCAACCCCAAGTAAACGGTCAATGCCGCAGACTAGCCTCCTTATCCTCGAACTCCCTTGGAATTAGCCTGCCGAGAACAATACCATGTTTACTCTTCTCCTGTTACCTTAACCTGTTTCTCGAGTGGCACTTTTTCCAACGATGGTTTGACAGGCTTTTCTAGAGGCCAAATTTTTTGCCAACTTCCATTATAATGAAGCATGCTTGGTACTTTCCTCTGGCCATCCACAGGCCAGGTTCGTTACTAGACTTAATTGACGGTCTGGTGTGTGCTGCCGCGTGACACCAGCGGTAACCCATCTACCTCAACGTGGCACCCCGATCGGGGGACAAATTTTATTGATATTCAGTGTATGCTATGTGAAATAAGAGAATTTCATAATAAAATATTTGCTTTTTTAAGTGAAAGGATAAACTAGATAACCATAAACGAAATTCCATTACGGCCTGATATTTTACAATAATTCTAGGGGAATAAGTAGACATAGTTGCAGGTAAATAACACAGCGAGCAAACCATTCTTTGGCGAATCCAGCGGGGCCGAGCCGGATCTTCAAATTCCTTCTGTTGTAGAGATTCCTTGGCCGTGGAGACGGAGGGCGGTTGGGGCGGTGAAGGAGAGTAGAAAAAAAAAATATTAATGAAATGTAAAGAAGATTAATGAACAATGAATTCAAACCCACGTAAAACAATGAAACAAATAGAATATGGAGGACACTACCGGATGGAAAAATGAAAAATATCAACTTTGACCTTAACTCTCAAGAGTGGGGTCTTAAAGCAATGTCATCCATTAATTTGGGGATAAGACGAATAATATCTGCTATGGATAAAAGTTCAACAATTTATTTGTTAGCATAATTATACTAGCAATTGCACCATATGTTGCAAAGGAAACGCTGTAAAGTAGTAACATAGAAAATAGTAGTATAGAGGAAAAAATATATGATATTTTATATGATTTAATTGAATATTTAACTTATAAATATGAATTATTCTATTTAAAAGAAAGTATAGGTTTGGAGAATTGTTTAGATAAAAAAATTGGTTTTTTATAACCTAGGCAGGCTCTTCCTTTCATAGTGATGTATGCTCTTCCTTTCATAGTGATGTCTGCTTATGCACTATTCCATATTTCCAGCAGGATGTCATATTATTATTTTTAAATGATATATAAAGGGTGCATTATTATCATTTTTATTTTTTATGCATATGTTATTTTTGTTAGGATATATATACTAATAGTGTTGTATAATTATTTTATGATTTGGAGTTTTTGATATGAATTTGGTTAAATAATATTTTAGTTAGACAGTTTATAATGTGGTTATGAATGTATAAATAGATTCAGTGTCTTAAAAAAAAAAAAAAAAAATACTAAAATTGGGCAGAGTTCATATCTGAAATTTTCTATTCCAACAAATTCCTGCCAAAATTTAGGTAAATTTTACAAAATGAAGCTCCAAAACATAAAATAGATAGAATATGTTTTATATAGAAATTATCTGTAAGATATAAATTAATTGGTTTGTGTAGAGTTTGATTATCTATGGGATGTAAACTAGTTGGTTTGTGTGGAGTTTGATTTCCATCAAATTGTAAATTTAAATCAAATAGAGAGATTAAGAAATCTCATGGAAAGAGATTGAGAGTGTAATTTACTTGTTTGAGTAAAAACAGTCACATGAAACTTCATTCAACCTAATAAAAAAAACGTCCTCACAAATATGCAAAAGAAAATCATTCATCCATTCAACACTAACACTAATCTAACTTGAAGTCAACTTATATATATATATATATATATATATATATATATATATATATATATATATATATATATATATATATATATATATATGCTTAATTACGTCATGATAATGTCACAGTGAGGCATTGCATTACTGAGGAACAAACAGAAATACACAGGCTAATTGCCCAATTCCAGGGTCCCATCTTATCCCATTTTCCTTAGCTCGATCACTACCTCTGCTGCCATTTTCCTTGGTTCTATCACTACCTTTGCCACCCTCCTTTCTAATGACTTGGCAAGATAATCCCGCTGAAGAGTTCAGTCTGCAACATGGCATTCAACATTTGGCTTATCCATGAAGAATGCTGTCACTAGTGTAAGAAGTAGAGAAGTTTACAATTCAAATATTCAATGAATCATCATAGCTTGGTATAGATGGCTGCTTCTGACAAAAATCTATTCAATTCTGTGGTGATATCAGTGGTGAACTCAACAAGATGTTAACTGCATTCACTATTATACAGGATGAGTTCTGTCTCTTCCACCATGTTTGAATCAAAGATTGGATAGGTGGAAAAAGAAATCAAACATACTGTGCACGAAACACAACTACACTAAAATTTTCTTCGAAGATTTCTGGGCCATGATGGGAAACCATTGCAAGTACTGGATGGTGATATTGGTGTTGGTGAGCATCTACGAAGTTGCAAATTCTCTTTCAGAGAATGAAAAATGGATTTTTCATGTGAAACATGATTTGCAGGACCCATCATGTGTCCTGGAGAATTGGTCTGAGGGAACAAGAATCTGTGATTGGACTGGGGTAAGTTGCAGTCCAGATGGATTTGGAGTGGTGGGTCTAAACTTTTCAGGGTCAAAATTTCCTGGTATCATATCCCCTGCATTGGCTAACATTCAATCTCTCAGAATTTTAGACCTATCATTTAATAACATGAGAGGCCCCATTCCTCCTCAACTGGGTAACAACCTTCACGACCTCGAAATACTCTCTCTTTTTGAGAACTATCTCAATGATACAATTCCCCCTTCACTTGGAAATCTCTCCAATTTGTCAGAGCTATTGTTGTATTCCAATGACCTTTCTGGAACCATCCCTAGAGAAATTGGGCTTTTGAAGAAGTTGAAAGTTCTAAGAGTTGGGGATAACTGGCTGACAGGTCCCATTCTAGAGGAGATTTGTAAATGTAGAGAGCTTAGAGTATTGGGGTTTGCTTCTGCTTCTCTAAATGGATCCATACCCAGAACATTTGGCCAGCTTTTACAATTGAAATTTCTGAATTTACAAGAAAAAAATTTTAGTACCTCAATACCTGTTGAGTTAGGAAATTGCAAGAGCCTTGAACATTTTGCTGTGGCTAGAAATGATCTCCAAGGTTCAATCCCCTTGGCATTGAGCAAATTGATAATGTTGCAGATTTTGAACTTAGCCAACAACAACCTCTCCGGACATATCCCTCAAGAGATTGGGAGACTTAAAAGCATGATCTACTTGAATCTACTAGGAAATCACATGTATGGTGAAATTCCTAAAGAATTGAGCGCGCTTTGGCAGTTGCAGACGCTGGATTTTTTGGCAAATAACCTTTCAGGAACCATTCCTGAGACATTTGAACCCTGGAGGAGGAAGATGAAATCAAACTAAATATGTAAATCATCTCAACTTGTGATGCAAATCTTATCCTCAGCATGGTTTTAACAAATCTCATGCAGAGAGATTAAGAGTGCGAGTTACTTGTTTGAGTAAAAACATTCACATGAAACTTCATTCAACCTAATAAAAATAAAGTCCTCACAAATATGCAAAAGCAAATCATTCATCCATTCAACATTAACACTAATCTAACTTGAAGTCAACTTATATATATATATATATATATATATATATATATATAAACTTAATTAATATATGCTTAATTACGTCATGATAATGTCACAGTGAGGCATTGCATTACTGTGGAACAAACAGAAAAACACAGGCTAATTGCCCAATTCCAGGGTCCCATCTTATCCCATTTTCCTTAGCTCGGTCACTACCTCTACCGCCATTTTCCTTGGCTCTATCACTACCTTTGCCACCCTCCTTTCTAATGACTTGGCAAGATAATCCCGCTGAAATGCTAGGCCCACAGTCAATGAGTTGAAGGTGGGATGAGCTTGAGACACATGGGCGCAGACAATGTCAACGTATCTAGTTCTGAATGAAATTCCAGTAGGATCACCACCTACTTCCTCGAGCAAAACTAGTACATTCTTTGTTGGCTACAGCCATGAGCGAGGAACATGGTACCTGATTGAGGTTTTTATTCTGATTAGTATCAGTATGAAATCCTTTTTTAAACTCTGAAGCAGGGAAAAATCTACCAAAGCAAGCACAAGGCAAAGAGCAGAGCAATTGCTCTAAGTAGCCTCCTTTTTTTAACTCTCAAGCAGGAGAAAAATATACCAAAGCTAGCTCAAGTAACGCAAAGAAAAAGAGCATTTGCTCTAAGTAGCCCCTCTGGCACATAACATATGTGCAGCAATAACTTGGTCAATGCCTAATGAGGGTACTCCACTGATAGACATCCCCAGGTCTATGTTTGTTGTGCCGAAGGTTCCCTCTCAGGTAACAGTTAACCTACTGTGCTGTGATCATCACACCTAAGCAGTTTTACCTCATACTCCAGGAGGTATATCCCTATGAAATCTATAAAGAGGCTTGGCCTAGTAATGAAAATTTCTATGGCCTAGTAATGATTATTTCAATTAATAATTACCATTTTTGAGTGGGTTGTCCGTAGTTAGTGGCACACTTGGATGAGTAATAAGTCCCTCTGTAATCGCATACATCGGAGCAGCCATCAGTGGGAGCCTTCAATGATACAAAATAGCATCCAATATGATTTCCATTTACCCATGCTTGCCCTTTGTTCATGGTGCTTAAGTCCAGAGCCACTGAATTGGTTCCTTCAGGTGCGTTAAACTCAGTCTGCACGACCCCATCAATAAAATGATCAGCAAAGCTCTGGATACCACCATAACTATCATGGCTCCGTCTATGCTAGTATTAGTTCAGCCCAAGTTCAAAATTTGACTCATGTAAAACCCCTGTGTGTGCTAGTGAAGGCATTTGAACTCCCTTATTTAATGGCAGAGAGGACCAAACGAAAAAATAGTTTTATGTCTGCAGATAAATGAAAGACACCGATTACCTTGTACCACATGAGAGCAGTTTGTTTGGGAGGGTTTATCCCTAAAATCCATTTGACTTGATTTGCTCCTGTGTCTGAATATAGTTGTAAGTATTCTCCCTTCAGACCTATCTGTGATTAAAAGGATAATGGATAAGCCTTGATGTTACAATTCACTGGGATTATTACTTGTGAAAACCAGATGAGAAAGTGGCAGGAAACAAATGGATAGCATAACCTAGGTTGGCAGTAAATACCTGGTAATACCACGTCCAGAAGCTCAAATCCAGTGGACCATCTCTAAGTCCCAACAATTTCATAGGACCACCTATTCCTGTCATCCATGTGTCAAAGAAAGGACCGATGTTCTATTCACCCAAAACAACATTTCATGTTATTTCATGTTCAGATCAATTGAATGAGATAGCCTCAATAACAGATATCTTTTTAAGTCCTTGTTTAGTTGAAAGCAATGAATTATCCTTTCCATATTTCTATCTTCTAAGCACACAGGTATAGAATTGAACCTGCAATCCAATTGTCATGCTTAGCAAAGCTATCTGATTCTCTCCAGCTTGCAGTGTAATTGGCTTCTCAAATGTAAATCCCCATTTCGAATAATCTCCACTCTGAGTTCCTGAAAAACATCATCATCATGTTTATAGTCCTCTCTGATTTTAACCAACCCATCCATCAATCCAATCCTGTATCAAAGTATTCAGTTCATATATAACAGAAATTTAAGAAAATAGCTTTCCTGTGCTAAATCAACCAAAAGTAAGAAAATGCCCTAGAAATTATACAGAAATAATAAACATCTTACTCACCTGCGAAATTCCCATTCACAAACACATGAAGTGTATGTCCTCGACTATCCACATGCAAGATTGGCTGGCTTCCACTCTTCAAAAAGGGTTCATCTTCAGGGATATTGACACTGTATTGATAAAATAAGGAGTCAAAATCCTAACAAATTTGAGAATTAGTAGTCCTATCGTCTCAATTACAAATTATCACAGGTTCTCAATACCTGATTGTGTACCATAGATAATCACTTTTATCTAAAACTGTGCTTAGCTGTTCTAACAAGCCTCGGGCAGAGAATTTATCTTGTCCCCATGTTCCAACATCTTCTTTGTGCCATGACCAGTATACAGATACTTTTCCTGTATCTCCACTTGATGTTGCAACAGGATGAAGGGACTCCATGCTGACCTGCTCCATTCCCATTAGGGAAGTCTGTATACTAACCTGTAACATTATATGCACATCTGGTTAGAGGTCCTCCTATATAATCCCACAACTTTCATCATCACCTCAGCTATTCTAATGACAACCAATATAAAATATCACAAACCTTCGCAGTGTTATAGATCACATTTTTGCAGTCTAGCAAGACACTGACAGACCAAGCAGGTAGATTATAAGATACTCCATTGAATTGCACAGTTTCATCCTGCTTACTGTGGGCGTTGCTGAGAAAGGTAGCACATGCACCAGAATTCTTTGTAGAATATATTGCTGCCTGCATATTCAACGTAAGTTTGATGCCTAACAGTCAGTGATTAGGTTCCATCTCAACAGCTTTTAAAACAGCACTCCCTTGCAAGAAATAAACACTTATATGGAATGGAATATTGTTATAGAAAATATCTTCAGTTGAACGACCAACCTCAAGGCCTTGGCCCAGTGAAATGGTATTCACGTCTCCATAGAGTAGAGCAGCTTCATATAGTTTTATCGCTTTGTGCAACTCTTTCAGATGCCCCCACTTCGGTTGCCTTATATTGCTTGTAAGGATTACAGAGTACCACGATTATACAGAGGTATATATTTCATTTATTTTTAGTTTGGAGAATGATTTTTTTATAGAATTCTTTTGGCTAAGTTGCAAGGCTGTGAGGGGCACATTTACTGTAAAAGTCACTCAAAACTTACACTCACCATTATCTAACTTAATACAAGACCAATCACTTTTCTACTTGGGCTAGACCACAATCCAGTAGGCACAGAGTACCAGAATAAAGCAAATAGGGAACAAAGTACCAAAAATTTCCAAATATGGACTTACAATGGTTCCTAGCTTTTCTAATTGTGAAAGGATAATTGAACCAGACTAATTTTTCAGTGCTAAACAATCCTGGTGCACAGAATTCCCCTCCTTTCCCCACAAAAAAAAACAGTACCTACACTCTTTCAGTGCAGAAATTTTTTTGGCATGGGAAACTCTTGCATACCATATTCATCAATAGGCGCATCGTAGTCATAACTGGTGGTAATGAATGGACCTCCGCTTGTCCAGCCGAAGTTTGTGCCTCCATGATACTGCCACATAAAAAGCATTAAGGTATTGGTAGAGATTTTAATAACATCAATATAAATGCATCTAAGCTCGAGCTCAAGACAAAAGAAGACCAGAATTTACCATGTAATAGTTCTGAAATGTTCCTCCTCTCTGGAAAAATCTGGCTACTGCGAACGCAACATCTTCAGCAGGCCTGTGAGGGGTCATACCTCCGAATGTATGAAACCTGCAATATATAACGATGTTTAATCGGGATGAACAGGGAGCTGTTGGGCAATAGTGTGAAGCTTCCTTTTATATATATATTTGTTACTGGAAACAATTCTTTGGTAAGGGGAAACATAGAAATAAACCCTCCAATCTGTCGCTGCGACTGCATCTCCATTCCCCTGCTCTATTATTCTTCAAATCTTTCCACCACATTCTTCCGCCTGCTTCATCCCCTCGGGGGTCAAACCGATCTGGTAATCCAGAAGTGTGCGTGTACATTGAATCATCCATGTTTCCATCACTTTCTCAATTTCTTGGCCTAAGTAAGTCCTTGCTGGTGCGTTCTTAACTTGCAGTTTTCTTGTGCTCTGAATCCAATATGGATAGATAAACCGTGTGTTCAATTTACTTACCTAACTAATTAATAACCATATTTAATCCTATGGTTCATAGTGTTTCAATCATCTAACATGAACATCAACGGTACATAATGGTACAGGTGACACTTTAGGTGGGTTGTTTTCAAATAAGAACGCTTTACAACGTAATTAAATAAATCTGGTTGATATATGTTATGCTATAGTTTATTTGAACGTATAATTGCAAGAATATATAATGACATAATTACATTTAAATTCAAATTTTATTTAACTATTTGCTAGATGTTAACACAAAAGAATTATACAAGTTGATTGAGTATTGATTGAGTATGTTTACTATGTTAATTTTATTTAACCTAAATTTTTTAATTAAAAAAATATAATATCTTTAAAATTGTGAAGTAATCATAACCTAAACTATTTAAAAAAATAAAATCTAATTACTTTAAATAAAAATAATAAATCTAAAAAATATAATATTTTTAAAATCAAGTAATCATAATTTAAATTACTTAAAAAAAAAAAAATCTCATTACATTAAATAAAAATAATAAACTTAAATTAATAAATCTAAAATGTCAACTAATAAAACTAAAATAGTAACTTAAGGAATTTAAAATCAAGTAATCATAATTTAAATTACTTAAAAAAATAAAACCTTATTACATTAAATAAAAATAATAAACTTAAATTAATAAATCTAAAATGTCAACTAATAAAACTAAAATAGTAACTTAAGGAATTTAAAATTAAAACAATAATTTTTTTTTAAATCACTCTAATTATTAAACCCTAAACTTTAAAACATATACATATACTAAATAAAAATTATAGATAAACAAATTAAGCTAGACAAAACAAAAAGATTTAAAGCAAGTAATGTTAGAGAAATGACAGTTAATTAGTTGATCTTATCATGACATTATCTTATGATTATTATTATGTGTTCTTTTGTTTTATCTTTCTTAACATCAAGACTAATGCCAAACAAATAGGAGAGGACACAAGATGTAGGCACATTGCCAGAGAAAAACCCCACTCTTTGGGGAAAGCCCAGTCAAAATTCTTTCTTCAATAGGTTCAAGATGAGACGACCAAGACCCTTAGACTATAGGCTTCCTCCATCAATTCATCCCTTCACTGTGTTAGCATCGAGATCTCCTTTGCTTGCACCAAAAAATTCATCCTCATTAACTTGACCAAGTTATGTAGCATGAGATAGCATCATTGAGCATCATAACATATCACCGAACATCATAACGAGATAACATCTTATCACTGAACATAATGACTGAGATTACAATGAGTTCTTTGTAGCACCGAATTTAGTGAGACAACAAAGATTATTTGTAGCACCGAGTTTATGTATCATAGCACCAAGAAAATGTCACAACATCATATAGAATCTTATTACCAAGCCATTATACCATGTTTCTTTCACTGAGCATAGAGATCGAGCCATAGAGACCAAGCCAACGTGCTTTCACCAAGCATAAAGATCATGTCACCGAACCATAGGACTCTAATTTCACTGAGCTTTTATACCACTGTATCTTCATCGAACCTATAATAAAGTATGAACCTTGATTGTAGAGAGAAGTCTGAATACTAAGTGAGAAAACATGAAATTACAGTGGGGTATTTATAGTTACTTCTCCATAAAATAAGTCAACATGACTATGAAGTGTTAGGTCTGAGTTTCACACCGACTTGAGGACAGTTTTGAGGCCGACTTTAGGAGGCTGTTTAGATGACTTGTATCAATACAGAGAATTTGACTTGAGGGTTGCCTTTGAAATATAATTTTTTTTGCTGAAGACCAAGGATGATGACCTTGAAGAAGATAGCTTAATGGAGGAGCCTTTTTACCAAATAATAAGAAGACTAATATTACATGATTTAAAATCCAAAATTGGATCAATTTAAATCTGTAATGACTAACCTAGAAATCCAACATTGGGACCTTAATCTAAATATGACCCAAGCATGAAACCCATGCTTTAATAAGTCATTTAATAATAATAATAATAAATTATTTTGACAAATATATAATGAATACTGAACCTAGTTACATTTTTCAACACTCCCTCTTAAGTAGGCATGTATTCATATATAAAAGAAGTACATGGAAGATCTCACTTTATCTATGAATTTTAGGCACCACAATGCCATGGACTAGATTCCTGACTGAGGCAATTTGTCCATTTGGTCTCTCTACAATTTAGGCACCACAATGCCACAAACTAGATTCCTGACCAAGGTAATCTATACGAATGGGACTAATATGGACTAAATATTTTAGCCTCTATATGTACCATGAGGCCTAGTTACTAACCATCAACTAAGGGAACTAGGTACATATCCACCCGATGCCACCCTCCCAATCAGACATCAACACAAAGTGTCGGCTCGATGTGTTTCAAGGAAATTCTTCACTCATAAAGCCTCAACACACCTTGATCCAATAGATCAAGGAAAACCAATATCTCCCAATCAAACTGATCTATAATCAACATGCTATCAAAACCTTTGAGAGATTCACCTGTACAAGAACAACCCCAATCAACAATACACTTTCAAATATATAATTAAATAAAAACTTAGGGGTTTCAATGTTGCTCTTCAGCTAATTTCAATAGGACTATCAGTTGAATCTTTTAGAGAATATTCCTCCTCCTACTTCACATGTAGCAACATTTCTTCCAGTATATATTCCCTTACCAAGAATTATGTTGTACCCTCCCTCTTAACTAGGGAGATTTATTCTATCCATGCTCTCCCTTAATGTAGGGAGATTACCTTCTTCCTTCAATGTTGGAGAATCATTCATGGATTCCATTCCTCTCTTCATGTTTATCATATCAACTTCTCTTATGGACTTCTTTAGTTATATGATGTATAACATAACTTAGCAAGTACAACCAACTATGTAGAAGCATGAAGTTAGTTATGAAAAAAAAATTATATTAGTGGAAGCATTTAGAATTTACATAATCAATCAAGAGATTCTATTACTTCAAATTCTATTCGAGGTTTATTACAAACCCTAAATCACATTAGTATTTCAATCAAGATGACAGAAGATTAGTTTTTTTCATTTAGCAATAAAAAGAAGAGGTATCTAATATATTTCAGAGTTTATATTAGACTTCCCACAAGGATCTTAGAATCAATCAAATTCAACCACAACTTAGTCATTAATATGACCATCTTCCACTAGAGTTAGTTGCAAGCCCTAGATTTTAGATTGACCATCAAAACATGAATAGCTTCTACTAGGGTTTTATGGAAACCCTAGATTGTCCATCTATAAATTCTCAACAACATTATATACACATACTAGAGAATTTAATCATTACTAGGATTTAGTTATAAACCCTATATTTTTCAATCATCCTAGAACTTCCACACTTTAACTAGAGCATGTTTTTTAGACCCTGGAACTCATGACATTTTAGAAATTTGATTAAGACATATTTTTAGGATATTACCATCATGAATAAACGCATCATATGATTAGAAAATATTTAATATATCATCCAAAAATTGACCTAGACTAAGATAGGAGTTTAATCAAAGAAATATATATACCTAGGTTTCATTCCTAAGTCTTTTCATGATAGGGATTTTGCTTGTAGGCCTAACCAAAACCTAAGGCTTCGGTCCATTTTCAAAGCAAACCTTTAATATATCAAAAACTTCAAAGGCTTGATATTTCCAACAATATCATGTCAACCCTAATAAGTTATAGCTTCTATGATCATATCAAAATATCAAACACGACACGATATATCAACCAGTATAGTATTTTCTTTGTTAATAACCCTAATTAGTTTTAAGGTTTCAAGAATCATAAATATACCCTTAGGTTAAGGTTTTCCAGATATCCTTTCATGGTTATTTTCATGCAAAGAATTAGAGATGTATAAGGTGGTATATTCATCAGATGATGAATCACCCCCAATAAGAATATTTTAATATTCAAGAGAGCTAAGCACAACATATGTTAGTAGTGTAGAAAAGGATTTACAAAATATAAATAAAAAATATTTGTAATTTGATACGTAGCTATGTTTCTTGACAAACCTTCTTTTGATGCCTTCATTCATATTCCTTGATATTTTAGCAAGCCCTTTCCTAGAATATTAAGTCATGGTCTGCAATACATACTTTAAGAAAAATGGTGATACCAAGAGCATAACTTACTCTCAAGTTAACCATGGGGGATGGAAATATATGATCAATTTAATCTGAAAACAAAACATTTATTTTGTATCTAGATTACTTTGTAAATCATAGTGGACAAGGATTAAGATTCTAACATGTGTTCTATCATAATTCAGACTAAATATATCCAAGCTTCATTAGATATAATATAGGTATATAAGTTCATGAATATACATACCTTTGAATGGAATTGTTGTAATACTTACTTGATTAATTTCGGATGGATTTATCCTTGGGAACATAGACAATGATAGATATCCATGTATATTTTACCATGAATAATCCACTGTAATAGGTGTCATTAAGTCATTGTGATACTGAATGTTGACAGTGATATATTACTGAGATTGATGGAGAAAACTGAGACGTGAGAGAGTGAAACCACTAAGACAAATCCTCTGAGATTATCTGATATTTACTGTAATTATTTCTATGATCCATCTGGAATCTTGTCACTGTGCTTGAATTCTTTGTCAGTATAATTGTACCTAAATTATCATCACTGTAAATACATCCTTAATCTATACTCTCCTTATTTTTGTGATATCAAAATAGTAGTACTTAATTGAGGCAGATGTAGTTTCAATATTGTATTGAAACCAAACTATAGGGACACCAAATTATGAATATTGTGGTAGTGTAAAATCTGTGAAAAAAAAGAAGACTGCGTAGGGTGGAATATTGTGGTAGCAAGAAATTGTCTCTAAAATGTGATCCAAAATTCTACCAAGAGAACAATAGTGATATCCAAATTTGTTTGAAATATGATGGTTCCTAACTTTTTCATAACACCTTCTTCATGTGATTGCATCACGTATTTTATTCCTGTAAGGGTATGACTGCACTGAGACTATTTGGAAAAGTTCTGAACTGTGTCACTGTGATCATGAATGCACTGAGAATGTCTTTGAAGGAGATCCAAACAATGATGAATATTTAGCCCAGAAATTTCCCAGGGATATTGATCTTGATGCAGACAAGTCCTTTCATTGCTTCAAGGATCGATGAGATTTCTTCAAACTATATTTTAACTTTTGAGGATAACTCTGATACCATGTTAGAGGAATGGAAGTTAATTATTTTCTCTTATCATGACATTATCTTGTGATTATTACTATCTGTTATTTTGCTTTATCTTTTTTATCATCAAGACTAATTCCAGAAAAATAGAAAAGGACATAAGATGTAGGCATGCTGCCACAGAAAAACCCAACTCGTTGGGGAAAATCTAGTAAAATTATTTCTGCTATAGGTTCAAGATGAAACAAAAAATACCCTTAGACTATAGGCTTCCTCCATCAAGTCATACCTTCACTGTGTTAGCACTGACATCTCCAAGACATCGAGATCTCCTTTGCTTGCACCAAAAACTTCATCCTCATTATATTGACCAAGTTTAGTATCATGAGATAGCATCACTGAGCATCATAACATATCACAGAACATCATAACGAGATAGAATCATATCACTGAACATCATGACTAAGATAACAATGAGTTCTTTGTAGCACTGAGTTAAGATAACACCAAATTTACTAAGACAACTGTGAGTATTTGTAGAACTGAGTTTATGTATAATAGCACTGAGAATATGGCATAGAATCATGTCACAACATCATATAACATCATATTACCAAGCCACTGTACCATTGTTCTTTCACCAAACATAGAGACTGAGCCATAGAGACTAAGCCACTTCGCTTTCATGAAGCATAAAGATCATGTCATTGAACCACAATACTGTTATTTCACCGAGCTTCTATACCACTGTATTTTCACCAAAGCTGTAATAAAGTATGAACCTTTCTTACAGAGAGAATTATAAATTATGAGTATGGAAAGTTGAAATTACAGTGGGGTATTTATAGTTGTTTCTCTATAAAATAATCTGGCATGATTGTGAAGTGTTGTGTCCTATTTTTAAGCTGACTTGAGGATAGTTTTGAGGCCGAATTTAGGAGGTTATTTAGATGACTTGTATCAATAGAGAGAAGTTGACTTGAGGGTTGTCTTTGAAGTAGATTTTTTTTTTGCTGAAGACCGAGGATGATGACCTTGAAGAAGATAACTTGATGGAGGAGCCTTTTTACCAAATAATAAGCAACCTAATGTTACATGATTTAAATACCCAAATTGGATCAATTTAAATATGTAATGACTAACCTAGAAGTCCATAATTGGGACCTCAATATAAATATGACCCAAGTATGAAAATCATGCTTTAATAAGTCATTAATAATAATAATAATAATAATAATAGTAAATAATTTGCTACAAATATATAACGAAGACTGAACCTAGTTACATTCTTCAACAAGTAAGATCTAAACACATAAGTAAATACGTCTATCACTATAATCAAACTTGTGTTATGTTACACTTATTTTTATTTTTAATTAAAAATAAAAACAATATTTGTCCTCTAGTGGTTTTTTTTAATCTTTATCCTTAATCAAAATGCACAAATTTTATTTATTTTTAAAATTTTTGTGTTACGACTATTATACAAATCATAGTTAGCCCATAATTTTATCATTGCATCGTTTTAAAAGTAGTAATTGCATTGAGAGGTGAAAATGAACATCAAAAGGAGAAGTGAGGAGAATGTGGATGATAATATTAAGAGGAGGGAGTATGTCAAAAGAAAATTTAAGGGTGTGTTGTTGTTGTCAGAAGTGTTGCAGCTAAAGTTGATGTTGTGAATGTGAACGATTTGATGGCCAACCACCGAACTCCCTTATGGTTTTTTTTTATATGGGGCAAAGGAAAAAGTGGGAAATAATTTCAAATTTATTTTTTCGAGACATTCAAAAAATATTTTGAATTTACCTGTGGTCGTTGGTCTAGTCTAAACCTTTTGAAATCATGTTTTTGAATTAGGCTTATTTCAAGTTTCTTTTGTGACAAACGAGTTTGGTTAATTTAAGAAATTGATCAATGTTGAATGCAAATGCATGAAATGAGTAGGAGGGTGGAAGAAATGAATTATTATTATAGGAAATCAATTCTTCAAACATGGTATTTCTTAATCCAGTGTGGACCAAGAAAGGCAGAGTGAATTAATTAAGTATTGATCCAAACGTGGAGGTAATGACCAACAATTGAACTACCCCTAGTTTTTAAATACGTGCAAAAAAACTTGGTGCATTTGTGACCATAACTCTCTCATTATTAAGGAAGATCGTTTTCTATGAGCACTGTATGGTGCACTGGAAGACATATTTGGTATGGATCCATGCATCGTTGGCTTACAAACTGTTGTTAAAAAACCTTTCCTAACTTGTATGAGAGGTTGTCGTGTAACAGAAAAGTCAAAAATCCGCCACTGAAAGGCCTGGTCCTAGGCTTAAAACACTAATAAAAATATCTCTTTATCAAATAATGTGTTTTCAAAATACAACTGACATTGAATTTTTGCTTTTATTTATTAGGCAATTTATTTTTAGAATACAAAAACTCTAGAATCTTTCCAATAAGTTCAATGTGACGTTCATTGTTCTCCATATATAATAAGATTTCTTGTTGGATAGATGTAGGATAGTAGTCTGGCCACTTCAACTCTTGAACACACAAATTTTCTTCTTCACAATTTGTAACACTAAAATACTTCTCCTCGGTTCGACTACATTCGACACTGAGGGTGTCAACAACCTAGGCATTGAATTTTGTAGCAATGCATTTGGATTACCATTAAAAAAACCTTTAGTTCCCTATGGAAAAAGCCCTACATTACCAATCAAAGGCTATAAAACTGGTGCTTGGAAATTACCTTGACTTGGAGGCCAAGCAGGATATCACATGAGACTTTCAAATTTGGTTAGTAATAGACTAGATAGGCCTTCAAAAAAATCATTGTCCATTGTAGGCCTCTAAGTTATTTTCCGAAGAATTATAAGCATTCTAAGCATAAAACCTCCAACCCATCCAAACTATAATGAAAATACCAGAAAATATGTTTTAAAAAAATGAAAACTTCATAGGAGGCCAACTTGGTGACTCACCGCAAATTCAACATTTAGATTTGCAATGCTTTTTGTGTGAATAATGCAGGTAAGAAATAAACCACGAAATA
The DNA here is from genome assembly GCA_034641835.2 of Pinus albicaulis. Taxonomy (NCBI): domain Eukaryota; kingdom Viridiplantae; phylum Streptophyta; class Pinopsida; order Pinales; family Pinaceae; genus Pinus; species Pinus albicaulis. The sequence goes on from JAXQQM020067497.1 coordinate 453,026, forward strand.
TTAAACTCCAAGGCATAAATCGAAAGGTGATGCTTGAGTGAAAATTAAAAAGGATAAGGTGTCATCACACTCTAATCAAGGAAAATTTTAAGGATGGAAATTTTTCTTAAAGATTAGAAACCTTGGTGAATCTTACTAATCAATAATATGCAAACTATAAAATGTCTACTGATATTTTAGTAAAAACATTCAAACTTATGATGATTTTATATAGTCTATATAAAATTTTAGAGATTTTATGGTAAAACATTTTTTTCTTATAAAATTTGTGCAAATAATTTTTAGGAATAAATGGGAATTTGCGAATCTTTTTTTGAGAAAAAGCATGGAAAATTAGCCCATCTGCAAATATTATCCCCTAAAATTTTCCCTAACCCTAATATAACAAGAATATATCAACCATAATGATCACTAATCTAACTATATTAGGCCAATGTGAGAAGGCCAATTCTTCATCATCCACCATTTGATAGAAGACAATTATAAACTGACTTTTGGAAGAAAGGTATGTACCCTCCAGCCATTAGAGTAAATATGAAATCATACTAAACAGTGAGAACAATGAAGGAAATGGTAGTAGACCTACTTGTTGGTTTTAATTGACGAGTTATTATTGTCTTGTCATTTTTATGTTAAATATTAAAAGATAAATTAAGAACAACTCTGGTCTGCTACAACATCAATGCCTAATAAGACTTGTGGGAGAGACGAGATGCAAAGTGTTTCCTTCCCCTTCTAAATTCAATGATTCCAATGTGCAAACATATATAAAACCTCCGGCCTTTACCATAAGTCTATATATTATTGCACCTTTGGAATTGAGGGGGAACTTGGACCTTCAATTGGAATGAAATTACTTTGGTAGGTTGTAATCAAGAAGCATTATTGATACAAGTGGGGCCTAGTCAATCTGAGTAGGTTTTCATAATTTCTAGAAATAACTAACTATTGGAAAATTTTAAGAGGACAATAAGGGATCAAACAACAATGATTGTTACAGTGACCAAGAATACCCATATAGCTTGTTGAAGGAAAGTAAAAGAAACAACATCATCATAGCCATAGTGATAGACACAATTGTGTAGTTTGCTGAAGAAGTGATGTATCCAATATGAATTTATATTAGAGGAAATCTCATCCTAAAAGTGTCTATGAAATTTTCATGTAATTTCCATGTCATAATATGTAAACCAATAAAAATGCTTTAAATTTAAAATGAGGTACATGTAAATATTTTGGAGGGACAATAAGAAAAGCTACTTTTTTAATTGTATTTTTGGCTTATTTCCTTATAGTGATGTAGGAGCATCTGGCTCAACAAATTCATTTTAATTTAATTGATATAGGGGGGTCTTGTATTTTTATGAAATTAAAATAATTTGTTTAGAGTTTGAGTGGTTTTAATGAGAGATATTAATTAGTGAGGAATTTTGTAAATGTTCCTGAATGATTGGAGAACATGAGAGAATTAGGAATTAGAAGATTTGGGAGTTAGTTGTAAATCCTAAATTAGAATTAGTTTCAAGAATCTGGGGATTTATGAGAATCCTTAGGGATAATAGAGGATATTTAGGAATTGATTTATGATCTAAACAATTTTTTTTTTTAAGAATCCAATTGTATATATTGTAAGCCTCAAGGGCATAATAGCAGAGAGATTTAGGATTTAGAAAAGTAGAGCTTGGATTGTAAGCCTATGGGCAATAAGAAGGAAAAGGCCACTGATTTGAATATCAAGCCAGAGAGAGGAAATATTTTGTAATTATTTGGTTATATATATATATGGAGTAATTCCATTCTTAATTTGGTGTGTTGCATTGATTGACATATTTATGTGAAACAGATAATTGACATTACATTTATACTCATGAGACTGGAAAATGAAGTATTACAGAGTATTCGATTTCCAAGTTAATGGATACTCAAAATTTAGGGTTGAATCTATAATAGAGTTCTAAGTTACATCGATCACAGAATGCACCGATGGTGAACCATGAGTCCGAGCTAGGCTTTCAATTGATGTGCAATGCGCAATTCGAAGAAGTGAATGAGGTCAAGATGTAAAATTAAGAGTGAGAAGGCAAGCTTTTTTTTTCTATCGTGGGTTATATATTTATTTGTTAATTCAAAAACTGTGTATACTCCAGAGAAGAATTTATTACACAATCTAATTGAAAAATGCTCATATATACATTTTCCATCAAGAAATTGAACTGGAGAAGGCCAAACATGTTCCTCTTTCCTTGAGTTTGTAACACTATGTGAAGTGTGTTTTGAAGATTCGTGGAATTGTATAAGAGTAATTATGAGGGAGTTTTCCATCAGAGGTTCCTGGATGAAAATCTACATTGGTGTGGATACAATGATTTTCATATCCGATTGACCATTGAGTCAAAAGATAATGTGTAAATGTGTTGCAGTATTGCGAAGTTTGGACCGATCCTGTTACGTTGAGTTGACTTCCAGTAATATATAATGCTGGTAACAAATCAGCATGGAAGAATAAGTTTCCAGATTATGGTAGCTGAATCAGTTCTCATTAATTTTATCATGAGCTCACGGAAAGAAAAGGAGGGACATTCTGAAAAAATAGAAGTCTTGTAGCATCGTATTTAAAAAGCAGAGGTTGTATATAAAATAAATGCAGAGATGTGAGTTAATGGCACGGTGAATGGAGAAGCGGTTTTGAAAACTATTAAAAGCGTTTTCCCACAGCTTAGAAAGGGAAAGAAGTAATTTTTGAGAGAATGTGATAGCATTCAAATAGTGACACGTAGCATTGACTGAAAGTCAATACCGCCTATTTCACGTGAATGAGGAAACAATAAATATCAAGCATTTTTTAATGCGAGATGATGAGGTCATTGGATCTTAAATAAGATCGATGACAGTTGTTTGTTGCTGATATGGCATCAATAAAATGTTGGAAATATGGCATGATACCCTCGATTTAGAATGAAAACTGAATCAACGATAGTTGAAGCATTGAGTGAGTATGGGTGTCCGTGGAAAGGTAGATAGGTGAGTTGGATAAGTTGTGGGACTAGATTTATTTGTTGGTATAATATATTTAACCAAGGTCAAATATATTGATTTTAATTTCATAAAGTGGTATTTTTTATATGGTTTATTACCATAATGGTGTGACAAGGAAATGGTCTCTGCAACAGAATTTACACTATTTGGATTTAATTAGATTATGAAATGAGATGTGCATTTCTATATGCAATTAATGTGGGTGAATGCAGTCGTGGCTGCGTCATTTTGGTATCAGAGCCGACAAATCTCTTTTGAAGAATAATTTATTTATTTATTTAAGAATGCATGCATGATGAAGGAAATAAGGAAAGTTCATATTTTAAATTTGACAACAGTTGTAGATTGGACAGATATGTAGTGAAAACATGATCATGAGGAAATTCAGATTTGCAGAATCCGGGTTTTAAAAAAAAAAATGTTTTTTGAAGATTTACAAAGTTATGTTTTGAAAGATGTATTATCTACAAGAACAATGGTGATGGCAGAAAGGAAAAAAGAGGTCATATTTGAATCTGACAGACAACATGTAGTGTAGCAGAATATTGGAAGAATTGCAGAAGAAGTGGTGAAACAAGATTACATAGAGATCTTGAAGGTGAGGTATTTTAATTTTGTTTGCAAAATTCAGGTTGCAGACAATTGAGGAGAATCTCAGCAAGAAGATCACAGCTTTAAGAGCAGTGATAAGGGAAGCTAGTAAAGTTTTCTAAGTGAAAGAAGAATGTGGCAAAATCTTGAGGAATTCCAACAGAGCTTGGATAAAAAGGACAATTGTGTTCTTAAAAGGTGAAGATGAGTTGAAGCCTAGATGGAGCCGAGAAAATGCTAAAAAGGTTCTAGATAATAGAGAACCAATGCTTGCCAAAAGATCAAGTCCAGAGAGGAAAGCTTGGGAAGGTAAGTGGCAGTAGGGAGGACCTACTGTTGTAGAGGCTTAGTACAGCTCATGATGAATGAGTGAGGAACTCATGAAGATAGAAATGGAGAAGAAGATGACTACTGATAGTCATAGTTGAAATAGTAGAGGTTCTGAGAAAGACCACAACAGGAGAAAAGTGAAGAAAGAGGATGCCAAGGAAAATGGCATACAGAGACAGGTAAGTAAGGAAGAGTATGAGAGAGAGAAAGCTGAGATAACAGTCCAACTTGAAGTGTTGCTGGATTTGTTACAAAGGAATGAGGAAGACCAGAGGTGTGGTTTTCTTGTTAGAAATAAAGTAAGGTGGTATAAGCTACAAATGAAGAAATAGCAAATGATAAATGCTCGGCTGAAGGAAAAATTACTCAAAATAAAATTGAATATTTAGGGAAAGACTTGAAGACTGAAACTTCAATTGAGACCAAGAGGTCACATGATTTTAAATATGATAAATTTTGTATGTTTGTAGGAAGAACCTTTGAAGAAAAGAAAACTTCTGATATTTTCATAAAGGAAGAAAATGGGACAACCAGATCTCATGTAAATTTCCATATACAGTTGGGGAAATTTTTTACTTTTCAACATATTGGAACCCGAGGAATTTTAACTCATAATGATGGCCAAGAGCTGGAAATTAATAAATCAATTGAAAATCTTAAGGATATTGAAGAGAAGACCATTGAATAATTTCTGAATTATATAGAGGATTTGGAACAACAGGAGGATTTGGTGATTAAATCATCAAATGAGGACATAAGGTCTTATGGTTTTAAAACTAACAAGATGTGTGTGAATGCAGGTATTGCAGAAGAAAAACCATATGATGAAACTGTATTGAGTGAGGTTGAAAGTTTCCAAGAAAAATATGATGATGGCTATCTTTGAGATGAAGATCGAGTTGAATTATTGAAACAAAAGGAGTTCATAAATTCCTTGTTTTGTGAAAGAAATTGTTTCAGTGAAGATGTGATAGTTATGTCTGATGATGAGAAATTTGTTATTGGTAATGAAAATAAGAAATTTATTTTATTAAATGGCCAAATGAAGATAGATGGACAGACAGTAAAACTATTGCAGAGATGGAGGATTAGAATTCTATTCTGATGCAGGATGAAGAGATAGTGTCACCAGGAAATTTGACTTGTGACAAAGAAGAAGATAGTGAAGATTGTACAAATATTTTTTCAGATGAGATGACAGATTTGTGGTATGAGTTTAGTATTTTGGAGAAGAGGTTAGAAAAACAAAGAATAAATGTTCAAGTTGTAAAGTCAGAACTGGATGAGAATTATTTGAAGAAGTTGAATCAACATACTGATGTGGTAATAGAGGAAGAAATTACAGAGCAGCAAATTAAAATGTTGCTAGAGAAAGAAGAGACACAAAGGTCTTATGATTTTGATGATTGTTTTATGATTTCAGGTACTGTTGAAAAGACTAAAGAATGTTTGGTCCAAGAGAACAAATTAAAGCAAAGAAAAGAAGATGACAGTGAGTGGAAAATTAAATATTAGTCTAAGGAATTACTGAAGACAAAAGACAAAGAAATTTTCATAAGTGACAATCAGGAAGAAGTTGTTAGTTGCAGTAAACAAGAGGGTAAGGATGACAGGGCGGCAGTAAGAGTAGAAGATCAGCAATCAAGAGGTAGAAGTATTCAGCAGTTAGAAGATATATTAGACAAAGAAATTGAATTGATAAGAAGGCTAATGGTGAAAGTGTCTCAGAAGAAGACAACAATAGGAAAGCGAAGAAGTAGCAAAAACAAGAGAAAGACAGTAACAGAATGTGAAAGTATAGCAAGCGGGAAGATGCAGAATAAAGGATGGAAACCTAGAAAAGTGCAGCTAAAGAATGATAAAGACAATATAGCTTATGGAAAACAGCAAAAAAGAGTATGGGATCTAGGAGGCAAAGGTTGGAACCACATTATCAGGAGATCATGATAAATTTCTACTTTGGAAGTCTGATGCAGGAGCATCTAGCTCAATAATTTCATTTTAATTTAATTGATATAGGGGGTCTTGTATTTTTATGAACTTAAAATAATTTGTTTAGAGTTTGAGTGGTTTTAATGAGAGATATTAATTAGTGAGGAATTTTGTAAATGTTCCCGAATGATTGGAGAACATGAGAGAATTAGGAATTAGAATATTTGGGAGTTAGTTGTAAATCCTAAATTAGAATTAGTTTCAAGAATCTAGGGATTTATGAGAATCCTTGGGGATAATACAGGATATTTAGGAATTGATTTAGGATCTAAACCAAAATTGGTGTTAGAATCCAGTTGTATATATTGAAAGCCTCAAGGGCATAATAGCAGAGAGATTTAGGATTTAGAAAAGTAGACCTTGGATTGTAAGCCTATGGGCAATAAGAAGGAAAAGGCCACTAATTTGAATATCAGGCTAGAGAGAGGAAATGTTTTGTAATTATTTGGTTATATATATATATATGGAGGAGTTCCATTCTAAATTTGGGTGTGTTGCATTGATTGAAAGGTTTATGTGAAGCAGAGAATTGACATTACATTTATACTCATGAGACTAGAAAATGAAGTATTACAGAGTATTTGATTTCCGAGTTAATGGATACTCAAAATTTGGGGTTGAATCTGTAATAGAGAAGTTACATCGATCACAGAATGCACCAATGGTGAACCATGAGTCTGAACTAGGCTTTTAATTGATGTGCCATGCGCAATTCGAAGAAGTGAATGAGGTCAGGATGTAAAATCAAGAGTGAGAAGGCGGGAAATTTGTTTCTATCGTGGGTTATATATTTATTTGTTAATTCAAAAATTGTGTATACTCCAGAGAAGAAGTTAATACACAATCTAATTAAAAAATTCTCATAGATACATTTTCCATCAAGAAATTGAACTGGAGAAGGCGAAACATGTTCCTCTTTCCTTGAGTTTGTAACACTATGTGAAGTGTTCTTTTGAAGATTCGTGGAATTGTATAATAGTAATTACGAGGGATTTTTCCATCAGAGGTTCCTGGATGAATTTCTACATTGGTGTGGATACAATGCTTTGCATAGCTGATTGACCATTGAGTCAAAAGATAATGTGTAAATGTATTGCAGTATTGCGAAGTTTGGACCGATCCTGTTACGTTGAGTTGACTTCCAGTAATATATAATGCTGGTAACAAATCAGCATGGAAGAAGAAGTTTCCAGATTATGGTAGCTGAATCAGTTCTCATTAATTTTATCATGAGCTCACAGAAAGAAAAGGAGGGACATTCTGAAAAAATAGAAGTCTTGTAGCATCGTATTTAAAAAGCAGAGGTTGTATATAAAATAAATGCAGAGATGTGAGTTAATGGCACGGTGAATGGAGAAGCGGTTTTGAAAACTATTAAAAGCGTTTTCCAACAGCTTAGAAAGGCAAAGAAGTAATTTTTGAGAGAATGCAATAGCATTCAAATAGTGACATGTAGCATTGACTGAAAGTCAATACTGCCTATTTCACATGAATGAGGAAACAATAAATATCAAGCATTTTTTAATGCGAGATGATGAGGGTCATTGGATCTTAAATAAGATTGATGACAGTTGTTTGTTGCTGATATGGCATCAATAAAATGTTGGAAATATGGCGTGATACCCTCGGTTTAGAATAAAAATTGAATCAATGATAGCTGAAGCGTTGAGTGAGTATGGGTGCCCGTGCAAAGGTAGATAGGTGAGTTGGATAAGTTGTGGGACTAGATTTATTTGTTGGTATAATATATTTAACCAAGGTCAAATATATTGATTTTAATTTCATAAAGTGGTATTTTTTATATGGTTTATTACCATAATGGTGTGACAAGGAAATGGTCTCCGCAACAGAATTTACACTATTTGGATTTCATTAGATTATCGAATGAGATGTGCATTTTTATATGCAATTAATGTGGGTAAACGTAGCCTTGGATGCGTCATATAGGTTTACTCAAATTTCAAGTTTGGAAACTCATTAGATGCATAATTAAATTCCACATCCAACGAGTACCCATTAAACATACTTTTGAGAAAACCCACCTTGATCAAAATTGCAGATATATTAAAAAAATGTGTTTCAACACGTTTTTTAATGTATCTACATTTTTTATGAATGTGAGTCTTTTAAAAATTACACTTAATGGGTGCTCGTTGGATGCAGAATTTAATTCTGCATCTATTGAGTGTCTAAACTTTAAATTTGAGTAAACATATAAGGAGATAAGCCAAAAATACAGTTAAAAAAATAGTTTTCTTTTTTTTCCCTCCAAAATTTTTAACTCTTATTTTATTATTTTAACTATTATTTTATAATTTTTCCTTACGAGGCCACCTTTAGGCTCAAATTTCCTCTAATTTGACATGTCTAAAAGTATCCATTACACATTTAAGCCTAGAGTTATGGAGTATACATGAGATAACAAAAAAATGGAACTGGAAATTCGAAGACTACAAATTGATGATATCGTAAAAGTAGAAGAAAATTTTAAACTGTAACAAAAAGAACACCTACGTGAGCCCATATAGCGAAATTTGATTTCTCCATCCATGTAGACATGAATGTAATAATAAATTGAGCAACTATAAATAAATATTTACAGTTTTCATTCATTGAACAAAGATAAAAAAACATGCGAATGTATTCATCATTCTTTGTCATGATTACACAATGAAATTCAACATTCAAAATTATTCATAATTCAAAATCACGATTACACTAAAAAAATCAATATTCAAAATAAAAATAAAAATTTAGGATACCTAAATTTAAACGAAAAACAATAATCCAACCTATAATTGTTGTTGTAACATTATCATCACAAAGAACTACAACTCTACAAACCTCATTTGAGGTATTTTTCTTCATGATTATAATATTTTCCTTATAGTTTTTGGTAACATTATATTTCTGGCTTGGAAGCATTCTTCGTATTAACGCATTTTGTGTGACTCGTTTCATTGGATTTGAGCCAAAAAACACATGCTAACTGTAAATTTTTTTGGTAAAGAGCGTCAGGGAGAAACAAGAACATATGCCAAGGAAGAAAAGAAGAACCATCAAGGCCTTCAATCCAAGGTATCCGAGATGGAAATATTAGAAACTCTAATGGATGCAAGCAAACAATACCAAGAACCAATGAATGATGCTCACTAGGTTGAGGAAGATGACATGATCCATGGTATTTACAATGCCCATTGATGATCCATAAATCACTGAAAGATGGATACACATCAAAAAATGGTATGAAATAGAATAGCTTTTCAATTTTCCATTGCATTTTCTCATGGTTGACTATAAATTGACTCATTTTATTGTTTATATTGGAGTTGGTTGATGATATGAGTTTCTCTCTTCACAATGGCATCCCTTTTTGAGATTTTTGTCCTGTCTATACTAAATTATTATTCCTGAGGATATTATGGATATTTAAGTCCAGATATTATAGTTGGATGCATGGATCATTCCTTAATTTGACAACTTAATGGTTTCAATATATATTATACATAATCATTTTATCATCTCAACAAGGGAAGCAAAAATTTATACCATCTTAAGTAATTGTCTTAAGATTTTGGTTTCACTACCTACAATATTTTATTTGATGAGGGATGACAAACAAAAAATTCTAAACAATATGTCCAATGTGGAAATATCCGTTTCAATATCTTCAGCAATTTCAAGTTTCACAAGGGAAAGTTCAATCCTTCTTTCAAGTCAACTAGCTAGCAACAAAGAATAGAAGGGGCCAATTTCTTTAACTTTGAATTTCCCTAAAATTGTGTGTCATAAACCTAATTTTTAAGTTTGCATTACATTTAATCTTCCTAATGCAGACAATGCCTCATTATAGAGTCTATGGAAGTCCACTTTAGCAGTGATCTAGTGGGAGTTTACCAAAATAACCAGGCTTGGTTTTCAGTGTACCTAGTCGAAGCTCTACCCGAGAATTCCTGATGTGGCACCCCAAGATATTAATCTCTTCTTGACCAAGAAAAAATGTGGAGCTAAAAATAAAGTTAAAGATATAAAATACATCTAGACCTCACAAATATTTTGTTAGGTCGGTATTTCCATATTCTATAAAACATGGCCCAATTTTGGGTTATAAATCTTCAAATATAAGATCCTATTCCTTCATAGCAACATGAATTTTTTTTTTACAAATAAATAAATAAACAAGAAAATTTCATTGTGTGCTTAAACCCACAACAATATTTACACATAGCAGCATGTGTTTTTGCATTGGATTGGTTGATAAAGGTGAATGAAGTATCTGTAAATGCACAGGAAATACAATTTAAAGTCTTAGTAACTATGATTTACTTTATATATTTCTTACATTTTTCATTACAAGGGCCTTCGTAACCAACATATCTTCCATGGTATATCTCACTCCTTCCCTTCCTATTCCAGAATCCTTCACACCCAGGTGAAAATGTGAAGTTGGGTTACACTTTTTGCCCTTTTTTGAGAAAAAAATATCATTTTTATAAGTTCTTCAACTTTATGCAAGCCAAAAAAAAAATTCTATTTAGAATTTCATTTTATGATAAAAAAACAAACTTGTCAGAAATTTTATTAGCTTTCTATTACTTATTTTTTGGAAATTTTTTATTCACATTTTATATGTCAACTTGACAATTCTTTCAGTGTGTGTTTTTTAACAATCAAGGGATCCATTAAAAGCCATGTTGAGAAGCGTTAGTGTATTCTTTGAAAACTTAGTGTTTTTGAGAAAACAAATGTGTTACAACAATCTATATAGATTCTACTTTGGTATCGTTATATTTACGAAACCAACTGATTCATATCATAATTACTAGAATTTTTTGAACTGAACCAATATCAAAAAACTACATATTTTGAATATGTTTTGGCCCGCGTCAAGTTTCTCAACATATTAGTTAAAACTAAAAATATAAAAACTACCCATTATAGACGACGGACCAATGTAATGCACCATAAATTTTTCAACTTTTTTACAGTGTATTTTGGGAGATACAGAATATTGATTTCACTGAATCATAATGACCTTCAAAATTTTTTTGCACCTGTTTTATTACAAAATTAATTAAAATTAGTAAATATCTATGGAATTCCATAAAAGTATCTCCTGAAAGTATATTGAATTCTGCAAATGCTAGTCTTGGTTCCGAAATATAGTTCATAAATTTTGATGAAGTTTAACCATTCCAAAGTTGAAGAAATGTGTTGAGAGCCAAGCTGCAACGTAGCTGCCTACGTTTTAGTTCAACCGAAATTTTGTAGCAGTTTGGCCAAAATATTTAGCTACTCCATCCCGTTAGTTTTAATGACAAACAAAGTTCGGCCAACGAGAGATACAAAATTTTGATTTCACTCAATCATAATGACCTTCAGAATTTTTTTGCACCCATTTTATTACAAAATTAATTAAAATTAGTAAATATCTATGGAATTCCATAAAAGTATCTCCTAAAAGTATACTGAATTCTGCAAATGCTAGTCATGGTTCCGAAATTTAATTCATAAATTTTGATGAAGTTTAACCATTCCAAAGTTGAAGAAATGTGTTCAGAGTCAAGTTGCAGCGTAGTTGCAGACGTTTTAGTTTGACTGAACTTTTGTAGCAATTCAACCAAAATTTTTTAGCCGCTCAATCCCATTACTTTTAATGACAAACAAAGCTCGGCTAAAGGAATTTGCAAGAAAAAAGTTCGACTGAACTTTTTCTCGCAAATTCCGTCGGCCAGAAAAAAATTCGATAAAGCCCCTCCAAAAAAAGAAAATTGCAACTCTATAAATAGCCAAAAATGGAAACATTATTTTTGCACATTTCTTCATTCAGGCTGAATTTGCAAAGGAAATTTTTAGGGCTGAATTTGCAAAGTAATATTTTTGGGTTGAATTTTGAAAAGAAATTTTTCCGGCTAAAGTTGCAAAGGAAATTTTTTGGGTTGAACTTGCAAAGGAAATTTTCTAGGTTGAATTTTGAAAGGAAACTTTTTGAGTTGAATTTGCAAAGGAAAATTTTCAGGCTGAATTTGCAAAGGAAATTTTTTTGGCTAACTTTTGAGAGGAAATGTTTTGGGTTGAATTTGCAAAGGAAATTTTTTGGGCTGAATTTGCAAAGGAAATTTTTTGGGCTAAAGTTTCAAAGGTTTTTTGGGCTTGGTTTTCAAAGGACATTTTTTGGGCATATTTTTTAAAGTGACATTTTTTTAGATTAAGTGTTTTAGGTTGAAGTAAATATTTTATAACAATTTTTTAAAGTGGGCTTTTGTCTAAATTTTTAAAGGGAGATTTTTTTGCAGGACTGTGAAGGAAATATTTTGAACTTCATTTTTAAAAGACATCTTTTTGATAGAATTTTTAAATCAAGTATTTTGGGTTGAAGTATCTATTTTGTGAAAAAAATAAGTGATTTTTTTAAAAATTAAATCTTTTGTAATGATTTTTTGAAGTGAGTTTTTGTCTAAATTTTGATAGTGAGTTTTTCTTGCAGGATTTTGAAGGAAATGTTTTGAGCTTCATACTAAATTATCATGGGAAATCAAAGAAATTGCAAGAGAAAATATGATCAAACAAGAAACCCTGAGGCTCATAGAAAAATACGGGAGAGAATATTGCCAAAAAAGGAGAGAAGAATGCTCAAATATTGAAATGGAATATCAAAATCAACTAGAAGTTGAAGTAGGTATGTAAATGTAAATATTTAAAATGATATTTAAATTTTAACTAGTGTATTGTGAAACTTAATTTTTATTTGATGAACTAATTTGAATAATATTTTTCAATGGAAACAGAGACATATATTCCTCATAAAATTGATGATGAGATAGAAAATTTTGAAAGAGAAAGTGAAAGAGATATTGAATCAATGATTGAAGATGTTAAAAATGTTGAAATAAATTCAAGTGAAGAAATTGAATTAGTAGGTATGTATATATATGTTGAATGTGTATTATTGAAATTATACATATTTATTAATTTAATTATTTATAGAATATTTAAAATCATTTTGTACATTTAATTCTCATATGTATAGATGAAATCAATATCGATGATGAGATGTTAGAAAATGTTGACAGTGACACATGTGGAGATAAAAAAGTTGACCATGTTATACAATATCGTGATAAGCACATTATTGATATGTTCTTTAAGATGAAAATGTGGCAGTTCAAGCCCAAATTTTGAGAAGTCTCTTAACATCAAAGAAATTAAAAGAAACTACGACTCTATTAGGTATTCAAAAATCAACAAAAGATAATAAAAAAATGAAGGAAAATGTGATACAAAATATAAATAGTGCTTTAAATTCAATTTGAAGATCAGAAAGAAAAGTGATTTAGATGCATGTAGAGAAATACAAATGGCAATGGTTTCATTAATTACTAAAGAGAATTGGTTGGTAAAATCTATGGCACAAGCATCAGGGACCTCGTGAAAAACATTGCACAAACATCAAAAATTTCGATTGCAAATAGATGTAAATGGTGAACTCACTTGTTAGACATTTATTTGTAGGAAACCATACAAAGATAGACTTGGAGAAGATGTTAAAAAAATAATATATGAATATTGGATGAAAAATTCACATGTTTCACCAAAAGAAAGGGATGTGATGTGATGTATAATAACATGAAATCAATACGAAGAACATGAAAAACATATCTTGGACACCACTCAGATAGATTTTTTCAAGAAGTTCATAGAAGATAATCATGAAGTTAATGTCTCAATCAGTGCTTTTGCGCAACAAAAACCATGGTATGTTAAACCTATCACTGTACGTGACACATGTTGTTTCCGTTATCATGTGGAATTTCAATTATATTATGAAACATTCCTTAATTTTGGTAAAACATTTTGGAAAAATTCACTTCCTCCTTCCACTATCCATGATTTCATATCCCAAATTCTATGTGCAAGAGAAAGCCTTGAATTATTTTACCAAAAGAAATGTGTTGGTGGTAAAAAATGTGATCATTGTGGAAATTTGACTTTATTTCACAACAAATATCCTATTGATACAAATGATAAATCATTATCCAACATAAAAGTGAGATGGAAGAGATATGAATATATTCATACATCGAATGGTTCAAGTAGTACTATAAGTGCTAAAAGGATTGATTTACAATAAGAAAAAAAAATTTGGATAGAGTTTTTGAGAAAGTTTGAGGAAAAAAATTATAAATACACCAAACATTCCCATAGATCTCGATGGCATGACTTGCAATTCAAAAAATCCCATGAATTTTTTCCACCAGGGGCCATATTGTCTATAGTTGATTTTTCAAATAATTACACATTTGTTCCACAAAATGAAATACATAGTGAATACTATCATTATGACGAAGTCTCTATGCTTTTCCATATTATATATAGACATGCTGAACAAAATGTTGATCATATAGAAAGCACCAGTGAAAATCGACATGTTATTAAAGAACATCAATTTTATATCAGTGATGATCATACACATGATACACATTTTGTACAACATTGTTTTGATGAGATTTATGACTCATTGAAAGGTCGTGGAATAAAAATCAATGAACATTGGATATGGTCAAATGGATGCGCAGCTCAATTCAAATCTTCACAATCATTATTTTTGTTATGTTTTTTTTTTCTAATTAAAACTAATTCTATTATATCATCAACCATAAGTTACATTGTGCATCCTCAGAAATAGACAGGTCCATTTCGGAGGGAATAGTAAAAAAACTACTGTAAAAAACTAGTCTACCCCTAGAGGGGAAACCAACCCTGATAATCCAAGGAAAACGAGCTACCCTTAGCGGGAAACCAGCCTTAAAACTGTGCAAAATGAAATTGAAAGAACTAACAGAGGTAACATGAAAAACCACCATACTGCGAAAACCGAAGAGAGAATGCTATGGAGAACCTTCATGCTTGTCGCTGGAGGGAGACGCCTCTTTGAGAATGTGATAGATGTAGTCGTAGTCCAGAGAATTGAGCCCAGGCTTAGAGTCCTCATACAGTTCACGAGGAGATACTGGAAGCCCGAGGTGCTCTGCCGGAGTGTCCTGAATCGCTTTGTCTTGCAGAGTGGCTGGAATGTCCAGGGAAGCGTTCAAGTTGAAGTTGTCATTCCGTAAGGAGAAGCCCGAATGATGCAGTCCTGGAAGACGCTTATCTTCTACAGGCTTGATATCAATATCTACAGAATTAGAGCTGGAGGCAGGCTACACGGGGAGAGCTTTAAGCTTTCGAGGGAGGAAGGCTGGCTCTGTGGGGATGGTGGACTTACGGGGCCACTTTTACAGCGGGAGGAGGAGGGAGGAGCGGAGGGGTCGAGGAGCAGCAAGGGAGGTGAGGCAGTCATGAAGTTAGGGGGTAGCAAGCCCGTCATGGCCTAGTCCACGGGAAGATTCAGGTCCTAGGGGAAGGTATTGGACAGAGGAGGACGCGAAGGGAGACCCCTCCCCCCAGCTCGCCTACATCGTTTCCGATGATGACGAAGCATCGAGGCTGACTTGGGAGAGAAACCAGACAGGTGAGGAACCATTTCAGAGGTAAGAGCCCAGAAGCCTCTCACCTGAACAGGGGAGGGACGAATCCAGAAAACCAGAGGGAGAGTGACCAAAGCAAGCAGGAGAGCCTGAGAAACAATGGGAGTGCCGAACAACATGTTATAGAGGAGAGTTATTATGATACTCACTGTGTACATCGCATGGAGGGTGGCGCATAGGGCTTTAGAGCCCAGACCACGTGAAAATTTAAGGCGATGGGAGTCCCAAGTCCGAGGCACATGGGCGCGTCGTGTGGTGATCCACATGGTAGCCCCATGTAGCCCTACTGAGCTATCTAGCACCTACATCCGGGGGAGGGAAGTCACTGTGCACCAATTGGGCGCATCCCTGAATGAGAGCTTCATCATCGGTGGAGGATAGAGTACCCACCCAAATGGGTGAGGAGTGGTTGACACCTATGTTCGCAAGGAGATCCGCTACCTTGTTAGCAAAATGTCTAACATGGTGGAAGTCAATAGTCGTATCAATGTGGATCCTCTGCATGAGCATGTTGATCCATGTGGCCAGGCGCCAAATATTGATGAATTTTGTGGCTGAGGAACCCGCTTAGAGATACTTTGCCATTTCAATGAGAATCTGAGAGTCTCCTTCGATGATTAAGGGGTAAAGGTGGTGTTCTCTAGCCAGAATGAGCCCCTGAAGCATGCCCTCCAGCTCCACCGAGTTGTTTGTATCCCATCCTAGAGATCTGTAGAAGACCAGATGCACTTGACCAAGAGAAGTTCTGAAAATACCTCCAAATATGGTTTGCCCTGGGTTCCCTTTAGAGGCTCCATCGAAGTTGAGCTTGAAGAGACCAGTAGGTGGAGGGGACCATTGACTGGGAGAAGGCGGCTTTTGGTTTGAGGGGGGCTCGGGAATGGGAAAGGAATGAAGCCGAAGGTTCCAACTGGCCCAGATGATTTGTTCCCCTTGGAGAGTGGGGAGGTCCGAATCCTGCCACCACTGGAGAGCTAGAGTCTCCTGAAGGCTGCCACAAACCATGTTCCATAGAGTCTCAGGAGAGGTGCATTGATCTTTGAAAATTCTGCGGTTGCGCTCCTTCCAAATTGTCCAGAGTATGTGCCCTGGGAGAATTATACATACAACATTAAGAATAGCACAGTGAAAAGGAGTAGAGGGCTAGCTACGAATGGTGTTGATAATGTTTCCAGGAATTCTATCTGATCTTCTACTTAGCAAAACCAATTTATCCCAAAGGGCCATGGCGACCACGCAATCGTTGAAGAGAATCTTATTTGTTTACTCCTTGATCCCATAGTTGGGACATTGGGATGGGCCTATGAAGCCTTTCCGGCAAATATTGTCCCATGTAAGCAGGCGATGCTTGCTGAGGAGCCAAAGAAATGTGGAAATTTCGGGCCAATTTTTTGGGTGCCAGACTTTTTCCCAAATGCCGTCAAGCTGGTGGGGCGGGAGAGTCAAGCCATAGGCCTCCTTGGTGGAGAAGGTTCCAGTGGTGGTGTAGCCCCAACGAATATTTTCTGGCTCTTCAGAGATCCGCACTTGTCACTTGTTTAGTTCCTCTGCAATCTCATTGGTGAGATTGAGTCCGAAGTGGGATTGAAGACTGTCTGCCGATAGCCACTATCAGAATTGGCCTAGGGGGTTGGCTGAGTTCTTCCAGTAGGTATTGACGCAAGGATGTGGCAACTACTCCAAGGTGCCTCGCAAGTTAGAGTTGGGGAATATATCAGACAACTTTGGCATTTGTTGCCAAGAATCGTGCCAAAAATTTGCTGAGCTACCTAACCTGACTTCCCAGAATCTGTGGTCACGAACAAGGACTCGATGTTGATTAGCCACTCTCTAGATGAGGGAACCTACTTGATCAGTGTCAAAGCGAATGAGGTTGCTCAGAGACCAGTTACGGGCATATTTGGCTGCCCACATCTGCGACCATGGGCTATTAGTGTTAGAGACCCATTTCCACCAGATTTTTTCTCCCATGACCTTATTGCTAAGTTGAGAATCTCGAAGCCCCAAACCTCTTGCTCGCTTGGGGGTGTTAGACTCCGTCTTGTCTAGTCCTCTGTCATAGTCAAATTCAGACAGGTAGCTGTCAAAGTCTCAGTTCAATATGCAGGCCAAATGCCAATCAGCTTTCACCCACTGCTACTTAGATGTTTGCAGAGCTTGTTCTCAGAATGTTTCAATAACACTTGCAGGCTAGAGGGAGATTCAGTAAGTGTTTGTTTCAGGAATGTCATCGTTAAAAATGTGAGATTGATTCTTCTTCAAAACAGGGTTTTGAAGAAGAAATCATCAGACGTGTCTTTGTAATAAATAGGTAAGTGTCAAAATATTTCGAGTTTTACAGTTCTTCAATGGCACCAGCTTCAGCATCCCTGCAAAAGTAAAAAAAGTTCAGAAAAAGCAAGAGAAAGTTAAAGAGCAGCATTGTATTAAATAACCAAATGTCAAAATGTAGAAACATTATAAAAGTGGGCTATCAAAACATTTGAAATCAGATCTGAATTGCATGAGATATTTATTTCATATATAAACATGGCAAACAATCTAATTTGCAAGAGATCCGCAAGGCAGAGGTCGAAGTCGAGTTTTTGAAGGCCGAAGACGAGTTTTCATAGTTCTGGACAGTGCTTGGAGGGCGCGCGACCCACTTGAGCGGGCACTACCCACTTGAGGGGCGCGACCCACTTGAGCGCCATAGCCAGTGTAAAATTGAACGGGCGCTACCCACTTGGGGGGCGCGACCCACTTGAGCAGACGCTACCCACTTAGCAACAGAGCCCAGGAAATTGTTGTCTTGCGCCCAGTTCGTATTAAATCGACTTCCAACTTGCATCTAAGGATTCTGTGTATCTGATTGATGTAGTTGCGGGTGGAAACATACTCATGAAGGCCTACAAACCTGCTCTAGAATCACTTCATGTTACAAAAGTCGTTCATGATTGCAAACGTGACAGTAGAGGGATTATCACAGACTATTCAGACATTGAAAAATGAAAAGAAACTTCGAATTCAGAAGTTGCAAGATCTTGGAACATCTTTGGTTGAAATTTGGAACCTAATGGATACTTCAAAGGAAGAAAGAGAACGATGTTGAAATGTTGTATGCGATCTTGGAGCATTGGATACTGAAGTTACAAGCGCAGGCTCTCTTGCACTTGACATCATTGACAAGGCGGTTGAGAGATTGAATCTGTTAAAGGCAATGCAGGTAAAGGGAGAAATCGCAGCTGGAGCTTGACAAATGGAATAACTTGAGTCGATCGGCAAACAGAAAGACACTGCTCGGAACACAACAAGCATCCAGCAGTTGGTTCAAGTTGTAGAACAGAAGATCACAAGTTTTAATGGTAGCAGATGGGATGTCCATTGGGTTGTATACGTATGCTTTAATTCGGCCAGCGTATTATATTATAAATGGTGTAATTTATTTTATTCAGATTTGCATTTGGATATACCTTTGGATTGATGACAGCAATGTTGCGGAGGCAATTGCAAAACTGTTTGTTGCAGTTATACCATTTTTTGCAGCCTTGGGTTTCCTGCTATATGAAGGAAGGCTATTTTTAATGCTGAGGCGGTTTCCAAATGAGTCTAAAGGGCGCAGAAAGAAACTACATGAGGTTGGCTGTGTGACAGTTATATGCTTCACGTGCTTTTTGATAAGGTGCTTTGTGGTTTCACTTTCTGCTTTTGATACAGATGCCAATCTGGATGTGATGTACCATCCAATTCGATGAGTGTGATCAACTATTGAAGAACACAAACTCACCGAAGGGAATGATTTGGGATTGAAGTGGCTACCTTCTTCTTTTATGTGCCAAGAATCGGGAATGAATGAGATATATCTGAATCACATTGAGGTATGAGATTGGTGGTGTAGGATCTGGGCTGTATATCTGAGATTTGTCGTGGCTATCTACCTATTTTATGCATAGACGTTGTTAGATCAAAGAACCGGAAGGAGAGTTTGTTTATAATTGGGATTTTGATGAAGATTACATCTGCAGATAGATGTGAATCTATGGATGCAGTAAAACCCAAGGTATAGATCTAATGGTTTCCTGGTCTACGGGTAGTGATTGAATGAATACCTTCCCAGTCAAAAGTTCTACCGCCATATCTACAGCAAATGAATGCACCATTCTCCTTCAGATGTTTAGCTTGCGCGTGTCACTGCAACAGATAAGCACAGTTGTCATCATGAGCTGAAATTGGCAGAATTTTAGTTTAAAGGTTGTTTTTATTAAAATGACAAATGTAACGTGGCAGTCAGAGATCGAAAGGCTAAAAATAAAACAAAACTACTTACCACAGCAGAAGATTAGGATTAGGCAGTCTATTTACGACTTCAGTTAAATATCCAAATTGGCTATCAGAGGAATTTAAGGAGAACGCTCCAGATTTGTTTAGTCATCAGAGAATTTTATGGAGAATGTTGTTCTCCTTTCTATCTTTATCAGTTCAGTTGAAACAGTGCCCTCGCTGTTGGGTCAATTTGTTTTCTCCTAGGATAGTTTATTTAATGTATTGAATAATCATTTGTAAAGAGGGGGGAAGAATTCTGAAAGCTGGTGTAGGAGAAGAACAGAGCTTTTATTGTACAGTTTTGACAGAGATTTTAATGAGAAAATATAGCTCTGACTCCTGAGATTCCTGTGGTATGACATTTGACATATTTTTCTTCTTTGTCTCATACGTTCCTTGTTATGTTTACTGTTTCATTTCATAATCATTTCTAGATGAATGCTTTTAAGTAGAAAGGCAGAATCCAGTTTACTGCTCTGCCTTGGGAGGTATCCATTTTCTATGTTTTCTTCAGTTTGATAAGGATTCAACTACTGCCCTTGTCAACCTCGCAGTGGTCTTTCACTCCATATAATTCCAATTTGATTGTTAAACTTCATGCTTATCTTGCCTCAGGAGATAATCTGCGTTTTTCATTTGATCTCTGCTCTTGCTATCTTTGCCCCACACAGCCCAGAAAACCCCGACATTTATCAAAAATCTCTTGCATATCTTTTTACTAGCCTAAAATCAATATCAGTGTTTCATTTAGGTCATCTCAGATCCTATTGGACATCTTTCACTGAGTTTGACCCGGAGAGATCCCTCTCCTCTCCTCGTAGGGCTAGCTACGAGGATGAGCTTGGTTTGATGTTGCCTCGAGTTTTGCCTCCTTCGGCCTGTGGCAAATTCGAGCGCTAACATGTTAGAGTCAGCCTTTGCAGCCTTCCTTCAGTGATCAAACATGCTCTTACAAAGTGATTTTAAGGTGTCAAGGTCAAATTTTTTCATTTCAGTGAGTCTTCAAGCAAAATTTGGTCACTAGGCATTAGGTCTAGGGTTTGCTTTCACTCCTTCCAAAGTTGTCCAAATGTCGGTCCATGTCACCATTCAGCTGAGTGTGCCATAATTTAGAGGGTTTTCATCATCATGTCAAGTTCCATTGGGTCATTTTACAGCTTGTTCATGCTTCAGTTGTGCCTTGGTAAGGTCCATTTCCCTCTCCTAAGGTTTTGGAGGTAATTTCTCTTGGATGGTCAAATCATCGGAAACAATTGTATCTTGATGTTCACACACCTTCCCCTATTCTTAATATACCTCATTAAACACTTCCCATCACTGAGATCCCCCAAATTTTTCATTTTTTCACAAACCCTAGTTTCTTGCCATAACTTGGCAATTTTCTAGGCTAGGCCTGTGTTTTTCCCTTTTGGATCCCTTCCCCTCACTCAATCTCTGCGATTTTACTTTCCCCTACTTCCTAACATCCCCCCCTACTTCCTAAAATTTCCCCAAGAATTTAGAAGCCCCTTATCCCCTTCATTTCACTTCATTTCGACAAAATCCCTTGTTCCACACATCGGGATCGGTTTCACTCAAAAGATGTTTCAGAGCAATAAAGGATGAATTTTGGAAAAATGAGAGAGGTTTTTGTCCAAAACATGCCAAGAAAGAAAAACCTCCTTCAAGTTTTACACAGGTATAATTTTTTTGGATAAATGTCAAAAATACCGTTGCCTCAAGAGGATTGATGCACCTGCTGGGAGTAGTGTTGGGCGATTTGATTTTTGACAGGGTAAATGAACTCCAAATTTCAAAATTCCACTTGGGTTGGAAAGTATACTTCAATATATTTCCAACGAGCTATCACACGCCTAATTTGGACACCGGGAAGGCCTCCAAAAGCCTCCTGCAAAATGCACCATGCAGGGCGCTACCCATATAAAGTGCGCGCGACCCATATGATTGGGACACTTGCTGGAGGAAAAATTTATATTTTTGGATTTTTCATGGAAATTTATGCATGATAAAATTATTTCCGAACAATTTCATCAGGTTTTGGATGGTCAAAAGGCCCAAAAACACCATGAAAATCACTCTGCCACCTTTTGCACCAGCAGGAAGTACTTCTGGGAGAATGACGTTTTTGAGGGTCAAATGAGCTCCAAATTGAGAAATTCCACTTGGCTTGGATAGCCAACATCCAGAGCTTTCCAACTAGCTATCATGAGATCAATTTGGATGCTGGGAGGTACTTCAAAATCAGGCTGAAAGGCGCGCGACCCACTCAGTTCAGGGGTGCGACCCACTTAAATTTTTGGCTGAATTTTCAACTTCCAGCTCAGATTTTCGGCCAGTTTGGATCAGTTTTGCTTGTGGATGAAATTTTTGGGTTTTCATGATGTAAATTGATGGTTGGCATGTAACTTTGGCTTATTTTTACCTATTCTAGAAGACTCACTCTCAAAAAAGTGAAAATCATGTAAATGAATCAGTTTCCACTCTTTTAGAGGCAAGTTGTTAGCTGCCTAGATTTTAGTTCCTTGATTAGAATTTGGTTGAAAATGATCCCTGAAGAAGGAATTCGACCCCTAGAGGCATGGGAAGGGGTTATAATGTTCTATATGATGTAATTTCTCAATCATTTTCAGAAGTTGGACTCTTGGGACTCTTGGGAAACTTTTGGCACCATTGTACATATTTTTTCATATTTTGGCTAAGGAAAGATCAGAGGTTTTGCGGCACCTGTTGGGATTCTTGTGGTGTTTTGTTCTTGATGGTGTTTTCTCTCTATTTACTGTAAGTTTCTTCATGTTTAATGTATGCCATTCCTCACTGATGCTTCTTAAATTAAATGAATGAGTAGATGAGGTTGAAACCATTGTTCACAGTGCTCTACCTTTGAATTCATTTAGTTTTTCATGTTTTCCACTGTTTGAAAAGGATCCATGTTTATCCTTGCTCTTTTCAGCTCCTTATCATTCTAATCCATCCATATATCCAATCAAAAGCATCAAGACATTCACCTACCTTGCCCCAACTCGAATTCTGCAAAGGTCTGACCTTATCCCCGGACCCAAAATTTGTTTTTCCCATTTCTCCAACGAAAACCCAAAAATTTAAAACAAAATCCCCTATCCATTTACTAGCCTAAAATTAGTTCCCATTCCAGAGTCATCTCGCACCCTATTGCTCATTTTATCGAGATTGACAGAGAGAGCCCTCTCCTGTCCTCGTAGGGCTAGCTACGAGGCTGAGCTTGGTTTGATGTAGCCTTGAGTTTATCTTATTTCAGCCTAAGGTAGATTTGAGTGCTAACAGGGGGCAGAAACTTCTTGCCAATTCACAAGGGCCCATTTCCTTCTCACATTGGTTCCTCCCCATAGAAAATTGCGCTAAAGATTCCAGATTGCTTTGAGGACCCATTTTGGAGCAGCAATCATAGAGAAGAGATACAGGGGCATGGACTGAAGGACCGATTTGTCCAAGATGAGTCAGCTGGTGAGATTCAGGGCTCGATGAGTCCAAATAGAAAGCCGAGATTCCAATCTGTCCAGCAGAGCTTTCCAAGATGAGTGCTTGAGAACAGAGTCAACGGGGGGGAGCCAAGATACTTGGAGGGGAGAGTAGTGATAGGAAACCCAAGAATTCGAGCAATGTTACGTTGAGTAATCAGGGGTGTGTTGAAGAAGAATATTGGGGATTTTGAGTTACTGACCGAGGGGCCAGCTGCCAGAGAGAAGCAATCCAGAATGGATTTGAGGGTGGAGTCTTCTTGAACAGAGGGTTGGCCAAAAAGCATGTTGCCATCTACAAACTTTTGGTGCGAGATGGGAGGGCGATGATGAAGATAGAGTCCCCGAAGAGAATGTTCTTGAATTCGGGCTTTGAGAAGCCTGCCTAATCCTTCGGCCATAAGCACAAAGAGGAAGAGGGAGAGATGATCCCCTTGCTTGATGCCTCGAGAGGGAGAGAATGGGGGGGAGGGACCACCATTGAGAAGAATGGAGTATAGGGGAGAGGTGATGAAGCTTAGAATCCACCTGATCCATGTTTGACTGAAACCAAAGGTCGTAAGAACTTGTTGGATATAGCTCCAGCTAAGCTTGTCAAAGGCTTTTGAGAGATAAATCTTAAGAAGCATACCTGGAGTCTTATAAGTCCTTAAAGAGTGCACCACTTCGTGAGTGAGAATGATTCCATCAAGAATGTGTCGACCTTCTACATAACTTGTTTGTTTAGGGGAGATGAGGAGGGGTAGGAGGGTCTTGAGACGATTAGCTATCACTTTGGAGACCAATTTGTAGAGAACGTTGCAAAGGGCTATGGGGCAGAATTTGCTAGGGGTGGAGGCTTGATATTCTTTGGGAATGAGGGAAATGAAGGTGGCGTTGAAGGAAGGGAGCATCCAATGCATAGATTAGGATTCTTCAACCATTTCCCAGATCTCCTTCCAGACATCCTCCCAAAATAAGTGAAACAAATTCATTGTGAAACCATCTGGGCCAGGGGCCTTGCCAGCTTTGAGTTGTGCCATAGCTTGATCCACTTCTTGAAGTTGAACCGGTCTGAGAAGCATTTGGTTGTGTTCATCCGTTATCAGTGCAGGGATATGTCTTGTGATTTGATCGATGGCTTCCTGGCGATCCAAGGGTGGCTCCGTGAGTGTGTCCTTGAAGTGATTTAGAAGTTCCTCTTCTATCTCTGCCTGCGTCTCCAGATTCACTCCTTGTTCATTGTGGAGGATAGAGATGCGGTTGGCCATTCTTCTTTATATGGTGGATCAATGAAAAAAAATAGTGCTCTTCTCTCCTTCTTTAAGCCATCAAATTTAGGATTTTTGTTTCCAGAGTATCTCTTCCTAAAGTTCCCTTTCCTTGATTTGTGATTTGAGTTTCTTCTCCCGAGTGTCCAATTCTTTAGTTCGACATGAGATGATGAGTTCTTGTTGGAGATTTTCCATTTGAAGTGCCAGGTCTTGTTGCCCTTGGAAGATGTTTCCAAAGGTGCTTTGATTCGCTTCAAATGAGTTTTGATGATTTTTAGCTTCTACTGAATGTTGTACATAATGGATCCATTGTAAGAGGGGATGGTGTGCCACCAATGCACCACCATATCTCTGAAGCCTGGATGAGGAAGCCAAAATTTCTCAAAGCGAAAGGGTTTATGTCGTCACTAATTTGGTCTCTCCCATTGAAGTTGGATGGGCCAATGGTCTGATCCAGCAGCCAGAAGAATGGAAGAGAAGATATCTCCTCTTGCTTGGATGATGGGATCTGAGACAAGAAAGCAGTCCAGGCATGAAGTAATGTGGTTAGGCCCAATTTTGCAATTATTCTAGGTATGGATGCCATTAGTAGTGGGGATGTCAATGAGACAATTATGGAGGATGAAATTCTTGAAATGCAGAGAGTTGGCTTCGATAATTGTGCGATCTCCACGCTTTTCTCATAGACTGGTGATCATGTTAAAGTCCCCGCCAAGGATCCAATGGGGTTGGGGGTTTTGCGAAGACATCTTGGCAAGATCATCTAGGATCTGGATCTTGCTGGTAGTAGATTGAGGGAAGTAAACATTGGTGAGGAGGTCTTTGAGACTAGTGTCGATGAGGTGAAAGGAGGCTTGAATGAAGTGACGGGAGGCATTAAAATTAGGTAGGGAGAGGAGGGCAGGGTTCCAAGCAATGGAAATACCTCCAGAGGCTCCATCTGAATCAGTGGCAATGGTATCACAACCTGCCCAAAGTCAGGAGAGAATATAATGAAAATTAGAGCTGGTGCATTTGGTTTCCTGCATAAAGAAGATGGTAGGTTTATTTCATTTGAGACTATTTTTTATCATTCGACACTTTGAGGGGTTGTTGATCCCTTGAATATTCCAAGATGTGAGCTTCATCATAAACTTGGGGATTTCAGAGCTTTGAAGAATTTCGTCAACTTGGGGTATCCACCAGACTTCACTAGTTGATCCCCAAGTGTGATTAACCTTTGTAAGTCCATTGGTCTCCCTCGATTCCTTGATTCTTTGATGATGTTGATTTTTTCCCTCGGTATAAGCTCCCCTTTGATTCCATGATGGACACTTCCCTTTAGCAGCTGCGCTTTCATTGGCGCTTCCTCTAGGCTTTCAATCTGTGTAGGAGGTATGGCATGAAAATATTTTGAATCACAAGCTTTTTCCAGCCCAGTTAGGTCGAGATCCTCGAAGTCAATGGATTCCAGTTCTTTAATCATGTAAGACATATATTCTGAGTTAGGGCTTTCCTTGGGGTTCCTGATCTGATCTAGAGGGGATTGGGGGTCAAGATCCATCGCAACATGTGGTTTTTGTAAGCCATTTTGAGCAAGAGCGGAGGATGGACTTGGTGAGGAATTTAGGGTTTCATTAGGCCCAGCAGCCATCATCAAATAATTATCCAAGACATCGAGGGGAGGCAGGGATCCAAAGGAGGGAACCGTGGAAGTGGCGGGATCGGAATGAAGCTCTGCTTGATTCTGATCCAAATCAAGATTGGCTAGAATTTGAAAGCTATTACTGGAAGAGGGATTTAGCAAGTTTGTAGAAGGCTGGGGAGGCTCGAAGGGAGCTTGATTATTTTTCAAGTGCTTTTTTCGATGAGAGACTTGGGTGAAACCATCTGGATCTGAGGCATTGGGAGGGCCTGAAGTGGCGGGGGGTCGATTTTGAGGGCAATCACGGAACATATGACCATGCATGTGATATTTTATATAGCGAAAAGGAACGTGTTCATAGTCTATGAATTGAATCCATTCAAAATATTCATGCCAGAGACTTACCGAGTCATGGAGAGCTTTTGCAAGATGCATATAGACACAGATCTGAGCGTAGGCAGTGTATCTGTTGTTTTTGGTTTCTTCAGCAATTTTGATGAAATTTCTGAGGCAGTTCCCGATCTACTTGAGTGTGATCTCTTCCCAGTATTCCTGCGGCAAGGAATACAGTCGGATCCAGATAGGTGCCCAATTGAAATCTTCTTTGTCAGGGTTGAATCGTTCCACCAAATCCCTCAGAAAGAGCCCTGCTGCATTGAAGAAGTAAGGTCTCCCATCCATGACTCGATTTTTGTCTTTGATGCAGGTGAAAATGATATTGAAGAAGCCCTTGGGACCCAACTGGAGATCCATCTACCCTTTTGGCTTCCATTTTTCTTTGATCCAATCGTAGAGGGCCTTCTCAGTTGGCCATACCCCAAAAAACTTGCCGATCAGCGCATGATCATGCATATACTGGATGCGGCTGTTGATGCGTTCAGCAGGGAAATGGATCTTGGGACTTTTGGGCTCGATTGGAATGCAGGTAGAGGATTTGGCAGGCTGTGCATCTTTAGATCCGGTCCCATCGCGTGACTGTTGCAGACATCGTGTGAGGGGACGGATCAGATTTGAGAGAAGTGTTGGGGTCAATAGTGCCACGAGAGCCCCTAGAGTTGGGGGGGCTGACAAGCCCTCCCCTTTGCGATCCGCCATGCCAGAATTAGACGGCGTTATCTATGTAGTCGACAACGAGGAGGAGCCAGAAGCGGTGGCGGCGCCTGTAGAGAGGCACAGTGATAACCCTAGGGCTTCAGATCGTCGTGGATCTTCTTTTTGTTATGTTGTCTTCATATGAAAACCCGCATTAAACATTGTTGTAATTTCTTTGAGACTGGTCATGGAAAAGGAGAACATAATGGTGCATGGGCATGTATAAAATGAGCACTTCAGAGATATCAAATGGACCACTCTGCACACCGACTTGTCTCAGCTGAACAAGTTGTTCAAAGGTGCATCACTGTATTAAGCCATGAGACTAACCAGTCAAGGGAAGTATGAAGGTACATGTACACATATACAAATTAAATTTCATATATATATATATATATATATATATATAGAACTTTAATATACATGATAAATTTTTTATTATTTTTCAAATTTTAAACATTATTTATCACAATGATTATCCTTGATTGTATTTTTAGATAACATATTTATATTCTTGTTTGAATTTTCCATATAGTTGTTTTTGGCATATTGGGGTACAAGATGTAGATAGATCAATTGGAAATGATGTTGAAACAATAAAAGGGACTCGAAAATTGCATTCAATTAAAGAAAAGGAGTACTAAAATGTGTTTTCATTTGATAAAAGAAAATATTCTTGTTTTTGTCATGTTTGCATAGACGAGACAGAATCCAATAATTTTTGTGAAAACAAATTGTATGTAAGCGATTGGAAACATACAAAACTAAATACAGAGGGGAAAATGTTTGTTGCAAACTTTGAATAGATGAAATCAGAGGAGACTATAGTATCATCTGAAGGTGATCGAGTTTCTGATCTTGTTAGAGAAGGTAACATTTCAATTTCTTTCAAATGATAGAGATCTAGAAATATATAATAAAATAAAGTATACGGTTAATTTTAAAGTTAATTTTTCATGTTAATTATGATCTAAATTTATGTACTTGTTTTATTGTAGCTGCACCCGCTAACAACGTAGAAAATTTCAAGTATTATTTGATGCGTTGCACTGAATGAAAGATGAAATTATTGGAAAACTATGATGATAACGGGTTTATATATGACAGAGGGTCTACTATACTGAAATGTTATTTTTTCCAACAAACTCATCAAAGTCAGATTTTTTTTTTTTAATTTCAAGATTGGGAACCTAATGTCATAAGTTGGCAATATAGTCAATTGGTGTGTGTAGCATGCATAAAGTTGATAGGAGTTCAATCAAAGAAAAAATGAACGTTAAGAAATGGAAAATGTCAAAATCTGATCATGAACGGATAATTGAGGATGGAATTCCATTAGAATTTTTTTGATTAAACTACCCAATAATTTATTCTTCTTGGATTCATCTTTGAGAACTTACAGAACTCAAGTACAAATTGTTAGCCTTTTTTTGTGCATTCTTAAGTTTTACATTATTATATGTATATTTTATGTTATGCACAAGTGTTTTCACATGTACATTACTTTTGCACATGCACACATCAAGTAATTTATACATGTACACATACATGTATATTCTCTGGTCTTAAACGATTTCATACATTATCTAGTATGAGCTAGTTAATTTTATGTCATTATTGCAAAATGTATGTATCTAGCATATTTGATATAATGAAAATTCCAAGTTATGATCTTTTTTTAGACATCTAAATCAAATTATAATATTCCTTCTTAAATGCAAAACGTGTACCGTGTTTTGTAATTTCTAGTTTTATTATATTAAAGTTTATTATCAACGAACATGCATAGTAGCCTTCCTATGTACATTAATGAAAAATGTTGTATACTGGATATTTTTTAATGCAATTTTAAAATTCTATGATTGTTTGACACATATATGTACACCTAGAATTTTATGATTTTTTTATATATACATCTATATGTATTGTATATTAATATTATAAGAATGATTTCAAATGAAAAATGTATGAATTAAATGAAAATTTGTTTTCATGTCTACATATTCATGAACTTAAATATATATATGTATCTAACCTATAATATGTAAAACCATCTATGATTTATTAAATGACACAAAATCATGTGCAAATTGTACCTAAATATCACTTTTAATAGATGTATGTCATAAGTATATAACATTCATACATGTTCAAATGCATTTAACATGTACCACATGTGTTTTGTAATTTTCACTTTCAATCTAGATTTATTTTAAATAACAAATGAAAAAACAACTTGAACTTAGATCATGTATGCAAAATGTAACAACAAAATGAAAATGTACTTGAATCATTGTTACATATTCATGAACTTAAATATGTAAAACCATCTATGATTGTTTTAAATGACACATGATCATGTGCAAAATGTATGTACCTAAATATCAATTTTAATAGACATGTTCTAATTATATAACATTCATACACGTTCAAATGCATTTAACATGTACCGCATGTGTTTTTTAATTTGCAATTTCAATCATTAATTTTAAATAACAAATGTCAAAACAACTTGAGCTTTAAAGACAAAACATTTAATCTAAGATTGAATTCAAGTTAACATTATAACAACAAGTCATCATGTATGCGAAATTTAATGTAACTAATTTCAAATGTACTTCAATAATTTTTACATATTCATGAAATTAAATATGTAAAGCCATTTATATTGTTTTAAATGACACATGATCATGTGAAAAATGTACACCTAGATATCACTTTTAATAGACATGTCCTAATTATATAACATTCATACATGTTCAAATGCATTTAACATGTACCACATGTGTTCTGTTATTTTCAATTTCAGTCTAGATTCATTTTAAATAACAAATGAAAAAACAACTTGAGTTCTAAAAACAAAACTTTAAACCTAAGATTGAATCTAAGTTAACATCATAACAACATGTCATCATGTATGCAAAATGTAACAACTAAATGCAAAAGTACTTCAATCATTGTTAATATATTCATGAACTTAAATATGTAAAATCATAGATATGATTGTTTTAAATGACACATGATAATGAAAAATGTACCTAAATATCACCTTTAATAGACATTTACACCTAATTATATAACATTCACACATGTTCAAATGCATAACATGTACCACATGTGTTTTGTAATTTGCAATTTTAATCTATATTCATTTTAAATAACAAGTGACAAAATATCAAGTTTTTAAAACAAAACATAATCTAAGATCATCTAAGTTAACATTATATAAGAACATGTGATCACATGACAAATGTATCAAACATCCAAAATTTAAAACCATTCAATAAAAGTAAATGTAGCTCAACTATCCAAAATGTAAAATATGTCCAAAATTTATATCATCCAATAAAAGTAAATAAAACAATGTATCAAGTGTTACAAGTGTCAAGTTATATAGAAAAGTAAATATGGCACATGTTCAAGTTATAAAAATACTAGATCAAATAAAATGTTGTGTGCATCAATCAAATAGAGAATTTGGTTGCAATGTATTTTCCAACAGCCTCCTTGTGCTATCATCTGAAGAATGGGGAACCTACACAACGTGTAATTTCATATATATATACACTTGTATAAGAAATTTATGTACATGTATCAAAATTAAAATTTAATGTTTTAAAATTGAATGAGAGTATAGAACTTCATAAAAAAACAAAATGAAAAAAAAAATCATGCAATACCTCATGTAGTTCCCCCTTCCTTGTCCCATGTTGGCCCTAATTTCACATACATATATATACACATGTATATGAAATTTATATAACATGTATTAAAATTAAAATTTAATGTTTTAAAGTTGAATGAGAATGTAGAACTTCAATAAATCAAACTAAATGAAAAAAAATGAGAATTTCATGCAATACCTTATGTACTTCCCCTCCATTGTTCCATGTTGGCCCTGCATCGATGCATCCTCCAGGATAAATTGTAAATATACATGTATATATATATAAAATTTTCAAATGAAAATGCATAAACTAATGCAATAATATTAAAACAAATGTTAGACAACCTCTTCTTCAAATTGTTTTTACGTTCCTATCTCCATCATACACTCTGTCGCTAAAGTCCTTGGAGAATGGAAATCATGTCCACAAAACTAAAATTCAAAAATTTTAAAACTGTAAAATAACTCAGGATCTAGATCTTATTTTTTAATGAAACTTTCACTTCAATTTATAACTTGAAACATAAGTGAAAATTTGAATACTTGTGATGGTGGATTATTTGGCACATCTTCTAATAGGGAAGAAGCTGGTGACTCCATTGTGAAAACATTAGACGAAATTAGAATAGTTTAACATTTAATTATATACAGGTGTACACAATTATTTATTTTAAAACTATGTCATCATGATGCTGATATAATAATAGAATAATAATTGTACATCAACATCATGAACTCTTAAAAACACTAACATTTCCCAAAATATCATCTTGATTTCCAGAACCTGAACCTTGGACTGTGATATTATCAAAAATTTCGTTCAACAAGCGTGTTAACTGCCAATGGTGAACATATGATATATTTTTGTTATATTAACACATAGAAATAAACATGTATATGTAAATTACAAATTACATTAAAATATTCACCCTAACCATTAACACATACCGATCCCATGCCCTCTTCCTCATGAAGAATTAAGTCCTGCCAACCATTGCGACAATGTTTTGCATATGTTCTAAGCTCTTTAATACTCATGTTATCTATCTCATCATCTATACTATACACAAAATTAGCACGTGCATTATCTCGTGATCTTTGTCAATTCAGACCAATATCAATTCCACCAAGTCTAGTCTAAACAACTTCTATAATGGCCTCTCTTACTAATGTGAGAAGTGGCATCGATCTCTGACTGCAAATTTTCCACACGAGGAGGTCGGCTTACCAAAGGTGGCTTAGGGTGAGACAACTTAGCATCACGCTTAGTGCCCCTATGGTCACATAATCGACCTTTCCCAGGACCAAAAAATTCAGAAGGAAGGTCATTATAATTGGGTTTCATTCCCAAAAAGAATTCTTCATAAAATAATTTTTCAAAATAAAAAGGAACCTCATTATTCCATGGTAGCCTTCCATAGGCAGCAAGGTGTCTATCAATGCAAATGGCAGGCTATATTATAATGCTTGAAATATTGCACCTTTAGCATCTTTCTTTTCGTTCCTTCTTTAAAATTAAACATAGATTTTGCCATTTCTTTTGTAACTATGTTTTTAACATCATCCCAACATAGATTTTGTCATTTCTTTTGTAACTATGTTTTTAACATCATCCCATGTATCGGGACCCATTACTGTTTCATATATTTTCCTCATCACTTCTACAAATGTATCAGTGGTTGACCCAATATTTTTGTAAACATCTACAAGTGTGCTTAAAGAGTGCGTAACTATTTGTAAGCTTTCTCAACTCTCTACAGGGAGTTTCAAAGACACAAGAACTTTCTTCAATTTTGAATAAAGATGCTCGCACCTTTCTAATGTGCATTTTTGGATGTTGTTTTCCAAGGTAAATAATCGGGAATTTTAGAAGGATAAGTCGTGGTTGGTGTATAACCTTCTTCTTGAATTATGTGATCTAGCCTACGTCCTTTTCGAAAAATATTTTCACCCTCTGCATCAATATATAATATTATTTATAAATAAAAAAACATGTGAAAAAATTTGTATAAATTTTCTTTTTAACCATAAAATATATATATATATATATATATATATATATATATATATATATATATATATATATATATAATTTAACAAATTAATAATTGATGGCCACCTCGAGATGGTTGAGTAGCGTCTTGCCCACTCGGAGATGGGTGAGAACCAACATAACCACCAATTGATTGTCCACCGCCCTTTGGTTGAGAGCCAACATGACCTCCCATTGATTGGACACTAGGGGAATGTGTATCACCACTCTCACGCAATTGGCTACCAGGGTAAAGTGTACCATGACCACCATCCTCACGCGACGAGAGGGAAGCTTCATAAAAAATATGAATTTCTAATCAGTTCAAATATACATACATATGATTGATTAGATTGTGTGAATCATACCACGATTGCGTGAACCATGTTCAGGCTACATTGATTGAGTAGCTACTATTTTCCTCCGAACTCCTAAAAAATGAAATTTATTAAAAAAAAAACTCATACAATTGATAAAAACTCAATTCCATATGTTTACATGGATGTATGGGGATAATATAATATATTCAAATTTCATTTAAAAACTTTCATATTTAATATAAATACCATGAACATCCCCCGATCCATGACCCCCCTCTCTCATAGAGGCATGGGACTCTATTGATGTTCACCTCGAAGAATCATGTGGCAAACGATCATCCTCCATGATATATATATGGATATCTACATATACATAGATACACATGATGTTTAAAGTCTCGAAGAATATGTGGAAAATGATCATCCAT
Source organism: Pinus albicaulis (assembly GCA_034641835.2). Lineage (NCBI taxonomy): Eukaryota > Viridiplantae > Streptophyta > Pinopsida > Pinales > Pinaceae > Pinus > Pinus albicaulis. The sequence continues at coordinate 486,714 of JAXQQM020067497.1, forward strand.
GATATATATGGATCTATCTACAAATACATAGATACACTATGTTTAAAAAGTTACCTCGTGCATTTAAAATTATTTTTAAAACAACTATTTAAAAAAATTCAAAAGAATTCAAAAAATTGATGTAATTTACACAAATGTTGGAGCACAACTTGAACACGGATTATGTAAAACACAAAACTTTCAAAGCAAAAATTGATGTGTAAAACTCACTTGACTATTTAAACAAAAAAAATTGAAGTCCTGCACATTTGGAAAATTAAATACAATATTTTCTAAAACATGAAGTTCACCAAATTGTGTTGTGCTTACATAGTTGGTTCCCATTTTGAAAATTAAATACAACAATTTCTAAAACATGAATTTCACCAATTTGTGCTTACATGGTGGAAGCACACTTGGAATATAATTGAAGAAAACACGTGGTCATTAAAAATGACGCATTTATAAGTAAAAAACACACATATCAAAGATATCTCGCAATATCCATCAATACATTTTGAAGGAGAGCGTCTCAACACTGATTCATCTTTGACAAATGAATCTTGAATTGGCATTGCCCCATACAATACTAATTCATCTTTGATAGGTGAATCTTTAATTGGCATTGCCCCATACAATAGGTCAATAGATATCTTATTAACATTTGCACAATGTCTCATGCTAAAATGAATGAAATTTTCTAACAATATTGTTTGCTTTTCCATGCAGTTTTTTTAGCATATCCTTCTTAACTTGGTACTTGCCTTTCATCTAGTTGTACACCAATTTAGAATTGGTGAAAACTAAAATTCCATTTAATCCATACTCCCTAGTTGTTCCCAAGCCTTCTATCAATGCAATATTGTAGTTAGAATTGGTGAAAACTACAATTCCATTTAATCCATACTCCCTAGTTTGTTGTTCTTCTAGGTATATTCATTTTCCTTTGGAGGAATTTTAGTTGCAATATTGCATAGAACATATGTAATCACTGCTTTCCTTGGATTGGGATAACAAGAAACATCTATGCATAATGTCCATTTTCAACCATGTTTAGTGGCATTTTTTATCCCTGGAAAAAAAAAAAACAAATTCAATAAAATATTAAATTAACATTTATCGCAAATGCCTTAAAGTTTATGGGATAAATGACATGTACACGGTTTCAAAAAACACTAGAAAATGTCTTAAAGTTTATGGGAGAAATGAAATTTACATGGTTAAGTTTATGGGAGAAATGGCGTGCACATGGTTTCCAAAAACACTAGGACCATATCTCCATTTAGCTAAAATTTTTATAATTTACTGCCAATTAAAATGAGTAACAACACATCCTAGCCATTATGGTTGGTTGGTTAGGTGATAGTGGACCCCTATGAGGTGATAGACACATTTAGCTAAAATTTTTATAAAGGTGATAGACATGTGATTTTGAAAGCATCCTTGCTGTTAAAAAGGACAAGGGCTAAATGAGTAACAATACATCCTAGCCATTATGGTTGGTTAGGTGATAGTGGACCCCTATGAGGTGATAGACACATTTAGCTAAATTTTTTATAAAGGTGATCGAAATGTGATTTTGAAAGCATCCTTGCTGTATTTTCTAATTGTTGGGTTTCTTCACGTTTTTTCTAATTGCTTTGCTAAGTCTCAGAAGTTTACTTTTTTTTCCATTTGAATACATTTCCACACTTGTAGTTGTATCTTTCTCTTTTCTAAATTAAGCCTATATGTGTTAGGTTAACATACAAGCATACTTTTAAAACTTTATAAACCTCAATTTTATTTCCATTTTCATTTTTTTTTTTGAATTTTAACTTTCAGCTTCATTTGCTTCTTCATATAGATCATCATTAGAAAAAATTCCAAAATATTCATGTAATTGCTATCCACATGAGAATTATCAGTTTCTTCACGTATTTTCTAATTGCTTTGCTAAGTCTCATAAGTTTACTCTTTCGTCCATTCATACATTTCCCCACTATTAGTTGTATCTTTCTCATTTAAGACATTTGTAAATTTATAACCACCTGTATAAAAAATACCCTAACAAAGAGAAACATTTACAACAAACAAAAGATTTTATTATCAGAAAATTTTTACAATCAAGCTTACTACCTCTTCAATCTAAGGGGCTTCATAAAAATGAAAGAGACTTCACTACACTAACTATAATTTGGTTCCATAAACCAATAATATTAGAATACACATGATAAATTTTACTTAGATAAGTTCAATTTTCACATTCTCCTTTAATCAAATTTTTATCATACTCTAACAAATTAATATACTAGCATAGAGTTACTATAATTTAGAAAACAGATGCTAGAATGTTGATATTAAATAAATTTTACTTAGATAAATCCAGTTTTCACATTCTCCTTTCATAAAAAAATTTCATACTCTAAAAAATTAATATACCAGCATAGAGTTATTATAATTCAGAAAACATGTGCTAGAATGTTGATATTAAATAAATTTTACTTAGGTAAATTTAGTTTTCACATTCTCCTTTAATCAATTTTTTTTCATACTCTAACAAATTAATATACCAGCATAGAGTTACTATGATTTAGAATACATATGCTAGAATGTTGATATTAAATCAATTTTACTTGGATAAATTCAATTTTCACATTCTCCTTTAATCAAGTTTTTGTCATACTCTAACAAATTAATATACTAGCATAGAGTTACTATAATTCAGAAAATAGTTGCTAGAATGTTGATATTAAATAAAGTTTACTTAGATAAATTTGGTTTTCAAGTTCTCCTTTAATCAAATTTTTGTCATAACACATTAGTATACCTGCATAGAGTTACTATAATTCAGAAAATAGATGCTAGAATGTTGATATTAAATAAAGTTTACTTTTAAGATAAATTCGATTTTCACGTTCTCCTTTAATCAAATTTTTGTCATACTCTAACAAATTAATATACCAGCATATAGTTACTATAATTTAGAAAAAAGTTGCTAGAATGTTGATATTAAGGAAGAAAGAAGTAATATTTTCTTCTAGAATGGCGTAATAGTGGGTACAATGGGATATTATTTTTACCAGGCTTCTAATGTTGTTCGTTTTATACTGGTTTTAGTTTGAGGAAAATTTAGAAAGCTTAATTTGAGGATAGTCCCAAAGCTTCAAATAATTAATATATATAGAGACATCTAGTTACTATAATGTGGAAAACATATGTCAAAATGCTTGATATTGAATATTGAGAGAGAAAGCAACAATATCTTCTCATGGAATGATCTACTGGTTGATACAGTGCGATGTTATCCTCTACCAAACTTCAAATGTTTTTTGTAGGATACCAAACTTCAAATGTGCTTGGTATTATACTAGTCATCTCTAGATTTAATTTGAAAAATTCGGAATGATTCTTGGACTCACAAATGCCCCTTTGGATTAAATGGACTAACGTTGGACATAATCCTTTAATATTTATTTGTAGGATATAAATAAAATTGTAAATAATTAGGAGAGTACAATGATGAAATGGCTCTTGGATAATGAAACGAAGAGTCACTTAGTTGTATAAATCTGATTGACCATTAATAGAAAGAAAATCTAATTGAGTTATGCATTCTAGCCTGAAAAATCAAATTCCACTAGAAGACAAAAGTGAATTTCTCAAAGAATCTAGAAATATAGTATCTAGAGCCTTAATGCAAGAAACAATAAATCTAAATAAATTGAATATATAGTTTAACAAACTAGAAAATCAATTGAAAACTGAAAGAACTACATATAATACTCATAAAATATTAATTAGTGATTTAAAGTATAAACTAATTGTTAAATGTCTCAAGATTCAAAGGATAAAACTATAATTTCATATCTGCTTAAAGAAAATGATAAAGAAATCAAAATGCTTAGATAAAAAATCAATTTTCCTATCGGAGAAATTTTTTAAATTGAACAACTCATTCATAAATTCAATGAAGAGATATAATTTTCTTTGATAGCAAGCTTAGACTGTAAAGCATTAATTATTGATTTAGAAATAATCAAAGAAGGATTAGATGTAGAGCATATTCAGAATTTTATAGCATAATTAGCAATAACTCAAAAAGAATTTAAATTTGTTGAAATAAATGTCACATGGAAGACCTCATAGATGGTAAAGCCAGAAGCACAAACTCAAAAAAGAAATGCACTACTAGAAAATTCCCATTAAAGCTTGGATTTGAAAGATAAAATCATAAAAAAGGCTAAACATAAATTAAGCTCAAAGAGATTAAGAAGAAACTTGATTAGAAAACCTTTGCAAATAAATATTTGGCTGAATTTGAACATTACATTGGAAACGAATTATGGTGGCTACACAAAAAATCAAGTTCCATTTCAATGTGTGTGATGACCAATATGTATCAAAGATAGCAGAAACCATTTCAAGAAAACTCCAAAAACGATGCATGTATGAGCTTATATTGTTCGATAGTAGGGAAGTGTCATTTTTGCCACACTAATGCGTTCTCAGGGTAACTGTAGCAATATGTTATAAAGTTGCAAAAAGGCAGGGAGCATATTAATTGGTATGCCCTTGACTAGTCATTTCAGCCCATGAAGGGTTCCAACGATGCATTATTTCCACTTAATTAACAAGGTTGCACATGATATATCATTTAAATTATTTTTTTGTTATGTGCATTCTTATTTTTTTATTTGTATTGGTTTTAGGCCTAAAATTTTCCATTGATGGTGATCCCTACATAAAGGAAATGATCCTAACAAATAAATTATGTTTCTTTAAAAATAGTTGATTTTCCATTTGCATTTTAAACTATTTTTTTCATCTTTATGGTTGGCTTTTATATTATTAGCGAAATTCATTACATGTAGTAGAGAGCCTAAATAGTGATTAGAGCTGCTAACATAATATTTTCAACCGCAAGGTAGTAAATGAGGCATTTTTCATATTGTTTATGGCTCCATCTAGAAATTGAAAGGACCCCAAGATCTTTGATACCACTTGACAGATCATCTTGAAGCCATTCAATTTGCCAGGCCTCAAGAATGGATATTTAGCATGAAGTGAACGCAGAAGACCAATCGAACTTTGATCTGCCATCAATCTATTATTGGCTTTTGTTATGTGCATTCATATGCTTTTATTTTTATTGGTTCTAGACCTATAATTTTCCATTGATGGTGCTCCGCACAGAACATAAATGATCCCAACAAATAGATTTTGTTTCTTAAAAATAGTTAATTTTCCATTTGCATTTTAAACTAATTTTTTCATGTTTGTGGAAGCCTTTTATATTATTAGCGAAATAAATTACATACAGTAGACAGCCTAAAGAGTGATTCAAGCTGTTGACATAATCTTTTCAATTGCAAGTTAGTAAACGAGGAATTTTTCAATTTTTTCATGGTTGCATAGAGAAATTGAAAGGACCCCGAGAAATTTGATACCACTCAACAGATCAGCTTGAAGCCACTTAATTCTTCAGGCCTCAAGTCTGGAGAATTAGCACGAATTGAACACAGAAGACCAATCAAACATTGATCTTCCATCAATATATTATTGGCTTCTCAGAGGAATTATTAATGGGTTAATAACTCCAACAGATCTTTATTCTCGTATAGAGTGCCAACTGTATTGTTCAACTAGCCTGAGTTGTTGAGGAACTAATCGGCCTCAACTAACTGACCTTAAATTTATCATAGAAATGAACATCATTTATTTAACTAACCATATATCCAACAAGTGTTATGATTGGAATGATTTTTATAGGAATTATTTCGATACGAACTTTATCGGTCTAATCCAAAAATCTACTAGTGGAATTAGAAACTAGTGGAAAGGTTATTCAGTGGAACATGGTTAGAAAGGTTGGACTACCTTTATCAGTTAAATCAAAATATGAAAAGTAAGTAAATTATTTATAATGATAGCTCTAATTGTGAGGAAGTCCTTTAGCTCTAAGGAAAGAATAATAAAATAGGTAGAAAAGCCAATTGATCGGTTGGATATTTTGAGAAATACCAATATCCCTGGCTTGCTGAAATTCTGGTGGGAGCTTTGGCTTGCCTGGTCTTACTCATTCATGAGAGAGAGATTTAGTGATCAGTAAGTCTTTTGGTACTTATGAGAATAAAGGTAATTTATATTCAATGCTCGGGAATCAGACTTGAAAGCTATTGAAATGAACAAGGATCTTAAAATTTTAACCAATAAAGATACTCAGCGAAAAACTGCTACACATTCAAGCCTTCTGCATAATAAAACAAACTGTTGTTCATATTTTTTTGAGAAAAAAATTGGTTACAACAATCAGTTGTAATGTGTCAAGGGGTATCTGTTTTCTAGGAGAAGGGTTGTGAAATCTATTTATACAGATACTTGGATCTATATTTGGGGTTCAAATCCAGAGGAAGAAGAAGGGATTTGGCAGCGAGTCTTCAACTTACAAAGAATATATGTTTTGTCATTTTTTCTATTTTTTTTGTTTATGTTGGTTTCTTATGCTTCATTGAGAATTGAAAATGAATTTGAAAACTGAGATTTGCAATAGAAAATATCACTTGTGACTTCTGATCTTAAAGACATAGGATTTACATATGTCAAAATAGTAAACTTGTGAGACTCACTCACATGGGACAAACTTTTGTGCTTAGCAATACTATTCCAAGAAAAAAATCCTCAAGGGCTACATGCCTTTAGTGTGTAGGGTGACTGACACTGTCCAGGTATAAATACCTGAGTCTTTTAATTGAAAAAATAGTAAAGGGTTTACTTTATATTTAATTAAAACCAATATTTGACAAGCATTTAGACAGAAAAGGAACATATCGACACTAGAGAAGGAACCACAATAGGAACTTTAATAAGGAACAACAAGCCATATTGCTGCCCAAACCATAACATATGAATAATTTTTTAGTTCAAAGAAGGGAGCAAGTGGTCAAATCAACTTGAATTTTCATTGTGATTAGTACTACTATATGGTCATTCTAGTAAGAAATTGGAAGCTTTAAGGAGAACTGTACGAATCCATTTGGAGTTTATAATAATAACACTTTTTTCCTTTTGAACTAATTTTGAAATTATAGTCTTATTATTAATTCTCTTATTTTTTATTCAATTAGTGTATTAATTATCAGTTAATCAATTCTAGCACTAGTATTATTTACACAGATTTTATAATTTGCAACCGAGAATTGGAAGAATACCTGGAACTGTGGAACTGAGAAAGTGGAAAAACACGCCGAACTGAAATAATACCTGCAACTGAGAAAGCGGAAGAAAAATTTGAATGAGCATGCCACTTCCACAAGGAGACACGGAGAATAGTAGATGTTAAAACCAACAAACACTGCAAAAAAATAGATATTAGAAATTATGCAAAAAAAAACATAAAAAAACATAAATGCACTTCGAAACAAAGAGGAAAACGCACCTCTCAGTGCTCCACAAGCGAAAAACAAGCCTCTCGGCGCTTTCCAATGGTCACTTCCAAACACACAAATAGAAAATTGCACCAAACAGATAAACAAGCTATCATTCGAAAACAGAAAATCGATCGAAAACTTCTTGCGGCCTGCAGACTGCTATATTTATAAAAACGCAGTTCGGCCAGACTTTTAGTTCGACCGAACTTTTAATGTCGATTTTTCTACCTCCTGGTAAAAATACTCTTATCATTGTAGTCAATGTAAATGGTGGAGTAAGTTTGATTAATGATAGAAAAATTTTGGCCGAATTAATTTCAAATGTTCGGCCGAACTTTTGAAATGTTCGTTAGAACTTGTGGGAGTTTGAAATTTTCTGGCATGTTTTTCACGAAAGTGTAACCCATATTCATACATTCACCCACTTCTCAGTTCTTATAGAATTTTTCAATGCATTTTGAACATTGTTCAAATTTTCCACCTTTATGAACAACGCCTTTTTGTCCTCAATCATATACCTCACAAAGTGATACTGAACATTAATTTTTTTTTTCTTTGAATGATAAGCAAGGTTCTTTGCCAAGGAAATTGCACTTTGGCTATCACATTCTATCCTTATAAATCATTGTACCAACCCAATACTTGAACACAATCTATGCAACAAAATTTTTTCCTTTCTTGCATCAATGGCTTCCATGCATTCAACCTTTGTAGTTGAAAGAGCCACTACAAACTGTATTTTCCTCATCCAGCTCACTCCTCCTCCAAATAGGTTAAAAAAATCCACTTGTAGATCTTCTTTGATCTATATCTACATCCCAGTCTACATCAATGAAAGCATGGATTTCCAAAACTTTGTCCAAACCTTGTCTTAGGCTAAGGAGGAATGGTGCTAAGGAGTAGGTTATAAATATCAAAGGCCAAAATGCGATGGAAAGGCAGATGCGATACCATTCAAAGGTTAATTTTAATTTATTAAAATTCCAAGATTATGTGCAGTTGCATTGATTTTATGAAGAAACATGGATGCGGGCAATGGACTCGGGGTAAGTGACCCGACACAAAGCAAAGGAAAAGAGAATTCAGAACACAGCAGGCACGAGTAGAAGAGGTAGAATTGGGCAGAAGGGGACATGATAACCTTGGTTGAAACGTAATAGCTGGGTCAAGTCTGGAAAGGATGCGTTATTGCAGAACTGTTTGAATACCGTACCAAAAGCAGAAAAAACATGATAGCAAGAAGAAAATGCAAATATTGAACTCTGGAAGAAATGCAGAGCAAGGAGGTCCGATCTGTCAGGGAGACACATCAACAATTTAGGGAGATGCATCAGTAACAAGTAAGATTTAGAAAACAGAATAATATTCCAAGTTTTAATTTGTTTTATTTGTCTCTTAAGATTGAAGCTAGAGTGATGTCCTTAATTGCAATGTAATAAGTAGTTTTAATAGTTTAGGTAGTCGAAGTAGTTTCAATAATTTTTAGCATTTACAAACTATTTTTGATGTATTTAAGAAAGATAGAAATAAAGAAGAAAGGTTCTGAGTTTTGGACCTTTAGAAGACTAAAGCTTTGGTACTTACCTTTTTTAGGAATTAATGAAAGAAACACCAAGTTTCCTGCAGCTGTTGATGGTGATTCATTTTTCCTATGTCATTTTGTGTTCCTTCTTCCTGGAATGAAGTGAAGTAAAGTAGTCGGCGGTCTCTTATTTACCTCTGTGAGTAAGAGTTAAATAACTTTAATCTTTGCTCCTTCACTCCAACTCCTTTCCCTTCACACATTCTCTTTGGAGCTTAAAAGTAATAGATTTTGTGTTTACAACATATTATTTTGAGTTTCCTCTCTCTCCATAAATTCGTTCTGAAATTTAAAGTGATATATTTTGTGTTACATAATATCATTTTGAGTTTCTTCTACAGTTATTCTTTTCCACTTAGATATCAACAGTTAATGGCATTGTATATTACTTCTTTATACCATATTGTTAAGGGTTTTAAAGAATTAGTTTCCAAATGGATTGAACGAAGACCACCTAATAAAACTACTTTTGTGACACATTTTTAAAAATTTCTTAAGTACTAATTCCTTTCCACAGCCAAAGAATTATCTCTTAAGATACAACATTTTTTGGTGTTGTTGCCAGGGATGAAGAGACAAAGTTATTTTCCCTTTGTTTTTCACATTATTTCCTCTGTTTTTTCAGTGAGGAGGAAATATTTGGTTGTGTTTATTATTCAATTCTGGCTCACACAAGGCCTCACATGAGGTCGGATACCTCATAGAAGAAGTTCCCTGCTTTGTTAGAACCTGAAATATTTGTCCCTAAAAGGGTTCGAGATACTGAAAACCCCCTCAACACCTAGTTCTACACTGTTAGATCCTAGCAGTAGTTCTAGTAATCCTTTTTTTGAAGATATCTGTGAAGTACTTCCTTTCTTGGAACAAGATTCACCTTTCACAAAAAATTATTTTCAAGAACCTAAGTTGGAAGAACACTCCTTTGAGCCTGTTTGTTTTACTTTTACTCAAGCTCAACAAATCCCAGTTGTTGGTCCCTCTGCTATTGTCTATCAACCCACTTCCATATCAGTTTTACCTCCACCTCCGTTCATTTTCACAGCAGGTTCATCGACTGCATCTAACCAAGGAACAGTCAATCAAGGTGCAAACATGGCAACACCAGCCTTTTTGTTGAACATATATGCTCCACTTAACCTTCCACAACCAATGAATTCAATGCCTCAAGAGTATCTTAAATTACTACCATGCTTTACTGGAGAAGATGAAATAACTGCAGAAAACACTTGCCTATGTTTTGTAATTTTGCTGAAAATCTTAATGTAGAACCTCTTGATGTTGTAATGAGACTTTTTGTTCAGTCTCTAGATGGAGAGGCTAGAAATTAGTTTAAGGGATTTCCAATGATTCCATTAATACATGGGAAGAACTGGAAAATAAATTCACTCAGAGATGGGGTGAAAAAAATGATCATGGATATTCGCTAATAGAGTTCAATGTGATCAAAAGAAAACCAAATGAGAATATATCAAATTTTATCAAAAGGTTCAATAAATTGTATAACAGTTTTCCTGTAGAAATGAAGCCCCCTCCTGTTGGAGAAAAGGTAGTTTTTTTTGGGGCTTTTGAAGACGATTTTAGTTTCACACTTAGAGAAAGGAGGTCCCCTACTCTAGAGCAGATACAGATAGATTCTTTAGAAATTGAAGCTAATATGACTTCAACAGGGAAGGCGAAAGGGAAAACGCTAGTCAAAGAGAAGGGGAAAGCAAAAGAAGAATCATCACAAGATCAAAAAATTGAAGATATGACAAGGGTGATAAAAAAATTGTCAAATAAGCTAGTTAAGATGGAATTGGAAAACAAAAAATCCCAAAGACAAGTACTAAAAAACTGAGGAGGATTTAATCCTCAATTCAAAAGACAACCCCTGCAAATTTTCAAGAGGGAAAGAAAAGATCAAGACCAGGTTCAAGCACCATTGTATACAGAAGCAACACCCGAAGAGTCAGTAGAAGATTACCAAAAGGAAGATGAAGATCAAATATCTTCTATGTACACAATAAAAAAGGATGAAGAAGAATATTTTGAGGGAGAATATGTTGAAGTTGAAGTATCTTTTGATCAAGATGAAATGGATGAATTCGGTAGGCAATTCACAGATTTCATGCAAGCTGAGTTATATAAAAAGTATTATTTAAGGTCTAGAAAGAAATCTAGAGTGAAGGACAATGAAGTTGAACAACAAGATTCTATTCCTCCTCCAATGGAGACTTCACAACAAAAATACCCTGTAAAACAAGCCAGTAATGGGAAGCAACCTATAAAATTAGTTAATAGAACATATGTGCAGTAGGGTGAACCTTCCCAGAGAAAATCAGTTGATACTAATATTTTGGAGAGAGTTGTTCCTATACCCGAACAAGCAGCCAATTCCAGAAAGAGTGACGAAGAACCTGAAAAGAGTGTTAAACAAACTCATGCTTTCTGTTTGACAAAAGAGTTGGAGAAGGTAAAAATTTAGGTACCTTTTCTAGAATTAGCTAAAATACCTATCTACAAGAAAGAGATTTCATAACTTATTAATGTCACATAGATTGAAGATATAAGTGACACTGTAAACTTACAAGAAGAAAAGCCATTGGTCACCTTTGGTCCTCATGTAGAAGAAGTATACCCTTTTGTTCCACCATTCTATATTTCTCTGTTGCTTCATGATTTTACTCTCCATAATTGTATGCTAGACTCAAGTGCATCTCATAATCTCATGCCATTGTCTGTTATGAAGGAACTAAACTTGCAGATTACTAAACCTTACAGGGATCTGTATTCATTTGATTACAAAAGGGTAAAATGTGTTGGGTTAATTAAAGATGTAGTAGTTTCTTTGGCACAAATTCCAACAAAGAGTATAGTAATGGATGTAGTTTTTGCTGACATTCCAGCCAGGTTTGGAATTCTCCTATCAAGATCTTGGGGAGAAAAGTTGGGAGGTGTTCTAAAATAGGATTTCACTTATGCTATAATTCCTGTTTTCAATGGGGAAGAAAGGAGATTGTACAGGGAAACAAGGTTTGTGAAGACCACTACCAATAAAGATGCAGGAAATTCCTCTATTTATAGTCAAGAAACAAAAGATCTTTCATGTTTCATGCTACATGAAGATGCAGAATTTGCTGAAGACATAGGGAAGCAACTCTCTTCAGCAGTTGTAAATAATGAGTTGCACTAAAAAAGCATTTGGAAATGCTACTTTGATTGTGCCTACACCAAGGAAGGCATAGGAGCTGGATTCTTGCTGATATTGCTAGAAGGTATCCTCATGCCTTTTTCTTTCAAGTTAGAGTTTGATTCAACAAAAAATGTAGCTGAGTATGTGGCCTTGATTTATTAGCCTTAAAGTTGCTAAACATATGGGAATTCAATGTATTTCAATTTTTGGTGACTCTGAATTGATAATAAGACAGATTATAAATCATTGTCAAACCAAAAAGCCGAGATTAAGATCATATAGGAATGAAGTTTGGGATTTGATATATAACTATTTTGAAGCCATCAATCTTCATTTTATTCTGAGGGAGGAGAAGAGATTTGCAGATTCTTTAGCAATTGCAGCTAGCACCTTCAAGCCACCTATGAATCCAAGGTTAAGGTATGAGATTGGAATTAGACATAGACCCTCTATTCCTGATAATGTGAAACAATGGTAGGTGTTTGAAGATGATGAGAAGATAAATCATTTCTTGACAATGATTGGAAACTTTGAAGATGTTGAGGTAGATCAAAAAGAACAAAAAACAGAACAAAAAGCAGAGGTAAGACATTTCAAAGATTCAATAGGTGATCATAAGGTTATTTAGTTGAAATATAATGTACTCCCTAAAGGTTTGGATCCTCTTGAGAGACTTTTTGATTCAAATGATTTTGTTGTTAATTCGAAGAAAACACATCAAGAGGAGGAGATGGAAGATTGTAATTTGGGAACTCAACAGGAGCCAAAAATGGTGAAATTATTCAAACGTGTTCCAAAAAATTATAAAGAAAGATATATTGATCTCTTTAAAAAGTATATGGATGTCTTTGCTTGGTCATATGAAGACTTGAAAACATATGGTAAAAACATAATACAACATAAGATCGCATTGAAAGAAGGAATCAAACCACATGGAAAAAATCTCAGACAGATTAATCCATTATTGTTAGCTCCAATTAAAAATGAAGTGAAGAAATTGTTGCAAGCAAAAATTATAGTCCCTCTCAGATATTCGGGTCGGGTTTCTAATCTGGTTCTTGTGAGGAAGAAAAATGGAGAGATAAGATTGTGTGTGGACTTCAGGAATTTGAATAGAACATCTCTAAAAGATAATTATCCTTTACCTAAAATGGATTATGTCTTACAAAAGGTGACAAGAGCTTACATGATGTCTATGGTTGATGGATTCTCTGGATATAATCACTGGCAGTGGATCAGGAAGATCAGAAAAATACAACTTTCACAACCCCCTGGGGCACCTTCATTTATGCAAGGATGCCATTTGGTCTTATGAATGCAGGTGCAACTTTTCAGAGGGCCATGGACATAGCGTTTGTTGGGGACAAGTATGTGGTTATATATTTGGATATAACCACATGTTTTTTCAGGATCAAATGATGAACACCTGGAATATCTGCAAAGAACTTTCAAAAGGTGTAGGAAGTATTTCCTATCACTAAATCCCAAAAAAAAAATTGTTTTCCTTGGAGGAAGGTAAATTATTGGGTCACATAGTTTCAAAACAAGGGGTAAATATTGATCCAGCAAGGGTGGAGGCAATTCAGACCATTCCTTTACCCAGAAGCAATAAATATATTCAGATATTTTTGGGGAAAATAAACTTTCTGAGAAGATTTGTACCAAATTATTCTGAGATTGTGAGAAATATAACTGACATGTTGAAGAAAAATGTAGAATTTAGGTGGGATAAAGAAGCAAGAGAAGCATTTTCCAGAATAAAAGAAGCACTCTAGGAAGCTCCTGTTTTAATAAGTCATGATGATTAAAAGGTATTTCAAATATTTTCATTTTCATCCCCCACTACTATTGTTGTTGTGTCAATGCAGAATAATGAGGATAGTACGGAACATCCAGTGGACTTATGTGTTACAATCCCAAATAACCGCTTATGTACCTAATTATGTTTTCAAGGATGTGCTGGTTCAAAGTGACGTTGAAGGAAAAAGATGAAAATAGATAGCTAAAATCTAGGAGTATGATTTGGAAATTAAACCCACCAAGTTAATCAAAGGACAAGGTTTAGAAAATTTTCTTATAGAAACAAATTTTCAAGCATTGGGAATTAACCTCTTGGCACCAATGGATGGAGCTGATAACAAAGAAGGTCAGAATAAGCCCAAAACATGTATTCAATACAAATTTTTGTGTTCAAATTGGTATAAAGATGTTGTTCACTACCTGTGTTTCTTTTCTTGTCCATATTCACTGAATAGAACCAAATACAGAGCTCTCAAGCTTAAATCTTAGCTATATGTCATAGTGGAAGAAAAATTGTACTGGAAATATCCTGCTAGTATTTTTTTTGGTGTGTTTAACTGAAGGTGAATTCATTGAGGTTATCAAGGATTATCATGAAATTTTGTGTGGAGAACATAATAGTTAGAAGGACACAGCCCATAAAATCCTCAAGTCGGGTATCTATTGGCCCACCCTGTTTTCAAATGTATACAGACTGGTCAGAAGTTGTCAGAAGTGTCAATTGTTTGCAAAAAAGAAATACTCGCCCTGTTACCTCTCATTCCAGTATTCATAGAAGAACCTTTCAGGCAGTGGGGACTGGAATTCATTGGAGAGATAAATCCACCATCAAGTAGGTAGTTCAAATGGATTCTAACTGCTACTAATTACTTCAAAAAGTGGGTTGAAGCAATCCCCACCAAGAAAGCAAATGACCAAGTGGTGATGAACTTTTTGAAGGAGAACATTTTTAGTAGGTTTGGCTATCCAGTCAAAATTGTAACTAATAATGCTCAGGTATTTAATTCTTCTCCATTCATTAATCTCTTTCAAACATATAATGTAATTTTATCACATTCCACAACCTACCATCCATAACGGAATGGATCAGCAAAGTCTTCTAATAAGACATTGGTCAAGATTCTAAAGAAGACAATCACTTAAATTAGAAAGACTGGAATTCAAAGTTGAAGTTTTCTCTTTGGACAGTTTGAGTAGCTACCAGGAGGTCTACTGAAAAGTCACCTTATGAATTGTTTTATGGAACTCAGGCACTATTTCCTACTCAGTTGGCCAGACAAGTGATTGCTTTCCTTCAAGAAGCTCAGGAGGAACCTAATACTCTAGTGAGAAGATTGAACAAAGTGATTGAATCAAGTGAAAAAAGAAACAAAGTGAGAGATAAATTAATTTATTATTAGGAAAATATGGAGTCCATATTTGACAGAAAAGAAAAAGAAATCCTCTTCCAAGCAGGAGATTTAGTATTAAGATGGGACACTAGAAGGGAGGATAAAGGAAAGAATGGTAAGTTTGAACCTCTCTGGTATGGTCTGTACAGAATTTCTGAAGCCAGATCAAATAATACTTTCATCCTAGAAGATTTAAATGGAGAATCTCATACCGCCTTTGAATGGGCAAGACGGAAGCATTATTTCAAGCATTAAAAGTCGCATTCCACCACCGTAAATACCGGATTTCTCATTGTTCATATGTCACCAAGAAATATTTACACCCATTCCCAATGGATAAGGCACTAATCTATGGTTCTTGTGGCTTCCATGGAAAAAAGCACTATCCCTAGGTGGAGCCGTATGTTGTGGCTCATTTGCTTTTACTTTCGAAATATTTTTTAAAAATGATCAAAAAAGCATATATATAGAAATGTAGAAATTTGTGTGTCGAAGAAGAATTTTGATTTACATTTTGGTGTACTAACATTATGTGCAGAGATGTACAGTGACGAGTTGGGCCGAACATTGGATGCATTTAGAACATTGCACACAAATGTGGCCGTGCTTCCGGCTTATTCACAAGCTCAAGAGGGACTAGGGCTATAGAATAATGAATAATCAGGAGGGTTACACCATGCGTAAAAAAATAAATTAGTAATTAAGATCATTTATTTGGTCAAAGGAATGCATGCGAGCCCTATGAATGAAGTTAATGTTCATTATTGAAGAAATCTTATAGATTTCCCGAAGGCAGAGAAATGACGTATTTTCCTTAAAAAATTAGGAGTTTGTAGGAAGTGAAGAAAAATAGACCATCAAGATCAAAGCGGAAAATTGAAGCAGAAGATGAATGACAGAGATCATAGCATAGAAATTCAAGTCATATGGGCGAACAAGATTAGATCATGAGATCTAGGTTAGAGATATGGTCAAGAATATATATCAAAAATAAATATGAAAGAGAGTAAATAGACCTGGTGTTGTGAAGAGAAGCCACGCGTTGGCCAGGGTTCCATCGCACATCATACATCACACTTCGCAAGTTTTAACACTTCCTCTCGCTTTTCATAACAAAACTCCTCGATTTGCGATTTGCGTGTGGCCCCACATTCATCTTGCCACGTCACCTTCCGCCATCGCACATCACACATCGCACTTCTAAGTTTTAACACTTAGCTCCCATTTTTCATAAAAACTCTCGATTTGCGTATTTGCGGGTAGCCCCACCTCCGTCCTACTACAGTCACCTCTCAGTCATCGCACTTCACACATCGCAAGCTTAGGAGGAATGGCGCTAAGGAGTATGTTATGTACGCCCAAGGGGCCGAAATGCGATGGAAAGGTGGACGCGATACCATTCAAAGGTTAATTTGAATTTATTGAAATTCCAAGATTATGCGCTTGTGTTGGTTTTATGAAGAAACGTGGACACGGAAAGTGACTCGAGTAAGTGACTCCGACGCAAAGAAAAGGAGAATAGAAGACGAACGCAGCGTGCACGCAGCAAGAGGCAAAGTTGGGAAAAAAGGGGACATGATAACCTTGGTTGAAATGTAACAACTAGGTCAAGTGGTGAAGTGATGCACATTATTGCATAACTATTTGAATACCGCATCGTAAGCAAAAAATACGACAAGAAAGTAGAAAAAGACAAATTTTCAACTCGAAGAAATGAAAGGATGTCTGATCATCAGGGAGACACATCTAACACTTAGTGAGACGCATCGACAAGAAGTCGATTCGCCGTACATAATAATATTCCAAGTTTTAATTTGTTTTCTTTGTTTGTTAAGATTGAAGCTAGAGTGATGTCCTCAATTGCAATGTAATAAGTAGTTTTAATATTTTAGGTAGTCGAAGTAGTTTCAAGAAGTTTTAGCAAATACGAACTGATATTAATTTATTTAAGCAAGATAGAAAGAAAGAAGAAAGGTCTCCAGTTTTGGACCTCTCGGAAGACTAAATCTTTGGTACTTAACTTTCTAAGGAATTAATGAAAGAAACACCAAGTTTCCCGTTTAACCGTTGATGGTGATTCGTTTTTCCGTGTCATTGTGTTCCTTCTTCCCCGAACAAGGTAAATACAGTTCGTGTTTTTTTTTACATCCGTGAGTAAGAGTTAAATAGCCTCAATTTTCACTCCTTCACTCCAACTCCTCTCCCTTCACACATTCCCTCTGGAACTTAAAAGTAATAGATTCTATGTTTACAACATATTATATTGAGTTTCCCTCTCAACATAAATTCACTCGAAATTTAAAGTGATAGATTCTTGAGCATAAAGATATCATTTTGAGTTTATTCTAAAGTTCTTCTTTTCCATTTAGATATCTGCAATTAATGGCATTGTAGAGTCTTTTCATTATACTATATTGTTAAGGGTTTTAAAGAATTAGTTTCCAAAGGGATTGAATGAAACCACTGATATAATTATCAACATTGACAGCTTTAAAAATGCTTACATCGATTCCTCTTCTGATGTACCTGGAAGGAATTGTCTCTTAAGATACAACACCTCATGTGGAGCCTTATCCTCCGTCGCATGAAGGTGATCTATTAACCAAGTAACATGCGTGTCCACTACTCTCTACCTGTAATTCATGTCCTAACTCGACACCACCTAGTATGCTTTTTCCTTTTCCATCAATGTCTTGTTCATTCTTTTCCGAAAATTCATTTTGTTGAGGTGTATGGAGTAGTCTTTTGTCATGCTATACCACACTTCTTACATAACTCTTCAAATTCCTTCTTCAATAATTCTCCACCATTATCTCGTCATCAACACCTTCATCTTCTTTTGTTTGGTTTTCCATGAGAGCCTTAAATTCTTTAAACCTATCAAAGACTTTAGACTTATTATTAAGGAAATATATCCATGTATTCTGAGAATCTAGCTATGAATGATACATAGTACACAAACTTACCTAGTAGGAACCACACATGTCCAAACACATCATTGTGCACAAGCTCTAATATCCTTTTCACCCTCATAGCACTAGAGGGGAAACCTACTTGATTTTTCTTCCCATAAAGATAATGTTCATAGGAAATTCTGAAATAAAGAGAAATTACAGTTACATCTTCTACCATACCATTATCATTCAAAAGATTCGAAGGCTCATTCTTTCCTGTTTCCAATCCTTTGATTCCATAACATGCTATTTTCTGTAGACCACTAAGTTTTCTACTCCACTTTTAGGAACCACATAAGTGTTGCACCCATCAAGAACTGTGCTACCCATAAGTCAAAAGTTCCAATCCAAACTCCCCGCACTGATACCAAAGGCTTCCCGACCATCTGCAGTATCCTCTAAACATTTTTCATACCAAATAATATCCGTATCTCTCGCTTACAAAAATCAGATTTCTCCGGCTAATGTAGGAATATGTAGAACAAAAAGAAGTTTTCTAATCCTTCCACCTTGCAACTTCAACTTGATTTTTTTTGCATACAACAATTTTGGCCTCCTATCATCCCCTAAGAAGAAATCACCACCATCATATTTCTTATACTCACATAACCACCCCCTATGGGGAGTGAAGAATGGATGTACCGATTCTATCAACCATGCCTCATGATATACATGTGTACTTGAAGAAGAATCCAAGCACACATCCCCACTTTCATCTCGGGAGAGAAGTGCTTTCACCTTTGTATTGAGCATAATCGCATCCCTTTCCTTTCTTAGGATATTTAGATTTACAATCCTTTTTGAAGTGCCCTTCCTTTCCACATTTACAACACACCTGCCAGTTTTCATGGAGATTTAAATCTACCTCTAGATTTATATCTCCCACTCGAGGAGTTATTTTTGTTTATGTTCTAAGACCCTCCCCATACAAACACGATATCTCCATTCCGGCTTTCCATATTTTACCATCTCATTTCTTCCAAAACAAGGATGAGACTATTTATCAAAATTAAAGGTAGTTGTATTACTACCTATGGCAACAACGAGACTATCCCACGCCCAACTGGGTAGGAGAATGAAGTGTAAAGGATGCACTTGTATTTATCTAAAATTTTAATATCAATAGATAAAAATTGGCTTACCACAATATTAAAGGCATCCAGATGCTCGTCGTCAAGTCTCCATCCTTCATCCTCAAGTTTTACAACTTTTTTCCGTAGGAATAGTTTGTTCACTAGAGACTTAGATTGGTACAAAGTCCCTAACTTTTCCCGCAAAGCCTTCATTGTATCTTCCTTTGATACATTTAACAAAATTTGAGATACACGATCGTATTGTGCTCTTTTATTTCTAATACAACTTTTCTCTCGTGTCTTCATTTGGTATTTTCATACCTGTGTCTATTGCGATCCACTAATCTTTATCCACCAATAGATCCTCCATCTTGAGATTCCACAACTCAAAACTCTAATCATTAAGTTTCTCAATCTCTATATTTCTAGTGCTCGCCATCTTCTTTTACTACAAAAGAATATAAATCCACATCTCCAACCGAACATGGTCTACCATAGGCTCGAGAAACTCCTTAGTAGCAAAGACATCCCCTCGAAGTTGAAACTTTCCGATACTCAAATTAGGTTTTAACCATACGTAAATTACCTCGAAAATAAATTATTAAAATATAAAAAATATAAAATGGTGATAAATAAAAACAAATACACATATATTTTTCCCTCGATCACAAAATCGGGGACTACCAAATTGATCTTTCATTATATTCATTTCAACATAAAGAATATATATACACAAGAAACATTCATATAACCCAATCCGTTAACCCCGGATTAGAACATAAATCCATAGCTTTCTTTGAACGAATCTAAAAAATATCATGGAGCGTAAAAATGATCATGCCTAAAACCATGTGCAAAACCCATGCAAAACCATAGGCCTGGCCGCACACCTACTATAGGGTCTAGAAAATTTTTGTGGCGCTCGCCTGTAACCCGTACGGTGGGGTGTCGTCCCCTTGAAACCCACCAACAAAGCACTTCCGTTGCACCCGACGCCACGAGCAAGGTTAGATATCTCCCCCATGACCCCCTCATGCGTGCAACTAGTCGTGGAAAGAATATAACACACATCCAACATAAAGTGTGAAAAGGAAGTGGTGGCATTTTATCTTTGCAACGATGTCTCGATGGATTTTTGTCTCACTTGAAAGGAGTGTGTGAAGGTCCTTTACCAATATTCCCAAGATTTCATTTGTGGCATCATTGAATGCAACAACATTTTCCAAATGGCTTGTGTGATCATAACCAAATCGGCCATTACAATGGTAGCCACATTCAAGGAAGGTGCCATTTCATTTCTCAGATTCCACATGTTGTCAATATTTTGGATAATTTCTTTTCTTCATTCATTGCATGCCATCAATGTTAAGAAGGTATGTGTGAGGAAGTAAAAATATTTCACGTCAATTTTGTAGCAATATCACGATGAAACCCACAGTAGCTTGGAGCGGGGAAACTAAAAAATTTTTTTATTTTTTTGTTTCCGGGAGGGGTATGCTAGGGGTTCCTATATTTTTGACTAAGGGAAGGTGAGGATTCATCAATCCTAATTTTGAACCATTGTTGGAGTTGGCATGTTTCAGTTAACATCTGGGATTATTAGAATGGAAGTGGTGAGAATAAATCCAATATTCATTCCATTAAACTCGATGACATGACCTTTGATTGCAAGGACCAAAGTTTCCCCGAGGCATAGAAGTCATAAATTTTGCGTCTTCAACATGGCACTATGCACCCATACGGTGACACAAAATATTGCGGCCTAACATATCATGCAAGGTAATTGGTTTCCTAGGAGTTTTTGTTCCATCACGTCGATGTACGACCGATGCATGAAAAGTTGCACCAGCAAGACCAATAACATCAACAATTGAGTTGATAGTTGTAATGTTGAGTGAATTTGATTAGGATGGAAATGAAATTTATTGGGAGGTATTGGTTGATCTTAATGTATTGACACAGCCATGGTGCGTGTAAAGAAAAGGAGGATTTTGAATGGGAGGTTAATATGATTGTAGCAACGATTAGGAACCTTTATAGTTACATTTGACACTATGTATATCCGACCAACTTGTATGAAAGAACTCAAAGAGTCTGCCAAGTCATTGAACACAGACATGTAAACTTCGTCACCTTCATGATCTAGAAGGTCAAAAACCTAAGAGATTTCTGCCACATGCATTTTTGTATTGGCGTAGTGGTCTTTTTCAAGAACCCTTTCCTTGTATGTACCAATATTTTTGTGATGGGCTGAGTGCCTTGAGAGAGAGTTGTTGGAATAGGAGCATTATCCATACTAGAGGCCACAAGTTGGTCCTTATCGGGGAATTTGGCAGAAGGTGGAGGAATTTTTGAGGATGAGGTGGCATGGAGTACTTGTTCGGTGGGAATAACAAGATGGTTGGATCTCTAATTAGTGGTGTTTCATGATGATAATTTCAAGTTTATTGACATGAAGAAACCTATAAGAAAGAATATTTGTTAGAGATCGTGAGAATAATAAAAAATAAATCAAATACAAGAGTCAGAAAAAAAGTACATACATGGAGAGGAAGTGGCAAGGAAGGTAGGAGAGAAAGTTGCAACATAAAAAATCAATGGGAAGGATGTAAAAACCTTTTTTTAGGAACACAATGGGAGCCAACTTGGAAGCTCCCGAGATGTTGTAAGGGAATTATGCATGAAGGTGTTATCTCTCCAAAATTTCCTGTGGTTGTTATGTGTTTAAAGAAATATTAGAGGTAACTATCAACCACTTTTGGAGATTAGGATCTAGCTTTCCTAATGCTTAGAGAGGGCTCTCTTAATGATTTAACTTCGTTGTTTTAATTAATTTTAGGCTAGTTATGTAAGATTAATTTGGTTTGATTTATATTTGTTGTCGAATTACTAATTTAGATGGATAGTGCTTCTTTGCTTTCCATTGGGCCATGGAGTCAATATATCAAGAAAACATAATAGAATCAAGTTCTAAAGGAAGTGTTACAGGTAGGTAGCTGAAAAATCAGATCCTAAAGGGCCGAATGGTGAAATGGTTTTCAATCAAGATCAAGGAGCATTTAAGGATTCCTTAAACCAGATGATGAAGGAAGGTGAAAAGAGGTCAATAGAGATTAGAGAGAAATTAAGGATTCTCAAATCTAGATATCAGAGGAAAACATTAAAATGCATAATAGTTTAAAGCATAGTGTATTTAAACAAATTCTACAAAGAAATTCCAATTATAACATTCAAATTTTGAAAACATGCAAGTTTATGGAATACTTAAGAAAATAAAAATGAACAATTGAAACATACTTCACTAAAGTAGCTCAACACATGAATCCCGTAAGGAAATGCCTTTATTACTTATCATGTCCGTCGACTCTGGAAATATCCAACTATAAAAATATCCAGGAACCCACCCTCAATACTTCGAACTGATAAAGTATTTATACACCTTATTTCAAAGTATCCTATCAAATCGATTTAGGATTTACGAAGGAAACTAAATATCTTCATGCAAGAAGATAGAGACACCTATTTACTAAATGCAAGCTGGCCCTATTTATTTGATTAGAGATGTTTGTTTCTTTCTTATGTTACCTTATATCTCACGCTCGATTGTACTAATCGGTTGTCTTTTTTATGCTTATTTGTCTATCCGTCTTCTCGCTTTAACTTGTGAATTCTTCTTTAAACTATCTTCATCTATCTTTATCTCATTCTGCCTTTAACTCTATGAATTTTATTTGTCTTTCTGCCTTGTTTTCTCTTTTACCTTGTCTCTCTTTTACCTCGTTTTTACTTTTACCTATAACAAGAAATCACACCATTTTTCCCCAGGCTTCTTCATCCGGAATATTGTTTTTTATCATCTTTTTCTAAATCTCATCTACCTTAGTATACTTGGTAAATTTAGGCTTGTTTACAAAAATATGGTTTACCTCATGCCGGAGGCAAAAGAGATTTTCAAAGACGAAAGAGTACTTCCTTCCGTAGGAATTCCTTTCAATGAAGAATTGCTGAAAGTTTCTTTAGCTACTTTCTTGATATTTTTATCATAACTGCGGATGCCTCATTAGTCTATCATTGATTACTAATGGATTAGCGCACCTTTTTGTCTCAAAACATCAAACATTTTCATGAATATTTTCAATTGTAGTTCTATAGTTTAAATACATATCCTCAAGCTATGTCATCATATTTCTCCGTTGAAATCACTTTTTCACCTCTAAGATTGTTTCCTCGTTTTGTCACTTATCCCAATTTCTTCTAATTCATGTTTTTTTTTATAATTGAGAAACTCTCTCGGTTTCTTTCCAAGCTCTTCTTGACTTTCTAATTGCATTACTTGCTTCTTTTATCAAATCATTCGCTTAAAACCTCGGATAGAAGGAAAATACTGAGCGATGAGCATTTGATATTGGCCCACATTGTTGTTTTGCTTGTCGAAAGGTTCTCGCTAATGTTAATTCCTTTTCTAATTTTTGGATCTTGTCATTCAACTGCTGATTTCGTTGTTTCGGGCTTATGCATTACCCGAGCCAATTTATTTTCCTCTTCTAGACTTTTTACTTGTTCTTTAAGCCTATTGATCTCAATAGTTTGAATTGACATATCTTGCATTGCTTTAATCAATTTACTTTCCTCATTAGTGGGATGGGGTCGTTGGTACCACCGATTTCTATGTTGTTAGTGTAGTTGTAGTAGTTGAAACTTCTATTGACACTAGAACTGCTCTAGATAATGGAGTTGTTGTAGCCATCAGCCGAATGTTGAAGCTATAGGAATGCCAAAGTATTTGTGAACTCGTTTCCATGCTAGCTTTCTTTTCCCCGCAATAATTTATTTATTTAATTTTCCATCTATTTCATTTGAGTTTTCAATCAATGATGAGATTCATCATTTCATCCTTTTGATTTTCATTTTCCAAAACTTTAGTTTCTGATGTTATGTTGTTGGTAACTTGTTGTTTTCTTAATGCTTATGTCTTCATTCTTCTTCTTGATAAGCTCTTCTCGTCGCTTTGATATCCTTTGGATTATATCCAACCTCCATATGACCAATTCTTCAAGTAATTTTATCATGTCATCCTTTGCTTGTCAAGAAGATTTCTCTAGTTTTAACTGTGGTCTCCATATTTTCTGTAGAATTTTGTAGTTTTCAGACATTTGAAAGCCTTTTTTTGTCATAAAGTGGAATAGACTTGGTCCCGTTTTTTATGAAACTCAATTTGATCTATGGGATGTACATATTTAGCAAGAACTTCAAAGGTTTTTTTCTTTGTAGTCCGCCGATAATTTTGGACCCCGCACCGTTGGCTGGGGTGTCATTTACATCTTTCAGTTTGTAACTGTAAGATGAAAGTAATATGCTCTTTGGTCACTAGGAGTTTGTTTCCAATACCGGGCATGTTACAGCTTTCAATGCCTAGCTCCTGATTTTGATTTATTTGTATTTTTCTATTATATCTTTCTCTTTATCCAATCGATTTGCTTGATGATGAAACCTTTGCACTATGTTGTTTCTCGAATGATTTGTGCATTGGAGGTTGATAGTGGATGTGTTTTCTCGAAAATGTTGAGGTGCATCATTCTAACCACTATATCCGTATCAATGATTTCAATTGTATCATCTATTTCTTCCTATTCTATTACCGGATTCAGCTTTTTCTTTTTTATCGTACATTAGCTTGAATTTTGGTATCGAAGTAGTCTCTACGTAATAAGAGCCTTCCTCTTCCCTCTTTGAATTCATGTTCTCGTGGGGTGGGAGTAAGTAGGATGGAACTAGTATCAACCTACTTTTCCATCTCTTGTAAAGTATTTTCCAACCACTTTGACCGGTTGGCATAATTTTCAACATCGTTTTGACTCATGAATAAAAGGGGTCAATTTGAATTTGAATCTGAACTTACTTATGAATCCTAAGGGATCATACCGCCATTTGAAACTGCCATCGAATTTAAAATCTGTAAATACTTGCCTACTTGCCGACCACAAGATTCCTACTATTTCAAATAAAAGGACCAAGTCGGTTCTTAGTCTTAAATTGGAATTTTCTTCTTTGTTGAAAGGAAATCGACTTCATCCGAGTTAAAGATTTGTCTAATGTATTCCAATGCAAATAACCTCATTGGGAGCTATTTGGGAAGTTTGTATGGAGTAATTTGGCTTCCATACACCCTAATTTCTCGTATGATTCTAGTATAAATACAAAGTCTCATGTTTTAGTTTGATCTCGATAATTGTAACACCTCTTTTATCTCTTCACGACTTGTACGAATATTACCGCTTATCATATTAACAACCGGATAAAAATGAATCAATGAAGTTTTTATAGCTGAATTTTGTGGAATCATCTCTGATTAAGGATGTCCAAAAGACTATAGAGGTTACCCTCTATGTCTAGTTTTTGGAGGCTAACTCGCAAACCTTGCCGATAGGAAATATCGTAACAAATAGAACAAAACCGAGGAGTATTTAAAGATCTTCTTCCGTAATTTGACCAACTAATCATGGATTGCATCTACTAGGTATTGGGAAAAATTGAAGGTTGACACTCAAGGTTGACCTAGGCAAAATATGGATAGAAAAATAAGATAGATGCATCTACATGTTCATCAAGAAATACCCTAAAATACATGACAACATTGAAACAATTTGTCCGGTTCTCTCTCGAAAATATGGAAGCTAAATATGAAGGATTAATTTTGGGGGTTTCTACTCGATGGAGGAAGGACATTTTGGAATATTTGGAATCTCCTAGCAAAATCGAACTTCAAGTAGAGTTTAGTAAGGATTTCAATAGATAATGACACATTATCAAAGTTTTGGTTGAATCTACAACATCCGATTGATAGATTGAGCAATAATTGTGAATAAGATCTCTTGGCTTGGGAAACTATTAGAGCTCTTTCATTGGGAAAATAATTGAGTCAAAGAGTAAAATAAGTTCAGGAATTGAAAGGTGTGGGAAGATGTATTTAGGTAAGTTTGAATCCCACAAATGGATATCATCTCAAATAGTCACGAATTTGTCATGGTCGTAGGTGGAGCTCTGAAAGGTTGAAATCAAGCACTGTATCACCGATTTTGAAGTCCTTATCAAGAGGGGTGTGGCTTCGATCTACCACAGGTGGTTGCGGCAGGATTTATGGATATAGTGCTCGAGAGGTCATCAATTCGTTTAATTTATCAATTTATTACTCTATGTGCCTAATTAATAGTGTTGGGCACTTTAGGATTACCTAGAAAATCAAAGTTTTGGTCTACAAGTCCATATGCTAGAACAAAGTTCAATTCTAGTTGGGCATGGCTTCAAACCTGGCCTTAGGTTTGCTGGAATCTTTTTCGCACTTCAACAGAGAATACACAACTAATGATTTAAGAAATAAGGTTTTATTACTTTTAACTTGGTTTATCACAATGGTGCGGGTTTGATTTATTTTAAACATTGATTTGCTTCATCGCAAGGCGGGATGGGTTGGGGGTTTATCGCATCCAAAAGGAGGTTAGGCGCTTTTAGGATGGGGGGGAATGTGATAGATTGTGGGAGTGCCGTGTGGCAAGGAAGTGGGGGTGTGAAACCACCCATTTCGCACCCCCCATTGGTTTTAAACATTAGACACAGGGTGTGAAATTGTCTATTGGTCGTAGGATCTTAGTGAATGATGATCTGCCATTTGGATTAGTTAGTGGGTTCGATAGTAGGGACCCGCAGGATTATTTATGAGGAGGGGTAGAATAATGATGGTTCGTGGAGTTTAATATAGTAGGGTTGGGTAATATGAAGTTATGCGATGGGATATTTTATAATGATAGCGGGAGGTTAATGTAATATAAACCGTAGGTTTAAAAATAAAAATAAAGGGAGATTAAGAAAATATGATGTATGGAGGGGTTTATATGGAATGGGGCCTGATACATATTAGTGCATTTAAACTATGCAAAGGGGTTTTGCATGTTTTAATTGAATAATGTGAAATAAGTAAAGGGAAGGGTTTTTTCAAAGGGAAATGTAATATTAAATAAGGGAAAGGGGACTTAGGAAGGAAAAAAGGGTTAAAATAAATGGGAAAGGGATTTTTTCTAGGGGGAAAATGATTTCCAAGAGTGGAAATATGGTTTTTAGCATAAGGGAAAGTGTTAGAAAGACTTTAGTGATTAGAGATGAACCAATTGATGTTTTTCATTACTTGTGTAAGTAATCTACCTACCCTTTATTTACCCTAACATTTTTTACTTCATTTATCGGGTACTTTTTGAGCTTGTTGCCCCTTTTATTTTCTTTTCGATAAGAAAACTAACTACTTCTAACCTTATAATTCCAATGGCTCGTATTTAATCCGATGAGCTCATCTTTATTCTCTACCTAACTAATGATCCGTCAAGATTAAATGGTTTGGCCGCATTCGTATTCACTAACTATCATGACATGAAATTTAAATGCATGAATCAATCATGATTAAACCGTATGATCATCATGAATTGTGGCATTTTGGACAAGCGTACACAATTTTTATTTGCAAAAGTAAAGTAAACTAAGAGTAGTGGCATTTGAATGTGCAACACTTTCAGATCTATTTTTGTTTCTTTTTGTGGGGTTCATACTTTATATTATTTTTTTATTCTTTCTTTTTTAGCTCTTTGATTTTTATTTTAGGACATACTCTCTTTTCATTTTTTAATATGGGAAAACATTTGCAGAAGGTAAAGGTATGTACAATATTACAAGACGTAACATAGTCAATTCAAAATTATCATCCCTATTATTATAAAACCCTAACAAGGCAACAAGACCACATGTGATTTGCAAGCAGCAGAACACAATAAAATACATAAATACACATAAATGTAAAGAGTGAAAGAGAAATAAGACTTCATTTCATTAATACCTCATAACTGAAATATGCTTATAGACATAATGAAAATAGAGACTAGCTAGGGCATTGGTAGTTTATCTTTGAGAATATATGTGGTGGCTACATGTCTCTGAACTATGTTAGAATGAGGCCGAACGCCTATTTATTATTGAGAAACAAATGTAAAACCATAAACATCCAAAAACATAACCCTAGGAGATGAAACACCAACTATGGCCCCGTTCTGGGTAAATTGGTACATCTATTTCCCAGGGTCGTAATTTTGGCATACTATCTTCATTTGATACACATGATACATTGTTAGAACAATCTATCCGAGGACTCGCAAATCGCTAATGTTGAATATCCATTAGGGTAATTTTCAAAGCTTAAAATGAGCCTCTCAAGGAAATAATAAAATAATAGCTAAACCAATAAAATAATATTTATGAATTTACATTTACTATGACTACAATCCATGTAACCATGGTTAAATTCAATTAAAAATATGTACTAAAATAAAATTAATAAAAAAAATGTATTAATGTGACTATAAATAAGAATGAACTTTTCAATAAAATGTCATTATCATTGAACAACTAATGCATTTGTCCGTTGTACTAAAATAATTTAAAAATAAATTATAAATATAAATTCATAAATTCTTAATTGTATAATATACTATTAATTAAAATTTATATTATTTAAATTATATAATAACATATAATTAATATATTATATAAAATAAATAAAATAATATAAGAAGTGTAATATATTATTTTATGTATATATATATATATATATATATATATATATATATTGAATCGATTTGATTAAACATAAGAAAAATAATATACAATATAAAAAAGAATATAATATATATTCTATAACATTTATATTATTTTTCTTAATATTATGTATAAAAATATATAATATTAATATAATCATAATGAAATTGATTTAGTTGTATTTAAAATTAAATAAATAAAAAAGTATAGAAATATATTTAATTTATATTTATAAATATAATACAAGATTTATAAAGAGTGAAATTTTAGAGTTTTTTTTGCCCCAAATTATGTTGAACTTAATATGTCTTTTTTTAACATACAAAACCGTTGTACATTTTTTCATCATACAAAGCTAATATATATATATATATATATATATATATATATATATATATATATATATATGTTAAATTTAATATATTTGTATTGTTATTAATATTATAATAATATTATTCATGGATTTGATTTATCATAAAATTACAATGTTAGATTTTATTTTATTTTTCATATATATAATATATATGTATAGATATTAACTTATAATTAATTTGAAATTATAATATCAAATAAAATTAGATGAATATATAATTTTATATGAAAATATACAAATATAATATATGTTGAAAATTTTTTAAAGACATGAAGATTATGTAACGATATGCATTGTTTCTTTCAAAAAATTGAATGAGAACTATAATATTTTATTCAAAAAGTGTGAAATGACTTTAAAAGTTCTTAGAGCACTACCATGGTTAACCATGAGTTTCTATCCACGATTGAGAATGTAACAGTACCTTTAACTCAAACAATGTCACTCAACTATCGAGGATGATTTCATCCCTAAAATGTGTTGGGTTCTCATAAATCGAATTTTTGATTATACATTTTCCTTAGGAGACCCATTTTAGAACTCAAAATTCCCCTAATGGAGTATTCGACTCATATCCACCAAAGGTGGTTTCCCTGCAAACGTTGTTTAGGGTCTCAAAATGGCTACGAAAGTTCAGGATTCGAAAACTCTCAAAAATAGTAAATTGTGCTACAATTAAGGAAATTGAACCGAAAGAAACAATGGTGGGGATCCAAGTGGAATAGGTTGGTGGCCACCGATATCCACCGATATTTCGTTGAGTTCTCCAGCAGCAAGGAGATGAGGAAACTTCTCGTTGAACTTGGTCCCCATGAGCCACTTGCTCCCCGGCGAAGCAACATTGGCCCGCTTTGACAACTTGATATAGCTAGATCCTCTACTACCAAAGTTATCTTGATCGATGTGTCCATAATCCAATCAATTGTGGCTTGTTCCATGTAGTTTGGTTTTAACTCGTTGGTGTGAGTTGTTCTACCATATCGGATGTGTCCAATAGAGGTGGAAAGTAGGGCCAAAGGTGGTCCACATTGAACATCGGGTGCGTACCAAGGAATGGTGGAATATTGAGCTTGAAGGGAATGGTCCCATACAGCCTTGGTGATGGTGTATGACCCATATTAGGAGTGGGCGAAGCTTGCGGTGGGGTCCAAAGGAGGTGCTCCTTCTCAAAAATGTAGCCACACTTCGTCGCCCACATGGAAGTTGTGTGGCACCCAATGTTGATCATGTCGATGCTTGTACTTAGCATTGATGCTATCCAATATGTCATGAACCTATTAAGCGGATGTGCTGAATGTGCTTAATGAGTTTTTCGCCTTGTCAACTTCAAACTTGACATGAGTCGAATCACTTCGAGTAGCCGCAAATGGCATGGCTACATCAATGGTACATAGTAGCCGAATCCCAAGCTTTCCCAAAAGGGGCTATGGTCGGTTGAAATGTGGAGAGCCCAGCTTATGTTTTGTTTTACATAGAGAAGGCTCTTATCCCATGTGCTTGGATGCTTTGAGTTGTACATGCATTGAATGTATATGATCATCCTATCGACAACCTCTGTCCGGCCATTAGTTTGGGGATGGAAAGTTGTGGACTTGGTGAGCTTGGTGTCTAGCCTCGACAAGAGGATGGACCAAAATGTACCGAGGAACCCGTCATCTTGATCTCAAATGATAGACTCGGGATCCCAAAGTGTTCCCCCACTCATTCAAAGAAGAGTTTAAAGGTGTTTCGTCAAGATATTCTTCTGTGCCGCCATAATGGCCATCTTCAAGAATATGTAGATAACCATGGAAACATATTCATTGCCATCCTTAGTAGAAGGTAGGCCTCGACATGTAATCCATGGAGATGGCCTCGTTGTGGTGGTAAAAACATAACCCCCCCATTTTTTACTTATGTGTACTTCAAATAATGGGGACCCTTTTCTACAAAAATTTTGACTAAACACCTTAGGATTTCGATTAGGTTAATTATTTTGTAATTTTGTAATTTTTTTATTTTTTATTGGATTTCTATTTTGATTGTTTCATTCAATCTAGCTTTTCATAAGCTTTCCAATGATACTTGTTTCGCTTCATATGGTCAATCAGTTTGTAAATGGCATTTCTTTTAAGTTTGATCATTTTCTCGCTTGGATTAAAAAAATGTATGCTGTATGACATTTTAAATTTTCACAATTAAAATACTTTCATTATAAATATTAATTTTTTCATTTTTCACTAACGGTCCTACAAAATGACCCAAATTAAATGCAATAAAACAAAACACGTTTCGAGATATTGGTAATTTACTTCAACTCTTTATTTATTTTTTTTTAAAATGCTAAACACAAAACCTCAAAATTGCAAAATAGTTGAGGTCCAATTTATAGGATGATTAATCCACGTAGGCTCCACATCACATCACTTCTCTTCCTTTCAATAAAATGCAATCTAAAATTCTTGCGATAAAAATTTACGACATCGCATATCGCTATTTCACTTTAACACCTCATTTCAACATTTACGATTTTGTGATTAGAAAAAAAATGCAACGTGTTAATATATATATATATATATAAAGTTTATAAAATCCTTATAGCTCCGTGACCTCACCCTCCACGACCTCACATCTTGCATCGCAAAAAAAATTCATATCACAAAAATTTTCCGGATCTTCGCATCGCAAAAAATCGAAAGTTCGTTTTTAAAATTTTAGATCACATATTATTTGTGATATGCGAAGAACTCCATATCGCAACAATAGACATTAACTCTTTCCTCTTTCTAATTCAATTCGTAAATACTTAAAAGGATTTTGAATGTTGAATTCTTTAAAAAAATTTAAATAGATTTTAAATGAATATATTTATATTAAAATATAATTAATTATATTTTTATTATAATATAAATTATATTCAATTATAATTTTATTATAATTAAATTAAATTATTAATATAATTATATTATGTTTTAATTAATTTATAAATCATGTTTAATTAGTTGAATTTTATTTTCAATTAGTTTATTATTAAATAAAATTAATAATATAATTATAATTAATTAATATTAATTAATAGATAATTGTAACTTAATTTAATATTAGATTTTTTTAATTCCGATATTTTAGTTTAAGCAACAGAATTCGAGAATTTTGGTAATTTTAATATATCAATTTTGAAAGCTCATAAATTGAGTTTTACTTGACTAAATGAGGTCCAAGAAGGCTCATTGATAGATAAAATCATGAAGAAAATTTCTAAAGTGGTTTCATTAAAAGATTTGATCATTTTTTGGGTCTAAAAAGTCAATAGAAGATCAAGTTTCAAAAATTTAAAACAAAATCAATTTTCCGAGTTTTATTTTCTACATTTTAATTTGCCCACAACTTCTTCTAAGTGCAGATCCATTCGTCAATAGTATTTTTTGACTCAATTAGATCATAGCAAGCATCAATAGAAATCTTAAATTTCCTTTTAAATTATTTATTTCATTAAGTTTTGATTTGATTTATTTTAAATTCCGTATTTGACATTTTGATTTTATTTTTGCATTTGATTTTATTTTGATTTTTTGCCAAAAATCAATCGAAGAGATGAGGATAAAAAGATACCAATCAATAAAAATTCTCCAACAATTGGAAAATATGATTTTGAACCAATGAAATTGGATGGAGTGGAACTACTCTTCAACAAACTTTCCTATGAAGAAATCATTTTGTAAATATTACAAATAGCAAATTGTAGAATGTAACAAGGGCTTATCTCGTCCGTAATTCTGGAATTCTAAAGCACTTTTGTAATAGGGATTTAGAGTTGTAGGTGGGAGGAGAGGAATCTCAAATTTGAGAATTATTGAGGTTTTTCTTTTACATTCCGAGTTATATGATGAATAGAGTTTGAACTATTATAGCCTGGCCTTTTTGGTGCTGTCTGCATTGTAAAGGATCACATCAAGCTAGATTGGTATTTATAATACTATCATTTTAAATGTTGGTTTCATTTTTATGATAACATGAATGTGTCATTATTACTTCCATATTTGTGCACTTTTGTCGAGCATGTGTAATTTGCTTTAATTTTATGTTATTATTTATCTCAACTCTTATGGGTCGAATTTCGATTTTTGAGTAATTATTTACTCGAAATCGTCTTATAAAAATAATTTATTGAATAGTGATATGTTGTGAACTTTTTCCTAAGATATTGTTTATTTATTCATATCAAATGATCGATATCATTTGATAACTTCTTCCCGAGTGTTGTTGATTGATTATTTCAGTTAAGAGGTATCTAGATAGGATGTGTTTGGTATTCCTAATGTCAGCTAATTGAACTACTTCGTTAGCTTGATATTCATTATAAGCCAGAAATATTTAAATCCTAATTATTTAAAATATATTGGGTTTCCTGCTATGATAGATCTATATCTCGCTAATTGAGATAGGATTAGGATAAATTACCTTTTGCCTACATCTTAGAATAAATTTTCGTATAAATTAAATTCTACATCCCTAAGAAGTCCTCTTCTCAAAGAGGAAAAATTTTAGTTGTGGCTTGGCTAAGGCCTAAATTAGCTTAAGGATAACTTTATTGCCCAATTAGCAAGATAAATGATTTGATGTCTCTTTCCCATTGGTAAATAAAAGTTATATTTTAAGCCATCGAAGATTGAGAGGTGTCTGACCTCGTTAAACCAATCGCAGCCACTATTCCAAAAGGAAAAGGAACTCGCTTTAAGGTCTCGGACCGGATGGTCATCCCCTTGTGTTGTTGCAAAGAATTTCAAAGCCTCAACATTTTGGTGCTCGAAGGAGTGGGCTTCAAGATTTTGTTTTCTTTCGAGTCTTTGTATTCTAACATTTTAATTTTATCACAATGGCTTCTCTAAAACTTTCAATTTGGAGTTGTATTTCTAGATGTGCATCTTCCAATACTCCAAATTTCACAAATAATAAGACTCTTATCTCAAGTAAAGTTTAAATCTGCAAGAGGAACACTTCGCAATTAATCATGTCTTTCAATTTATTCAAAGTTTTTCAAATTCTATTTTAAAGAAATTGATGAAGATATTTTATGTGATTTTTACTCTTATATTCTGAAAATAGGAAGCTGATGTTAATCACTTCAGCTTTCCTCAATCCACACTTGGGAATAATTTATTACAATCTTCCTTTTAAATTTGATGGATATAACTACGAACATGTATGTGACGATTTTGAAGATCTATGAAGGTTTGAAGGTGAGCCTTTAATTAATTTTACCATTAAGTTTCGTTTAATTTGTTTAAAATTTAAAACTGAAGATAAACCTTCAAAAAATAATTATTAGTTTGGTTTGCACATATTTGATCTCTTCCTTTCATTCATAATCCATGTAAAATTATTTCACCTTGATCAATCTTCTTTGATTTCATTGACACAGCAGAAGGTCTTAACATGGAGGTACCAAAAAATGATGATGAAGTAAGCCTCATTTTTATAATCAATTCCTTCAATTATTGCACACTTCCCACAATATTGATAAAGATCAAGGTGCACCTTTACATGTCAATGAATCTCAATCACAAAGCTTGGAAAAATTTTACTTATCAACCACAAGAAGATATTAGCAACACTCTTGAAGAAAATAACACTTTAAAATCTGAAAATAAGTATGAGTTAAAATCAGAAAATGAGAGCATAATCCGACAAGTACAAACAACGATTAAAGTTTCTGTAATAATACACAATATGTTGTACAAATTTATGAATTCTTTCATCACGATGAACAAATGCCAAATTCAAGACAACAAAGCAACATTCTTCAAAAAAAGAATAAGTAGCCAAGTAAATGATCTTAAATCTGAAATTTGCAATGAAGAAAATGCATAAGAGCTCTCAAATAGAGACATTTTCAAATGCATTGTTTCTAATTCATATTTTTCTCTTTATCCTGGTGATTTTTCTAATAGAAATTTAATCTCTCTTCACATTAAGAATGTTTCCGTAAAATAGAGAAGCTGATCTAAATGAATTGTTGTTTAGTTTTTATTAAGATAGAGAATTAATTAATGATCATTCTTCCGACATTAATGAACATGAGCCCAATATTCCTTCTTGTTTTGATACATTGAATGATATCGAACGGAATTCTAATGAATGTCATGAGATCATTTATGATAGCTACTTTAACATTGGAGGATATTGATTTGTCTTCTTTACACATGTGAAAATGAAGAACAATATAATCTAGAAATTATTTCAACTAATTCTTATTTTCAAACAATTAGTCACATTCATGATTTCAGCATTCAAGAAACCATTCCAATCTATGATTTATATGAGATGAGATCAAACTTGCATTCTCATTCATAGTCATAACCATTTCTAAAATTCACAAGTGGGTATCAACAATCATTCTAATTTCATTATGCTATCCAATTCTTGTGAAGAGGAAATTGTTTTAAGTCGGTCCCAATTGTGTTGGAACAATACCTGTAACACTAGTGTAAACTATGATTCAATTTGTTATTATTCCATCATTTATTCTTAACTTCAGATTTATTTTCTATTTTTAGTGTTATATTTTGGATACTTTATGGGCATATTGAGTAGCTCAATATTGAACACTCAATTGATGCATTTCCTCAAGGGAAAAATGAAGATTCAAATTATAATTGTGAACATAAAAAGTTATTAAACTTTCAATTTCAATTTATGTTCATTCCTTATCAATTACTTACTTCTCAAAATCAATGCCAACAAGAGTGTATTTTCACAATATGACCAAAAGAATTCAATTCAATTAATAATTTTCCGTTGGATCTATCGCACTTCTATCCATTTTTCATCGACTCATTGGAAAAACATTTGGAAATTTTTCTCTTCATGGAAGATTGTTAATAATTTAAATTTTAGAACATAACACTAAAAAAAATTTTCGGTGCCATTAACTATAAAATTTATTACCCACAATTTGGTCCGATATCTTCTCTTTGAATCCCTTTCAATCATTGATAGAAATTTATCTAGACTTCTATGATCCAATCGAAATTCGATTGGAAAAGATATTTCAAGAGAAGGTAATTGTAAATAAGCTAGTCTCTATAATTAGATTAACAATTTATGTATATAATAGATTCAAAAATGTATTTTTATTCATGTAATCATATTTTGTTATTAATGTTTAATATACACATACATGCAGTGAATTGCACTCCTTACATGGTTACATTGGAAGTATGACTATACCTACCATGTTTCCTTCACTAAGTTAGAAATAGGAATAGATTAATTTTCTTTTTTTATGTTTGCATTTCTTATATCATTATTTCGCATTTTCAATAAACAAGTAATGAATCCAATTTCCTTTGGGCATCCCATTTCAATTGTAGAAAAGAAGCCTAGAGCATTTTAGAAGCCCTTGAATTATCATATCATACTTAGTTTTCAAGCCTTCAATTTTTTTTGTTTTTCAAAATTCATGACATCCATCATACATGAAGAAATTCCAAGAATTTTCTACCACTTGAAAATTTTTGATTCACAAGTAATTCTAAGAACTCATTTTTCCCACTCTTGTTTTCCGATGTAATTTTGGAAATGATGCAATTTAAAAATATTCATTACTTAGCATTTATATTAAATAAGAAGGTGATGTTGAACTTATGCAAATTTTGAGAAAATTTCGAGAACTTGAAGATTCATGAGGTAAACTTACAATCAAAATTCTTCCAGGTATATGTTTACAAGTTCATCGTCTTCTATTCGTTTATTTTACTTTCAAAGGTTGTTTCTTATTTCTATTATTGTTTTGTTTGTAGGTTTTCATTAATTTGATTATGTAGATTCGAGATAAGAAAGTAGCTAGATCTTTTCAAATCCACAACATGTTCAGGGAAGTATATATGATTTACCGAAATTTGAAGGATATCTAATTTTGCTAATATTCATTGAAATACCGATAAGAATTAATAAATTTTCGTGAGGAATCATATCAAATCCTTTTATTTCACAACTCCTTTTATAAGAAAGTTCGATAAAATTAATTTCCAATCAAAATTTCCCGCTTAATTAAATTATTAAAGGGTTATTTATTTTAAAGCAAAGTTAAATCGCCGCTATTTTTGAATTGAATACTTTAAGAAATCATCGGCCCCACATAGGCTCATCACTTCATACCCGCAAATCGAGGTCTTAAATGAGTATACTTCAAATAACTTTGATCCTCCGATATAGCGTATTCCTTCCAATATATGATGAACTTTTCCTTCCGATATTGCATCATACTTATTGCAATATTCTATATCGCAATATTTTATCGAAAGTAGCCTCTTACCATTTCCTAATAAGAAACCTCTTATGCAAGTCTTTTGATATTATTTCGCCACTCTTTGATAAAATGACTTCACCAAAAATTGTGATTTGGGCTACAAACCTGGACCCGATACGAAATTTGAGTTCAGCTTTAAAATGTATCGCGTCCATGCATAAATCGCAAGTTTGGTTGGGGCATAAGTTTAAAAAGTTCCGATGTCCCGATATGATATGAACTTAAAATTACATTATAAAAATATCGGGTCTGTGCTTCATCGCATCGGCATATCAATATCGTTACATCCCATGCTCAAATTTGTCAATCGTCGATCTCTTATAAAGTTCAAAACCGGTCCCACCTATGTGCCATGTCATTTATCGCATTTCTACTTCTCCGTAGAATACTTACTTCCGTGTTTCATTTCATTCAATCTTTTGATATGACTATTATCCAATGCCGCATTCACCTCTTCGTAGTTTCCCATCGCACATACTCATATCACAAAGATTACCATCGCAATAATTATATCACATCGCTAAACTCAAATGAAGCTTTGTCTTAAAGATCATCCGATGCAATAGACATTGATATATGTTTCTCCACCATTGCCTTTTAATTATTATTAAAAACTAAATCGCATATTGGCAAAGGTAAGTCGCAACTTTGAGTTATGTATGGCAAACAATCTCGCGATCCGAAATTCGACAAGGTAATATACCGATGATTAATTCATATTTTTAATTTTATTTTATTCTAAATTTCTCTCCATACTTATCATATAGAGATCAAATCTTCTTCTTTTATATATTGTTACATTATTCAAGATTTTGAATCAAATTTAATAGTTTGGGGCTAATATAAATTCATGAATGGAAGAAGAAAATAGAACATTCATAGCTACAATTCATAAAGAAGCATATCCTCACTCTCATTTCCGATGGATTCAATTTACTTCGTCTGAATATGAAACATTGATTTCTTTTAGTTAACTCGCTTTGTTTTACTTTAGATTCAATAAATAATGATTTGGGTCAATAAGATTTCAATTAATTCAACTTCTTCCTTTTTTCAATTCTAATTAAAGGAAGAAGTTATATTTTGTTGGAGAAAATGATACCGTGTAATATTAAATGCATTTCTCTTAAATGGTAAGTTTCATGTGTCCACTTTCGTTATTTTCATTTCTTCATTTTTGTTTTAGTTTTTGCTGATATCAAACTCTATTTTTCAGGTCTTCTTAGAACCTTTCGCACTTCTACTAAATCAGTTTTCGAAGTTCATTTTATTTTAATCTATGAGATTCTTGAAATAAGCACAATGGTTCACACCAAATCAGCTAAATTGGGGATTTTTATGAACCTTTAGTCTAGTTCTTTAAGCATTGATTTTATTAGAGAATAGCTAACATGCTTTTATGAAGGTTTTGTTGAAAGAAGGAAAATTTGCAACAGTATTTAAACTTCTCATTCAAAGCGTATTATCTATCATCACCGTTATTCACCCTCTACATTTTGAAAGCCTCATTTCTTATAACTCTACAATATAAAATTTTAAATTTCAACATAGAATAAACGTACATGCTTATTTTCTTTATATATTTTGTTGGAAAATTTATATAAGTTGTCTTTTTAGAGTTTATCTTTTAAAATTTGTTTTTTCTTTAGTTTTTAATTTCTTTATTTTTTTTTTCATTCATTGATTTCCTTTCTTACTTATTTTAGAATTATTTCCTTTTATTTTCAAGCTTTGATTTGATTTTGGTGTAATTTTGCCATGACTTATGTAAAAGGAATTTTCTTACCTTACAGTTGTTGACATACATTTGAAATCTTTTACTCTATTCATTTAAGTGAATTTAATTTATCATTAAAGGTATATTCATGGAATCATAAAAATATCTTGCTTTAAATATTTTTCATAAAGGAACAAACATCCTTTCTAAGTGATTGAGTTTAATTTTTCAAGGAAATAACTGATTTGAGTTTAATACAATGAATACCCCAACCCTCCACATAAAAGCTCGATTGATAGTCATGAGTAAAGAATTTGGAGTAAACATTAAGAAAATATTATGTATGTTAAATATAAATCTCTATTTGTCATCTCACCTTCGCACTCAAAATACATCATAAATAAAAATATTTCAAATGTACTTATCAAAAGGGTGATTAAAAGAGGAAGCATGGGAAATACAAGTAAACTCTTTCTCAGGGCTATGGACGCTCGCCGGCGTAGGACTAGGCTTGCATGGCATAAAAAGACAACTTCGTCGGGTACCGTTGTGCTCAATAGCGCCGAAGCGATGTCGCACAATCACAAAATGGATATATGCTTTATTAAAAACTCCTATCTCTACCTTCTTCTATTTTTCACATGAGAAAAGTTTTAAAAAATTTCTACCGATCTGTCACTTACTCGAAATCACAAGTACTTATATTTACAAACTCGATTGCGTAATCTATTTATTTGGAACCTATGGAAATGTTTTATTGTTGTAATTTACTTTGATTTTCATTAATATTTTTTAACCTTTGGGTAAATTTAAGTTCATTATTTTTAATCGTAAATAACTTGTTCTTCTCCCACATGTCACCATTATTTTGGTAAAACACAACCCCCCCCATTTTTTACTTATGTACTAACACGGGACTACATATATAACACCCCCCTATTTATTTAAGATAAATGGGGGACCCTTTTCGAAATAAATAGGAAATTTATTTTTATCTTAAGAAAAAAACTTTAGGAAATAAATTTTTTCTTTGAGTTTTCCGCTTTATTCCTTAGTGCGCATCGCAAAACCGCATAGCTTACAACCCAAAATACTTGCAATCCTCTAAGTCACGCAGTTACGAAATGCGCTAAGCCTTTTCCGGCTATGTTTAAAAAAACTTGAAGACACTTCAATCACCATTATATTTTCGTTATCGCATCGCACCTCATTTAAAAAAAAAAAAAAAAAAATTTCAAATTTATAAAGAAATTTAAGTAAATTGCGATTACGCGGACCCGACGAGCCAAAAAAGCAATAAATATAAAGCCGTAAAGTCCTACAAGTAAAGCATGGCCACTTGACTTCTTCAATGCGCAAATCACATTTCACACAACTTAACAAAAAGAAATTTGTTTACCGCATAAGAGTTGCGATGTGTGATTTTGTACATCGCATTTCGCGTAATATATGGGTAAACATCATAAACTAGCGTAAAAGTTATAAGTTGCAATATGCAAACTAACGAAATTTAATTACTCAAGCATATGAAATGACTTATGTTATATCAAACTGAAATCCGAGATCTAACATCTTAAATTGATTGATAACAATTTCGTTTGAAGGTGTAAGAAATTTGATTTGAAAATATTGATTATTGATGATTAAATATCATATTTGATAGATTCATATATATTCGTGCATGATTGATTTAAACGATGGATTTGTCTCTTGTTCTCTATACTTTAATATTTCTCCGTTTACTTGAAATCAGAAACCATTTAATGGAGTAAGGAATCTTGAAATGAGCAAAAAGGCAAATATATTTCTCAAGCTACTGCCTAATGAAGACCCACATGTCTACCCTATTTTCATATACCACCCGCAACAATAATTGTAGCGCTCATCATGGGAGACAATGTGTAATCTTTCAAGATGAAAATCCAAAGGTAATACCAAAGTCACTACAATGTGAATGACAACCCATTTTACGTGACTTACTTCAATGTTGCATGTTCATTCGTCCACAAGGTAGCCGCAAGGCCAAAATTCTCCCGTACACGTACATGGTTAAATGGGTGATTGACCACTTAAGCATGTGGCGTATTTATATAATTCAAATATTTGAAGGGAGAAAACATAGGTCTTTCAGGGAAGAAGATTTATACAATGTACCATCTACCCTCCCTACAACAGAAATATGACAAGGCTTTTATACAAAGATTTAGAGCAAGTAGTATCCAGATCTTATGAATGTCATCAAATAATGGAAGGGAAGACCAAGGAAAGTTGAAGCGAGATAAACTTGGTACATACCCAATTGCCCAAATTCCTTCCCTTATTTCTATGTTGCCACGTATGTTGTGTAGATTGTTTTCCAAACTTGATACCACTAGGTTTTCAATAGACCGGGTTCTATTGATCAAGCAATCACACCCCTTAATTCCGAATTGGGAAAATATCCTATCTCACAATTTAGCCAAACACATCACAAAATATAGGAATAAAAGGAGTGTTTCATCTACAGAGAAATACCTCCCCCTTTTACATGTCCGCCATGTCATGGATGCAATCTACTTTTATTCTAGTTTTCCTACCATGGGATGGAAATGGACTACCTAAGACCCTACCCCAATCCACATCTACCACAGAGCCCTTTGGGATTCTAATTTCCATATGCATTTTTATAAAAAAAAAAAATCATGGATCTATATCGCCTATGCACCATATGATATTCAATAAGAAATCTCCTAGGGTTTCTAAAGAGGCTAGTGCATATATTCTTTCTATGGCTAGGTAGTTCAGAGAGAATTTTACATATGTCGTAGTATCTTGGGAGTTATGCTTCTCCCCACGTCCTACCATATTATGTTCCCGATAAGTTACTTGCAAGAGAGATAGCCTACCATCTTGTTAATGGTATTACCAAATAGCCGAAAGATGTTGAGCAAAGTCGTTTTGCCTAATTTCCCTTTACAAGAAAAGATTCTTTTCACTTTTTGATATTGACCATACCTACAAGTAGGTTTCAAAGATTAATCGATTGAATTTGCGTACGCGAAGAGGTCGTATAGATCCAAATGATGTAATTAAAATGACACCATTGAGCTCAAAATGAAGCCTTTTGTAAAGGAAATAGATGGATTTGATGATCTCTTCCAAGGCATGGAAAATTTTTCGTATATAATTAAGTTTGCATCCAAATAACTTAACCAAGATGATTTTGAAGCCTTCCAAATATACATAAATAGAGACTTGAGAGAGTTCCTCTCAACTAGTTAACTACGAAGGTGTCACCAGGACGAATCCAAGCATCACCTTGTATAATGAAGCAAAAGACATGTCGCAGGATGAATCGGGCCAATCAAATCATCAATCTTACAATCTCGTATCATTCCGAAAATGAATCTAAATCCGTAAAGGATAGCCCATAAAAGATAATTGACTTCAGTAATCCAAGAGATAGAGATGCAAGAGAAAAGAGAAAAAATGGAATGGTAGTCAACTTCTCAAGAAGTTCAACATAGTCATGACACACTTGATCAATCGAAAAGTCACAAACAAAGAATTTGAGTAGTGAATGGTATGAGTTTTGTGAAGCAATAAAAAATCTTAAAACCAATCCCAATGCCGATATAGTTACTAGTTTCGTACACCGAACATTCCTAGAAGATAGTGTAAATTTTTAATCCACTACAACAAGTTCCAGATTCATGATCAAGATCATATCGGCCTCTCACATGCCGAATAAATAGTTTTAAAAATAGAAGAAATTCTTCACCGGGATACTCCTACAATCCTATTTATAAGGCTATAGTCAAGAGAAATAAAAGGAGAAGAAATGATGAGCTGCCTCAAACCTCACAGATGAATCTCGTTGACATTTTGTGGAAGGAATATTCCTTCGCTGATTTACCGAACATTTAACTAAATTATCACAAAGATGTAGGGGCATATGCTACTGCCATCAAGTGATAAAAAATACCGAAGTTAGAATGTTGTTGAAGAAAAAATGAAGACAAAATACACGAACTAGAGAGATCGTTAGTTGAAAAAACTAACTCCGTTGAGAAAATGAAATCAAAGATGATCCAATTTCAAAAATATTTCGATTCTTAAATTGTAGCATGAAACATAAATCAATGAGAAGCAAGCACAATTGGAAGCAACAACAACCAAAGTTACAATTCCAACCACAATTAGAGAAATTCATAAAAGAAGCATTGATGTAAATACTAAGTTAAAGAAACAACATAAAGTATTTTTCCAACAAACTTCTATTATTGACTCTTATCATGGACTCAAATGACATATTGATCCAACAAGTAGCTATCCAAAAACTTGAATGTGAGAAGCGCGAGAAGAAAATCAACGAACACATGCAATGGCAAGCATCGTACTCAAGAAAGGAAGCTAATCTCGCCTGTAGATAAGTTTCATAAGGAGATCCTATTCAAATATCAAAGCACAAATAAAGAAATAAGAGAAAGCAACAAAGCAAAAATATCAAAATTATCAAAGGAAATTATTGAATATATATGTGAATGCATCTATGAAAGAATAACCTATCAAAGAGTACATGTTTGAAGTGTTCTCTAATTAAAATGGCTAGAAACACAAGGATGCAGTAAAAAAGGAAGAAAAGCAGGATGAAGTTATAAAAAAGGTAAATAAGTTTTATCAAGAAAATTATTGGAATCTTCTAATCAAACTTATCATTAGTATTGGATAATACATTCTTTAATAGATTCAACTAGAAGATCGTCACCAAGATTTCAAACGAAGTATTCAAGGGACATGTCGATCAAGGATTTCGCAGCCTACTGTACCGAAGCGTATGCTAGTTATTTGTCGTTCTCATAGTTTGGTTAGCCTCCACGAGGATGGTTGTTTGAAACCTCCTCTATATTTTTGTAATAATCTATTTTAGAACATAGTTAGTTTAGTATGTAAACCTCTCATGCATTTAGAGAAGGTTCTAGAAATTTGTCAAAAAGATTTGTAAAGAATGCACTATTGTAAGTTTGTGAATGCCTTGATGAATTAATGGAACATATCCGTTATATTTTGACAATTAAATCTATTTAATTGATGTTGCACTACCGTACTTTAAATTTTTAAAAGTGTAGAGGAGCAAATCAATTACTCGTCAATTTACATGAGTAGAAATTTGTACATATGGTACGTTTATTCACTCGTATTAAGTTTTACTTTATAGATTGACAATATTTTTTGTATTGAATTATATATTTGAAACGTTATTATAGATGAATGTTACATGCACTTCGTTCTAATATTTTC
Source organism: Pinus albicaulis (assembly GCA_034641835.2). NCBI lineage: Eukaryota > Viridiplantae > Streptophyta > Pinopsida > Pinales > Pinaceae > Pinus > Pinus albicaulis. The sequence goes on from JAXQQM020067497.1 coordinate 531,367, forward strand.
CCGTGATTTCTTATTAAATATATAATCACACATATGAATATGATATATTTTTCACAATTCTTCTAGTCAAACTACTTTGTTAGAAGAATCATCTTACACCTTTTAATCTCTTTCAATCGTTAAAATGATCTATGTTACTAATAATTGAAAGATATCTCTTTAGATCGCATAAAGGAAGAAACACCCTGGTATATAGTAGAATAAATAGTTTAAATAGACATGTGATAGATTAAAATCATTCTCCATGTGCATGTTGTATAATCAAAATACACCTTTCCAATCATCCTTATTGGGAAACTAGCCCTATTATCCCCACGTGAGCCACTACACTAAACGGAAAAAGAGCTACTTTAAGGTTCAGACCGGGTGGTTTTCCCCCATGTTTTGGTAGTAGAATTCCGTGGCCTCAACATTCCGGTGCAAGAAGGAGGGCCTTGTTAATGGCGAAAGATATGATCAATCTAAAGGTCTATCTAAGAGTCTCTCCCTCTAAATCCCCATCAACTTCATGAAAATTATCTAGATGCTCATCTTTAAAATCAAGTTGATCATCCTTCTCCTAAGTCTCCTAGTGATACTCAACCCATACTATCTCTTGATTCCCATCAACCTTCCCTGCATCACTTTGATAGAAAATCTAGAGAGAGTATCCATTTCGCCGAAAGCTCGAATCTTCTCAAATATCGTATATCGATATTAGTATTTCGTATTCTTTACAACCTCAAAGAATATTATGTACTTGATCATAAAGTCAAAAGACATGAAATTATTCCTTTTGAATTTCCCATCGATAGTACTTGAAAGAAACTAAATAGGACTCAATCTGGATTCAATCACCAGCCGAGATCATATCCCATTCATCTCCATTACCTCCGCCGACTTCCATAAATTCCATTCCAACAATCATGTCACTTTGACTAGCTCCGTACTCAAACTACTATCCCTACAACTAGTCCTAACACTCATCCCGCTCTTCTTCAACTCAAACTCCACCCAACCAACCTATTCAAAATCCAATGGCAAGAAAATCCATGGAACAATCCATGGGTTGTAAATGGTACTGCCCCTTTTCATTCTCTACCAAAAATCACTCAAAAGATGGTTATCTAAATTTAATCCTAATGATGGTCTTCTCAAGAACACAACCACAATTTTATGTTAGTCAATCTAAAAGTATGAGTAATAGAGGATTGTGTTGTAAGATTATTTCCATATACTATACACAGGGATCCGTGATCCTAGCATTTTTCATCGCTCGCTCGCTCTATAACTAATGGGAATATGTTCGAAGAACAATCCCTAGCTAAGTTTGGGGATGACAGACCACTTCTACGTTCATCAATGATTTGTAAAATCCGAAAGATAAATCATGTGAGAATATAAGAGATTTCAATTCAATATTTAATAAATTACTCAATAATAAATTTCTTGCTATAGTAGTTCTTGGTGTAGAAGTTCAAATTGAGGGTATATTTCATCTCTTCCATCTAATATAGCTATTTTTGTTGATAGAGAATAAATGTAACACTTGCAAAAAACATAAAAGATTCTTATCTATAGAAAAACGCATAACTTCCTTGGAGAAAAAGAATTTCTCAAGAAGATCAAAAATCAAAGAAGATATCTTTGAAAGATGATTCTAAAAAATAAAATGCCAAAACACCCTTTCAACGTAAAAGGTCTTCAAAAAAGTTTTGAAGACTATGACAAATGAGATGCCGTATATCAAGAAACAAGTCACCTAAAAAATGCAAGCTCAAAAAAAGAATTTTAGAAACTTTAAGAAAGTAAAATCCTCTAACACTCAACCTCCAAAATGTCATATTCAATGTTGAATCCGATCAAGATACAGGAAGAGAAAAATAGAGGAAGAAGAAGATGACGAAGAGAAAGAAGTTGAACTAAATGGAATGTGAGATTTAATCCTACCAAATGAAGAACAACATGAAGCCTTACCCGTGAGCACAAGGAGAAAAAGACTATTTAAGCAACGCATCCAAATCAACAAATAAATATTGCTAAAGATAACCGCAAGCCAAAAGTCTACTTCAAAGCTACACAAACAAGTCCTCGTTACTTTAGATACTCCAAATTTCGCATCTAAGAAAATGGTAGTCTCATACACTATTGAGTATAATGTAGTTCAAGATATGAAGAAAGCAGGGCTAACATTTCAATTTCGAGCTACTAAATTGAAGCACACGAAAATTTAAGAGACTTAAATGTAGTTCTTGCTTCAAACTTACCTCGTCTAATAGTATAAGCTACTAATGAAATGGGTAAGCCACCTTCCCCTTCAACTGAAATAGATGCTATAGACTTGATTATGTTAGGTGATTGATCCATCTCTCATACTCCTCCATTTCTCTTAACTCCGTGATATCTATAAAAAAAATGTTCATAATCATAATAAATCAGGGCTTCTAATATAATGCCAAAACTAGCCGAGTTAAGTTAAACATAACTCTCGCAGTTCCTCTATTCATATAGTACAACTTGATAGAACCATATTAGAGGTGGTAGGAGAAATAAATTATGTCTCCATCATATTGTCAACAAATCCCAAGGTTACTAAAATAATTTATATATTGGTGGTTGATATTCCCGAATTTTATGGCTTGGGTTGCCTAGGACTGTCCGTAAAACTTCATGTTTATTTTGCAACAAACTGGTCTCTTATGTGGTTACCATAATGGAAAGCCAAATCAAATTCGGGTAGACCATGAAAAGTTCATGAAGCATTCATTGATCTTGAAGGAGTAAATGAACCAAGAGTATTCAATAATAACATTATTGGAAACTACTCATTAGGGTCATTTTTGGGAAATTTCAATGCTCAACTATCGCCTTTTCTTTTGATAATACAAACTTGTTTCTCAATTTGGAGAAATTCTTGTACGATAATTCCAAATCACTACAAGAAAAAGCACATTGGTGAGGGTCATGCTTGTGACAGACCTTAAGGTTCTGGCCACCAATGTCACATATGGTGACGTTCCTTAAAAAACCGTGACAAGAGTGTATATAGTGATGGTCCTTTATGGTCCATCACCAAAGACATTTTCACGGACACTTTTGGTGAGGGCTGGCAAAGGCCCATCACTAATTCTCTCTTGGTGACACTTCTAGTGATGAACTTTTTAATGACCCTCACCAATGCTCTTTTTGCTACTTTTGGTGACGGTCAAAAAATGTCCGTCATCATTGATCATTAAAAACCATCACTATAAGTGCATATAGTGATGGTCCTTTATGGTACGTCACCAAAGACATTTTCAATGACACTTTTGGTGAGGGTTGTTAAAGGCCCATCACTATTCTCTTTGGAGACATCAGTGACGAACTTTTAATGACCCTCACCAATGCTCTTTTTGTTACTTTTGGTGACTATTAAAATGCACGTCATCATTGATCATTCCAATGAGTTTTTGATGACGCTATGTGCTTGTTAATATATTTTTTGTCAAAAGGTAACGATTTAATACAATTATTGTGGAGTATTTTTTATAATATGTCAAAGGCCATAAAGGTTAGGGTCGCCATTTTAGAAGTAATTAGTGTATCATTTCCCCAAGTAATGACTAGTTGAATAGATATTTCCCATGAGTCAACACATGATTCATATATATTAATTCTTATTATCTATCAAATTCCCTTTAGATAAAGTTCCACTATTGTGTGTAGAAATATATAATTTAATACATAATCAAGCTTTGACAATTCTATTAATGAGAAAGACCTAACAATCCTCAACAACTGGGCAATAATTCCAAATTAATGCTTTGGCACACACTAACATTTCTTAGCAACTTCACATGTCTTGGAACATCTTTGTACCTAGAACATATTTTGAGACATCGATGCCCAAGCACATGGCATGCGCTAGCACAACATGGAACTTTCCTAGCATGTGTTGGCATGCCGCATATAGTCCCTAGCATGCTCGGAACACCTTGGTTGAATGCATTGACATACACTTGGCACACAATGCCACTTGGCATGTGTATTAGGACCTATTATTAGTGTGCCTAGCATGCCCCTTTTTCAAAAGATAAAGTCCTCGACTTATTAAATCCTCTTAATATTGGTTCTTCCTTTTGTTGCCTTAACACATATTGACATACCTCAGCACCAGGACACAATATCCTTAGCACCTAGCATGTATCGGCATATCTTGGCACCACACTGGCACATGATATAATTAGCACACCCCGGAACTCCCAAGCACACTTTGGGAATTCTTGACATGCCTTGATATTCCCTAGCATGCCTTACCAATGCTTAGCATACCTTGTCACTCCCTCCTTGGAATGACAACTAACACTCATTAACACTACCGGGGCACACGTTCCTCATATTCATATTAGCTACCATGAATTTTTACCTAGTTCTCCCTTGATGTTTTTTCTTAGTAATCCTTAACACTCATCAACATGCATTATCACTCTCTAGCACACCTGAACTCTTCAACATTCTCTTCCACTTCATAACATGCATAACACTAGCCCCTAACACATATTGGCACTTGGCACGTGTTTGCACTTGGAAATTCTTAGCATGTATGGTATACGTTGAGATGCCTTGGTATGATTTGGCATAGTTTAATATTAAATTTATTTGTGATGATCAATTGTTGGAAAGTAGATGAGAAGAAACAAAGGAATACTTGGCACTTAGAATGCACTAAGACTTTGCACTTGGAACCTATTGCCACCCAAAGGTTGGTGTGCTCAACATGCCCCTCATGAAAAGGTAAATTGATGACTTATTAACCCTATTATGTGTTCATTTCCTTGTAGTTTAACTTTTTTCTCCCTTTTCCTGTCTTGAAATTCCCTTAAATGCATTGACACGCCCTTGCACATCTTGGCATGCCTTATCACTTCTGAACATCTTAGCATGTTTGAAATGCATTCCCACTATCTCACATCAAGGGGTGAAGAGAGATGTAGTCCTAAAGTAGGTAGAGTATGAGGGCCGAGTAAGGGTTGCTAAAGGGAGGTCATGATCATCCTCTAAGAGCAAGATCATCATGTGATGGTTCGTAATAATGTTGTATACCTTAATGGTCGCTTGAGCCAGGGAAGTAGGATGGCATATTGTTGGTTCTCTTTTGGCAGATTGAACTTAAGAGAGGTTTCTCGTGAGAATCTAGGCATGTGATTTCAATGGTGTCTTTGTGTGAAGGCCGCATCAAATTTCTGAAATGTTGAAATTTGCAACAAGAAACAAAGTGATTGGAAACCGCAAGGACAAAAGGCACCCACACCGCAGGGCACTTTGATGCACCAGGAGTGAGTGAATGTGGGCGTCTAATTTATTTTTCCCTTAAATAAATTGTAATTTCATCTCATAACAACTTGTGTCGCTTAAATTAAGTCATGATGACCAAGGTAGCTCAAGAAATTCGAGTTGAGGGTCTAAGATGAGGCATATAGAGGGATTCCTAATATTTTTGGGTCCATATAATTGAAGTTGATGTAGGATTAGTGGGGTGAAAGTGTAATTAACCTAATTAAATGATTTAAAATCGCTTAACTAGTTCTAAATCGAGTGATGAGCTAATGAGAGATCTAATGAATTAAATTAGATTTAATTCACAATGAGTGTTCAATCATATAACCGACAATTCGCTATTAATAGTTGTATGCATGTCATTTGGCAATACCCGCTCGAGATAGAGGTTAAAGGAACATAACTATCAGCTTGTATTCGCAGAAAATTTCCCATGTGCAATTATAAATTCATTGGGATGCCATGATGGATTAGCAATCAAGGAAGACTGATTTTCCTAATTAATAAGGAGTTAATTCCCTAGGAATTGCATGAGCAAGGCAAGATCGAAGTAAGGATGAGAATCGCTAAGTACTAGACCGGGTTTGCCTAGATCAATGGGAGGCAATTGAAAGAGGCCGGAGAATCTCAAGGAGATTGAGTATTAATGTACCGTTTCATGATTCTCGTACTTACATAATAGAGACATAGGGGTTTTGAGCAGTTTTTTTTCCCTAAATACATCATGTTGGTGTGCGATTAATAATTTATTTTCTTACTTATATGTGATTGTGCGATCGTGTTTTGTTTCCACAAATTGTAGGAAGGATTCAATATCTTGTTTTAGTAGATTACAAGATCGTATCAATCTCATTGGTTAGATTTTCTACATGGTATCGCAGAATGAATCTTTGGTGAAGTAGTTTGCAGAGAATATATGAAGATTTTGTAGAAATTTTCAAACAAATGAATACATGGATTCCTTGTGAAAATCTACCTAAATGGAAAAAACAAATCTCCGTTTGAATCGTGAGTTTCATGAGGGAGATATCATCGATTTAAAATCAACTCTTTTTTTAAAAACTTTTTGTAACGTCGAGACAATTACACCGTGCGAGTCAAGAACCTATATGTACTTGAGGTACCGCATGCATGGAAGCCTTTGAGGAGAAAGGCAAAAGTTAGACTTGGTGGTTTAGAGGGACATAAATTCTGCTTTCCCCTCAACATGCATTCTCATGAGAAGCTGGGGGCCTTAAGGTTGTGGAGTTTCGCCACAATTGGAGAAGTAGAGAGGAGCACTCGGCGGAAGGCCCACTCACAGACCTCCATGAGGGGGAATTTTGAGCCAAATGGGAAGAGGACAGCCCATACCTCGAGGTGTGGGGTGAGATGATGTAGACATAATCCCAAGATAAGAAATTTGGGCAAGGTCCATTGAGATGGCGTGTCTCATGGATCAAACTCCGGCTACGAGGAGCCCATAGTACAACAATAGTAGGAAGGATCATTTAGATTGATGTACTACCGATGTCAGACAAAAATCGCAGTGACATGAAATGATGTACTAGCCGATGTCGCAAGACAAAAATCGTAGTGACATGTTAAATAATGGAGCACAAATCGCAGTTAGCAACAGTCAGCGGGCACGATGCAATGTCGCCAGCAGCATAGAATCTAGTACTAGATAGGTGTAGCTAGTAGTAGTTAAGACTCAAGGACATATGCATTATACCGATTCAATACCTGAGTATTATTCGCTCAAGATTTGCGGCAAACAACACTAGAGAAGTGTAGCATGCACATTCCAAAGGTACCTAAGGACGTCAGATTGAATTTTCTGTTGAGAGGGAGTGTTGAAATCGCAACAAGAAACAGCAACTGCAACTAGAAAGACAAAAAAAATGCACCCACACCGGGTAAGGAATTTATGTACCGGAGGAAGAATGTGGAGGCGCCTAATTTATTTTTTCCTTAAATAAATTGGACAATAAATTGTAATTTCATCTCATAAAAACTTGTGCTTAACTAACATGATTTAGTTAGCTCAATAAATTCGATTTAAGGTGATCGAGGTGATATTGGTAAAGCACCGCCTATTCCACTTGTGCTCCTCTACTTGCCTTTCGGCTTTTTAGTTTCCTTAATTATAAAGCACAATTTACTATTTTTGTCAATTTTTTCAAGTCTCCCGAAATTTTGAAATATTTTGAGGCCCCAAATGATGTTTGGGCATGAAAGGTTTGGCGATTTCAAAGAAATCACTGATTAGTAGCATATCCGTGAGAGATATTTCTAACGAGTATCATGTCCGTCAAACGCATCATATGATCGTTGACACCCTGTGAAGTTGGTCGCCCAACTAACCCCACCCGGGCCCATAAACTCTCGTTACATCTCCCGGTTATGATTTTGGTTTTTTAGGGTTTTATCTTATTTTTTAAATAATAAAAAGACCCTTCATCCTTATTGTAACACAACAAAGGAACATAACTATCATTGTATTTATAGAAAATTTTCCATGTGCAATTATAAAGTCACTGGGATGCCATGATGTGATCGTTAAATCTAGAAGGTTGATTTTCCTAATTATTAATATGGAGATAATTCCATAAGAATTGCGTGAGCAATGCGTGTGCGAAAGGAAGGTTGAGAATTGGCTACATTAGACCAATTTTTGTCAGATCGGCAGGAGACAATTGCGTAGTGCTCGAGAATCTCAAGAGAGATTAAGCATTGTATCGTTTCATGATTCCCCAACTTAATACAAAATAGAGATAAGAGGGTTTTGTTAAATTGCTTCCCCGTATACATCTTGTGTTGTGCGATTGATAACTTGTCTCTCTTACTTTTATATGTATTGTGCGATCGTGTTTTCTTTCCACAAATTTGTAGAAAGAATTCAATATCTTGTTTTAGTACATTACAAAGATCGCATTGAATCCGCCGGGGTTAGGATTTATACATGAAATAGAAGAGAGGGTTGATGCCATCTTGCCTTGTGGTGGTTAGTAGGCCACAAGGTTTAGATAAAGAACAACATAATGATAGAGGGCTTGCACCGTAATTTAGGAGCCATAAGGTATGAATGTGCGTAATACGGATTGAAAGAACTGCAGTAGTTTGAGGGCCTACTGAGATTTAGTTCATGCCGCATCTGGCCAAATAGCGTTCCTTAATCTTAGTGATCCATATGGCTAGGCTTGCAGTCTCTTATGGAGGCAAGAGTCATGTTTTTTCTATGTTTAGATAGGGTTTGTTCTACAACAATTAGAAGTACATAAGCATAATGCCCTAGTTAGGACAATTTCTAGAATTTTTAGTTCATAAGTTAAAATTTTAAGATTGTGACAAATTTGCTAGGTTGAAGAGGAAGGACCTTAGAGCGAGGTTTATTTCCACAAAGACCGCATCCGGAAGATGGCTGCAGGGGATCAGCATGTGGAGACAAATGTGACCAAAGGAGGGTGGAACCCTACAGAGATGAGCATAAGAAATGTGCCATATGAAGAATGGATTACATGCAGAGAGTTGATTTGTGGACTTTCCATAGAGTTTTAGACAAAGACTCAAGAAGCCTAAAAATTAGTAAGTTGACTATTAGTAGGTCATTTGTGACCCTATTTCATTAATTTCGATTGTTAGAAGTAAGGATAAAGATAAAAGAGGTTCATATTTGTTCATAGATTGGAAAACAAAGATTTAAATTAATATACACAATAACAAAGATCTTGAGAGACCTTAAAACATTGTTAGGTAAGATTTGTAAAGAGCCCTAGATGAAGCCAATATTGTGGGCCTAGATTAGTAAAAAGAACTATCATATAGATTATTAGTCCAAGTATAGTTGATAGTCATAGGTTATTATCAAAGAAGACTAGTCCTTACTCTTGTTCCTCTGGTGAAGGACAACAAAATTGGTAGAAGGGTATGGAGATGAAGGCAGGTGTATAGGGCCTTAAGGATGCGTACTTTGAAGGACTAAAGTAATAGTCAAGTGGGCCAATCAACTAGCCCTAGTTCACTATATCAGAGGATTGATTTAGTGAGAAGAAGGGCAGCCTCCATAAACCCCCGTACTCTCCTCTTGGAGCTATATTATGGCAAAGTGGGGCATTGAAGGAGTTGTTCACAAATGGAATTGTGAACAATTTGTTACCACTCAAACTAGTAGTGGATCTAAAAGGGGTTCCTAAGAGGGTGACTGCTAGGATAAGGGAAATGATGGAGGCTTATCCCATTGTCACCATAGCTCAGGATCCTTGCTTTTCATGGAATTTCACTGATGGGTGGAGTCCCTGTGAGTTTAGGAAGTCACTTGTAGAGTATAGGTCAATGAATAGGTGGGAAGTGACCCTCGAAACCCTTTCCCTAAGATCAAATAAAGAGTGGGACTTGCTTTCCTTTTAAACAAGGGAATTTATCTTCTAGGGACAGAGGAGGGGGATTGAAGGGTTGAGGGAGAAGAAAAAGACTTATGAAGGAATTTCTCAATCCCTAAAATCCTTTTGGAACTTGGATTCCCAAATGGTCCTTGATGAAAGGCCTTTGACACCAAATGGGGCAAGAAACAATAGAGAGATAGACAACAAAAAAGTTAAAATGCTAGGGCAACAGGAAAGCAACTAGGTAGCATGGTAGAAATCACAACAATGAAAATTAAAAAAATGGAAAACCCTACAAATTAGCACCCATCCAAACATCACCACAATATTTTCTTTAACTCTAAATCTCCAGATTCATCAAATTATATCATGTATTCAAACCTAATCCTCTCTGTTATCCATTCTGAAGGTAAGGTTGAGAACTTAATACAGAACCATCACCTACATGTAGTGATCTTATTCTGTGACCAGACAACCTACTTTCATGAAGACACAGAAAGGTAAACACTTTCTGCCAAGATTTTCCATACAGCCAAAGTTGAGCAACCACATATATAGCACCAGTTTTTTCACTTCAGATTTGTAAGTTAGAAGAGCTTTGTCTGACCACCTCCGGGTTGCTCCCAGAGTCACCCATGCAAGCCCTCTCAGCATCATCCTCTTTCTGTAGTACCTAATTAATAGTTTAATTAACCATAATAGTTTCTTGATCATGCATGTATTTCAAATATATTTCCAATAAGCATAAAGCTTTCATGTTAAAAAATCAAGTCAAAAGACTTTAGACTATGATGCAAAAAATTCAAAGAAATCTCACCAACATTCAAAGGAAAAACAAAGTCAAACCTCTACAAAGTATAAATAGATATCTGATAAACTTCATTCCACCACAAAAATGTGCTTAACTAAAGAAAATTCTAATTACTATGCTTTCAAGAAAATGCTTTCAAGGGAAGTGATGTTATAAACATACCCCTACACCTTGTGAACAATCAATGTGTATAAGTATACCATCAAAAGGCTCATTTTAGACATCATTATTATTATGGAAGTGGGCTATCCCATCTAAAATCATTTTATTCAGATGACTAGTGTGGAGAAACAAAATATTAACTTGGGATAATTTGATTAAGCATGGCTTCCTGGGTCCTGGCCGATGCCCTTTTTGTTTGTTGGATTTCGAATTTGTTGCTCACATATTTCTATCCTCCCTTGAGGTACATTCAATTTTCTCTTTTTTATCTCATTATCTGCTTGATCCTGCATGGCTGCCCATGAATATTACTCAGGTTTTTGAATATTCAGAGGAAGGACCTTAGAAATACATCATGTTTCCTTTCTTTTTATTTTGGGAAGTATGGCTTGCAAGGAACTGTTGCATTTTCAATAAGAGGTTGTTGGTTCACTCTCAGGTTTACAGTGCTATCATGATCTGGATCATTGGTCTCCCTTCCAAATCTCTCCCTCTTTGGGATATTTCTCATCGTCTTCGACCTTTCCCAATGGCCCTACCTGTAGGATACTTTGATGGAGCAAAGCAGGAGGGCATATATGGATGTGGTTCCTGGATTAAACTCAATCATAAAGATCGGTATCACAGCTTACGGAATGGTGGTCCAGGAACTAACACAGATTTTGAATTGATGGCTCTCTAGAGTGTGTTATGGATGGCTTATAATCTTCAGGTAACCTCCCTCCATGTGTACGGGGATGAAAAATATGTAATTGACGGCGTTAATGGGGCGATAAAAATTCAACCTCATGAATTGGACCACCTGCATCAAATACTTGATTATGATACTACATGTTTCTGGCATCCAACACATTTTCTAGCAAGTTAATACTTGGGCAGACTCTCTCTCAAAGTTGTGTCTCGCCGAATCATTTGGTTGGATTCAGATGCAACACTCCATGGACTGTTAGATAATTGAGGAGAGATCCATACAAATTCCATAACCACATTTTCTCAGTTTTCACATGGCTCTATTTTGGCTGCGAGTTTTTTTCATTGTATTTATTTTGAATTCGACCATTGCTTCTATTCTCTTGTTTTGCATTCGGATTTTTAAATATTTTTAAACTTTCTATTTATCGAGCTTTTTTAAGCATTAGGTTGCATTTTTTATGACCTATCTTGTATGAGGATTGGCTATATTGAACATAGTATCATAATGTCAGCACCATGTAATATCTAGATAAAATGGTGTGCAGTGACCTCACTTGTTGGATATATATTGAATGATGGAAAATTTTCAGATTATGTACTCTTTTGTAAATTATTAATACAAAAAGAGCATTTTTCCTTCTCTAAAAAAATATATTATAAATTTAATTGTTCCATGGTATTTCATAATTTTACTCAAAGAAATTATGTCATATTGATGGTTTAGGTATATATTTAGTGATTTAAGTAGGTGCTCCCTATCCATGTTATTGTACGTTTATTTCCCACACAAAAATTTCCACTCTACCTTGCATTTTTGGAGGGAACGAAGGCTTGTTTGCTGAGTTTGATGGAGTTAAAAAATGGTGGGAATGAAACAGTTTGACAAAGTTAAAATATACATGGTAATGAAGTATTATGATAATCTATTTTAATATTTTTCTTATGACCAAAATACCGGTGGATCAAAAACATTGCGATGGTGATTTTAGATAAAAAAACTGAAGTGTGAAAAAAAGGCGATGAGGGTTTTTTTTATTCGGCCCTCATCATTAACAAAACCTCTCTTCTAAATGGATCTACGCCTTACGAAAAAATTGCATGGATTTTGACCAGTGTTTAATGAATTTTAAAATGAAACCGAACCCCATTTCAGGGCTTGGCACCATACATCCTGGTAGCCTGATCATTGTTGTGCTCTTGCCTTTGGCATTACCACAAACACATAAGGTAGCATTGTATTTAAAAGCGGCTCCCCGTTCGTTTTTCTAAGGATTTTTGAGGGCCGGATCAATTCCTATAATTAAGGGCAGTAAGATCAACTTATTTATGGAATTCTTAAGACATTATTTAGGGCAAGTATCCCTCCTAGGAGATTTTTGAGAGCCAGCATCAGCAGCAGGAGAAGAGCCATCATTAGTACCAGTAGTTGAAGTTTACCGAGTTGAATGAGAAGTGTTAGATCTAGAGCCATGATGAGGAATGATTTATACCACTCAATGGATGATACACCTTTATATTCCCCCATGAATGAGGGTGGATTGATACCCTTCTTGATGGGTTGGGGTAGGGTCTCGTTGTGGTTTATTTATTGCCTCAGGTTTTGCACAGGCACAAAACCCCATCTGAATCAACATCATCAAAAACATACTTCTATTTCCACGAAGTGGGTAAACCTCAGACTCTGAGGGGCGTGTATGATTACATGAGGGAATAGGTAGAACCACAATGGATCCAGCGAAGAAGAAGCTCCTAAGGGAGGATCGATGTGTTATTTCAAACCCTGTCGAACAAATGGTTCGGATGCAACAATTAATGGGTGCACAACGAGTAGGTTACTCATAGGATTCATTCGATGCCTATGTAGCATGTATTTACGGATTTTATTTTTATCTGTTATGTCAATTCCTTTTTTATTTCTCTACGTCCCTTTCTTATGTGAAAAACGAAATTGGTTAGAGATCATGATTCAATTAATATATTCATCTAAGTTTGGATTAAATTAAGCCAGAAAATAGATTGTAAACTTGATCACTCCAAGATTTTGACTGTGATAGAAATATTTATGTAGGGTATATTGAGTTTAAGGTATTGATTTTAAGGCTTTCAGATATTGCAAGTTCCAGAGAGAAAAATCTATCTTTAAATTAAGGTAAGCGTCGTAAGTGCAAACTTTGAAACCCCTAAATGTAATTCTGTGGCAATGAGGTATCTGAGAAGGTGTGAGATACATATATTAAGAATTAAATCGAGATCTATTACTCATATCTCTGATCATGTGACCGTGAAGTCCCCTCACGAAGCGGAGCTGCCTTCGGGGTTTCGATATGCAACAAAACCAGTGTGGTGGGTTCATTTCCCACGAGGGAGGAATCTTCAATAAGCTCAAATAGTTTTATCTAAATTTGAAATTCAACAACATGGTTTTAATTGAAATTGAATGACATAGTACTGGTCTCTTCGACTGCATTTCATTTTCAATAGTGTGTTTAGGGGGATTCCTCTCAAACAGGCATATGGAACGTGTTATTGTACTATGGAAATATTCCTTTCTTCTCAGTTCCTATGTGAGCGTTTGTGGATTTGTCCTCACATGCCTGTCAAAAACCACCATAAAATTGAGGCTAAACTGCCTTTCCGGTTCTAATAAGTGAGAAAACCAAGGACACGGGTTTGATTCGTACGACAAAGCTAGCATCAATAATTTGAAGTAATTTTTTCCCATTATGGTTGTGTGATGATTTGTTTCGTGTTAAACTTGAGAATAGGTGAATGGAGGAATTAATTCTTTCATGGATATAAAACGAAAAATACTTTTGGAGGATAGTTTGAGTGACAAATAATGCTTTTGGTGGAGGATATGAATGCAAAGTTTGGGTTTCGTTCTAGTAATTTGTTAACAGATAAAACCAACTAAATTAATGTAACAATTACAAGAGATGAATGGATTAGGATAAAAAATGAAATGGATTAATGTTTTCTCTTCATCCCATTGAAAAAAATCAATTTTAATTTTAATTTTTCATAGCTTATTTGATAACTACATATTTTACATTTGCAAACACATTCTATGAAGGATTTAATTACCTTATTTTTTTAACAAATTTTTTATTTTTATACAAAATTAAAGTTCATGTGCCCTTTCATTACATTGAAGTTCATTATGTTTGTTTTCAATATCCAAATATTTGAAGTTCAATCTATTTGTTCTCAAATTCCAAATATTTGAAGTTCAATCTGTTTGTTTTCAGCCTCCAAAGCATATGCTGTATGATTTTATTATTGTTCTGGTATTTCCCGTGTTTCTTTGCTTTGTACCACATATTGCCTCAGATTCTCAATTGCGACCAATGTATTTTAATCTTGTAGCATATGACAAAAGCTAGCTATAATCTATGGGAAAACTAATTTATATTGGTTGTGTTTGCGAGAGTGTCGGAGACAACAATAAAGTCCCAACTTTCTAAGGACTTTGTTGTTGGGTTTCCTTGTATGATTTTCAGTTTGTTACCTTGAATTAACACGGGATATTTCTATGCATTCTTTCTTGGGAATCTGACATTTTTTCAAGCTCTTTTCATTTTGGCAGGATATGTGAAGCCTCAAGGATACTGTGATCTTATATTGACGATCAAGGGTGGCTATATTGTTAACTCTAAAGGTGCATATCATATATGTCGTCATGGATGTCTCACCAATGACATGTTTTCAACGCTTATGACAGCTTAGGAACACATTAAGCTATTTAGCAGTGTGATTTCCGTAGAAATGAATCAAGCTGACACATCGGGATTTGTAAGTGGTGGAGGACAATCATATTATTCTTGTATGTAATTTCCAGTATTCTTTTTCCTTTCGAGTAAATTGATTATTCAAATTTATTTTTTAGGAGATTGGTTTTAGACAAAGAGAATGGATTTTAAGTTTCCTTATCTGGGCCTTCAACTTGAAGCCCCTCTAACAAATGCATCTAAGGGAATCAATAATACTTCAGAAAGTGGTTCTGAACATGTCAATGATATGGCATTGGGACTGGATCCACAATATCATGACCATTAGTTTTCCTTCATAAAGAAACTTGTCAATCTGTCTGGATTCTCTTCTTCTCTGAAGGGGACTAAGAGAAAGTGGGGTGCCATGAGTAAAATGTCACCTCAGGGGCATCCTTCACGAATGGTTTTGAATGATGGTTCAAGTTTGGCCCTGGGATTGGGTCCAACCAGCTCATCTGAGAGTAGCGTGAGTTCTGGAACTACTTCTACTGGAACTTCATATAAAGATATTACTTGAGATGAATCATCAATGGAGTTGGACCTAGGAATACAGCTCTAGCTTGGGAGTGTAAAAAATAACTCACCAAAGAAGCATTCTACAAATTTGACTTCAAAACCAACAGATAGGGGTCATGGATTTCCTTTTTTAAGCCTTTCAACTGCAGAGTCTGGTAAATTGTGTGTTTCAGCAAAGTCTGATTTTACTTTGGGATTGGGACATATGCAGAATGAAACAGGAATCCCAATCAATATGAATAATATACCAGTTGTTGGTGAGGGTTCCACTTCGGTGAAGTGGGCATCTGGGGGATACATCCCTCTCATAATGGCACCTGGATTGGAAAATAATTGTCGAGGTACAAGTTCAAAATCAATACTGTTGCACACAATCTCTTCAAGGCCAAATGAATCCAATCCTTCATTCAACATAAGAAGAGTAAGTGGCCTTGGAAAATCACCTGTAAGCAGTAGGGTTAGAGAAAAACAACCACACCAACAACGCAGCAATGTCAGTACAAAAACATGCCAATTTCAAGGTTGTACAAAGGGTGCTAGAGGGGCATTAGGCCGATGTATAGCCCATGGTGGGGGACACAAATGTCAAAAATATGGATGCAATAAGGGGGCTGAAGGTTGGACAGTATATTATAAAGCCCATGGTGGAGGCCGCAGGTGTCATGAGCTTGGTTGTAGAAAGAGTGCAGAAGGAAAAACAGACTTCTGCATTGCTCATGGAGGTGGCAGAAGATGCAGTCATGAAGGTTGTGATAGATCCGCTAGAGGAAAATCTGGGCTGTGTATACAGCATGGTGGTGGAAAAATATGTCAAAAAGAAGGATGCACTAAAAGTGCGGAAGGTTACTCTGGACTCTGTATTTCTCATGGAGGTGGGAGACAGTGCCAACATGCTAATTGTACAAAAGGTGCCCAGGGGAGTACCATGTATTGTAAAGCTCATGGGGGAGGCAAAAGATGTATCATATCAGGATGCAATAAAGGTGCAGAAGGCAGCACCCCTATGTGCAAAGGGCATGGTGGAGGTAAAATATGTTTGTTTGAGGGAGGTGGGATTTGTACAAAAAGTGTTCATGGAGGTACCAAATTTTGTGTAGGATATGGAGGTGGTAAGAGATGTGTTGTTCACGGGTGCACTAAAAGTGCCAAAGGTAGGACATATTATTGTGTCAGGCATGGTGGAGGCAAACGATGCAAGTATGAAGCTTGTGGGAAAAGCGCACAAGGTAGTGCTGACTTTTGTAAGGCCCATGGTGGAGGAAAGAGATGTCAATGGGGTGTAGAGGGTTCAATTTATGCAAAAGAAGCAGTTCATGGAAAGAAGGGAGAAACTCTACCAGGCCCATGTGATCAGTTTGCCCGAGGAAAAACTGGTCTCTTCTCTTCACACACTGCTCTAGTCCAAGATTGGAGGATACATGGTGGTGGCTCCCTTGCTCCTGGCATTGGTCCAAGTCTCTTCCATGGACTGGCTTCAACATCTGGGTCCAAGAGCCAGGATACCTCAACTCCCAGCACACCTTCCAGTATCAATTTGTTTGGTTTGCATATGGATATTGGTACAGGAAATTTCCCTCAAGGACTAGGAAATGCAGTTCTTCAACCATTTCTTCCACATCAGGTATTAGTTCCTTCATCCATGAAAAGCACTGACCACCTGATTGCCCTGCAGATGGAAAATAAAAGTGGTGTTTTTAGAACATTAAAAATAAAATAGAAGTGATTACAAAAAAAACTCAATAGTTAAATTTCTAGATATGTTTACCTAAACAAAGCAGTCATGATAGCAACTAAGAATCTTACGACGTTTCCTTTGCAACATCTGATAATGGTGATAATGGTGCAATTGGTAGTTTTATTATGCTCACTAGTATAATTTTATTTTCTCGTGCCATAGTTTATATAGAAATTGTTTTTTAACATATTTTTGTTTTTTTCTTTTTATTTTATAATGCTGAGTGGTATAATTTTTTTTCTATGCCATAGTTTATATAGCAATTAAAGTTCAAAGTTGTTTTGTTTGTACTATTAAAATTATAAACTTGTACTTTACAATATTTGTTAATTTTTTTTTTCTTTCATTTTCTTTGGTGATTTGCATGAGAGACCAATTCAAGAACCAATGAACAAACACATGATATACTTGTTGGGAAAATAGGTGTTCTAATTTTTCAACAAGGCTTTTGAAACATAGGATCCCCATTTGGATCATGGATCTTCTTGGTTACTATTGAGACTTGGATGGCATGGATACTTAGCAAGCCTTTTATTAATAAATTATTCTCGAATTTAAGAAAATCTAGATTAGAAAATCAAATAAAGCCTACATGCCATTTTGACATCTTTTTCCAAAGAATCGATATTTTGTGATAAAAAATTTATGTAAGTGAGACTAAATTGTCTGGGTCCTCCAAAAGATGAACCTTATTCTTAGATTTATTTAAGGGTTTGATATGATTATTGAATCATTTTTGAACTAAATAATTTTTTGGGAATCTGGAGATATGATTTCAAATCTTGTAAGTTATTTTACTGACTTCAATGTTTTATAATTTCCTAACTAAGATTTTGACTTCAATTTTTTGTTTTTTGTTGTTAATTTTAGATTGGCCCTATGAAGTACAAGAGCATCTCCATTGGTTTTGTTGTTTTTCTTAAATAATAAGGATCAAAGGGTTTATTCAAAGGCTAGGTTCCAACTCTTCTTGGATATAGTGTTGAAGGTGTGTGAAAGTTTGGGTTTCATGAGTTCTTTAAGAAATACTACTCAAACGTTACAAGGCCTAACTATAGTGCCAAATACAAGAAATCGATCTACTTAGCAGAATGTGCATCTGCAGAATTTATTGGTGATATTTCCCTTTTTCCTATTGAGGTTGTAAAAACTAGAGTACAACCACGACCTGGATTTGATAGAGGATTATCTGATGGGATTCCAAAGTTTGTTATATCACGAGGAGTTATAGGGTGAGTTTTCCCACCTTTCTTACATATTTTTTATCAATTTTGAATAAAATTTCATGTAGTACTCATGAAATTTGATTATGTTTCCTTAATGAATGTAGTTTATACAAAGGTATTAATCCACTTTGGGGACGCCAAATTCCTTGCAAGTATCAAATATTCCCATTTCCTATCATAATTATGTATATTTTTAGAATATAGATGCTTATATTGAAGCTTTCTACAGAGTATTATAATAACCTATGCTCTCTAGGGGTGAAAGCTATTCTTTTCTATGTTTTTAAATCTATTAATATATTGGCATATAGGGGATAAGTGTATATATTGTGTTTTTCTGTAGATAGTATTATGATAATCTATGCTCGTTTGGAGAAAAACTTTTCACTTTAAGATGTCTTTTAATATATTTCAGTGAACAGCATAAATTTTTAAGAACAATAAATGAGAGTCCAAACGGCATCTTACTAGTGGAGGGATGGGGCTACCTATGTCACATGTTATAAGTAAAACTAGTCCTTATGGAACCCGTCTTGTTCAAACAGAAATTGTTTTTAAGAAATCTTCCATAGGAGATACATGTGCTCAAGTTAGAGGGGTATAGTGGGATACATATCCATTTGAACAGAGAACTTCACTACCAACTACTCCATCATTTGATTTATCTAGATTTCGAGCTTCAATAAAGGAATATTCAAATAAAATTATATCTCTTGTGGGTCCAAGTTCATATGGGGCAGTCACGTCATATTTGGAACTTCAAGATAAGGAATCAAAAGATTTAGATCCGGAAAATGGTTTCATTGTTTATGTTTCATCCAATGTTAATCTTAATTATCAAATAACAATATAGGAGATATTTGAGAAGGTGGCATGGGAGAATCAAGGAGTAGTAGAAAAGGAAATGAAGTCCAAGGTTTTATGGATGAGCAACTCTTAGGGTATAGAAACCAAGAACATGTTTTCTCTAAAAAAAACTTTCCACGTTCTCCTTTTGATCATAAAAGTATATTGGTTTTGTTATCGAGCCACTATGTGTTGAAGGGGATAGTCTGTGGGAGTTCACAACTCTTTCGGATCAAGTATTATGGCAGTTTTAACAATCCACTAAAAAGGTATGTCCGTGATTATTTGTTTGACCAGGTAGATTTTTTCTTCATTTTTGTTTCTTCTTCCGTAGTTTTCAAGAAGTTTTTTTCTTCATGTCTATTTCGTCTTACGTATTTTTCCCTTGCTATCTTGTAAAATTTTCATTTACACAATAACCATTGGAAAATTTTGATGTAACAAATACCAAAAACACGCAAAATTCCTGTTGTTGTTTCTGTAATGAACCCTCAGAAGCACATGTTCTTTGCTGCACACACCGCGAGGGAGGATTCATGATATTGGTAAGATAATTACCTTTATTGTTGGCATTACCTGGTGAACCTGAAGTAAAAATATAGATGTGAAATATGTGCTTAAGATGTGCATAGATGGAGTTCGAAAAGCAACTTGATAAGCCCCACTATTCCTGTCTGATGCTGCATGGGGTTTATCCTTTGGAAGATTCCTAGAGCTTATGTTTTCTAATGATTTTGTAGCAAGTAGAGTTTTCAACTGTGGTCATTCATCACATCAAGGTCGTAGGCTACCATAGCAACCAAGGTGCCAACCCAACAACTGTGATGCTCTACGGCTCTAGACACCCTCTAGGCCATAACCAATTCGGTTCATCAGTTAGTCAAAAACCAAAGTGGCACACCCTTCTCCGAGATGGGTAATTCCTCTACAATGCCCACCTTCTAGGGTTCACCAATCGGTTTCTAGAATTGTTGTTGCTTCCAAATTCCGAGCATGAGACTCACCAACTATAATCCTCAGTCAGTCTAGAACCCAAGTACATGGTTCACCCACTAGTTTCCATAACCATGAATCATAGAATAATCCACTTGCCTCCCTTACTAGGTATCCAACTCCCCCCTTTTATAAACATATCTCTCGTTTATTTAATATTATATTATAATATTATAACATTACTTATTCATCAAGACACCTTTACTAGTCTGGGAGTCATCAACCCCACATACTCTTTTGTCTAGGTCTTCTTATAGCCATTATGTTTTTATTAATATGCATAAATTAAACGTATTTAGCATATCATGATATATAGTCTCATAACATAAAAAACACATACACACATTGGCCCCAACACTTAAATACACATACACATGGGCATATTTCCCTAGAAGCAAGCCCCGACTCACCAGCCTAATTAATTATGTCCCAGCTCACCAACCTAATAATATCACATATACATGGTGAATACAACATAGGGGTTGAATAGGGGATGTTACATACTCCCCCTTGTTTTATGAATTTTCCTTGGTGCATTTATTATATACATAATCTAGAACTGCTGCTGCATAGTGAAATTATTCTCCATGCTTTCATCCTCATGGTTAGCATGTTGCAGGCCTGTTGTTCATAATATACAAATATTTATTTAAGGACATCCTCAATTTCCTGTGCACGAACAGGGTCCAGAGATCTTTGTCACACCCCACATTGATGGGTGTGCAACCCAACACAAACTCCATCATCCTTCAAATATGAGATAACTTCTGAGTGCACATTTTTTGAAATGGCCATCATAAAGACTTCCAGCCCATGAATATCTCTCCAAAACTGAAATGCTTCCCTTGCAACTATCTAGGAGCATAAATTATTGGTTCTATTGCCTCAAATTTAATTCAAGTGTTGTAGGATAAGGTCGAGCCTTTGTCATAAGAATAAACTCATCCTCATAGCTTTTGTCTCTGCATGAAAACATAATGTTGGAATCGTCAATTCAAGGACATCCTAAATTCCCTATTCACAAACAGGATCCATAGGTCTTTGCCACACCCCACATTGATGGGAGTGGAACCCAACACAAATTACATCATACTTCGAAACTTAGATAACTTATGAGTGCACATTTTTTCAAATGGCCATCATAAATACTTCTAGCCCATGAATATCTCTCCAAAACTGAAATTCTTTCCTTGAAATTATTTGGGAGCATACAATACTAGTTATGTTGCCTCAAATTTAATTCAAGTGTTGTAGGATAAGATTGAGCCTTTGTCATAGGTAGAATCTCATCCTCATAACTTTTGTCTCTACTTGAAAATATAGTGTTGGAATCTTGAATTCAAGGACATCCTTAATTTCTTGTACATGAACAGGGTCCAGAGATATTTGTCACACCCCACATTGATGGGTGTGCAACCCAACACAAATTCCATCATATTTCAAAACTGAGATAACTTATGAGTGCACATTTTTTCTAGAATCCTCAATTCAAGGACATCCTCAATTCCTTGTACATGAACAGGGTCCAGAGATCTTTTTCACACCCCACATTGATGGGTGTGCAACCCAACACAAATTCCATCGTACTTCAAAACTGAGATAACGTCTAAGTGCACATAGTGTTGGAATGCTCAATTCAAGGACATATTCAATTCATTGTGAATGATTAGGGTCCAGAGATCTTTGTCACACCCCACATTGATGGGTGTGAAACCCAACACAAACTCCATCATCCTTCAAATCTGAGATAGCTTTTGAGTGCAAATTTTTGGAAATGGCCATCATAAAGACTTCCAGCCCATGAATATCTCTCCAAAACTGAAATGCTTCCCTTGCAACTATTTGGGAGCATACATTATTGGTTCTATTGCCTCAAATTTAATTCAAGTGTTGCAGGATAAGGTCGAGCCTTTTTCATATGAATAAACTCATCCTCATAACTTCTGTCTCTGCATGAAAACATAATGTTGAAATCATCAATTCAAGGAAAACCTAAATTCCCTGTTCACGAACAGGGTCCATAGATATTTGCCACACCCCACATTAATGGGTGTGCAACCCAGCACAAATTCCAACATACTTCGAAACATAGATAACTTATGAGTGCACATTTTTTCAAATGGCCATCATAAAGACTTCTAGCCCATGAATATATCTCCAAAAATGAAATGCTTTCCTTGCAATTATTTGGGAGCATACAATACTAGTTCTGTTTCCTCAAATTTAATTCAAGTGTTGTAGGATAAGGTTGAGCCTTTGTCATAGGAAGAAACTCATCCTCTTAACTTTTGTCTCTAGTTGAAAACATAGTGATAGAATGCTGAATTCAAGGACATCCTTAATTCATTGTGCACGAACAGGGTCCATAGATATTTGTCACGATATGTGCTCTATGTTCTAGCATATAAAATTCTGAAGGCACCATAGCCTGATTTGTCATGTTGTGAAATTTGGCAGTTTCACAATATTTTTGCACAGTAGTGGCTTCCTGTATTGGAAGTGAAACTATAACGATGTAAAAATATCAATAATTTTCTAAGAACAACACAGAAATTTGAAAATGACAATTTTGATCTTTAGTGAGCCCTGGACATGCATGCTATTAAAAACTACTTGCACTTAGCAAGAGACAGGTAAATCAGTGAAACTTTTTTGTAGACTTAGTACTCTCACTTGAATTTGGACATTAGAATTATGGAAGTTTAGGAAGATGCATAGGGAGAAGTACTGTAGCACTGTATTTAATGAATTTTCCATAGGTACATCTACAGGAGGCTGTGTGCAATCAGGTCAGGCTGTAAGTTGTAACACAAATTTTAACCTGAGAAATGAAAATTTGCCACTTGGAATGCAATTTTGACACCTTGGGGTGCATTCTAAGTGTGGAATATGATGTTCCATGGCATATAAGATATCCCATTTTCCTTATCATCCATTAGGTTTTCTATTTATGTACATGGCATGTAGCTTTTAATGCAGGTGGATATTTTGGCACTATGGAAATAATAGGTAGAAATCACAGTAGTAATAAGGAGACACATGACCTTGGAGATGCATTGGAGCTTAGGACCTTTGGAGGATTGTTCGACCTTGGGGAGCAGTGCTCATGCCATGGAGGGCTTTCTTGTTAATCACTCTCACCTTTGATGCTGACACATGTCACGTAGAGTAGAGTGCTTCACATGGGTGGACCTACTTGTCTCTTGCAATTTTTCTTCTACTGGAATACTAAAGCCCCTTTACCTCTCATATAAAAAGAGGAAGGAGTGAGTTTTTATTATAGTCGATCATGAACTTGTGCATATTCCATTCAAGCTTGGGTTAGGGATGTCAGAGCAGTGCTACTCTCTCTCTCTCCGTGACAATATATCTGAGTTTATTTGTATGTTGGTGACAATATATCTGAGTTGTGCTTTGCTCTATCTTCCTTACAAGGATTCCTTGAAAGATAAACAGATTGGTCAACATAAGTAACTAATCTAAACTGTAGCAAAAAATATGATATGAATCTGTTATTAATTGAGGTTCTAATACCAATGATGTGAGCCAACCCATAATTCTGCTATTATAACTGAAATTTGAAATCAAAATATTCCAGAACTAGATCTGAAATATAAAACATAAAGCAGACCAAAAAACCAAATAGTTACAAGTCGAGCGATAGTAATGAAACTACTAAAAGTCCTCCACTCGAATCTTGTATCTTTATCTACATATGTTTTAGAGAGAAACCATCACTATTTTTCTCCAAGGACTTTATTGGCTCAAAAACCTGTCAGTGTTTACAGTCGAGCTCAACGATAGTGAAACAAGCCATTCTCCACGAAAATTTTCTTTTGTTTGGGACTAGGTGCTCTTTTATGAAACAAACCTAACATTGTTTTCAATAACATTTTCAGATTATAGCTACTGAAACTATGTGGATATAGTCATGTTTCATAATGGTTTCCTACTTTTTTTAAGCAATAGTCACTTGTTTAGGAAACAACTGGATGGACGACAGTTAATGGAATTCTTTCTAGTTGCTACAATTTTCTTGATGACAGGAAAGAGAAATGAAACTTGGAAAGAAATTTAGAAGATTTCATTGACTAAATGGAGTTGTTGACCAATGCACATAATGGATCAAAACGTTGAAGTAGAAAAATCCATAAGATTCCCTACAAATAGTGCACATAGTGGGTCATCATGTTGGACAAAATATAAATATTCTTGAAATAATAATAGCATGAATTTTAAATTGATGGAATTGGGCATTTGAGGTGGTTTACTGTTTGTTTCTAGAACTTGTTTGGATGTTTGAAAGAAATTATTCCTCAAAGTGTTGGATTAGTATGGATCTTGGTGACTTCATGTTGTTGATGCATGAAGGGAGGTTGTGTTCTTGGAGTAGATTTGGGTATTTCACCATGACAAAAGCATCCCAAAATCAACACGAGCACACAAAATCCCTTGACATGTGAACTCTTGCATTGAGGGAGTGGATATGTAGGTGTGGGAGTCCTTAAGGTGACACATTACCTTGGATATGAATTGTCCTTAAGGAGACACATGACCTAGGGGATGCATTGGAGCTTAGGGCCTTTGGAGGATTCTTGGAACTTGGGGAGTAGTGATCATGGCATGGAGGGCTTGCCTGTTAATCACTGTCAACTTGACGCTGACACATGTAATGTAAATTATAGTGCTTCACATGGGTGGACCTACTTGTGTCTTGCATGTTTTCTTCTAGTGGACTAGATCCACTAAAGCCCCTTTACCTCTCATATAAAAAGAGGAAGGGGTGAGTTGTTATTATAGTCAATCATGCACTTGTGCATATTCATTTCAAGCTTGGGTTAGGGATGTAAGAGCAGTGCTACTCTCTCTCTCTCTCTTGGTGACAATATATCTGAGTTGTGCTTTGCTCTATTTTCCTTACAAGGATTCCTTGAAAGATAGACAGATTGGTGAACATAAGTAACTAATTTGAGCTGTAGCAAAAAATATTATATTAATCTACTATTAATTGAGGTTCTAATACCAATGATGTGAGCCAACCCAGAATTCTACTATTATAACTGAAATTTTAAATCCAAAAATTATGGAACTAGATCTGAAATATAAAAAGTAATGCAGAACAAAAAACCAAACAGTTACAAGTCGAGCAGTAGTCATGAAACTACTTAAGTCCTCCACTCAAATCTTGTATCTTTATCTGCATATCTTTTAGAGAGAAACCATCACTATTTTTCTCCAAGGACTTTATTAGCTCAAAAACCTATCAGTGTTTATAGTAAAGCTCAACGATAGTGAAACAAGCCATTCTCCATGAACATTTTCTGTTGTTTGGAACTAGGTGCTCTTTTATGAAACAAATCTAACAATGTTTTCAATAACATTGTCAGATTATAGCTACTGAAACTATGTGGCTATAGTCATGTTTCATGATGGTTTCCTACTTTCTTTAAGCAATAGGCACTTGTTTAGGAAACAACTGGATGGACGACAATTAATGGAATTCTTTCTAGTTGCTCCAATTTGCTTGATGATAGGAAAGAGAAATGAAACTTGGAAAGAACTTTAGAAGAGTTCCTTGACTAAATGGAGTTGTTGACCAATGCACATAGTGGATCAACACGTTGAAGTAGAAAAATCCAGAAGATTCCCTACAAATAGTGCACATAGTGGGTCATCATGTTGGATAAAATATAAATATTCTTGAAATAATAATAGCATGAATTTTACATTAATGGACTTGGACATTGGAGGTGGTTTACCGTTTGCTGCTAGACCTTGTTTGGATGTTTGAAAGACATTCTTCCTCGAAGTGTTGGATTAGTATGGAGCTTGGTGACTTCATGTTGTTGATGCATGAAGGGAGTTTGTGTGCTTGGAGTAGAGTTGGGTATTTCACCATGACAAAAACATCCCAAAATCAACATGAGCACAAAAAATCCCTTGACATGTGAACTCTTGGGTTGAGGGAGTGGATATGTAGGTGTGGGAGTCCTTAAGGTGACACATTACCTTGGATATGCATTGTCCTTAAGGAGACACATGACCTAGGAGATGCATTGGAGCTTAGGACCTTTGGAGGATTGTTGGACCTTGGGGAGTAGTGTTCATGCAATGGAGGGCTTCCTTGTTAATCACTGTCGCCTTTGATGCTGACATATGTCACGTGGAGTAGAGTGCTTCACATGGGTGGACCTAAATGTGTCTTTCAAGTTTGCTTGTAGTGGACTAGGTCCACTTGTTATTGTAAAGCCCCTTTACCTCTCATATAAATAGAGGAAGGAGTGAGTTGTTATTATAGTCGATCATGCACTTATGCATATTCCTTTTCATACTTGTGCATATTTTTTGTGTGATACTTGAATTTCATAAATCTTGATTGCTATTTCGTTATCTATATCAATATATAAGAACATGTTCATGGATTGTTCATATTTCTCAAACTGTGGAGTTGTTCCTTTCCTGTTGCATGTTCTTTTATATTGTTATGTTGTGATTCAAATTTCTAGTTGTGCTTTCCAATTATTCTCCTACATAGTACATGCTTTGATAGATTATATCAAAAGTCTTACCAATACGATAACATTGATTGTTGTATGTGGACATTTTTGTTTAGGATGGTCCATTACAAAATCAAGATGAGGAGCTAGATCATGCAATTGCACTTTCTCTGTTTGAAGAACTAATCAAACTAGATGGTATATGATGGAAATTTTATTTTTTACAGTTATTTTTAGTTTAACTATATCATTTAGCTCGATGCTTTTCATATATTCAACTAAAATTTTGTTGCTTAACAAGACTGTCATTTCCATGTTTTAGTGAAACTATTTATGGTTTGATACTCTCATACAACCTTTATCAAGTTACATGCATCCTCATTAGAAAAAACAATAGAATTTTGCTTGCCATGACTATCTTTCTTTGTCATTGTTGACTTAAGAAAGTCTTTATCTAAGAAACTAGTTTCAAGGTTATGGCGTAACTTGTCATATAAATTGAACAGAAGTTATATCCAAAATGTTAACTTGTAAACTACTTAGCTGGTTTTAGGCTTTCCATTTAAAATCTACTTCAGTTTGAACTTTGAATGAGTTGTTCCATAGACTTGAATATTAAGAGATTTTGGTGTAAGGATTAAAAATTAGCCCATAAGGCCTCTCAGTTATTCATTCATTTTATCTGAATATAAAATTTAATATTAAAGTAGAACCACTTGGCAGAAATAAGTCATAGATCAAGATCATACTTTGTAGAGTGTCGTAGAATAAAAATAGGAGCAAGGACACTGAATTCTTTCAGTTTTCCTGGTTCTTATTCCTTTGGTGTATCTTTGCACCTTTAGGGGAAATTGCTAGTTTAAAGTCTAATTCTTTAAAGGGTGCTAGCTCAATGGAAGAGCACCTGCTTTACAAGCAAGAGGTTGGTGGTTCGATTCCATCGTGCCCTGATATTCATATATAGGGAATGATGAAGATCAGTTTTTGGTGACGGATGCTCTTTTGACCATCACCAATGAGCTTATGGTGACATTTTTCGACCCTCACCAAAATATGAAATGGTGACGGTCAACGAACGCCACCATATATACGCATCAATAGTGACGACCTTTAAAGGTCCGTCACCATAAATCGTTGTTGTTTATATGAAATGGTGAGGGTCACCGTTTGTCATTATAGTCATTATTCGTGACAGACCTTGATGTCACCAATGCGTTTATGGTGACGGTCAATGAACGTCGCCATATATATGCACCAATAGTGACGGCCATGAAAGGTCCATCACAAAAAATCGTTGATGTTCATATGAAATGGTGACGGTCACTATCCGTCATTGTAATTAATATTCGTGACGGACCTTGAATGTCACCACAACACATACTTTGGACCTTGAATGTCACCACAACACATACTTTCGGCAATGCCACCTTTGGTGACGTTTAGGTTTTTGGTGATGGAGGCTATTTTCCGTCACCATTTCTCATATGAAATGGTGACGGTCACTACACATCACTATAAATCATTATTAGTGACAGACCTTGAATGTCACCACAACAACTATACTTTCGGTGACGCCACCTTTGGTGACATTCATTTTTTGGTGACAAAGGCTCTTTTGACCCTCACCAATGAGCTTATGGTGACCATTTTCGCCCCTCACCAATGTGCTTTTTTCTTGTAGTGTTTCTTTCTCCTCTTTGATTTTTTTTTTCTTTGATTTTTCTCTTACATGGGTTGGACTATTTGAAAATCAATTCCAAACACCAAAAGTCTAGAGGTCAGAGTTGGTGATGGGATTTTCACTCATATTGATTATATCCTCCTACACTATGGGCGTATGGGTGACGCCTCTAGAGATTTGAACACGGGTGGGATTATTTGTAAATGGATTCCAAACACAAAAACTCTAGAGGTTCGTGTTGGTGATGGGAGTTGCATTCATATTGTGTGTATCCTCCTACACTACGAGCATATGGGGGATGCCTCGAAAGATTTGAAAATAGGTGGGAATATTTTCGAATCGATTCCAAACACAAAAAAATCGAGAGGCGATAGTTGGTGATGGGACTTGCATTCATATTTCTTGTATCTTCCTACACTACGGACGTATGTGTGACGCCTCCAGAAATTTGAACACAGGTGGGACTATTTGCAAACCAATTCCAGACACCAAAAATCCAAAGGCCAAAGTTGGTGATAGGACTTGCATTCATATTTCTTGCATCCTCCTGCACTATTGATTAGGTGCTCAGAATTATGCTCAAAAATCAAAGTTCTCAGAATGAGGTGAAACCTGAACAACTGTGTAGTGCTCATCATTCTGAAAGCAGAATAAATTGTTTCACACAAAATGGACTCTGTATGGCTTCCGAAATTAGTTATGTTCACTTTACTAAACAGGAAAAAAAAAGATGACACGGAGCCTAGTTAGCAGTCTGTACTGCTAACGTGGCATGTTGATTGGGCAGGTCAATTTTTGGTCTAAATTTTCCTCCATCGAATGGGAGACTCCCAAGTGACAGTTATTGATTGGTTCGAAGTTATGGTGTGTTGGCATGATTTCATTGGATTGGGAAGGGCCAATTGGGAGGGTACATGTGGCTTAGCCTGGGGTTGCCACGCGCCCTCCTCACAATTTAATAAAATTATTTGCAAAGTCCCGGAAGGACCGAGGGGGGGGGTCGAACACAACACCTCTGCCTGGACAACAACACGCGCCACCACCTCCGCTATCACTTGAGTCTTAGCCATAAAGTTCTTCATATATATTTAAAGTTAAATGTTTATGCTGTCAGGGGAAGTGGGGGCCAGCCCCCACCGCATATGACCATAGCCTAGAGACCACGATAGAGCATCGGGCACTTAGACTATACGCACACTTAATTAACAATAATCCTTGTTTATTAAGCCTTAAACCATATTTTCCACAAAGTACAAGTTTAACCTTAATATCGGCTTAATTAACACTAATATTTTTTAATTAATTTAATATGGACTAACTTGGTGGTCCTGCCAAATCTAGCGAAGATTCCATTTTTGGCGCCAGCTATCCCAAATTAGTAGCAGTTAGCTAAATTTAGGGAAGAAATTTTGGAAAAAACTGAAAAAGTCATAACTCAGTCACTCACATTATTTTGATTCTAAATTTCATCCTAAGTGCAAGATGATGAGATTTCTTTCTTAGGTTTTCTTTGAGCACCATTGGGTATGATCAACATTCCTGTTCATTATGAAAGTTACCTATTACCACTTATTTTGCGAGTAAGACATCATGGAATTATTTATAGTCATATTTACATTGACTCGATTTACTTAGGCACCTTTATATTTTTTGGAATTATTTACGGTCATCTTTACATTGACTCGATTTACTTAGGAACCTTTACATATTATATATATTTTATATTAGTTAAGTAGATCTTTTATAATATCTATAGAATTATTCATGCTAATTTTGATTAATAAACTATTATAATACAAGGTTGTAACATTGTCATTGGTGTCCATTCGTAGGAGTTAAAATAAAACTAAGTTTGTATAACACAAAACATGATGTTACAAAGATAGTTGTGTTTTTCATCAGCAATGCATCAATTCTATGTCAAATTTGTGCCATATGCTATGATGGGTGTTCTATAAAGCATCAAATCGATGATGAGAAATTGGACACCAAAACGTTCCTGGTGTTATTTACTGTTATGCTGCACATCATGTTAGTACAAAAACAAATATTCATAAAGTCAAAAGTCAATTTTACATTAGAACCATCTTCTTTGTATTGTATTAGCATATCCATATGGGCATTCGTTTTTTCTTTTAGGCACCATCCTTATAACATATTTGTGTTTCATTACAATCAAAGTATAAAACTTTTTAGTTATCTTTTATCAAATTTATTTAGTATCAATGTCATTTTACATTGATCTTGTGTTTTTTTAATGATATATATATTATTGTTATTCATTTTTACATGGTTTTAGTATTGTATTTCATCATTCATGCATCATGTTAATATTAAGTATATGTCATTAATATTCCTTCTAGATCATATTAGCACATAAAAAATAAGTTGTGTGTAAAGCTAATGTCAAAGTTGTGTAATTTTGGGGGAGGCTGGAGCGGGAGAGGTAATTTTATGCCTTGGTGGACAAATCTAGAAAATGTGTGCATGGGGGCTAGGAGTAGCCACAAATAATAGAGTGAAAGAAATCGAATTATGGCAAGGATTGAGGCAGGCTCTTGACGATGACATCTCTCACTTATCTTTCCTTGGTGACTCACTTATAACTATTCAAAAGTGTATCAATGGTTTATCATCAAGAATTTGAGTTAAGTCCAATTGTGCAAAGAAAAATTCTTATGTTGGAAAAATTAAAATTTATTGATTTTTTCCATATAAACAAGGAGTTTAATAAAATGGTGGATGGACAAGCCAACAAGGCCACCCCCTGAAGAAAGGTGAATTGAAGGTAGATGGAGGTACCACAACTCTATCCCAAGTTCCATGATACGAAATAAATGCATCTCTTTGATATGTAAGAGTGGGCTTGAGAAGAGAGAAAAAAATGTAAATGGGAATAAACGTTGTTTTAACTACCTAGCTTAGATGACATGTAGAGGAAGGAACAAAGAAAGCACGAATAAATAATCCCCCAGGTTTATAAGTATGGTATTGCTTGCCAGGAGCCCAGAAAGCTGGAAGGAAAGAGACCTTGATTTAATGCAAAGGGGAGATGAAGGATATAAACATACAAAATCTAAGGAGGGTTGTTATTGACTGATCGTGTGGGATATTTTCTTGGAGAAGGAAGAAATGGAAAATAATATGTTTGCAGGAATAGAATTAATGAGAGGCATTGATTCTAAAGCGACCCTTTGGGTCATCAACTTGGAGTTGATCTTGGCCATAAGGAGACGAATGGCTAGGGCCTTTGCATTATGGCTAACTTCCCATCCTCTTAAAAAAATAAATAAATTCCTCATTTGGAAATGGTGCAGGAGGTTCATATGAGAAATCTTCGAGGGAATTCAAGCATGAAATAGAAAAAAAAAATTCATACATTGGAGGGAAAATCATTTCTGAAGCTAGATACCATTTCTCTATGGTAATGAGCCAGTCATAAAGCATGAGGAAATAAATGGAAATTTTGTAGGGTGCCTCGAATGTAACTATGACCAAAATTGAGCCCCTGGATTGAAGGGTAGAAAAAACAGAGGATATGGTGGAAACAACAATTGTATCCATATTTAAGGAGGAATTTAGGATTAGGGAGAATGGTGAGAATGAGAATAGCACAAGCACTCTGGAAGATCATGCTCAAGAGAATACAGTACACCTAGACATACACCTGGAAATACATCTCTACGGTACACCTGGAGACCTTGCGAAGGCAGAGGAGGCAAAACCGTAGCTTGAAGTGGAGGATGCATGATCGCAGCTATAAGTAGAGGAGGAAGTAATTTGAGTAGAACCCAAGGCAGTAGATATGGAAGAATCAGGACAATCAGTTTCAGAAGATGCAAACTAGTCAGTAATCACATTTTGTTTTTTAATGCAATGCAAGTATGTAATATTTAATGGGACATTTTAATGACTATATAAGAATAGTGTAGTAGAAGGAATAGGAAAGAAAACGCATAATATCTTTTGCCTATGGCCAACGCAATTTTGCAGGGAGATGAACGTGATGTTGTTCATGAATGTCATGGTTTTGGACAAAATCCAATTTTTTATTAGAAAAAACAATTGTTACGTAAAAACAAAAGGTGTGTAATTTTAACATCAAAATCGCAAGATAAGTATTATTAATGATTTAATGATTTTTAAATTATTATTACCATTACTAATAATAAAAACCATTGATCACAAAACAAACTTCTCCAGGAGTCTTCACACTAGTAGAAAATGATGAAATTAGTGACTAGGTGACTAAAAACGTTAGTAACCGCAATTATTTCAATTGAATTACTACTAAATTTGAGTAATATTAAGTGACCGAACTAAAAATGACTGATTTAGTCTAGGGATAAAATATACGACTAGATAATAAGTGACCAAACTAAAAATGATTAACTGAAATGACTAATTTAGTCTATGACTAAACTAAATGACTATATAATAAGTGATAACATTAATAATTATTAACGTAAATGATTACTATAGTCCAAGAATATAAATATGACCAAATAATAAGTAGAACAAGTATATGAATTAGTCATTTATGTTAGTAAAATTTTATTGTGTCACTGATGTCGAGGTACCCTGCTTACCCACATTTTCCACTCTCTATGCATGTAGAATGCATTCCCAATTTTGTGCTCAATAAAATCTCAACCTTTCATTGCATATAAAAATGCATCTCCATCTTATTATCTGAACTAGCAATTTAAATAAATAATTGTGGAAGCTTTAATATCTCAAATCTGAGATTTGAGATATTAAATTACAATTCTTATGGTTATAAACCCCATCAACCAAGATAACCCAGATTTGAATTACCCCCAATTTCAGAGGCTTCTTTCACCAATCCTCACCATGAAATTTCTTCGCGTTTAATATATGGTTATAAAACCATAGTTGAACCCCTTTATTCCAAGATCCCTTCCTTTCATTTACTTACCAAGTTAAAGCCCTCTCACTTACCATAACCCTTCAATTAAAGAAATCCTTGGCATTTAGATCTACAATGATAGTCTTTTAAACATCGAAGGTTTGTATAGTTTGAAACTTATATTAAGGTTTCCTGTCTATGATATATATTTACTGCGCATATAATAATCCCAACATAATTGGCATTCACATCTCCTTTATGCCCATTATACCATATTTCGCACCGTTCAATAAACCGACCCAATTAACATTCAAATATTAGTTTAATGTGGATCCGGTCCCACAACACATTCATACGCATAAAATTGCAACATACCTTGGTTTTTCACCAAATGCCGATATATTAGCCGGTTCCACAACTGTCCTCACCTCGCACTAAATGCCGAATGGATCTAATGGTCCACAATTTATCGCGCTCCAAACTTCAATATTGCACACATCCAACGGATGTCGCGTTATGAAAGTGCATGAAGGTTATCTCTCAGAAATCACGCGATGAAAGTGGTTTTTACAAACCACTTATTACCACGCGTCGACCAAAGGCATATATCACATTTTTTTTGTCAATTCCACTTACCAGTCTTAAGCGCGCGCGAACCCACTAGTTTTCGAACTCTGGTTTCACTATTCCATACTCGGTTCCATTCTCATGGTTCTGCTCCTTTGGTTTATTACACGGTTCGGTCTTAACCTTCACGACAATGTTTTCAATACCGATTCAATACATATGAATGATCAAATACAATGGTTTTGTTGCGTCTTCTACAACAAACCTCGTCGATACTATCAATAACTTCACACAGGTTAAAAGCCCTCAATTCATGGCGTGGACCAATGTATTAGTTCAACACTGCAGATACCCCCCAATTAAATCTTCGAAGGTAGGAATACCTTCTCTACCACTGTAAACCAACAGTCATAGATCAAATCTGATTGAATTCAATGAGGAAGATGGATTCGCTTCTCACAAAATTTTATGCAGAGTTAATATAAACAAAGATTTTCTATTGCTATTCTCAATTAACAGAGTAATTCTCTTTGACCTCCTTTGGAATTTCTACCCAGAAAATAATTCAATTTATTTCTCCACAACATATACAAAACCTAATAAATCACGAAGGGAAAATCCTCCTTCATTCTTCTCAAAGGTATATGCAAACCCTTATTTCATTTCAACTCGAATTACAGTATTAACTCTATCTCGTTAATTAACCCTCCAATGATATGTGGAGTCACCATTCAGACACTTATCACAGAGTCTTATTTATACATAATTCACGGAGATTCAAGCATTCTCACACAGAAATTAAACCAACCAATATTCATATAGTTCTGAAACAACTTCTTTCATATATATACAAGTGGAATCACTTACAAATCTTCTTGTTTGGCAAAATCTTCAATTCGATGGCCTCTACCTCCTACTTTGTCTCTCTAGATCTCCAGCTCTATCTTCTGAATGCCCTTGAGGCTTACATTTATACAAATTGATATTCAATCGATTCAGCTCTTTCAATGACTCAACAAACTCTTGGAATTCTCAATTTAGCCTAACTCCCTATATTCACTGAATTGACTCTTCACATTCCTATCTAATCGACTTCCCCTCATGTTCTCCAATGACTTGGGAACATTTACAATTTTCTCACTATATTTATTCAAAAATACTAATAATTACATAAGAAATTAGAAACATCAAACCCCCTATGTCTATGAAAATACAAAGTCTTTTTTGGAACCTAATGCCCCTGCATCAGTCACTCTGGAAATGGAAAATTGCAATTTTGATACTGAAGTGTTTCATTTTACTACACGGCTCTCTAAATCCATCTGCAATGTTAAAATTTAGAGACAAAGGGGTCTTTAAATCCATCTACAAAATTAAAATTTTGAATACACTTTTGTCTCTAAATTTTAACACTACATATGGATTCAAATATTCTCAACATTATTTTGACCTTACTTCGTCATCGAGGCAAGGATCTCCTTCACTAGCTAGTTTGTCTAAGGAGGGCGAGGCCAATGACACTTGATATGAAGTACAAGAAAAAGAACAAAACAGAGAAATTATTAACTACTAAAACTTCTAAATACCATAAAAAAAGTCATAACACATTGCATGTATTTATCTGATCTGTATAAGAAAGAAAGGGAAACCAAACTCAAAGTTAGAGAACCTCAAGAAGATTTTTGTAGCCCCTCACAAATGGCCTCGAGCTCCCCTAGGTTGGCTGAAACTAGAGAACCCAAACAATGCACAACCGGAGGAGGGGTTAGGGCCTCTAAATCGCTAGATGACTGGCCTATCAAATTATTAACTTTGATTTCTAAAGACCTAGTAGGCCCAAAAACTAAGGCATGGTGACCTTTCAATATAACTTCCAAATGTGAATGGATAAAATCCTTGCGACTAGAAAAATTTGTTGAAAACCCCCTCCTCCAATGCATAATCCACCAACTCCTCCTCCTTGATGTGGGTCCAATAATATGAAACCAACATCTCATATAAACATATTTGATGAGTAGTTGTGTGTCTTCAAAGGGTTTATCACTGTGATGATCAATTTACTTAAAAAATATACATCATGTGAATAAAAATATCATGGTTATCATTTAATATTATTTTGGATTTTGACTAGGATATAGAGCCTGAGATGGTCCAAATCCTATTCATTCTTTGTCAAAACTACACCTTTCTCTAGTCAGAAACTCCACACCCCTTTCTCCGCCTGCAATTTTTCCATGATCCTATAGGGTTTAAGAATAATTATTGAATTCCTCTCCCATGGTAGAGATGTTGTGATGTCCTCTTTAAAATTTTGACTCTGTAAAAAAAGAAAAGAAAAAGAAATTATAACTATAACTATAATTAATAATTAAACCGATTTAGATCCATCTTAGCTCTTCATCTACCAAGCACTTAGACGAAGCAATACAATATTTCTTAAGGTACAAGCCACTCTTTAAGAGTGTAAAGAGATTTGATCCCTCTCGGTTTGAAGTTAAACTGGATATAGACTAGTCATATACAATGAAAACAATTAAAAAATTAAAAAACAAAATAACATACGAATTCAATTACATTTATTTTTGAAAAAAATCAAAACATTTATAACCTTTAATAACTTAAAAAAAAATTAAAATATTTATAATATTCAAATAATATTTCTTTTCACATTATGGTAAAAGTTGTGCGCATTTTTTCATTTGGAATTTCATTTTCCCATTCGAATTTCATTTTCCCACTAGAGGGAATGGCCAAACAGGATTGCCATGAAAATTCCCACAAAACACATTGATTCAAAATTGAAAGTCAGTAATGTTGTCAACCTCGGTACCTGCATCATCGACATTCGCAGCATGTGAAAGTGAGGCTAGTTGAACGAAGCTCTAGGTGTACTCCATCAAATGAACCAAAAGGGAATCTCGATCGATTTCAATACCTATGCATCTCTTTTGTAGGCCTATAGTAATGCCAAAGCACTAATGGAAGGCTACGCCCAACATGGGCCTCCTTCAAAGGCTTTGAATCTGCTTCATTAAATTCAAGAGGCTGGTATGAGGTCGGACATGGTCACTCTCACTAGCATTCTCCCTTCTTGTGAAAATTTAGAGACTCTGCAACAGGGTAAAGATATCCATTATTATGTGATCAGAAGGGGGCTTGAGTATGATTTTATTTTGATGAGTGCTCTTATAGAAATTTATGCTTAGTGTGTAATTTTCAAATTTGCATGCCATCTATTGGAAGAATGCTTATAAGAGATGTCATCTCATGGAATTCGATGATTCTTTCTTATGGAATGCACAAGTATGGTAAAATTCCCTTTTTCTCTTCAATCTAATGCATCAAGCACATGCCAAGCCAAATGAAATTATCTTTTTACTCACAATGATGTTATTCATTGACAGAAGTTATTCCAACCAAAAATTTCGTCGTGGAAAAAGGTAGGGATTAACTCGAAATAAATGGTCTTTTAGGTGCTAATCTATTTTGGTTGATCTTACCATGCCTGCCATGTGTTGATTTAGAGAGAAACCACTACAAGTAATGAGATGGTCCCCAAAACATAGAAAGACCCATGAATGTGACTATATGTCTTCCATGATAATGAAGGACTCCTTTAAAAGATGAAATAGGAAAACACGTGGAATAGAAATTTCAATTCAGGATAACATAAAAAATCTGTTGCGGAGAATTTTATGAGAGACGAAAAAAAAATTCTATAGTGATGATATATCCTTGTCAGTATTTTGGGAAAGAATAATTTTAAGAAGCTCGAAACAACTCTTGGAGTCATGTTCAATGAGTGACCATAAACTTAGGGGTGTCAGAGTGGCTAATAATCATAGTTTATGGTGGATGATATTCACCATAAATAACATTTGTCATTTAGATCATTTGTTTGGTGGCCAATGTTGGTGAATCACTATATTATATCATGGTACCATATATTTCTTCTTTAAAGGAAAAAATATATTGAACATGAATAAAGTTGAATCTCCTGTAAATGTTTAATGTCGTGATGCTGTGAATGGTTTGCACATTATATGTATCATATATTTGTAATCACTTCTTTCAAATTTAATTTAAGAAATAAATGAATAGGTGCAGGAGCATTTCCATAAGAACCACTTGCACTAACTCCTCTCATCATATCATGCTTTTAAACATTATCCCATAAATCAAACACATGCTCTAATTTCTCTAGTCTAGAAACCCTTGGATGAATATGATTATTAACTCCTCCCAATCGCTAGTTCTAACCCAACTATTGAATGTCTTTGGTTGGAATGTGTAAATGCATTTAATTGATCCATAGATATGTATGAAATCTAATTTTGCATTGAAATGATACAAACACCCAAATTAACATGAGGTATAGAAATTTCAACATTACAACTCTCTCATCCCATATTAAATACTTCACTAATTATTCAAGGGGTAATCTACTTAACTGTATATTAAATATTAAAAACACTCGTACTAACACAAGAATATAATAATAGTATTTAAGATGCTAAATTGGAATGTGATACCCCCTTGTTCATGGGACAATAGATGCCCTTCATGCAATGATTTAACTATTTAATCCATGGATGTATACATACCTTAATTTCCCTTTGATTAAAACTCGTGAAATTTAAAGGGGAAGCACTTTAACACAATTCTAACAAGTAAATACAAACTTAATTTTTATATATATCAAATTTAGTCTAAGAGTTTCATGACATGCTTAATTTTGCACAAAAGCAAGGGAAATCTTGAAGGGTTGATCACAATAGGTATGTATGGTCAATTACGATTATCATAGGTATGTTATTTTGGCTTTCCCAATCCACAACTTGCACACATTATTACTATTGTTAAAGGTATGTCATGTTGGTTTACTTTTTCAACATCATCCACATTTGGTTTTGTTCATTAAAGGCACGTTAGTTCAATGGAAAAACAAATAGTTTGTCAAGTTGGTCAAATTAGCGAGTTGTGTGTCATGTCAACCATATTAATGAGAAACATGTCATGTCGATTAGTTTATTTACTGACATGCACATTCCATTTTCATTGTTAGTGATGTGTTAGGTTGGTTATTAACATCTATTTTTTATTAACACTATCTTGTATATTAACCATATCAACATGCATGTTTAACTACAATTGCGAGAGGTATGTTAGGTTGGTCAACCCCATCAACAACATTTATCTTCAATTATGAATGTTGAGGCATACCACAGTGGTCACCCAATTACCAACATGTACCTTTTGGTTATCACTAGTAGAAGCATGTTAGGTTGGTCAACTTTATCAACTACATGTATGTTTGGTTATGAGTATTAAAGCCTCATTTGATTGTTCAAAGCAATAAATAGCGTGTAAGTATTGTTACCATTATTAAAGGCATTTTTTTTGGCTAACTTATTTAACATCACATACATTCAATACAATCGTTGGAGGCATCCAAGGATACTCAACCCATTTAAATTAATTCATAACATTGATGGGGGCTTGCTTATTGCTTGGTCGATGAAAAGAGTCTGTTATTATTCCCCCACAAGTGTTCAATATTTCCGTGTGACATGTTCACCCTTCATGGGCCAAATTTCCTTCTTAAGGGGGTTGTTTATTTAAGATAGGGTTAGGTCAAAGTATAGAGTGAATTTGGTAGAATAAATACCACTTAATTGTAATTGTCGAGTTAAAGTGGTGCTTTCATAACTTTGGAGATGCTTCTACCACATTGCAATGTCTAAAATAAATTAATTTCCACTTGTGTTAGGAGTAAGCACAACGAAAACTAAATAAAATTGACAAATGCAACATAAACAAAGAGACAAAATTTAACGTGGTTCACCCAACCAATCTGGGCTACATCCACCAAACAGAGGTATCAGCTTTCTTATTATTCAACAGGAGATTACAATAGCAGATTTTCACATCTGCACATCCTCTTCCTCACCCTCAAATCTAATATGTTCTACCTCTATGAGCTTGCAATTTATAGATGTAGAGAAGAAACTGAATAATAAATTCTATTCCATCCTATCAAAACAAAATAGGATATAATATCTCCTCTTCAGGATTTGATGCCATCAGTTTTGCAACAAAACCTATTGTTGGCATTATCCATGATATTTGTGCCAAAAAAATATGGAAAATATCAACAATCTCCACCTTGACAACAATTAGCCTGATACCTTGTTTCTTTATTATATTCATTTTTTCTGCAAGCCAAGAGAAGCCAAACATCATCGTAGCTTCTCTAATAAAAATGGTTTCGTGAACATGTATGCACAGTTTTCCTTTGTATGCACTTTTTCAAGAGAGACTCCTCTTTCAGAGATAACATGTCTTACAAAATGGTACTTTATAGGTATATGCTTTGATTTACTATGATAAGATGGATTTTTAGCCAAATGAATTGCACTTTGGCTATCACAAAATAAATTTATGTTGTCTTGCAACCTACCAAACTCACCAAAAAAACCTTCCAACCAAACTGCTTCTTTGCAAGCATGTGAAGCAGCGATGTACTCTTCTTCTATAACGGATAAAGCAACAATGTTTTGTAGCTTTGACATCCAGCTAATAGCTCCACCTGCAAGAGTAAATAATATCCTGAAGTTGACCTTCTCTTATCCAAATCACCTACAAAATCGGAATCAACATATCCTCAAACAAATTCACTACTTTTGTCATAAGTGATACAATAATCACTTTTTCCTCTCAAATACCTAAGCACCCATTTCACTACTGCCCAGTGTTCTTTTCTTGGATTTTCCATATACCTACTGACAACCCCAACTGCATGTGAAATATATGGTCGTGTACAAACCATCGCATACATCAAACTTCCTACTGCATTAGCATATGGTATTTAAGACATATATTCCTTTTCTTCATTTGTATTAGGACATAAACTTGAACAAAGCTTAAAATGGGAAGCTAAAGGGACTGAAACTGGCTTCACATTGTTCATACCAAACCTTAAGAGTATTTTCTCAATATACTTTTGTTGTGATAACCACAACTTACCATTGCTCCTGTCTCTGAAAATCTCCATGCCCAAAATCTGTCTTGCTGCTCCTAGATCTTTCATATCAAACGTCCTAGCCATCTGAGCCTTTAACCTGTTGATCTCGGTTATGCTTTTGCTTGCTAAAAGAATATCGTCAACATATAATACTAAGATAATGAATATGCCATTACTTAATTTCTTAAAGTAAACACAATGATCATATTTACTTCTTATATAATTTGACTCATCTTGAAAGAATCAAATTTCTTGTACCATTGTCTCGGCGACTGCTTCAGACCATACAATGATTTCTTGAGCCTGCAGACAAATTTCTTGTTGCGATTTTGAACAAACCCTTTAGGTTGTTCCATATAAATCTCTTTATCTAAATCCCCATGTAAGAATGCAGTCTTAACATCTACACTACAAGAAAAAAGCACATTGGTGAGGGTCATGCTTGTGACGGACCTTTAAGGTCCGTCACCAATGTCACATATGGTGACAGTCATTAAAAAACCGTCACTATAAGTGTATATAGTGATGGTCCTTTATGGTCCATCACCAAAGAAATTTTCAATGACACTTTTGGTGAGGGTCATTAAAGGCCCATCACTAATTCTCTCTTTGGTGACACTTCTAGTGACGAACTTTTAATGACCCTCACCAATTCTCTTTTTGTTACTTTTGGTGACGGTCAAAAAATGTCCGTCATCATTGATCACCAAAAACCGTCACTGTAAGTGTATATAGTGATGGTCCTTTATGGTCCATCACCAAATACATTTCACTTTTGGTGAGGGTCGTTAAAGGCCCATCACTAATTATCTCTTTGGTGACACTTCTAGTGACGAACTTTTAATGACCCTCACCAATGCTCTTTTTGTTACTTTTGGTGACGATCAAAAAATGTCCGTCATCATTGATCATTCCAATGAGTTTTTGATGACGCTATGTGCCTATTAATATATTTTTTGTCAAAAGATAACGATTTATACCATTATTGTGGAGAATTTTTTATAATATGTCCAACGCCATAGTGGTTAGGGTTAGTCAATTTTTTAAGAAGTAATAAGCGTGTATCATTTCCCTCAAGTAATGGCTAGTCGAATAGATATTTCCTATAAGTCAACACATGATTCATATCTATTAAGTTTATTATCTATAAAATTCCATTTAGATAAAGTTCCACTATTGTGTGTAGGAAATATATTATTTAATACATAATCGAGCTCTGACAATTGTATTAATGAGAAAGACCTAACAATCCTCAACAATCTGGGCACACCTTAAATTAATGCTTTGGCACACACTAACATTTCTTA
The DNA here is from genome assembly GCA_034641835.2 of Pinus albicaulis. Lineage (NCBI taxonomy): Eukaryota > Viridiplantae > Streptophyta > Pinopsida > Pinales > Pinaceae > Pinus > Pinus albicaulis. The sequence continues at coordinate 573,724 of JAXQQM020067497.1, forward strand.
GCACCCCACATTTCTTGGAACATCTTTGTACCTATAACATCTTGTGACGACACTGACACCCAAGCACATGGAGGCATGCGCTAGCACAACATGGAACTCTCCTAGCATGTGTTGGCATGCTGCATATAGTCCCTAGCATGCCCTGGAACACCTTGGTTGAATGCATTGACATACATTAACACTTGGCACACAATGCCACTTGGCATGTATTGGGATCTATTATTAGTGTGCCTAGCATGCCCCTTTTCAAAAAGATAAAGTCCTGACTTATTAACCCTCTTATTAGTTCTTCCTTTTGTTGCCTTGTGATGGCAGTGTGGGTGCAGGCGTTAAGGAGAGCCTTTCAAACTTGTTTACAATTGTTTCTAACTCTGGAGGACTTTGATCTTATTCCTTATGATTGGTTTCATTCATTAAATTTATGAAATTTGATAAATGAAATGGAAATTAAAATATCATCTTTAAATAATACCAATCCTTTGTAAACAATATTACAAATCTTTCGGAATCATTCAACTCACTTCAAGCTAATGTTAAGACCCTTCGGAAGTAAATATTTTTACTTTTCAAATAGTGCTTTAAGCCTTCTGGAACATAACATTAGAATGCATTTTAAATCAACCTTTTAGACCCTCTCGGCAATATATTTCCAAACTCTCAGCTCTTAGCTCTTAGGAAAATTCTACTAAACTAACATTAAGACCTTCGGAAATATTAAAATTTAGAACCCTTCGGAATCAAACTTTAAACACCTTCGCAATGGTTCTGAACTTCAAACATATTAATAAAAGTCTATTGGAATAAACATCGGTTCCATATCTTTGTGTTATCCCCCATGTAACTCTCAATGCGAATACCATAGGATCTCCAGCGCCTAAGATTGAATGGCAATCGCGTTCAAACAACCCCAGAACTTTATCAACCAAAAGTTATGAGAAATGGGTGGTATTTCACCTGTGACATGTTGTGTTATGATTGGATCTCATTCCAAATGAATAAAACTACCCACCATCCAAAAGTGGTGCGACAATAGTGTAAGTGGTTTCTCCAAAACCACTTAACCTCAAAGCTTTGGTTTAAATCGCACTTAAACATGATTTTTCGCCTTTTCTTCATTCAACTTCAATTCCGCATAAAAATATTCTTTCATTGTATAAATCAATAAAAAGAGACCTATGATCACTGTCGATCTTCAAGTAAAACCCCGAATCTCTTCAAATTCTCGATTCCGATCACAAACAAAGAAAACCATAACTTATTCGAATTCTCCCAGTCTTTTATACAGAGGTTAATACACTCAATTTATACAAAGAGAACATGAATTTAAATGGATTTTAGAAAGGGGATGAACCTCCAGGAAATTTCCAAGTAACCCAAATAAATAAAATCTGTAATTTTATTCAAAATAGAGATCAAATCCTCACAATAAATTCTTCCACCGCCAGCTCTGAATTCCTCTGTTCCAGAGGTTACATTTTATAGTTTTGTTACAATGCAACCAACCTCTTTCTGAGATCGAATTATTCTAGTTTAAAAAAAACTCCTAATTACAACATATCTTCCTAGATTTCATCAACTAAACCTAAATAATCTCAAACAAATCAAAATTGTTCAACCTCCCCTAAATACTAGTTCAAGCCTATCTATTACAGAATATATTTTAACAAATTGTTGAGGGATCCAAACCTCGTAGAGAAACTGACTTTCACCCATCAGTAAATGAAATTTTTGAACCTATCTAGCCACAACATGTGAAAAATCTTTCACATTGCTGGCTAAACTGTAATGCCCCTACATCACCTTGACACATATTGACATACCCTGGCACCCTACGCCACATCCTTAGCACCTAGCATGTATTGGCATATATTGGCACTATTAATTGGCACATGATATAATTAGCACACCTTGGAACCCCCAAGCACACTTTGGGAATTATTAACATGCCTTTATATTCCATAGCATGCCTTACCAATGCTTAGCATACCTTGTCACTCCCTCCTTGGCATGACAACTAACACTGACCATTAACATTAGTATCTGGTAGTACACGTTCCTTGTATTTATTAACTTCCATGAATTTTTACCCAGTGCTCCCTTAATGTTTTTTCCTAGTACTCCTTAACACTCATCAACATGCATTATCACTCTCTAACATGTGTTGGTGCTTGGAAAGCCTTAGCATGTATGGAATATGTTGAGATGCCTTGGTATGATTTAGCATGGTTTAATATTAAATTTATTTGTGATGATCAATTGTTGGAAATTAGATGAGAAGCAACAAAGGAATACTTAGCACTAAGAATGCACTAAGACTTTGCACTTGGCACCTATTTCCGCCTAGTGTTAGTGTGCCTAGCATGCCCCTCTTGGAAAAGGTAAATTGATAACTTATTGACCCTCTTATGTGTTCATTTCCTTGAGTTTAACTTTTTTATCCCTTTTGTTGTCTTGACAGTCCCTGACACGCATTGACACACCCTTGCACATCTTGGCATGCCTTATCACTTGGCACATCTTAGCATGTTTGACATGTATTCCCATTATCTGGCACATCAAGGGGGTGAAGAGAGATGTAGTCCTAAAGTAGGTCGAGTACGAGGGCCAAGTAAGGGTTGCTAAATGGAGGTCATGATCATCCTCCAAGAGCAAGATCATCATGTGAGGGTTCAAAAGAATGTTTCATACCTTAATGGTCGGTTTGTGCTAGGAAGTAGGATGGCATATTGTTGGTTCTCTTCTGGCAGATCGAGCTTAAGAGAGGTTTCTCATGAGAATCTGGGCATGTGATTTCAATGGTGTCTTTGTGTGAAGGCCGCATCAAATTCCGAAATGTTGAAATTTGCAACAAGAAACAGTGAGATTGGAAACCAGAAAGGACAAAAAAAAATGCACCCACACTGGTGAGGAATTTTGATGCACCAGGAGTGAGGAATGTGGGGCATCTAATTTATTTTTCCCTTAAATAAATTTGACAATAAATTGTAATTTCATCTCATAACAACTTGTGTTAGTTAATTAAGTCATGATGACCGAGTTAGCTCAAGAAATTCAAGTACTTGAGGGTCTAAGATGAGGCATCTAGAGGGATTCTAATATTTTTTGGGTCCAGTTGAAATTGATGCATTAGTGGGGTACAAGTGTAATTAACTCAATTAAATGCGTTAAAATCAGTTTAACTGGTTCTAACTAAGTTATGAGCTAGCGAGAGGTCCAGTGAATTAAATTAGATTTAATTCACAATGAGTGATCAATCATATAACTGATAATTCGCTATTAATAGTTGTATGCATGTCAGTTTCGAGGAATACCCAGTTGAGATAGAGGTTAAAGGGAACATAACTATCAGTTGTATTCAGAGAAAATTTCCCATGTGAAATTATAAAGTCATTGGGATGCCATGATGGATTGCGCAATCAAGGAAGACTGATTTTCCTAATTAATAAGGAGTTAATTCCCTAGGAATTGCATGAGCAAGGCAAGCTGAAGTAAGGATGAGAATTGGCTAAGTACTAGATCGAGTTTGCCTAGATCAATGGGAGACAATTGACAGAGTGCTAGAGAATCTCATGAGAGATTAAGCATTGTATTGTTTCATGATTCCTTGACTTAATACACAATAGAGATAGAGGGGTTTTGATTAGTTGCTTTCCCCAAATACATCATGTTGTTGTGCAATTGATAATTTATTTCTCTTACTTATATATGATTGTGCGATCGTGTTTTGTTTTCGTAAATTGTAGGAAGGATTCAGTATCTTGTTTTAGAAGATTACAAGATCAAATTGAATCCCATTGGTTAGATTTTATACATGGTATCAGAGTAGGAATTTTTTGGGCGACGATTTTGTAGAGAATATCTGAAGATTTTGCTATAAAATTTTTGAAAACAAATAGAATATTTGGATTCCTTGTGAAAATCTACCCAAATGGAAAAAAAATTGGTCAAATTGGAGCTTGAATGAGGGAGATATCATCGATTTAAAATCAACTCTTTTTTAGAAACTTTTTGTAACTTCAGGATAATTACACTGTGTGTAAGTCAAAAACCTATATGCACTTGAGGTACCAGATGCATGCAAAGCTTTGAGGAGAAAGGCAGAAGTTAGAGACTTAGTGGTTTAGAGGGAGCATAAATTACCTCTCAACATGCATCCTCATGAGAAGCAGTCTCAGAAGGTTGTGGAGTAGCTACCACAATTGGAGAAGCATAGAGGAGACCGAGTGGAAGCGTCCACTCAAGCAGAGACCTCCATGAAGGGGAAATTTTGAGCCAGATGGGAAGAGGGAGAAACGATACCTCGAGGTGTAAGGTGGGGTTATGTGTAGACATAATCCCAAGATAAGAAATTTGGGCAAGGTCCATTGAGATGGTGTTACACAGTAATTTGTCACCGTCCCTACCATTCCCCGTCCCGCACAATGGAGGACCCATAACGTGACCTGTGAACACTGTCATGCACTGAAAACATCATCATTGCATCCCTCTGAGTATGAGCTTCATTTCCCCTTGAGACATCTCCTTGCAAAATCCATGAAAAACAGCTCTTTATCTTGTTTTAGAAGATTACAAGATCAGATTGAATCTCGTTGGTTATATTTTCTACATGGTATCAAAGCAGGATTTTTTTGGGTGGCGAGTTTGTAGAGAATATTTGAAGATTTTGGTGTAAAATTTTCGAAAACAAATAGAATATTTGGATTCCTTGTGAAAATATACCCAAATGGAAAAAAAATCAGTCAAATCAGAGCTCAGATGAGGGAGATATCATCAATTTAAAATCAACTCTTTTTTAGAAACTTTTTGTAACTTCGGGACAATTACACTGTGCGCGAGTCAAGAACCTATATGCACTTGAGGTACCAGATGCATGTAAAGATTTGAGGAGAAAGGCAGAAGTTAGAGACTTGGTGGTTTAGAGGGAGCATAAATTACCTCTCAACATGCATCCTCATGAGAAGCAGTCTCAGAAGGTTGTGGAGTAGCTGCCACAATTGGAGAAGTAGAGAGGAGACTGAGTGGAAGCATCCACTCAAGCAGAGACCTCCATGAGGGGGAAATTTCGAGCTAGATGGGAAGAGGGAGCAACCATACCTCGAGGTGTAAGGTGGGGTTATGTGTAGACATAATCCCAAGATAAGAAATTTGGGCAAGGTCCATTGAGATGGCATGTCTCATGGATCGAACCTGGCTACGAGGAGCCCACAGTACAACAGTAGTAGGAAGGATCAGTTAGATTGATGTAGTCAGATGTCAGCAAGACATAAATCAGAGTGACAGATGTCAAATACTGGAGCACAAATAGAGTTAGCAATAGTTCAAAGGGCACGGATGCAGATGTCAGCAGCAGTGCAGAGAATCCAGTACTAGACAGGTGCAGTAGCTAGCAACAGTCAGAAGACTCTGATGACAGATGCATTATACTGATTCAGTTTCAGGAGTTGCAGGTGCAAACAACACTAGAGAAGTGTAGCATGCAGAACATTCCAAAGGTACCAGATAGGGATAGATTGAATTCCTTTCTTGTTGAGAGGGAGTGTTGAAATTTGCAACAAGAAACAGTCAAATTGGTGACTAGAAAGGACAAAAAAAATGCACCCACACTGGTGAGGAATTTTTATGTACCAGGAGTGAGGAATGTGAGGCGTCTAATTTATTTTTCCCTTAAATAAATTGGACAATAAATTGTAATTTTGTCTCATAACAACTTGTGTCAGTTAACTAAGTCATGATGATTGAGTTAGCTCAAGAAATTTGATTTAAGGTGATCGAGGTGGATATTGGTGGCCACCCACCTATTCCACTTGGGCCCTCACCATTGTCTCTTTTAGTTTTTCAGTTTCCTTAATTATAGCACAATTTACTATTTTTGCAGTTTTTTTTGTGTCCTGAACTTCTGGAGCCATTTTGAGGCCCCAAACAATGTTTTTTGGGCATGAAAGGTTTAGCGATTTCATTGGCATTGGCAATTGTAGTCCTCGGAGAGATCTTTCTAACAAGGTATCATGTGTGTCAAACGAAGATCATATGACCAAGTTACGACCCCGGGAAGTTGGCTGCCCAACTAACCCCAACGGGGCCCATAAAATCTTGGTGTTACATCTCCTCAGGATAGGGTTTTGGTTGTTTAGGGTTTTATCTTATTTTAAATAATAAAAATACCCTTGATCCTTATTGTAACACAATTCAGAGGAACATAACTATCAGTTGTATTTATAGAAAATTTCCCATGTGCAATTATAAAGTCATTGGGATGCCATGATGGATTGCACAATCAAGGAAGGTTGATTTTCCTAATTAATATGGAGATAATTCCATAGGAATTGCGTTTGCAAGGCAGACTGAAGGAAGACTGAGAATTGGCTAAGTACTAGACCGATTTTTCCTAGATCAGCAGGAGACAATTGGCAGAGTGCTAGAGAATCTTAAGAGAGATTAAGCATTGTGTTGTTTCATGATTCCTTGACTTAATAAAAAATAGAGATAGAGGGTTTTGAGCAGTTGCTTCTCCAGATACATCTTGTGTTGTGTGATTGATAACTTGTTTCTCTTACTTATATGTGATTGTGCGATTGTGTTTTGTTTCCACAAATTGTAGGAAGGATTCGGTATCTTGTTTTAGTACATGATTACAAGATCAGATTGAATCCCGTTGGTTATATTTTCTACATGAAATAGAAGAGAGGGTTGATACCATCTTGCCTTGTGGTGGTTAGTAGGTCGCAAGGTCTGTGATAAAGACCAACATAAATGGAGGAGGGCTTGCACTGTAATTTAGAGCCATAACAGAAGTTGACACAGGTGTAATATTGACTGATTTAACCCTAGTTTGAGGGTCAACATTGAGATCTGAAGTTCATGTCAAGATTCAGTCAAAGAAATGCCCAGAATCTATGGATCCATATGAGCTAGGTCGAGTCTCTTATGGAGGCAAGAGTCGTGTTTTTTCTATGTGTGGAGAGGGTTTGTTCTACAACAATTAGAAGTACATAAGTATAATGCCCTAGTTAGGACAGTTTCCTAGCATGTTTAGTTCATAAGGTATGACCTTAAGACTATGAAAAATTTGCGTAGAAGAAGATGGGTTGTGACCCTTAGAGCGAGGTTTATTTCTGCAATAAAGACCGCAGATCTGGAAGATGGTTTGCAGATTCAGTATGTGTGGAGACAACAAATCCAAAGGAGGGTGGAACCTGAGCAGAAGATTGAGCATGCAGAAGAAATGTGCCATATGAAGAATGGATTGACATGTAGAGGAGTTGATTTTGGTGGAGTTTCCATAGAGTTTTAGACAAAGATCTGAAGAAACCTATAAAAAATTAGTAAATGGACTGTTAGTGGCTGATTTTTGACCCTAGTTCAGTCATCTATAGATTGTTAGAAGTATGATAAGAGGAGTAGTTCATATTTGTTCATAGATTGGACAACAAAGATCAAATTGTCGATACACAAGAATAGTGATCTTGAGAGGACTCAAACCATTGTTAGGTGGCAGATTTGAAGAGCCCTAGATGAAGACAATATTGTGGGCCCTAGATCAGTAAAAAGAATTGACTGTGGTTGGGCAGATTGATGGTAGGCCAAGTACAATTGGAGGGTTGTTAGGTTACTGTCAAAGAAGAGCCCTGACTCTTGTTCTGGTGAAGGAAAACAAAATTGGTAGAAGGGAAGGTGTATAGGGCCTAAGGATGTGCAGACTTTGAAGGACTAAAGTAACAATCAAGTGGGCCAACCAACTAGCCCTAGTTCACTATATTGTAGAGGATTGATTCAGTGAGAAGAAGGGCAACCTCCATAGCCCTGGACTTCTCATCTTGGAGCTGTAGTATGGAAAAAGTGGGCATACCAAAGAGTTGTTCACAAATGGAATTGTGAACAACTTGTTACCACTCAAACTAGTAGTGGACCTAAAAGGGGTTCCTAAGAGGGCAACTTCTAGGACAAGGGAAATGATGGAGGCTTAGCCCATTGTCACCACAACTAAGGCTTCTTGCTCTTCATGAAATTTCATCGATGGGTGGAGTCCCGATAGTTTAGGAAGTCACTTGTAGAGTATAGGTCAATGAACAGGTGGGAAGTGACCCTCGAAACCATTTCCCTAAGATAAAATAAAGAGTGGGACTTGCTTTCCTTTCAAGCAAGGGAATTTATCTTCTAGGGAGAGAGGAGGGGGATTGAAGGGTTGAGGGAGAAGAAAAATACTTATGAAGGAAGTTCTCAATCCCTAAAATCCTTTGGGAACTTGGATTCCCAAATGGTCCTTGATGAAATGCCTTTGACACCAAATGGGACCACACGGGGCCAAGTGGACCCAGCCCAGGTTCGGGGATGGAATTTAGCAACCAATGATGTTCCTATCCTGGACAAGGTGATGGGAAAGGATCAGACAAGTGTTTTTACTTCGATAGGTCAAATTGATCCTACTAGGTTCTATCCTTGGGAACACTTAGGCAAAACTTGATATTAGAGCTAGGGCTTGAGGTATCCAGAGATTCCAACATTAGAATTGGCCCAAGTTCTGAAGAGAGTGAGGGCACCCAGCAACACAGCTACCTCTAGGAGATAAAAGTTTTCCTCTAGCTAGATTCCTGGGAAATTGTTGCCCTAGGTGACCTAATGGGGCTAGACATAGGGAATGTGAAAATTTCTTAATCTAAGAAACCCTATTGCAGTATCTTGATTTAATTCTCCTACTTGAATTAAGTTACAATTTAATTTCTGAAATATTTAATAACTTAGCGAAGTAGATAGTAAATACAACTAGCAACCTACACATACAGATCAAATAATGAATAACATGCTCATAGACAAAGTGACACACGGATTTTTTGGACAACTATCTCCAGAAAAAGTCCAATGTGGGAAAATCGGTGTAGCTAGCTCTAGAGGGTTTTCATTATTATGTAAAATCTAAGTACAACAATCATGGGCACCAAAATTGGTTCACCCAACAAAGAAATAAAAATGACAGTAATACGTTGCTTTGAATCCTTTTACATCAGCCTAACTAGCCTGCGTCGGCCTCTGCATTGATCAGTAAGGGTCTGTGTGACACCTGAAGGGCTTACACTACCCCTGCACTACCCTGACTAGGCCTGCATCAGCGTTGCGTGGCTCCTATTACCCCTGCGAGGCTCTGGTTGGACTGCGTGGCTCCTGTTGGCCCTGTTGCTCTAGCTCGATGGAATGCTTAAGCAGAAAAAACATAGGTAAGAAAGAAGGCACTGGCCAAAGGAAACACATAACAGTCAGAAAAATTGAAGAAATGAAATGAAAATAGATCAATGTCCACAAATAACTGAAATAGCTCAATGGGACTAGAGAGTAAAAGCTTTGAAAACAACAATAAGTGCTTATAGCATCAGCTAAGAGAACAGAGGAGACTAGTTCATGAGATTAAAATGTTGTATAATTGTTGGCACAGGAAAACTGTAGAACTGTTAGAGTAAATATCTGCAGGTACCATTAGTTGGTGATCATCGATAATCATTTCATTTCATCAAATACCTTGATGAATGGGCCTTACAAGCTATTTGCGTAGACCATCACATTAAAAATCCAGTGCCTCCTCATAAAATCCTCTCCTCATATAATCGACCACCATTATAGACGTTTGCACCACATTTGGTTTAGACGTTTTGAAGGTAGGTAGGGTGCCCCTATCTCCCATCTCCATATAGAGTAATTTGGTCACATATTATTTCTTCTATGATACTAGTTCCTCTCTCTTAAGTCCTATCTCTTGTCCTTCTTCTCTCTCCCTTTCTCTCCTACCTCTCTCTCTCTCTCTCTCTCTCTCTCTCTCTCTATACCCTCCAATCCTCTCACTATATCCCTCCCTCTATCCTTCTTTCTGCCCCCCTTCCATCTAATTTGTGTCACTATCTCCCTCTCTTACCCTTCTCTACCTCTCTCACTCCTCTCCCTCTCTCTCTATCTCTCCATTCCTTCTCTCCCCTCTCCTTCAGTTTATCTCCATCTCTCCCTTGTGACTCCCCTTGTCTCGCCACCTCTATCAATCTATGTATTTATTATTCCTTCTCATATATATCTAGAGTTAATATATATCATGACATATTGGGACCTACGATTGGGTTAATTCTGCCTTGTTGGCAAGGTTAAAATGGTTAATCTTCAATAGACAAAATGTAGATCAAATATTTCATCAAAAAGAGGGAACCATACCCTATCTTCCAGGCTATGCCTATCAGTCGCTTGGCCTCTTCTTGCTCTCACATGAATGTAGTCTTGCTTGACTAGTACAGAAGAAGGTTTCACATTATCAACTATTTGTTTGGGACAACTTTTAGTTGTTTCAACACTGCTACATTCTTCAAGCTTATCCTTTAAACCATATTAGTATTTTGTACTCTCTTCAAATTTGTAGTGCTTTCCATTCCTCTCAGTCACATATGTTTCCTTTGTCTGTTAAGGGACAAGGTCGACAACATTAGGATGTTTTTGCAATAAACAAGGGTATTTCCAGGACACAGTCAAGTGGAGCAAGAGTATAAGAGCCAAATTTCTCATGAATGTGGGACACTCGAACTTAAGATTTTCTGGAGTAGTCATGACGTGTAGTATGGTTATTAAGACTTCATTAGATGTCCATTCTCTAGACTTAAATTGTGTGACAACACTGTGGCTGAGTTTGAAACTGGAGATTGAACATACATTTGGTTTGATTACAATAGACAATTTCATCAATAAATGTAAAGCAATGGCTAACAAATACTATAAATTAATAAATAAAGAAGACATGGCAACAAGCAACAATACTTACAAAATTGTTACATTGAGACGCAAAGAATAAGCAACTATTGTGCACAAACAGAGACCAATGAAACTATCATCTTAACCCCTAACCCCTTAAACACTAATTCCCAACCCATAACCCATTTAACCATCTAAACCTCTAAAACCCTAACCCATTTAATCCATAAACCATAAACCTCTAAAGCCTTAACCCCTAACCCCTAAACCCTTAAACACTAACCCATTTAACCCCCTAAACCACTAGTAAACCCCTAACCCATTTAAACCCCTAAACCCTAAACCTATAAACCCTTAACCCCTAACCTCTTAAACCCTAAACCTTTAAATCCTTAACCCTAACCCCTTAAACCCTAATTCCTGACCCCTAACCCATCTAACCCCCTAAAACCTAACCCCATTACCCCCTAACTTCTAACCCCTAAAATCCTTAACTGCTAAATCCCCAAACCCCCTAAACCCCTAACCCATTTAACCCCCTAAACCCTAAACCTATAACCCCTTAACCCATTTAAACCCCTAAACCATAAACCTCTAAATGCATAATATTAACCCCTTAACCTCTAAATGCATAATATTCCCTTAACCCCTAACCCATTTAACAACTAACTCATTATTCCCCTAACCCATAAATTTTCCTAAATCCCATAACCCCTAAGCTCTCAATCCCTAACCCCTTAACCCCTAAGCCCCCAATCCCTAACCCCTTAACCACTATCTCATTATTCCCCTAACCTCTAAACCCTAAACCTCTAACCCCTAATCCCCTATTCCCCTAAGCCCTAAGCCCCTAATCCTTAATCCCTTAACCACTAACTAATTATTCCCCTAACCCTTATAATAATCCTTAAAACCCGTTGGGATTAGCCATTCCAAATGAGAGCAAGTTAATTCCCCCTTGTTGGCAAGGTGGAATACCATGAGCAAAACCATGGGTTGCAAAAACCTCTCCTAAATTTACTATTTTATCTCAATTTTATTTTAATAATTAATTAATTAATTTCTTTAAAAAATCTTCTGGATAAATCACATAAAATTTTTAAGGTACACGCCTTTCGAACCACTCATTGTGTGGTTCGCCATCAATGTTTTTAAAATAAATTTATTAGAATGAAATTGAATTGATTTTTGAAGCTTCCTTTTAAATCAATTGTTGACATTACAAAGAATCACGGAGTGCGCTCAACATCCACAAGAAAAACAATGGGTATGATATTAAAATGATATTTGTAGGCATAATATTAAAAATGATGTTTGGAAAAATGGAGGGAGGGAGTATTCATTTTTCTTTTAAATTTTAGACCTCTAGTTAAAATAACATTTCTCCCGCCCAAAACATGTGTTTTTGTTATCTCCCGCTGGCTTAGTAAAAAATTCCCTTTTCTTTGGATTGAACCTTATACTTAATGTGGAGCTACTTCAACCATATTTTCCACCTCTCATAGGCACCTCATGTTCCTACTTTGGCAGAGATGTCTCACTAGGAGCCATATTCAACAAAACTTTCCCTACTCGATGAAGGAACTTAACACAAAATGGACCACTTATTCATAAGGGGGGACAATTGATTCAATAGAATACTAGTGACCACCCACTTGTTACATTGATTCAACATTATTCCACGTCTTGGTAGTTATATTATAATGTTTTAGGTCTCAAACTTTTGGTGCCTTTTTTGGGCATTTCCCTTGCATTTTTGGCATTTGTCATAGGCTAAAGACACATAGTATGGATTGTATTGGTCCAAAAAATTTCCTAAATGGAGTTTGCATGCAAACGTTGTAGCCCCATGAAGTTGATATATCAATTAGTCTCTTTGGGCCCACGTTATTTTTGGCACGCCATTTCCTAGGGCTAGGGTTTTGGATTTTAGAGTTTTTGGATCTTAGGACATCATACTTTATGTTCAAAGGTAGTTTTGACATCTTGTAATGTTTTCTTTTGATTAGGAGTAGTTGACACATCTCTCTTCATAAAGAAGCTACCTCCATTCCGCTTAGTGTGTATCACTTTGCAATTTATAGTTATTTTCTATTTCATCCATTAATAGAATTTGGATTTTGTTCTACTACTCTACTCTTTGCAATATCTTTTCTATGTTTCCATTTATGTTTTTTCATAATAAAATCCCCTTCAAACCTTAGGTCTATCTATGGATTTTTTTTTAGTAGAAGCTTCTACCTTTGGATGACCATGGGTCCTAATATTTCAATATTGGCGCAAATTGTCAACTTTTTATGGTTAAGAACATGTTATTCCTCATAAGATGTCATAGGTTAAAATTTAAAGGGGTAGAGTATGCACACCTTTGTAGAGTTTAGCGGACTCAAGTCCTTTGTCCTACAAACAATAAGATCACAATAAAAGTTCTACAAACAATGAGATCACAATAGGATAGACCACAATAAGGGTCCTACAAACAATTAAGGTCTCACTCAGGTCTTAAAAATATATTATTACTACTATATTACAAATATTAGCTCTAATTACCCTAGATTAACCTCAATAACCATTTTTTTAATGAGAAAAAAAATATGCTTAAAAAATATAGAGTAATGCTCTAACATTTTTAAGTAATAAAATTTTACAACTTGTATTTATTTTTAATATGACAAAACATATGTCAAAAAATTATAACATTTGAACTTTGGTGGGTGTGTTAACCATTTGAACTTTGGCGGCTTATCAATTGGAGGGAAAGCTAAGGCACGAGCACAGGCTTCCTGGAGATTTGAGGGTTCAACAGTTTTGGCCATTAAACATTTTTGTGAAAAACAAAGCTTTCAGAGATTCTGTGCAGTGATGGTTTCTGGGGACCTTTAAACAGGCAGAAAGGAGGGATTTAGGCCATCGTAAGTGTGAATTTAGGCATTCTGCTGTGCTTCATCGTGTTCTCAACTATCTCCATTTACTAAAATGCGGACTCGTTCATCTATGATTTTGGGGATAGTGGTTGTAATAATTTTGACTGGTGTTTTGTTTTAATCTTCTGTTATATTTTGGAACTTAGATTTCCATGTTAGATGTTGGAAGGTCCTTCAAACTGGGGCTAGCATGCCAAAAGCAGTAATGTCACATGACCAACCGATGGGGTGCTTTAGATTATGGTTGAAATTCTAGTACCTGTAATTTTTTCTTCTGAATTTTATCCAGAATTTGTAATATGCTTGCAGGAACCAGGGCTGTATTAAATATGGAAAGAACCATTACTGAAGTTTTAGAGTGTGCTTCTAAGTTTTTTTGTTATGTAATGCTTCGTATGCAGGTTCTCTACTCGACATGGAAGCTCGACATGGAAGGACGATGGCACTGCTATTTTCTCTGTTGGCTGTGATAAACAAGCTAAAATGTGGCCATTGCTGACTAGGGGCTAGCCAGTGATTGTGGCTATGCATGATGCACCTATTAAGGAAATTGCATGGATTCCAGCAATGAACTTTCTTGCAACTAGAAGCTACGACAAGACACTTAAGTATGTATATGATGGTTTTCTTTGATTCCGTCTCTCTTTGCTTATTTATGTTATGAGGTTGCTTGTAAATGTTAGTGGAGTTGCGACCTTATGAATTTTAAACCCATTTGAGCACAGTGCCAAAAATTTAATATCTTTTAGGCTTTGAGAGAAATAGAAACTTCTCATCTGGCCAATTTTTTTATAAAATTATATGAAATTATTTTTATAAAATTATATGAGATAAAGGGAAAAAAAATTGTTAGATTAACCCAGGTCCTAGATTAACTACTCAAAATTCTTCGCTTACTGCCATAGCCTCGTACCTATGCAAACCTTGTTAGAAACAGAGACACCTTCCTTTTAATTTGGATCAGCATTGTATTCTGAAAATCTTCATATAAATTGTGTTGTCCCTGGTGATAACTTTTAATGCCTGGATCTCCTACTTGCAGCTGTCTATCACTCTCTCCTTTTATTCTATGCACTGCTTCACAGGTACAGGACCAAAGGTTGACTGGAACATCGACAACTTGAAGTTATTTAAGACTGCATCAACCTCTCCTCCAAACTTGAAGCAAATTTTGAAAGCTTCCTCAGCCTTTTCCTCTAAGGCTCTAGCCCTGTCGAGACATTTACAAGCTTTTGAAAAACAGATTATTTTCTCCAAGTCACGGAGCTGAGGAATGTCTACCCCCTCATCAGGATACTGTATTTGCCATTGAATGATGTAATCTAGCATATTTATAATATTCTCCAATTCTTCCTTGACATGCACCATCCTCTTTATATAATCATCAAACTTAGGAGTTTTATCTTTGATGCCCTGAATGCTCCTGTAGAATTATTTATGAATCGTACTCACTTCCTCTTGGATCTCAAGTGATTTCCCTTTGAACTCTTTAACTAAGTCTAGTTGACCTTGCTGCTGGAATTCTAGCTCTGTAATTCTTTGCTTAGCAGCACTGAGTTCCAACTGAGAAACATAGACCTTTCTCTTCAGCATGGCAACATTATCACCTATTGCTTGGGCCATGGTAATACTGGCAGCTGCTGTCATCTCTGAATTAACTATTGTTTCATGAATGAGAACCTCCTCAGTGACAATTGCTCCCCCAACCTTATCATTTTGGAAACTCTCCTGCTGACTTTGTTCTTCTTGTATTCATAATTGAATGTTTTCAATACTACTACTGGGTCAGCCATGGTCATGGGGAAAAATTGCTCCTTCTCCATTTCTTCAATCTTACATGGTTCAACTGGAGACTGAGGAGTGGGGTTTATCTTCGGAGATCATGGAATGCCAAGGTGTTCAATCCTTTTATCTTTCCACATAGCTTATTCCTTCTTCTTTTGGAGTTCCTCATCTATTTTCCTTCGAAGCTCTTCATCTCTTTTCCTTTGTTTTTCCTGCTGCTTGATTCTTTGTTCATTTTCCAAAGCCAATTGTTTCACCAGGTCATCTTGTTCTGCTTTCCTTCTCAGTTCTTCTACCTCCTTCGCTGCTTGCTCTTCTTCAATCCTCCTCTTGAGTCTCTCTGCTTCTTTCTCCAATGCTTCCTTCATCTCCTTCACTTATTCCAACACCCTCTGGAGCTTTTCAACTTCTTCCTGGAGGTTGAAAATAGGTGAAGCATGGGTCTGTTCGGCCTTCTTCTGAGGTCCTTGATTTAGCTTTTCTTTAACCTCAATGGATAAATAAGTCTCTTGAATATTTCCTCATTAGTATCCCTCTCATGAGTATAAGGCCACATCTGGTTGACAGCAACACAGTGACTAATAACCAAATCTTCAAGATCATGTTTCCTAAATCTTATCTCTCCAAAATGATATGATTCAATTTCACTGGCCTCTTTCATGGCTTGGTTGGTGCGATCAAATACATAGTATCTGATCCTGATAGGAAACTTAGGCCATATTGACCACTTTTCCCTCTTAAGAGTACTTGTCACTCGATGAGAAAATGTCTGATATAATATTTCCAACAGAACCACTATGTCTGGAGCATATAAAGGTAGTAGATGAGGAGCTCTCGATGCACCATCTCCATTACACCATTACACCATACAACATGGGGCTCACAAGAGGAGAGATGAAAAAAAAACAATACACCATCAATCTACTCTCAGAAGAGATGAAAACAATGCACCATCAATCTCCTCTTAGGAGAGATTAACATAGTACACCATCAATATCCTCTGAAGAGATATGAAAATAGTACACCATCAATCTCCTCTTAGGGAGAGATGAAATTTGTACACAATTAATCTCTTCTTAGGGAGAGATGAAATTTGTACACCGTCAATATCCTCTCAAGGAGAGATGAAATTTGTACCTCATGATTGCAAGCTTTAGAACCAAATTCCATGACCACATAGGTCTTACGGCAACCCGATGATGCTATCAAACCAATGCTCCCTCTCAAAGGGATCCTTAGCCATTCTAGGCTTCTTACATAATCTTCAACCTACTCAAAAGAAGAAAGGTAGCCATGGTGGATTTCAATACTTCTTTTATTAGTAACATCTAGCTATTCGTCCAGCTTTAGCCAAAGCTTTGAACAAAAGTGAACACCAACAACCTATCAATGCTATTTCTTTGCTCAACAACATATTCTTGCAACTTTTTCTTCATCAAGGAAGTAGCCATGGGCTCACAATCCATCATGCCACATTCTCAACAAGTATTTTATCAGGCTCATGTAACACTTTCAATCAACTCCCTTTTACACTAAATTGGTTCTCATCCTTTGTGAGAAATATATCATCAACACAGAGAGAATTTCACAAATTCGTCTTCAGTAGATCAACTTATTCCTTCAGGACTTCACCCTCATCAAAACGAAAAGTAGTACGTGGTGAGCCCTTGGGGGGAGGTGGGGTGAGAATGGGGGGGTTGTCAGCACGGAGAGAGAAAGAAAGAAGAGCATGGTCAACTAAGGGGATGGGGGAAACAAAAAAGTGATGAATGAAGGGGAGGAGGTTCTGGCTAGAGAGGACATAATCAACAACGCTTGCTCCTCTACCATGAGGCCTACATGTGAAAAAGCGGGAGTTTGGAAAACGCGGGAGGCCATTAAGAATCCACAGCTCCTAAAATTCGTCCAAGTATAAAAGATGTCGACCAGAGGTGGTAAGGGGCCCCAACACATCATCAGACATCCTGTGAAATCTCACTGACTCTTGATCGATCTCTTGGATGCAGTACACGTCCTCAAACCGATTGTGAAGAGGGATCTGGAGGGCTCTAGTGCGGGAGTTGAAGTCACCTAGAAGAATAACCTCCCCAACTGTTGAATACTGGGCTATGTTGACATACAAATCGACAAAGGGGTCCCCGTTAGGTCCATTATGAATGGCATATGATGAAGAAGCAGGAGGGAAGTAACAAACACCAATGTAAATGTCCTTGGGGAGAGGAGAGGCCCCTCAAACCCATAGTATTAAAAATCGAAACCGGTGACTGGACCGGTGGACCTAATGAACCCGCAACCGGACCGGTGGACCTAATGAATCGGTAACCGGACTGGAACCAGTCTAACCAGTACTGGTCAGGTCTAAATGAACGAGTTTTTAAAAAAATACATTAAATAATTATTTTTTAATAAAAAAACTATTTTTAAGATTTGCAACCATGATTCCAAGCCAATAGAGACAAAATATGCAAAGTTTGCTCATTTATATACCATGTAAAGGTGAATATATCAAAATGGCACTGAGTGCAATACATATCATCGAAAAAATACATAAGCAATGAGGCTCCAAATGACCCATAAAGTCCAAAAACAATGCTACAAGCTATGAGCATTAAGGCCATTGGCCTACATAGTACAGTGACAGTCTACTACAAATCTACATATATGATATTACTAAATTCTAATTAATGATCAACATTATCACTTGAAAGTTGAAACTTCTAATCATGATCAAAGTTCAAACTCAGTTGGTTGAACTTGAGTCTCCCGACTCTCGACTGCCAAACTTTGCAACCGCTCCAGTCACAAACTTCTCTATTGGTTCAGTGACTTGAGTCTCAAACTTCTGAAGGTATTCTGCCCTAATATTCCCTATTACTTCATTTGGTGCTCCACATGGCTTTACATGGCCTCCTATCCCAGCCAAGTGTTGCTTGAACCTGTAAATACCCCCTCCTGCAATAGATTTTTGGCAATATTTGCAAATCATTTTGCCATCAATCATATCACAATGAGCCCATGCAGTATCCTTTCCTTTTGGAGGCATGATGGCTACTACTTAGCTCAAGCAGCAAGCCTCAAACTCTATGCTGTTCCACTACTCCAGCAAAAACTCAACTCTCCAAGCTCTCAATCAAACACACAAAATCTCCAAATGAGATGGTGTGAGACAAATGAGAGGTTGCCCCTGCTTATAAAGGATTGGAGAGGGTCTCCAAGATAGCTCCAACTCCAACTCCAAGCCTCCAAGATCACTGCTCCAGCAAACACTCAACACTCTCCAAGCTCTCAATCAAACTCACAAACTGCAAATGAGATGGTGTGAGACAAAGGAGAGGCTGCCCCTACTTATAAAGGATTGGGGAGGGTGTTTTTGGAGGGAAACAACCCTCCCCTTCCCTCCAAATCAGCCCTAAACATCATTTTTGGCCGTCCGTGGGTCCCTACAGCAACTTAGGTGCTAACCAGTCGGTTAAGGACAAAAATGGCCAGTCAGCACTAGTTAACCAGATTTTCAGGCTATATGCAGTTGCTGACCGGGGTTTTCAACCAGTTTGGACTGGCCAATGGTTTGACCGGTTTTCGGTTTGAACCGACCGGTTTTTAACACTATGCTTGAACCTGAACCCACATTAACCTCGTAAACTCATCCGCAACCACCAAAGAAATCCTGCTCTGAAAGGAATCTCTGATGAAGCAATCAACTCCCCCAGAACCTTTGATACCACCAGAACCCCTCGTCTCCTTCCCACAAGTTGAGAACTTATGGTAACCTGTAATGTCTGGGAGAGGTCGAACATGGCTCTCATGTATCTCGGTGATGAATAAGATATCTGACAGTCGAAGAGAATCATATAATAGACCTGGCGATGCCAAAAATGACCCATTCCCATTCCAACAATTGATGGAAATGGATGCCCCTTGTTGCCTCCCCCAATGAGCTAGTCATTTGGAGGACCCAGAACGGGGCTTCCATCCAGGTGGAAAAGTTTCCCGAATCACTGCTTTGAGATTCCTGATAACTACCCATTTCCCTGCTTGACGTGCTGCTATAACCAACTCCCTAGAGCGTTTGAGCTCAGCAACCTGTGTTTTAGTGAGATATTCATCAAGGAATATCTTACTAGGAAGTGAGAATAGCTTTCTCTTAGCTCTAAGAGCCCGAAGGTGATCAACCACCGACCTGAATCGGAGAAAGAGAGTGGAATCGTACCCAAGCCAAGCTCTATCAAGGGTCACGTCTTGAAGATCTAGTTTTTCATTGAGGAACAGGGTCCCAACCACCATGGGGTCTGAGGATGTGAGAGGCAAAGGAAGCCCTCTCACTTTGAGGTTCAATTCTCGCGCTTGTCTAGTGCATTCTTCCATGAGTTTAGATTGTACCAACTCCTCAACTGCGACTAGATGGGGAGTGAGGGGGGTATCCCTCCCTCTAGCAACCTATGCCCATGAGCTGATGTGTGTTTCTGTTTCTTATTTAAAGGCCGCTTGCTGAGATTTGATCTCCTCCTGTTTGTTTTTCAAATTGAGAAGTTCAGTGTGTAGATTGTCATTAGAGGGGTGGTGATGAACTGCTTACTCCTTGTTGTCCCTCAATAGCTGCTTCAGTGAACCATTCTCACCTTCCATTACAATTACTTTGATCCTGAGTTCATCGACCTCTCTTATTAGTTCCTATTTAGAGGATTCAAGGGTTTCTAATCTCCTAAATAGTTCCTGAAAATATTTGTTGTCGCGTCGAAATCCATAATCGGGCAAGGGTGACGGTTCTGAAAAGCTTTGAAAGAAGTCTTCGACACCTATGTCTATGTCGGTAGGAGGTCCTGACGGTGTCGTCACCTATGGTTGATCCTGAGAAAGAAGCATGGAATCTTCTGAGAGCCACTGTTGTGAATTATTGTGGAAGCCCAATTGCAGGCACCCCAAAATTTTTCAACTTCTCTGTGCTAAACTTGGCCACGAGTTTATCAAGATGTGGCCGGCACGAGAAATCGCTGAATAGGAAGGAAGGCCAAATCTGATATCCAGTACTACTTTTGTAGAGCAGAAAATGCAGCAAATAATATGATCTTATCGGGAGCTATAAGCATCCATATTTGCCATAGTGCAGATATCAAAGTGACGTCCCGAATTTCATCTTCAACAGCGTTTCCTGCTTTCCACCAGCTTCCACCTGGTAAAAATGGGCATCAATTCACCTTTCAAAATATCTACTTTAATTTCCTTTTCTCTCCATAATGTTGTGTGCAATGGGGCCTCAAACAAACAAAGGAACACTCAAACAACTTCAAGATTTGGGTTGATTTTTGAAAGTACTGATTTTTTCCACATGTTTATACAATAGGAAGAGTTGACAACACACCATGTTGTACAAGTTCAGAAATCATGAACAAATCCAAAACAAGCACTGCCTTTCTTCACATGGGAAACTCATAAACCAAAATTCCTGCACCACACAAGAGGCGTACAATTCTATGCTAGAAATCCTCATCCTTCTCATATGCCATAGGAGAAAGTGAACCACTCATCCTATGCATATCTCATCACTCATAGGGGAAGGTGATCCACTCACCCTACACACATGTGTCCGCAATCGTAGGGGAAGGTGAACCCCTCACCCTACACACATGTTAACCACCATGGGGTATCACAAGGGAAGGTGAATCAATCACCCTATGGTCGCTCATGGCTCAATACGTACCCCAAGCCCCCAGGAGCTCCCAGAGCTCAATCTTCAATCAAGGATCACTTCATGTAGGGAATAGTGCCAGACTGCTTTCTAAAAACCAAGACTAGTTCTTGATGATTGTATTGATGACTGGTACGTCAATAGAAGCCTCATTGGTCCACCCAGCAGCATATAGATGTATATATGAAGGCACACAACTTACTAACAAGCTTCAACAGACATACTGACTTACAACTCGACATTCGAGCAGCAGATATCTTAGCAGCACTGAGCAATCCTTGGACTTCTGCATTTTAGGATTCCAAATCTTGGTAAAGAAAATACTTAACTGCTCTTACTCCCTCTTACTCAGGGAGACCATGATCCTAAGCTTGTCTTCCCATAGATGATTCTACAATATTTCATATGATTAGACTTTCCCCCAAAGTATCCATCTGGCAATTTGCTCAACATGAGATCCATTTAAATTTGAAGATAATTTATTAATGCAATCGAGCATGGTATGATTCTGGAAGTGCACTTCGAAAAACAGAAATGTCTTTTTCTATACTTGCGGGGAGGGATAAGACATACCTTTACTCAAAATGTAATCATTAGTATCTTATTTATTTTCTTTAAATCCCGAAGGTAGCTTTAAAAGAGCTTCATCATCAGTAACCAACAATTCATGAGAGGATCATATCATAGCAGATCAGAATCTTTCCAATCTACTCAAAGTCTGGGATTTTGCTTTATTCCAATCTCGTTGATTTGCATTCTTTATGTTGTCTTTAACACAATGATTCAATTAATTATCTCGCTATACTATAGTCGTACTAACAACACACAAGAATTTGTCACCGTCCCTACCATTCCCCGTCCTTTACATAATTGGAGGAATCCATTTTGTGACAAGAGAACATTTGCCATGCCTTGGAAAACATCATCAATGCATTCCTCAGCATGAGCTTTATTTTGCTCCTCGAGACATCTCCTTGTAAAATCATGAAAAACATCCCTTTGCACGGCGGGCGGTGAAATGCAGACTGCGCCAATCAGGGAAATCCTGTAAAGAGGTCACGCCACTTGGCGCTCTGTCATAGAGCAGCAATCGCGCCACCCATTTTAGGGACTGTTTTTTAAATATGGATGGCGGAAGTTGAGTTCAAACAAACTCACAACCATTGCCTATCTTGAGTTGGAGGTTTGGCTGCGGGAGTTCTATGGAAAGGAATTGGTTTTGCCACCTCCCATGGAACCTTCCTTGTTGATAGGGCCAATCCCATAATAATAGGGATCCCAACTCCCTCCTTCCCCATCTATAAAAGCCTGCTCAATCCCATGGCAAGCTAGTCTTGAAGTGCCTAAGATTTGAATCTCCATATTCCCAAGAGCCTTTGTGCTGTAAAGAGCCCTCTTTTTCCCTTAAGGCCGACTCAAGTAAGGAGACCATCGTCGAGAGACTCTGGAGAGGTTTTCCCTTTCCCTGGCGAGCTTTGCGAGACGTGAACGACTGGAGACCCATCCGAAGGAGACCACGACGTCAGAACTTGGTTGTAATATCTCTTCGTTTGTTATTTAATAGATGATTACGATTATGGTTCCACTCTGTTTTCCATCATGTCGATATGAGTAATATCCTTTCTGGCTGATATTTAGTTACGTATGCCGGATTCTATGCTCGTATTTGTTTGTTTCTTCCATGCGCAGGTGTTCATCCGCGGAGATCGTGGAGGGATTGTGATCTGCCGAGGCTGAGGAACGGGGACGTTTCTTCTTCAGATCATAGCGTTGGAATCCAGGTAGGCTTCTATCTCTAGTCTTTTCATTCGTAACTAGGAACTTGCGTCGTAACATTGTTTGATTGTTGCTAGACCCCTGCTGGGCTAGTAGGGATCGCCTCTGTCTGCAGAGGGGATTTACCTCCTCAACAATTTGGCGACTCCACTGGGGATCGTCCGGATTTCATTGTCTCGTTTGTGTTGTCTCGCTTTGATTGTTTTATGTTTTTCCTTGCTTGATGAACCTTCTGGGTTGGGTTCTTTCACTGTTTTTGCTTCTTGGTTTTCTTAGCTTGCATTGGTCTGCTTCTGGAGTAGCTTGTTTTTAATTTTGGCTGAGAAACTCGACTGGCGCGGTTTTTAACCCGACAGTCGTGCCAATTGGCACACATTGCCTTTGTCCAGCCCGCGCCAATTGCTTTCTGGCGCCAGTTTCACCCTTACAGTCGCGCCACCCCTGTAAGGTTTTTGAGTTTCCTCATTTTTGAGCTCTCTGGATTTGGTCAGTGTTTTTCTTCTTGATTTTCCGACTGCCTGAGTGTGTTGGAGTCCTGTTTGACTGGGAATTCACCTCTGTCCTTTGGTTGTTTGCTTTTATCTATCGATTTCACGTTTTAAGCCCTAGGGCATCTAGTGGCTTAGTGCATCGAGCCCTCCTTGGGAGTTTGGTGTTTTGATTGTCCTGTCAACTGTCTGATTGATTCTCCACACCCTCTAAGTAGTTGTTCATTGTTTTGTTGCGATTTTTGGGTGATTGTTCATTCCTTCATTCGAAATTCGTTTGGTCTTGCCTTGGACCTAGATCACACGGTCCATTGGAAGCTTTTGAGTCTTCTCTTCGTTTTGAGAGACTTTGGTCGATTTGGGGATCTGATTGCTTGTGTTGTTGAGTGAAATTTGTTTGTTTCGCTCTCTTGGAAATCGTTTCTCAAGTTGTTCCGTTTGTTTTCAAGTTTTTTTAGTGCATATTAGCTATTAAACATTGAAAAAAAAAAAAAAAAAAACTCTTTTGCTTTTGTTAATTAGTGCAAATTGTGATCTTTTCCATATCGCTAGTGATTAGTGTTTTGAATGAAAATTTTTCAATTTCATTAGTTGCATTAGAGATCTCATTGTTTGTCTTCCGTTCATTTCGTTTGTGTAAAAGCTCTCAACTCTTCTCTAACTAGTTTTCATCGAACGAAATGTTGGACTGTGGCATATAGCTTTGCATTTAGGAGTCTTTTAAGACACTACATACGATAGGGCCTGAAAATTGAAACTTAATTGAAGATCAACTGTAAAATTTATTCAATTAACCTAAGGTAGCATTGGAACTTAACGAAACATATTTAGAAGGTCTAGGCTAGAGACGTGTTCCGGCGTCGTTAAACCTAGCAGCTGTCGTTCGCCTGTTGGCTTTAGACAGCGCTAGTACGGACTTGCGCTCCCCGTACTGTCGCGTATATAAAGGGAGACCCCTCTAGGTTTTCAATCCTTTATCCACAGGAAGCCGAGTCTGCCGCCCTATACTCGTGATACACCGAACACAGCATTCGGGGAGACTACCTGCACGTACGGAAAGTCCTTGGTCGATTTCTGTTTCATTATTGAAACCAAGGTGTATATTGCAATTCACGGATATTTGGTACACCCTTTGTGCCTAGTTTTTCCTGAGCAGTCATTTGGTCTTTTCTGACTCCCTAAACTTGAAAAGACCGTCAAGCGCTTGTCCTTTCACGCTGGTGTCAACTCTGAAAGAGATAGAGTCATCTTTTTATCGTTTCTCGACTCTTAAAATATGAAACTAAGAGAATTTTCTTACTTTCCAATGTGGTAAAATTAATCGCCAGATCGGAAAACCCGTTTAGACATTACTTGTCTGATCGCTTGATCGTGTGTCTTAACCGTCGCCTGTGTGTTTTCTTTTCATTTTTGTTTGATAGCATAAGGTTCTGCTTGGTTTACTGTAGTCGATACACTAGACGATTCTTCGAAGCTTCAATCTTCTCGTTGAACCACAAATGTACCGTTGTTTCCGAGTTTCGATTTGGGACCTGCTTCGCGGGAAAGCAACCCTTTGGAGGACCAGTTGAGTTCAATTGGCCCTTTTCGGACCCTGTGTCTGAATTGAGATTAGGAGCTTATTTCCTTTCTCTTACATCGGGTTCACCGTTTGTTGCTACTATTTTTCCTCCTAGTCCTCGCCGTCTTTTGCGTGATTTAACGGCAGGATCAACCATGAGTGATTCTGGTGAGGAAATTCCTGGTGAAGACTATCAGCGCATCCCGCGTAGATTGTTTGAGGGAGACAACTCTGAGCTGGCTACCATGTCGTCAGCCAGTCCTTCTTTACCACAGGGATACAGATCTCTGGGTCAGATCATTTCAGCTGCAGCCTCTATGGGAATATCATCTCCTGCTTCGAGGCCAGCTGCCACTACACCCGGGGTGCCTCCTTTGACGCCCGTTACGTCTGTTCCCGTCCGGCCCACTGTTTGTGTGGCTGCCTCTTCTCCTGTTGTCTTAGCATCTGCTACTAGGGCTGGGCCAACTCTTGAAGATGTGTATCTAGCTACTGCTATACCGGAGAATATCTCTCCAGAGGAGTATCGGTTGTCTTTGCAATAGCCGAACGCAGAAGCTGGACCGTTTCCCCAAGATCCTTACCGATCTTTCTTTTCGCACTATGCACAGGACGGCACTCCCGTGTATGCTTTCCCTGGTCAGTATGACGAGCATGGGGAGGTTTTGCGCCTTCCCGCTCCTGAGGCTTATCTGTATGCTCAAGGTTTACCGTACAACCAGGCTTATAACCCGCAGGGACAGCCCCTCCAAGGCCAACCTGCGGGCCAACCTGGCTATCTGTATGACCCACAGGGGCAGCCCATTCAGGGCTACCCTGCGAGCCAGCAAGGGCCATTGTACAATCCGCAAGGACCGCATTATAGCCCTTCCTATTGGAACCCGTCACCAAATGTGCATTCAACCGGACCGCCATGGTCCTTGGGGTAACCACTCCTTACCGATGCAACCACAAATATCCTATTTGCTTTACGTTGCATATCAGCCAAGACCATCCTATGGTTCTCATTTGTGTTTAGTGGGCATGCCAGCTAGGGCACTGTCCTTGTGTCTCCACCAGCCAACCGGTTCATCCAGACAACCCTGTCCCGCTCTGTGCCACCTACCATCCGCATAACCCGGGGTCTACTTACAACTGTGTCAACCTCTCGCGCAACCGCCGCTCGCTCGTTATCCGGTCACTCTGGGGCTGGTCTGTGCACCCTCTCATTTGGCCAACCTGTTCATTCAGGGCAGCCCTCTCATTCCGTTCACTCTACTCAACAGCCTGTTCATTCAATGCCGCAGCCAAATCAACAGCTGCGCCCTACGTACCAGGCTCCGCAGGGTTCCACTTATCAGCAGCCTACTCATCCTCAGAGTGGTTATTATCCTCATGGTCAGTCTCAACCGAACTATAACCACCTTGGAGGCTCTCATTTTTATCCTCCTCCACCCGGTTCTACCTACGCTCAGCAGCCAAATCCAAACGCTGCTTATACAGGGCAGACACCTAATCAGGGCCCGAACCCTGGTTATCAAGCCCCGCACTATGGTTACCAGCAGCCAAATCAGTCTGGTTATACGAACTATGCCCCCTACGGTCAGAATCCTGCGGGACAGAACCCATGGGGGCAGGGATATTCACAACCATCGTGGAGCATGGGTACCGGACCTCATCCTGGGACTGGCATGGCAGTTAACCCTCCATTGCCATTCCTGGCTACCTTGGAACTGCCGGATGTTTCAAAGTTGACCAATGATCCGATTTCACATAATCCATATTGGCCTCCGGTTCCCACCAAGATACCAGGTGATTGTCCCAAGTTTGAGGGAAAAGCTGGCGAAGACCCCCAGGCGCATGTGATGACGTATCACCTCTGGTGTTCGTCTAACTCTTGGGTCGACGATTCGATCCGTTTGCGTCTTTTCCAGCGTACTTTAACAGGAGCTGCTACTAAATGGTACATAGAGCTATCCCGTGGCATTTTCCAAGATTTCAACTCTTTAGCCATAGCTTTCCTCACGCACTTCCAATTACCAGTCCGGTATGAGGCCGGGACGCACCTCCTGACTTCTCTGAAGCAGGACAAGGCCACTCACATCTCAGATCACATTCATGAGTGGCGGCGCTGTCGTCGACTGATCAAGTTTCACATACCTGATCAAATTTTGACTCACTGGTTCACCACCTCCTTTGTGAATAAAATCTCTCAGGATATCACGATGGGAGCGTGTGTGACAGAGGAACAAGCTATCGCACGTGCCCAGTACTTGGATCTTGTCTATTCGCAGTCTGGCACGCTTTATGACATCTTGACTGATGCTCCACGGCCCGGAACCACTAAGGCTCCGCCTACCCCTGCGGTGGATGGTGTCATTGGTTCCGTCTCTCAAAATTCGAAGAAGTCTTCGAATGGGAAGTAGAAGGCTAATTCTTCCAACAATACCTCTGCTAATCCCGCCCCATCTGATTCTGGTAAAACCGCGGAGGTGAATGCCGTCCAGGCCAATCCTACGGACAAATCCTCCAAGGGAAAGAAGAAGGGCAAAGGCAAATCAAAATCTGATGCCCCGAAACCGGAATCTAAATCTCGAACTGAGGATGGCTCCCAACGTAAGCCGAAATTCCCTTGCCTCATCTGTGAAGGTGACCATTACACTAAGGATTGTCCACGACGGTCCGAAATTAGTCAACTTCTTAAAGGCTCAAAAGGGACTCCGGCTGTCTTAAAAGAGCCATTTCCATCTCAGCAGACCCAGATGGTCGAACAGGCGTCACCATCTGCACCGTTTGGGTCTCAAGTTTTCATGATGAAGACTAATGCACCTATCACTATCGCTACGCGGTCGAAGGATTACAATGAACCGCGGTAGGCACCCGGGAAGGCAGTTGCGGAAGGGCCGCCTCCCCCACCTGTCTCCGGTCCATTGGAAATCGAGAAGCCGACTCCCGAACCTGTTGTGAAACCACCTCCCAAGGGTGTTCTTCGAAGATCCTCTTACAATCCAAATGCTCGTGCTGCTCAACATTACAGTATCGTTGAGGATCTGGCACA
Organism: Pinus albicaulis; assembly: GCA_034641835.2. Lineage (NCBI taxonomy): Eukaryota > Viridiplantae > Streptophyta > Pinopsida > Pinales > Pinaceae > Pinus > Pinus albicaulis. Next base: position 601,694 of record JAXQQM020067497.1, read on the forward strand.
GGCGCCATGTGCCATGTCTGCACTAGAGGTTCTTCAAAGTTGTCCTTCACAACGGAATTCTTTACTGTTTGCCATCAGTGGTATCGATCCCGCCGACTCGAGCCTTCTCACCTTTGATCTGGAGAATTTTACTCCCCGGCTTCCACATCAAATCGCTTTGGTCATTCAAGTCGGGATTAACGGTCTGAACGTTCACAGAGCCGTCGTAGATGAGGGTGCATCTACTTGTGTTATGTCCTCCGCTTGTTGGAAAGCCATCGGCTCTCCAACCTTATCGTCATCTCCCAATGCCCTTGAGGCATTTGATGGCCGGGAATCTAAACCCCTGGGAGTTCTCGAGAGTCTGGCGATTACATTACAGGGAAAAACTGTTAACGTGGAAGTAGAAGTGGTTGACACTAAACTCAACTACAATATACTTCTTGGCCGCAGATGGACCCATGCCATGCTCTGTGTGCCGTCTACTGTCTTTCGATTCATCAAGTTCCCTCACGAGGGCAAGATTGTCACGGTAGACCAGTTGTCATTTTTTACCTCTAGCTCCGAGAACAACGTGCCGTATGTGGATCAAATTCCGAATCCCCCAGACAGCATAGGACCCGGTCTTTTCAAAGACCCAGTCCTCATGGGTATTTTCCCTGCGCCGCCACCGAATACCGCTCAAGTCAACATGTTGTCCAGGACTGATGACCCCTGGCTGATTCCTACACCTGAGCAGGTATATGAGTTTGGAGAGTCCATGCCTTTAACGCCGGTAGAGATCAGCTACTGTGAGATTGTTGCTGCATCGGACCCTCCACCTCCTCAGCATGCTCCGATGAGCATGGCTCTTGACGTCTACTCACAATCCCCCTGGCTTGGTCAGGCTGATTCGCCTGATCCTCTTAGAGAGAATTTTCCTTCAGATGAGGCTATCATTGAGACTATGTCTCTGGAGGAGCTGCCTTGGGGCGATGGACATCATCGCTCCTCGTTTATGCCCAGCTTGGGGGCAATGACTGATTGTCTGGAGCGTTATGCTACTCAGGTTCCTTCCCCTCCTCTTCAAACACCGATCTTAATGCACGAGGTCTTTTCAGAGGGTAATCTGAGTAACATTACTCAAACTGTTCCAATCAACATCTCCGTTAAACCGGGGATTGTTGAGAACATTCATGTGGGTGTGACTTGTTCTCCCGAGGAGATTCAAGTCTATACCGAGCTTTTCAAAGAATTCAGAGATGTTTTCGCATGGTCTTACGAGGAAATGCCGGGAATTGATCCGAGTATTGTCGTGCACGAGATTCCAACCTACCCAGGTGCGAAACCCGTGCGCCAACGCTTACGTCCCATGCATCCTCGGAAAGCCGCCGCCATCAAGGCAGAAGTTGAAAAACTTCTGAACGCGGGTTTTATTTATCCCATCCCCCTTACAGAATGGGTGTCCAACATTGTCCCTATCGATAAAAAGCAGGGTACAATTCGAGTCTGTGTGGATTATCGCGATATCAATCGCGCCTGTCTTAAGGATAATTATCCCACTCCGTTTATCGACCAGATCATCGACGAATGTGCCGGGAGTGGGATCTATTCCTTAATGGACGGTTTCTCAGGTTATAACCAAATCAATATCGCACCTGAGGATCAACATAAGACTACATTCATCTGTCCATGGGGCACTTTCACGTACAAAAAACTCCCGTTCGGCTTAAATAACGCTGGTGCCACGTTTCAGCGTGCGATGTCCTACGCTTTTCATGACATTTGCCATATCGTTCAGCCTTATCTGGACGACTTGCCAGCCCATTCGGGTAAGCGAGAGGACCATCCTGAGCATCTTCGCCAGATATTTCTTCGTTGCAGACGCTACAATATCAGGCTCAATCCTCATAAGTGCATCTTCTGCGTTGATTCTGGCCGTCTTTTAGGCTTTATAGTCTCGAAAGACGGAATTCGCCTTGACCCTCTAAAGGTCGAGGCCATCGTAAATCTCCCATCACCCTCCTCCCTATATCAGTTACAGAGTCTGCAAGGGAAAGCGAATTTTCTTAGGCGCTTTATCTCGAATTATGCCGAGGTGGCCAAAGGATTCACTCGTTTGTTAAAGCAGAACGTTCCCTTTCACTGGGACGAAATTGCTCAGGAATCCTTTGAGAAGCTGAAGACATTGCTAGTCAATGCTCCGTTGCTTCGTCCTCCGGACTACCACCGTGACTTCACTTTGTATCTAGCCGCCGCATTTAGCACCATCGCCATGGTCTTGGTGCAGGATGACGATAACGGTGATGAACATGTTGTTTATTACCTGTCTCGGAACCTTCTCGACCCGGAAACGCATTATGCACATGTCGAGAAGTTGGCCTTAGCAGCAGTACACGCCGTACAACGCTTTCGCCATTACATCCTTTTGCGCACGATAACAGTGGTTTCAGACTGCAACCCTATGACGTATATTCTTTCTAGACAATTACTAGGGGGAAAGTACTCCAAATGGATTGTGATCCTGCAAGAGTTTGACTTGGAGTTCACCACTTCCAAGTCAACTAAATCACTGGTCTTCGCGGATTTGATATGTTCTCTCCCTACAGACTCTGTTCCCTCACACTCTGAAGACCATATACCGGACGAAACGCTTTTTCTTATTAGTACTCGTGATCCTTGGTACGGTGACATCATAGTGTATCTTCAGACCGTGACTTTCCGGTCTGAATTGGATAAAACTGCCCGCCGTCGGATTCGGCACCAGTCCCAACCCTACCGTATAGTAGGAGATACCTTATATCGCATTGGAGTAGATTCGGTGCTCCGACGATGCCTAACCTTGGAAGAGGCTGAGAAAGTCCTAAATGACTGTCACAGTGGTGCCTGTGGCGGACATATGTCCGGGTATGATACTGCCCAGAAGATTTTGCGGGCAGGTTATTTCTGGCCTTCCATATTCAAGGATTGTATCACTGCAGTCCGTAAATGTCATCCATGCCAGATTTTTCAGCGCAAGATGCGCGCGCCGCCGTTGCCATTGCATCCCGTTATTACCGTCGGCCCTTTTGCGAAATGGGGCGTGGATTTTATGACGTGTAACCCTCACTCAGCCGGGGGGCATGCATATATCATTGTCGCCGTCGACTACTTCACTAAGTGGGCCGAGGCGATGCCTACACTAGCTGCTGACGGGAAAACGGCTGCTTCATTTATATTCAACCACGTTATTGCACGGTTCGGGGTTCCTCAAGCCATCGTCACTGATCACGGTACTCATTTCCGCGATTACATGATGGCGGAGCTGACTTCAACGTTGGGCCTGCGTCACGACAGCTCAACACCATACTACCCTCAAGCGAATGGTCAGGTTGAAGCGGTGAACAAAGTTTTGGTCACTATGCTTCAGCGAACAGTTGGGATTCATAAATCCACTTGGCATCTTCAACTGTTCTCAGCTCTCTGGGCGTACCGAACATCTGCTAAGAGCGCAACTGGATTCACACCATTCCAATTGGTGTATGGTCTGGAAGTTACTCTGCCGGTTGAATGTGAAATTCCTTCGCTTAAATTAGCTGTGGAGCTCTTACCGGATACTTCTCCTGAGGAAGAACGTCTTCTGTATCTCGAACGGTTGGATGAAACCCGTCGTCTAGCTGCTTTGATCATCGAAGCACAAACGAAGAGGGTCAAAACTCATTTTGATCAATCTGTTTCTCCCCGTTCTTTCATCGAAGGAGACCTCGTCCTCTTGTACGATCAGGCACATGATAAGCTTGGAGCCGGTAAGCTCCAGCCGATGTGGCACGGGCCCTATATAGTAAAGCGCGTTTTGAAAAATGGGGCCTACGAGCTTATAGATTACGAAGGAGTTCCGCTGGCGCAGCCCAGGAATGGGCTGTACCTTAAAAAGTACTATGCCTGAAGTGATTTCTTGGTGTGGTGTGTGTACATAGGTGTGTGATTGTCATTTGTGTGCATGTATAGTGTGGTGTGCTTTGTAAACATCTTTCTGCTGATCGGGTCTTCCTGGTTGTGCAGATGTCTATTCATCCATTTGTTGGGTTTCGCTGATGGTGCCTCCCTACGCACTCAGAATCTGTCTTCCGTGCACTCGGGGTAATCTACGATCCCGTCGGTGAGTTGATTGACCCTGCAAGGTGTGTGTCTAGGACGTACTACGCAACAACATCGCGGAATATAGTGCCGTGTTGGAATTATTAACCGAGGCAAGTAAACCTTGGTATCCGTGAATTGCTCGTGTACCTAGATTCACAACTTGTAGTGTTACAACCGAACCGACACTATTCGGTAAGAAACCCGTCCATATTACGTCCGTATTTGCGTATTCGATTATCGGAAAGGAATTTTTGACTATATTACATATCATCATATACCCAGGCATTTGAATACATTAACAGATGCGTAGCAAATTTGGTATTAGACAGACATTTACGCAATTTATAAATCATCATCACATGTAAAGAAAGACTCATCCGTAAATAGATATGTATATATATAGATATCGAAATGTTTACATAGAGTGTGTCACATAAAACTCAAAAAATATACATAATCGTCTCAAGCACATCCGGAGACGTTATGTCTCTCAAAAAATAGGTGTGGTATAAATCCTAAGGACTAATCCGCATGGTGCTCATGATAGCACGTGACCGCACGCACTAAGCGCCTCAAGATTCGGTGGACTCGACTCGAACTCCCACCGTGTGGCGCCGGTATGCCATCGAACGTCCGCTAGCCGGCATAGTCCGGAATCCCGTGGGCAATCCCCTCGAGGTTCTCGGGATCGCTCATCTCCTCCGTGCCTTCTCCCCGAATCTCGTGGGCGAGTTGTGTCCTCCGGGAGATTGGAGACATCCCGACCGGGTCTCTCGGTCCCACATTTGCATGCATATATGATTGTGTTAGGAAGAATGTGTATTAACAAAAATATAAACATAAAATCAAAATATGAGGTCTTACCCAACTCCTCATCCCGGCCATCTCCTTCCGGTAGTGGGAGGTCTCGGGGTCCTCGGCAGTCGGTCTCGCATAGGGCCGCCTTCCACGACAATCACCAAGCGCCGTAACCACCCAAAAAACTCGGCCTCCAGACATCCGTTGGCCACCTTCCGCATCCGGGCATCACGTCGCCCCAGACGAGCCATTCTTGGCTCTCGTGGTATCGGACTCGCCACCGCGGCCCCTTGGCCCCGGAAGATTGGTAAACGTTCCAAAATGAACGATACCAAGATGGAACCATAACCGAACCGTTTCGCTTTCCCCGTTTGCACTTTGTGAGCCGCCTTTTCATGTTGATAGTTACTCGTCCGCCCAGCCTGAACGAAGAAGGGACCCATGCATTCCGAGGCCGAGCAAGAGCCGGGTCTTCGTGGCCTCGTGCAGGGAGCTCCTGCGACCCAGCCAGCTCGCGTGATGGTATGGAGAACTACTCTGCGCCAAATCAGGGATAGTGTGGATATCCACCTTCTTGCTTCCCCGATCCCCCGTTTGTGCCCCTCGCACACCCGTGCCATCACTTCTTCCATCTTTCCCGCATGGTCCGCTTCAGCCGGTACAGTGGATTGGACCTCTCGCGGACAATCCAAAGGATAAAATAAACATCGGTGACCTCCAAGCTCTAACACTGGTCTCGTAACCCGAACACTCGTTCATGTTCGTCCCGGATATCGATTAACATCGGAGGAGCTCTGGCCGAGCTCGTAAACATGGTGTGAGGAAGAACTTTTTCAATCCACGCTTTCTAAGTGCATTCATGAAAGCTTGGCTTTGCATGGCCTCGTTCATCCTCTTCTCCGTGCTCTCGTTCTTTCCATTCGATTGCCATTTTGAGTGATTATCTCGCATTCATATGGTCAAAAAACCTTAGTTAGATCTTTCGATGAGCTTCAAATTCCATGCAATTTGGTCTAAATGTCAAAATTTTGGGCGAATTTTTAGGTCTCGGCCCGCCGGCGCGTACTGCTTTAGAACGAGCGCGCCATGTGGCGCGAGCCCTTTATACAAAAAGCTCATTGGCGCGGGTCCGTGCCCGATACCCGCGCCAATGGGCGCAGTCCCCTAAAATTCTAAAAGTGGCCACATAGAACTGATTTTTTAAGGGAAAATTATTAAAAAATGAATGAAAATGAAGAGCAAAAGAGCGCCTCTTACTCGTGACAGACGAGAAGTCGAATGGTCGACCGGATTTTTCGCAATCACCGTAAGAAGTTTCTCGCTCCAAATGGACCACCGTTGCTTTCCACCAAGGTAAATAGTAAAAGTAATTTTATTTTTACCAATTTGACATATTTATAACTTTTTTCGACGTTAAATGAGTTTTTAAAAAGTTATTTTTATCAAATATTTGCATATGTTATGTCGAAAAATGGATTTTACGCTTGCTTGGTATGTGCAAGCAGTTATGTTTTTGCGACTTAAATGATGGAAACGAGTTGTATTTTATACTTTTTTCTGACTCGGTAAATACACGATAAAAGTCACTTTGGAGTCATCTTTCAGCTCTTTTTCTCGACTCTCTAAATATGAAAAGATTGTCGAGGCCCTTGTCATTTCGATCTCGTTAAAATGGACATGAATCGACATCCACCCAATATAAGTTTAACCCTTTTTCGAGCCGGGGATGGATTGATTACGAAAAAGGAATACCCTAGCCTATCGTGACTAGGAGGTTTTTCCCCGGATATTGTTTTCTACCTTTTTCGGATCCGGGGGAACTATTTACGAAAAGGGACCCGTGGAGTTTTCTTTTCCGTTGTTTTTTCAAACTCTCTAAACATGAAAAGGCGCCGAGTTCTTCCTTTGTCGTACTCGTTAAACCCTCGATGACATCGGATCTAGTCGAAATGACGTTCTCCGAGTTCCGCCTTCATATGACTCGTTAAATGCACTAGGAGGGATTCGCTCGAAGGGAAGACTTATATTGCAAGCATATGCTATCCCCCTTCAAGTTTGTTATTAAAAATAATTGGGGGTACTCGCCGTAAAATGGTGGGGGGAAAAAATGGAACCATCGTCGTTGTCGTCGGCGTATGTCGCTCTTGAACATGGCACTTGTCCGCATTCGTGTCGGGTTGGGGACATCTCATCTCGTTTCTTCACTTTGCCTCCGTGGGTTTGGGTAATCCCTTTTGACCTCTCATATGTTCACCGCCTTGTCACCATGACCTCTCGATCCGTTGATGTCAACACGCCAAGTCCACCGTCGTGCCGTTTATATGTTCAAGAGAAGTTAGCCTCTGTAAATATCAACCTTCCTCTCGTTTCTCATACGATCTTGATTCACAAAAAAAACATCATGTTCCTCTCGTCTCGTGTCGATGATGTGGGAAACATTATGGCCCACCTTCGATCAAGGTCACTTCCCGTCGACTTCAACTCATTATCCATGAAGTTGGTCTAGAGACTCCTTATGGTATCTTGGAGCCTCGCATGCCTCAATGGTAGGTTCGTCGCATTCGACGTGAGGTTTACATCATTGACCTCCGATCGAGTGATTCTCGTGGGTGTTCGACATCAACTCATTTATTCGCACGCCGTAGATTGTACCTTAGTACCTTGAGGACCATTGTCATTATTGGTGGTTTCTCTCGCGCCCGTTAACGCACTTTCATCATTGGTCTGGTAATCGACGATGTTATTGCATGTTCGACTTCACTCACATATTCACATGCTTGAACTTGTACTCGTTGGGTCAAGATGGAGCGCAAGACCCCGGATTGTGTCCGTTGTAATCTAGGGCCGCGATTGTGGATTATTATCATTATGTACATGACTCACCGATTGGATGGTCGTGACCATACCCGAGTCTATTTGTTTGATCTTAGTTGGATGGCAGCGCCCTATACCCCGGATCCGGATTATAGCATACTCGTTTTGGATGGTCGCGTCCATGCCACATATACATCATGTACTTGAGATATCGTCTGTATCTTTTCGCGCAGGTTTTCCGACCGCGGGCCTTCGCTGAACATGTTCTCGTAAAGCATTTCACCCCTCTCTCTCTCGGGCCTCATACTTTAGGGGGCATCTCGTTGCTACGTAATTTGTCACCGTCCCTACCATTCCCCGTCCCACACAATGGAGGACCCATTTTGTGACTTGTGAACATTTTCATGCCTTGAAAACATCATCAATGCATTCCTCTAAGCATGAGCTTTATTTGCCCTTGAGACATCTCCTTGCAAAAAATCATGAAAAAACATCCCTTTTTGCATCTGGCATGGGCAGAAGTTCAAGCATTTCGCGCCAATGGGGAAAATCCCGCAAAGAGGTCGCGCCAACCTGGCGCTTTGTCATAGAGCAAAGAGTCACGCCACCCAATTTAGGGACTTTTTTTTAAATAAAGATGGCGGAAGTTGAGTTCCAACAAACTCACAAACCATTGCCTATCTTGAGTTGGGAGGTTTGGCTCGTGGGAGTTGTATGGAGGGGAAGTGGTTTTGCCACCTCCCATGGAACCTTCCTTGTTGATAGGGCCAATCCCATAATAATAGGGATCCCAACTCCCTCCTTCCCTATCTATAAAAGCCTCGCTCAATCCCATGGCAAGCTAGTCTTGAAGTGCCTAAGCTTTGAATCTCCATATTCCCAAGAGCCTTTGTGCCGTAAAGAATCCTCTCTTTCCCTTAAGGCCGACTCAAGTAAGGAGACCATTGTCGAGAGACTCGGAGAGGTTTTCCCTTTCCTTGGCGAGCTTTGCGAGACGTGGATGATCGGAGACCCGTCCGAAGGAGACCGCGACGTCGTAACTTGGTTGTAATCTCTCTTCATTTATTATTTAATAGATGATTATGATTATGGTTCCACTCCATTTTTCATCATGTTAATGCGAGTAACATCCTTTCTAACTCGATGTTTAGTTACGTGTGCCGGATTTTATGCTTGTATCTCGTTCGTTTCTTCCATGTACTGTGTGTTCATCCGCGGAGATCGTGGAGGGATTGTGATCCGCCGAGGGCCGAGGAACGGGAACGCTTCTTCTTCGTATCATAGCGTTGGAATCCGGTAGGCTTCTATCTCTAGTCTTTCATTCGTAACTAGGAGCTTGCGTCATAACATTGTTTGATTGTTGCTAGACCCCCTGTTGGGCTAGTAGGATCGCCTCTGTCGCGCAGGGGATTTACCTCCTCAACAACCAACATCCGAGTACCGTATTGAATATAAGGATTCGAAAGATAAGATCCGCATCCTATTAATCTTATATGGTAAAACATCCTTAGACTTGTCACCGCTAGACAATTTTTAGTATGAAGATTCTTAGCAAGACATATTTTCAATGAGGCATGGTATGCCGATTACAACTATAATATATACCTCATCTAGTGAAGGGTCTTGGTGAGTCGATTCATACATACCCTTTTTTTAGTTATCATTCTAGGGTATGTTTAACCTTGTTAAAGTTTGTAACTTTAGGATGGCACATATTACGATAATTAAATCACCTGTAAATTTAGTAATATGTAGAGTAGCTCTTGGACTACTTAGATCAAGATCATCAACCAATTGATGTAGTCCTTTTAAATCTCATCATCTGACAACCTACCTTAGCCAAGAATAATATAAGTTACCTCTTTATTGCAATCCTGGTTAGAAAGCCTTAGAATGGTGCCATAACATGTCTTCTTAGATTCTTCAGAGATATTATTTGGATAAGAGTCTCAGCTCAACTTGGATAGGTGAAACAACACTCATTAACAAAGAACTATACCTGATAATAGATGAGGGTCTGGAAAATTTCTAATACCCTCTTGAAGGAAATCTTCACTAAGACACAGAAATACTTTCTTTGCTGAGGCTTGATCAAACCAAGGCACCAAATCCCTCTTGGTCAGATGATCCTTCTCACTGCATAAGATATGGAATTGTACAGAGGATCTCGGTCTCTATATCTCAGGTCTTCACTGTATAAAAAATTATAGGTTTATACCAACTCAGCTCCATGTGCAATATGTTGTAATAGGATTGTTCTCATTGTATGATTTCACACAAGAATGAATCCTCTGAGAATCTTTCAACGCATGCTCTCGGCCTTATTACCAATGAACACATTCAGGACCTTTTCTTCAAGGATCAGTAATAAGATCGTCCTATACAACCACCCTTGATAGGTTGGTTTCTTTAGAAGATAGGGATAGGATATGTATATGAGACCAGGTCGTAGCTGCTCAACTTTTCTACCACATAAATGTATTAGCAGTGGCTTCTTATTCTAACGGTTATTCATGAATGAGCACTTCAAGAGTGCTATAGCCCTTGTCCAAGACGCCAAATTCAAAAGGAGCTGCATTTTCTTTTACTAATAGATCAAAAATTTTCAAAAGGTTACAATTCTGCTATTCATGTTATGTCCTTCTTGATTTAGAATCTTTCTCGAGATAGGACTTTTATTTGCTCAAAAAAGGACTCACTGATCAGGGCCTTTAGTTATTCTGGAAGTAGCATTTTATAGTCTCAGGATATCACCCTCGTTAAATACTTCAAATATGTTGATCTGTGGTCCTTGGTAGCTTCATCACTTTCTGCTTTCAAGGCTTTTCATTTCTATTATTGCAATTACCTCAGAGAATTTTCATAGGACCCCACGATATAGGGCACAGTTCTTCAACAGATAGGGACAACATACATATCAATATCTTCATAGGATCAACATCACTCTATTTCTAAAATGATATCTCAACCAAACCTTAAATGTAAGAGATAAAACTTTGAAATGAAGGGCCGAAAAAGTAATCAAACCTTTGTTCTAAGGAAGATCGAGTGATGTTTAAATCATCATCAGCAGATCCATTTCAAGAGTACAGAACACTGGTTGAAATGGTGATTCAACTACAACTGGTTGGAGAGGACTTGTTGCTAAATTCTATTGTCCTATGAAAATTGGCATGGCTAGCATTCTCTGAAAAATCTGCGCACATTTTTCAATATAGTTGGCCAATCGTAGCCACCCCTAAGGATCTTATGTACAATTTTCTTTGCTATGTGATGTGCTCTCTCAAAACTAGATGGATCTCATTGGTCAAGCTTTTTTCTTCATTCAGGCTAACAGATCCAAAACAAAACCATTGTGATTTATCCATCCCAAAACTTGCTCTATGAAGCAGTATCTTGAATCTTTTAACCTCAAGGACCTTTTCTTGTGCTCGGGAAGGTGTCTGGGTCTAGTCACATTCTTAAGGTAGTAGATGATCTCTGTATGTCAGTTGATGTAACTGCATTAACCAAGTTGATTCCAAGAGTTTCTTCATTGCCCTTGGTCAAAAGCTTTGTTAATCTCTGACCCTTACTGTTTTTTGTGGGTCTTATCTCTAAATCATATTCTCGAATCTTAGTAACCCACTTACCCCTTGATCCCAAGCAAACATGTTGTGACAAGATATCCTTTACTGTTGGATGAGGAACAAATGCTATAATATTTGAAAACCCAATGTAGGTTCTAAAATTCTTTAGTGATTTTACCAAATCATAGGCCTGCTTCTCCATGATGGCATAGATCAATTTTGCATCCCTTAGCATTTTACTCACAAACGCAATTGGCAGTTCATTTCCCTGTTCATTCTTTTGAAGCAAAACTCCTCCAATAGTATAATTAGAAGCAAAAGAAAAAACAATAAAATCTTTTTCAAAGTTAGGGCTCACCAAAACTGGAGAATTGACTATAACATTTTTGACATTATGGAATGTTGTATGGCTTGCATCATCCCATATAAAAACTGCATCTTTCTTTATCAAATCTTTAAGGGGTTTTGTGATCTTTTCTACATTCGGAATGAATCTTCAGTTGAAGTTTACTTTTCCAAAGAAAAACTGCAACTCTTTCTAATTTCTTGTCATGTCTTTTAACGTCCTTGTATATTTTGATCAAAGACCCAATCTTCTCATTCTCTTTCGAAGTGATTACTTTTCCAATCTTGATCAAGATTGGATTTGTCTCTATCCCTACATTGGTATCTTCATACTCATTTGTTTGTATTGTCTCAATTATACCTGTAAACGCATTGTCTCTATTGAAGCTTGCTCAAGATTGGATTTGTCTCTATCCCTACATTGGTATCTTCATACTCATTTGGTTTTATTTTCTCAATTCTACCTGTAAACATGTTGTCTTTGTTGAAGCTTGCTTCCAAAGGAACCATACCTGGAGGGATTTTGTTGGTTGGTCGTTGTTCTATTGAATCATCTTCCCTCATGTCAATCTCATACATTTCAAATTCTTTTTTGTTGTCGAGGAACCCAACTATTTATGCATCACCTTCAAAAACTTACCAATGCTTGATGTTGTCTGGAATTGAAGGTGTGTAAATCGTCTCAATTTGGGTCTAGCTTTGGACAAGGTTGAATAAGGTGGTTGAAACTACTAAAGCATCGGATTTTTCAGTCATGGCCTTGGGCACCACTTCTAATCCCAAGATATCAAATTTCTCTATGGAAATTGGTACTGCTTGTCCATATCTTTTCAACCTTTCATTTTTCCAAGCATGCAACCCTTTCACTTGGCATACAATGAGGTCAAAACCACCTATTACTTCTAAAATTTTATTTCCTATATCTCTAGATGTAGTTATACCAAGAAAAATTGCCTCATAATTGGCAATGTTGTTAGTAGCTTCGAATTCCAATCTATAGCTAAATAAATCAATACCTTATCAAGAGAGGTTAGGATTATACTTGCCCCATTACCTTGTTTTGAACTTTCAAAATCGAAGTTCTTCTTCCACATTCTTCCCGCGTTTGTCCTTGGTGCTAGCTCTGCTGCAAGTACAGTGTATGATCCCATGCTTTCCTCCAAACAAGTGAAATAGTTCTCAAGTTTCCTTGGGCTTCAACATGGTTTTCACTGAAAGGTTCTTTGTACAATATAATTGTCTAAAAAAAAGGATTTAGCATGGTATTATATGATAAATTCATTTGTATGTGTCTCCATATTTGATGTCCATTTGCATGACAACATCATTCCCTTGTTGCACGAATGTCCAACACTACTATCTCTATAATGATGAAGACATTAGGGTAAGCTGTTGGATGGACTTGGAGGTTCTTGATCAAAACCACCGAGGGAATCTCTCGGGAATCAAATTCACATACATTTCGATAGGGTCTTGAAGTCTTCAAATCCATTTTCTTTGGAACTTCAAGTGCCATTACATTCATGGCATCTTCAGATTCTAGCTTACAGTTGTGCAAAATCCAAACTGCTACCACCAATGAAATGAAGAGGGCTCATGCAAAGGGTTCATATTTGATCTTCAATAGGTTGACACGAGGATAATATGAGGATCCTCTTTCCCATATAATTTTGATCTTTGAGATTTTGTAACTTCAAATCATAATGTCTATCCAATTTGTTTCTTGCATGTTGGAAACTTCACAATTTCAACCAAAGGCATTGGAACGTTCACAATTGTTGTCTAGCATGAAATACCATAATCTGAACTTTTCAAAGTTGATGGTTCTATAGTACTCTAAATTCTCTTAGGAACTTCACTTTGACTTTTCTCAGGAGGAGGAGATGGTTCTTCTTGACCTTAATTGGATGTTCCCCTTTTCCTCCTGCTATAAAATTATAAATCAGGGATTCCCTATACCCTCACAGTCCTTATGAAGAGATATAATGATGCTACATATTCTAGTGTCACAGAGATGGGCCTTATATGATCATAATAAATTCTGTCACGAAGTAGCATCCCTCAGGTTTTTGCACAGGATGCCACTAAACTCTGATTCTTGATGATTAAAAAAGTTTTGTATGTCTTTGTATGGTTCAGATCACAAATATACATGTTCTACTTGTCATAGAGATGCTCAGAATTTTCACAAATGTAAATTTTGTCATTAAGTGCAACTTCAGACTTGGAATTGATCAAAATCTTGGCTTTTATTCATAGTGATGATTTTGGTCCCTTCTATAGACTATGTACCTTAGTCTTTTGGTCCTGTAGCATAGAGTAGATCACATAATTTTGATTCATTTTGCACAAAGGTATATAGATGCTCAGTCCTTTATGTCACAGATAAGACTTGTTTTGCATGTCTTTAAGTTCATCATTTGTACATTTAAATGCCTCAGAGACAATCCACATGGTTTTGGTTTCTTTTAACTTCAGATCACAATACACTTCTATCCTTCGTCTCACAGTGCCACAGATTTGCATTGATTACGAAGATGATGGTATTTTTAGATGTCAAAGATGGATAGTCTCCCAAATGAGTCGAGCTGCCTTATATAGTGTTAGATAGACCTTGTATCATTTCATGTTGGTGTCATCATTGATGCCTTGAATATTAAAATATTTGTTGCTATATTAAGCTTCAGATATCTCATATATGTTTCACAGAACCTTTTTGTATTGATCGAAGAACAGTACCTCAGATATTCGTTTTTTCCCAAACAAACTTGCTTCAATCATTATGGAAATTTTGGACTTGTTCATACTCTCAGACTAGCCTTTGAACTTAGCAGTAATAGATGTCAGCTACAGTATTTTGGTTACTCAAAATATACAAATATCATGAATACACTTGGTCTTTTTGATTTAGAAAGGAGAGCACATTCATGCTCAGATTTCCACTGAAGTTATTGTCACAATAGGTTGTCTTCTTTTAATTGATTTCATATAAGCCATTTTCTTTTTCTTTGAGTACTTTTTAGATTATAAAGATAATGAATTGTATGCTTATCATAGGAGAAGGTACCTCTGAAATTCACATTAGTACAGGAAACTTACTTCATAAATCAACATAGAGACTCAAATATGTGTACCTATGCCAAATATTTTTTCGACAACAGAGATATGAATTTCATCCTTGATTTACAGAGATAATGCCATAGAGTCATAGGTCTCTTTTTCTAGCCCTTAATTATTTCGGTCCTTCCTTTATTGATGAGCTCGATTCACAGGAATATTGATGTCTTTATTCAACTTGAATCACAGAGGTATTGTGCCTCTTTCAATTCGTATTTTAAGGAAAGGATGTCACAGAATTTGTATGATACTTTGCTTAAGGTGCCACAGGGATAAGCAAATAAGCCAACAAACTGTTACCCTCAATCTGCCTTTCCTTCAACCTAGCTCCGATACCATGTTGAGAAATCAAGATGCTTGTAGATTAGGGTAGATTTCTCTTAACTTGATAATTAATTGTGAATGTTTGTTGGCTTCTTGTTACTTATGTTATCTTAGCTAGCTCATGAAAATGTTTGAATGAATGCCTAAATCAGCTTATGAATTGTCCCTGAGTGATCTGGTGGAGCATAAGGTTGCCATGCAGAAGAGATCAAATGAGGAAGTGCAAACAGAAAAACATAAAGCAGAGGAGAGGAGTTCACGAAAGCAGGATAAGAGGAATACAAGTGGAAGCTATATAAATGGGTCAAGTAAGAGTAAGGGAGAAAATACTAAACCATTTCTTCTCAATATATTTATTCCCAGAAGCTTGACACACCAATTTCATTCTACCTCTAGGTCAATACCCACAAGTTTTTCTCAGGTGAAGAGCCATGATTCAGAGAAAGGATTAGGGAATACATATCATGTTGCAAACCTGTATAAGATAAAGACGTCCTATTCTCCTACTGGTTCTTCAATTGGCTTCTCCAAGGTGTCTCCTAAACCATTTTCTGCCCAGGATGGTCAGTCTTATCAGGTTCTCGTAGCTTCTACCATACATACTGGTTATAATTTTGGCCTTTGGAAATTGAGCATGAGTCGATGCTCATTCTGTTGCGGGTACACTTTCTTCTCCAAGACTATTTTCCAGGTGCTTCTTTTGTGTTTCTCTTCACGCAACTTCTGAATTTTCAATTTCTGACCATTGAATAGATTTTATCTTAAGTATGAACCAGAAAACCCCAGGGTTCAAGCTCAAATCCATGCTTAATAACCACCCATGGCTTAAGAAGTCCACACTAGTCACTTAGAAATTCCGAACATCACAATCTATCTACTTACAATTTCACTTATAATAGCCCCAGTGCCTTGAGATGCTATATTTTACTCTTAAAATGTGGGAATAGAAGATTATAACTTAACGGGGAGGTAGCGCCTTCATTAATAAATGATTATTTTATTAAACCTATCATTAAGGAGTGGAAAGATGGAACCTTAAAAAGTTTTCTTTAGATGTTTCTTCCCACGTCATTCTTGTTGTCGAGTGTGAACTTCGTCCATGATTTTTGTTGAATTTTTATTAGATTTTATCTCTTTATGATCATGTTTTATCCATGTCGATTGTCATCAGAACAGTTTTTGGCATGCAAGTAAACTTTGATAAAGCAACTCCTCAGTCACCCTAAAGTCAAAGTATTTCTGCATATACATCAAAAAATTTTAGGACATGCTAGTGAAAAGTTGGAAACTACTAATTAACTATTGCCTGTTTTATTTTTATTTCCTTTTTTTTAATCACGAGAATTGATAATTAACTACTGTCATTTTTCTTTCTATTTCTTTATTTTTGATTTTTTTTCAGTATTGGGAGAATTTCTTTATTTTTCCTTTATTTTTTATTTTTTGGGTATTAGGAGAATTCCTAAACTTACTGCCTATCTCTGAGGAGGCCCAAGGTCATGTGTGAGGGATTGACCCGATACTCCTGAACCTAATGCATTATGCAATTGCCCACAGACACGCCAGGTGTGTTAACTGAGTTTCAAACCTGGGTGGGGCCTCAATATTGCTCAGCAAAAACTTTCTTCCTTGGACTAATCTGGGGGAGGTCTAGGATGAAACTTTGTGGCTACCTTATAACACCAAGAGTATATCCAGCAACTTGTAAGCTAGATATAAGCCAGATATACCAGATTTTATGATTTAGCAAGAGCGAAGACTTTAGGAAATGGGGAATCTACTCCTTGAGGTGAGATCATAGCAGGACATATACTCAATGGGATTTGAACCACGGTCTCATTAGTTTCACCCAATTATGCCATATATTCAATGGGATTTGAACCGTGGTCTCGTAAGTTTCACCCAGTGAAACTTACTATTAAACCACATATCACTTTATAATTTAATATTCTCTATTACTCGAAAAATTTATAAAACTTTAAAATCCTTAGCTGATTGGATTGCTCTAACACTAAGCCACTTGCCCTTTCATGAGGTGGGTGAACTGAGTTTCGAACCTGGGTGGGGCCTCAATATCGGTCAGGAAACACTTTCCAACGAAATTTGTCCACTGTTTGGCCTAGCACAATAGGCTAATTAACAATTTTCTGTTACTTGAAACATTTCTGAAACTTTTAAGTCATTGGTTGGTTGGATTACTCAAACACTGAGCCACTTGGCCCATGCAAAAACTTTCCAATGTAGGTCATCCACCATTTGGTCTAGCAAAATAAGCTAATTAACAATGTTTGTTAGTTGAAACATTTCAGAAACTTTTAATTCCTTGGCTGGTGGGATTGCTCTAACACTGAGCCACTTGCCGCTTCATGAGGGATGCCCTCAAGGGTTCAACATAGATGTGTGTATTCCTATTTCCAACGCCCTCGTCAGGCCACACTTTGGCTAAGGTCCCCTAGCTAACCTCAAGAAAAACTAGCTCTATCCCCGTTTTGAAAATTATACATACTAGGATTTACCCCAGATTTTCCCTTGGCCAGTATGTTGTTGTACTATTGAGCTACATGCCCCTTCATTATGGGCATCATTAATGGTTCGTCCTAGATGTACAGATTGCTATCTCCAACAAAAAAAACACCTAATTTGGAAGTAAAGCATCAAACTTGAATGAAAGAGAATGTATAATGAACAAAGTTTTTATGCCAACATTCTACCATATTCCAAAGTTGTCATGTTTGACTTCTCAGTCATTTATAAAGATTTTAATCATTGCTTTAGGTTTAGTTGAGTATAATTGCAACCCAATTCGTTTCATATTTAATCATCCCTGAATTAGGTGTGCTCATGCTCCTAAGTTGTGACTTTTGGACCTGTGTGTGGAAGTGCTCATTGCTCTGTTTCCAAAGGTTTTGAAAGTGGTCATTTCAAAAGTCATACCTATTTCCAAATGTTGTCCTTACCCTGTTTCAGGAAACTAAGACTTCAAAATATTGTGCTCTTTGGTTGAATCGATAATTTTATTTGCATATGAAAGACTGGGAATGTAAAAGGAAAAAGTGGTTCCATTTAAAGATATGGCAACCTAAATTATCCAAATTCTTTTTATGACACTCCATCCATCTATTTCATTGCAGCATTCCTAGTCCTTTAGTATTCAATTATAGTTCTATAAAATCAATATGGCCATCCATATTCAAAGGCTTTTGATTTTCTTTGCGTTATCTTCTAATAAGGATTTTTATTTCCATGTAATTCAACTACCAAAGGTAGTACATGCAAGTAGAGAAGTAATTCAACCACCAGTTATTCTCCTACATAGTACATGCTTTGAAAGATTATAACAAAAGTCTTACCAATACAATAACATTGATTGTTGTATGTGGACATTTTTGTTCAGGATGGTCCATTACATAATCAAGATGAGGAGCTGGATCATGCAATTGCACTTTCTCTTTCTGAAGAACTAACCAAACCAGATGGTATATGATGGCAATTTCATTTTTTTACAGTTACTTTTAGTTTAGTTATATCATTTAGCTCGATGATTTTCATATATTAAACTAAAATTTTGTTGCTTAACAAGACTTTGTCATTTCCATGTTTTAGTGAAACTATTTATGGTTTGATACTGTCATACAACCTTTATCAAGTCACGTGCACCCTCATTAGAAGAAACAAGAGAATTTTCCTTGCCATGACTATCTTTCTTTGTCATTGTTGACTTAAGAAAGTCTTTTAGCTAAGAAACTAGTTTCAAGGTTATGGCATAACTTGTCATATAAATTGAACAGAAGTTATATCCAAAATGTTAACTTCTAAACGACTTAGCTAGTTTTAGGCTTTCCATTTAAAATCTACTTCAGTTTGAACTTTGAACGAATTGTTCCATAGGCTTGAATATTAGCAGATTTTGGTGTAAGGATTAAAAATTAGCTCGTAAGGCCTCTCAGTTATTCATTTATTTTATCCGAATATAACATTTACTGTTAAATTAGAACCACTTTTCACAAATATGTCATAGATCAAGATCATACTTTGTAGAGTGTCGTAGGATAATATTAGGAGCAAGGACACTGAATTCTTTCAGTTTTACTGGTTCTTATTCCTTTGGTGTATCTTTGCACTTTTAGGGGTAATTGCTAGTTTAAAGTCTAATTCTTTAAAGGGTGCTATCTCAATGGAAGAGCACCTGCTTTACAAGCAGTAGGTTGGTGGTTCGATTCCATCGTGCCCTGATATTCATATATAGGGAATGACGAAGATCAGTTTTTGGTGAGGGATGCTCTTTTGACCATCACCAATGAGCTTATGGTGACATTTTTTCGACCCTCACCGAAATATGAAATGGTGACGGTCAACGAATGCCACCATATATATGCATCAACAGTGACGACCATTAAAGGTCCATCACCATAAATCGTTTTGGTTCATATGAAATGGTGAGGGTCAATGTTTGTCATTATAGTCATTATTCGTGACAGACCTTGATGTCACCAATGAGTTTATGGTGACAGTCAATGAATGTCACCATATATATGCACCAATAGTGACGACCATGAAAGGTCCATCACAAAAATTCATTGCTCTTCATATGAAATGGTGACAGTCACTATCCGTCATTATAATCAATATTCGTGATGGACCTTGAATGTCACCACAACACATACTTTCGGCGACGCCACCTTTGGTGACATTCAGTTTTTTGGTAACGGAGGCTATTTTCCATCACCATTGCTCATATGAAATGGTGACGGTCACTATCCTTCACTATAAATCATTACTGGTGATGGACCTTGAATGTCACCACAACACCTATACTTTCGACGACGCCACCTTTGGTGACGTTCAGTTTTTTGGTGACGGAAGCTATTGTCCATCACCATTGCTCAAATGAAATGGTGACAGTCACTATTCGTCACTATAAATCATTATTGGTGATTAACCTTGAATGTCACCACAAAACCTATACTTTTGGCGACGCCACCTTTGGTGACGTTCAGTTTTTGGTGACGAAGAATTTTTTGACCCTCACCAATGAGCTTATGGTGACCATTTTCGCCCCTCACCAATGTGATTTTTTCTTGTAGTGTATGAATTAAATCTATTTTAATTCACTGGACCTCTCACTAGCTCATCACTCAGTTAGAACTAGTTAAATTGATTTTAACTCAATTAATTTGAGTTAACTGATTGCACTCACATCACACTAGTGCATTAAGTACAATTGGACCCCAAAGATAATAGAATCACTCTACATGCCTCAAATTTGATCCTCGACTCGAAATTTTTGAGCTAGCTCAGTATTTTTGACTTATTTAACTAATACAAGTTGTTATGAGATAAGATTACAATTTATTTCCCAATTTGTTTAAGGGAAAAATAAATTAGACACACATTTTCTTGTTGATTTTCAACACTCCCTCTCAACAAGAAAGAGATCATCAGCTACCCTGATCCTACCTCTGTGGTATTCGAATTATCTCTATACCATTGTCTTCGTCAAGATGTCTGCATCCTGATCCTCCATGGCAATGTACTACAACAATATAATGTGCCTCTGAACACAATCTCTGAGATGGTGGTACCTGATGTCAATATTATTGTACCTATCATGGAATACCAGATTAACTGAGAGTTTTATGCAATTATGGTTATCATAATGTATCACCGTCAGATCCATTTGATGACCAAACAAACCAACAAGTATCTTCCTCATCCATATGACCTCGCATGCAACCTGACTAGCTGCCATGTACTTTGCCTTGGATGAACTGAGGGAAATTGATCTATTCTTCCTGCTGTACCAAGAAACTATTGTTGATCCTATGCTGAATATGCCCCTTGATGTGATTTTCCCGTCTGATGAATTTCTTACCCAATCTGCATCAGTGAATCCTTGACACTTCACTCCCTCTCTATGTTTATACCATAATCCATACTTTGTAGTGCCCTTGAGATATCTCAAAACATGATTCTTTGCCTTCCAAAAGAGCTTGGTAGGCTTAACCATAGCTTGAATAAGCTTATTAACTGCGTAGCATATGTATGGTCATGTGTTCACCAAATACATAAGTGAAACCACAATATTCCTGTAAACAGTAGCATCCACTACCTCACCTGAAGTAGCATCCTCCTTCCTCCAGTTTCTTGCAAGAGGAGACTCCACGGGTTTGTTTCCCTCCATGTGTAACTTCCTCATAATCTCCTTTGAATACTTGCCCTGAGATAAAAATATCTCCCCATCTCTTTTTCATATTTCCAAGCCAAGGAAATAGTGCAAGAGGCCCATGTCCTTCATCTCAAAATCACTTGCAAGATCCTCTTTGCAGGAAGTTTTGAGCTGCTCATCACTAATCAGTATTATATCATCAACATAAAGTACAATAATAAAAAGCCTAACATTAACCACAATATGATATAGGTTCACATCCACTTCACTCTTTGTGACGCCCAACCTAGTGAAATAAATGTTGATCCTGGTGTACCAAGCACGAGGTGCTTGCTTCAACTCATAAAGTGCTCTCTTGAGTCTGCACACATGAGACTCTTTGTCAAAGGTCTCCAAACCTTCTAGATTCTCAATGTACACTTCTTCCTCAATAACTCCATTGAGAAGGGTTGCCTTTACATCTATCTAATGTATCTGCCACCCCATCTGCAATAGGATTGCAAGGATGGATCTAATCAATGAGTACCTTGCAACAGGTGCAAAATTCTCCTCATATTCAATCCCCTACACCTGTGAAAATCCTCTGGCCACAAATATAGCCTTGTATTTCTCCACACTCCTATATTCTACTTTATTCATCGTGTAGATACACCTGGATCCAACCACTGACTTCCCCACTGGTCTTGGGACCACTTCCCATGCAATGTTTCTGAAAATGGAGTCATACTCCTCAACCATGGCATCAACCCATACATATTTCTAATTTCCCTTAGCCATAATAAATGAAATGAACACCCAATTCAATTTATTTTCCAAGTATTCAGGTTCGAATACATGTTCCAAGACCTTGGCAGGGAAAATTTTAAGGATGGAAAAGTATCTTGAAGTTTAAAAAATTGGCAAATCACACTAGTCACAAATATGCAAAATTTAAAATGTTTATTGATGTATTTGTAAAATTATTCAAATTTATAATGATGTTATATATATTTTCTATATAATTTTGGCAATTTTTAACGTAAAATAATTTTATATTGTAAAATTTGGGCGAATCATTTTTATAAAAAAATTGAAATTGGCAAATATTTTTTTTTGGAAAACCCATGGAAAATTAGCCCACCTGCGAATATTAGCCCCTAAAATTTTCCATGGACCCTGGTCTTATTTTTCTTTTATTAACTTTATTACATGTTTTTCTAACCTGGGATTGTTACAAATATGCATGGGATATTTCAACATTAATACTTAGAAGCTCTTTTGGGCTATTGTAAGAAATTCTTTCACATGTTGTTGAAAATTTAAAGGCTATTATTTTTTGTTGTTTAATGGTATGTTATTGCTACTAATGTGGTGAATGTTAACGAACTATTTCATTAATTGAAAACTTGTATCTTCCAAATAATTTTTTGTTGATTTATATATGCTTTCATGTTGGTTATTAGTTGCAAGTTGTTTTACAAGTGTTATATAGTATACTTCTATATTCATGCATCTTAATTAAACATTGCTATCATTCTTTCTTTAAGTTTCATGTTTATTTTAAAATATGTTTTAATATTCTTTTTGTATTTTACTTAGGATATTTCCATTAAAATATTCCAACTTATATCTCATCAAGTGTCTCATCTGGATTTCCCTTTCCTTGCTCACTTCGTCCAAAATTTGGTTTTCAGCAAGTTTGATATGACAATAGGGTCAAAATTCTAGATGGGACTCTCATAAAAAATGATATAAAGTCTAATTGGGATATCATAATTCTTAGATCTGTAATGTCCCCAATTTTATGATTTTAAAAATAGGTAGTCAAAGACTCTAAGGGTCAAGGGGACCCAAGGGAAAAGATTAATTGTGGATATATTTTATTAATTTAAAATTAATAAAATGAAAAAGGAATAAATGGTTCAAGGAATAGATAATGATTAGAGATATGGGATCCAAATCCATGAGGATGGATAATGATCATAAGACTTTCCCAGTCTCCAAAAATCCTTGGAGGATATAAATTAAATATAACAATTTAGATTGGAGATAAAAATCTAAAAAGCCACCCCAGTAAAGAGGAAATTACTGGAAAGAGGTGGAATGAAGCTAGAAAGAGGAAAAGCTAGCTTTAAAGTACTTTTGTGGATGAAACATAAAAAAATCCTAGGCACACATGAAATAAACATCCTGATTTAACTGGACACAATTAAGGGAAATAGGCTGATGGGAAAGAAATACTATATAAGCAGATTCAAGATAGACAAGAGTTTTTCAATTGCTAGAGAAATTTATCTCTGCTCGGGGGTGAGATGAGGAGAAAGAGCTGAAAGGTTGGGTGGAACCTAGTCTACCTTAAGTGGTATGCACCAATAATTTTCAGCTTTAAATTATACTTTAGATCTGTTATGAGTTTTCTGAGAAAATAAAGTAGTATAGATCTGTATGAAATTATGAATATGGATATGTGTCTATGCTATGAATTAAGATGAATTAGAAATAAAATTGGAAGGTCTGTACATTGAAAAAAATTGACTATAATGAAAATAGTTTATCCTGTGTTGTTGTTAAGACATAAATTTGTAGAGGAACAACTTTCGCAATGTCTAAACCCAGTATTAGGTTTAGATCTAAGGTTAGGTACCTCACAGGAAACTGATATTTCATTAATAAATCTACTCTAGTATTATATTACCAAGATGTACATTTCATTCTGAAATAAATTCTAAACAGAAATAAATATGCATGAATGATAAATGAAAGTACAGTATAGTTAATAAATTTCTGTACTGTAGTATACTTGAGAAGGATAAATCATGAACTAAGAAATTCTAGATAGAAACATACATATGTATATCGTGAGGATGTATTCTTACCTTAGAATTGAAAGGGAAATTTTATCTGAAATGAAAATACTAATTTGGATTTATGATAATATTTCAATGGAACAGAAATAGTTATAAAATAAATAATAAAACATTTATAAGTGATAATTCCATGTAGTTACATCCTTATAGATGTTTTTAGTTCACAAAATTTGTACAATTTAAACAAGAGATGCTTATAATAAAATTTATACAGAGGGAACTCTTCCCCTTTAAATGAAAACTATAATGTCTATCGGAAAATTTATGTAGAGTGCATATGAGAAAGCCAATAGGAATCTAACCAACCTGTATACAAATAGTCCCTGTATTATGAAAACAATAGAAAAATCTTGGATGTATACCAATTACAAAATCAGGTGACGTATAGTCATACCTAAAAAGTACGAAATCGAAAGTTAGATTTTGAGAATTAATATTTGAAACAAATTATATATATAAGAGAAAAAAAATCTAAATGCTAGAGAAGTAAATTAAATACCTTAGTAGATTTCAGTTCCACACTATATATGCATCCAAAAAATACATGAAATTAATGCTTGCACTGGATATAAAAAATCAAATAACTGTTACATGATTTAGCATGACAGGAACACAATATATTGCTAATTAACTAGTGGCGCATATGTAGTAGACCAAAATATTGGTCTTCCATGTACAATAAATCGACTTAACCTTTCAACCATTCGAACAGAGAAGAAACACGATGGTTTCGGTTATTTACACACAATTAAGTATACAAAACGATAAAATGAGAGATGTGGTGAGGAATAACAAAGAATAAATCTTAAATTCTAGTTACTTAGATGAAACTAGAAAGCTGGAATCTATGTGAGGAGAAAACACAGAATTCCAAGAAGAAACCATCAAATGATTTTGAAATTTGATATCAACTAAGTGAAGAGTTTAATTAAGTATTCAAAATTATGAGTTGGTACTAAGACCTTAGAAATTGCAAGTGTAAATATTGACCGTGTAAACAGTAACTAAGGTTATATGAACTTACTAAGAGTATAGTTCTCCATCGCACGAAACACCAAGGAGCGATAGGAGGTTGTTGAGTTTTCCATTTGCGTTTTCGAGAAACTATATTAGTGTTAATGACATATAGAATGACATTTATAAATTTAATTAAACATCACTATACTGTATTGAAATGTAGTAAAATAGAAAGGACCTCAAAATTTTAGAACTAGCACAGACAGGAAATTGTTTGAGAATAGTTTCTATAATCTTATACAGTTAGAGGAAATCCCAACATTCTGGGTACTGGAAAAACTAACTTGAATAAATTCATAACGAGGGCTCTATGGGATAATAGCATGATTACAGTAGTAAAAAAAAAAATATGTAGAGAAGTAGTATTACCAAATGCTACTAATTCCGCGCCATAACCCATATAGGACATTCACAGTTCATTCATTTTACTAAAATATAGTTGTATGCAGAAAAAAGGAAATTACAAAATTTGAAGGTGGATGCGTGGATAAAACACGAAGTTTAGAAGAAGGCGATTCTAATTACCCAAAATATTTCTTCAGAGATAAACAAAAAAAAACCCATTTCGTTCTTGCATGAACATAAGGAGCTCATAAGAAAAGCTAAGAAATTGCAGACAGTAAGTAAAATCCAATTTCATAATTGTAAGGAAGGGAAGAGACCTAAAAAGCGTAGACGTCTTACCAGAGCAATCGACAAAGGTAGTCTCAACATGTAATCGTGGATGTTAGATGATCAAAATATCATAATGTAAAGTTAGGATAAAATATTTATTAAATTAGAATATTTAATGAATATTAGAGACTCTTAGAAATAGAATATTGTTAGAAAAGATAGGACTCTAGAATAGAGTTGTATCTTAGGCTCTAATATAGGAAGAAAGTTAGTAGATTGGATAGAAGATCATTTATTGTAAATGGAAACTTGCTGTTTTATCAAGTGGTTCATAACTAAATTAAGATAGGACATGTATCTTATAAATAGGTTGTTTTCCTAATTGAAAATTAGTGGAAGTTTAAGTTTGTAAACTCTTGTAAATTTTTATGTAATTTCTTTTCCATTATCAATAAAATTATGT
This sequence comes from Pinus albicaulis, assembly GCA_034641835.2. Classification (NCBI taxonomy): domain Eukaryota; kingdom Viridiplantae; phylum Streptophyta; class Pinopsida; order Pinales; family Pinaceae; genus Pinus; species Pinus albicaulis. The sequence goes on from JAXQQM020067497.1 coordinate 627,845, forward strand.
TTCTAAGGACACTTCTGTGTTATTGTGGTATCGAAGCCCATACAGGCCTGGAGCTCGGTCCCTCCTGGGCTGAGGGAAATAAGAGAGAAAGTTTATTTTTGTTTTAGTTTTTCAATTTTCTCCATCGATCATCGTGGTAGAGTTTTGCGGAGTGTGAATGAGAAATAATGAGTGTAGAGTGCAATGATTCTACCTCTTCATGCTGTGGATATTCCCATAGAAGTGATGGTCCCTATTGGTTCATGTTCTTGAATATGTTTTCTTGCTGGAGTGATTACGTTGTTGCTGAATAATTGTGGTGAGGAGCTTTCATATAAATAGTAATGTGGTCAACATCGACGCCTCTGTCAACATTCAATTTAAAAATAAGAGTTGCAAATCGATCATCGTTGAAGGCGTCTTCTATTCTAAATTTTTGAGTAGATTCAAATCCATTTCAGCAGTCGTGTGAGTATTAATATTTAATATAGATCAACTTGAGGTAATTTTGTGGAGTGTGAAATTCGTAGCATGTTAATTGAGATGATAGTGGAGCTTTGGAGCTAGAGCTGGACATGGCGTGCAAATAGAGTTTGAAACTACTCCCCGTGAGCTCCTACACCAGTAAGTAGACCATTGCTGGAGAAGGCGGTATCATTAGTTTTCGATGTTGGAGGAGATGGAGGTGACCCATTCCTGGAGCACGGCGTGGTGTCGATCTGCCATCGAAAGGAGTGAGAGATTATGGTGTGATTTTTGCATGGTGCATCTTCTGGGAGTTCTCTTACGTATGGGGATTCCAACAGTGGAAGCATGGATGCATTCAATGGTGAGAAAGACCTCTAGATCTATGCATTCAGTGGTGTGGTGGTTCTAGAAGGGGGTCAGTGAGGTCATGTTTTGGAAGTCACCTGAAGAGAGTAGGCCGAGCGGAGTGTATGCTGGTTCTGTGAAGTGTAGAGATTTTAGATTCATCGGAGGATGAAATATTGAAGGCCCCTTTGGCATTTTTCTCATTTGGGAATAACTGTGCCGAAGTCGTGAAGGCAGGTGTAGTTGAAGGAATGGTGGATATTCTAATGGAACTCCACCACTGAAACCTCTGAGTAGCGAAGACTTGTTGCTCATGGTCATGGTGCCCAATTGGATCACTTTCTACAAGAGGGCATGGCATACATCTAAGCCATGACAGTAGAGCTTTGTGAGCTGACATGGAGAGCCTTTATGGAAAAGGTTCCCATCGATGTCATCCATGATTGTGAATAAATTTGGGTTTCACAGTGACGTCAAGAATTATAACCTCGGTGGAATGGGATGCAGAGCCAACCTAATATCACGGGATCTAGCCACGGGTTGCCTATACGGTGCCAGCAGGGGAACTTACGCAATTGTACTAAGCACATAAAACATTAAAGAAAATTGGTATTTCAGAAAATATGAGCCCATGCTGGTCTCCAACATTTTTTTTAGAATGGGATGCGGGGTAGTGCTTTTTTCCAACAAAGGAATCGATCGTCATCAGGAGAAATACAAATTTCTTCATTTCATCAGAACACATAGGGCATGGGTGAGTGACATGGCATATCATGCAGCTTTTCACGAAGAGGATGTTTGAAGTGGTGGTGCAGATTGAAAGTAGTGATATGCATAGTGGATGTTTGCTTGTGATTGGGCATTAATATTTGGAGTGTTTTGTTGTTTTATGGTGAGAGGGTGGATGAGGTAACTGAGAAGGGCTGAGTCCCCAGATGCTGGTTTCAATATGCTGTCAGCATAGGTGTTAGAATGATAGATTCATAAATATTTCTAGGAAAGGAGTCAATGGTGCTCGAACCTGGTGGTGAATTTGATGGCAATGCTTCCATGTCGGAGAAGGGAGTGTTTACTCTATGGTGCTAGTGAGCATAGATTTTGACCCTGTTTGAATGATTGTACATTTAAGATATTTCAGCCATGGTTGCTGCTCTTTCCTTAATGCACAAAGGATTTATATGGGTTAAAACAAGATCCCAGATCTTGGTATGCCAAAATGGATGAATACCTTCGGAAAGTTGGCATTCAACGAAGTGAATATGAATATACCTTGTATGTACGCCAACAAGGTAAAAATATGGTGATTCTGGTTATGTATGTAGATGATTTAATTATCAATGGAAACAATGATGATCGCATTGCAGAGGTCAAAAAGGAGTTACATTCAGGTTTTAAGATGACAGATTTGGGACTACTTCACTACTATCTTAGAGTTGAAGTATTCCAACGTCCACATCATATCTTCATTTCTCAAAGTAAGTATGAAACATAAATTATTTAGCAATTTGGAATGCAAGATTGCAAGTCTATTCTTACCCCCATGGAACAAAACTTCAAACTTTCAAAATTTTAAGGAGGGGAAATGGTGGATAACACTACTTATCGACAATTGATTGGCAACCTGATTTATTTGACAACTACTCAACCAGATCTTTCTTATGTTGTCATTATTATTTCTCACTTTATACAGAAACCATGAGATATCCACTCGAATGCAACCAAAAGAGTTCTTCATTATATCCAAGGAAAAATATATTTTGTTCTTCTTTACAAAAAGACTAAAACCTTTGTACTTGGTGGATTTTCACATGCTGACTTTGCTGGAAGTATTGATGATAGGGCATCAACCTCAGGTTATTTAATGAACATGGGGTCAGCTGAAGTGTCCTATAGTTGCAAGAAGAAAGCTACAGTGGCCACTTCTTTAGAAAAAGTAGAGCACATATCAGTATGGGAAGAAACATGTGATATTTTTTGGTTGCGTAGAGTTTTATAGGACTTGGGAATTCCTCCACCTGAAGCTACTTCGTTATTCATCGACAACTGATCAGCAATAAAGCTTTCCAAGAATCCAGTTTTTCATTCAAAGACAAAGCATGTGGACACCAAGTATCATCATATCAGATCTCTCATTGCAAAGGATGTCATTAAGCTGATTTATTGTCCTTTAGAAGATCAAACCTCCGATATCTTCACCAAACCTCTTGGTAGAATAAAATTTACTAAGTTCAAGGATGAAATTGGTATATGTTGTAATGTATCTTTGGATCATAGGGGGGAATTTTATATGATCCAAATATCGTAATGTAAAGTTAGGATAAAATATTTATTAAATTAGAATATTTAATAAATATCAGAGACTCTTAGAAATAGAATATTGTTAGAAAATATAGGAATCTAGAATAGAGTCGTATCTTAGGCTCTAAAATAGGAAGAAAGTTAGTAGATTGGATAGAAGATAATTTAATGTAAATGGAAACTTGTTGTTTTATCAAGTGGTCCATAACTAAATTAAGTTAGGACATGTAGCTTATAGATAGGTTGTTTTCCTAATTGAAAATTAGTGGAATTTTACGTTTGTAAACTCTTGCATTTTTTTATGTAATTTCTTTTCCATTATCAATAAAATTACGTGTCTGAGGACAATTCTGTATTAGTGGAGCTCCTATTCATACCAGTGACACTTTTCTTTTGTCCATAACTCAAATGAAATAATAGAAAGTAATACAAGCAGATGAATAGAGACATGATGCAAAGTGGGCACATTCACAAAAAAAAACAAGTGAAAGTGAACCTCCGCCTAAATAGTAAATTTTTTTAGAACCATTAAACCCTAAATTGAATTCAATCCTGATCATCCATGTGTCATCAATCAGAAGTAGTATGAGGGTTTCCGGCGGCTCAAAGGGTTCTGTACAGGGCCATGTGATTCAGTACGCCAAGATTTAATATGCCCATATCCCAAGTTATCTCAGGAAAGTTGTTTCGTGTCCCAAGTGATACGACAAGGAAAATTTAGGCAAGGAAACTTTTAAGGATGAAATTTTATCTTAAAGTTTAGAAACCTTAGCGAATCTTACTAGTCCCTAAAATGTAAATTGTAAATTTTTTAATGATATTTATGTAAAAATATTTAGGTTTATAATTATTTTATATTAGTATATATAATTTTTTGGCGAATTTTAGGGTAAAATAATTTTATACTATAAAATTTTGGTGAATATTTTTTTTGGAAAAAGCATGGAAAATTACCCCACCTACGAATATTAGCCCCTAAAATTTTCCCTGAATTTAGGTTAATGAGGAGATGCACCATACCTTGAAATCAAAACCATTCCTATTTTCTGATATTTGCATTAATGAATAGGACTATTCAAAAAATGAATGGAATCAATATCGTATCTCTTTTCAGAAGTGTTGACTCTTAAATAGAAAATAAGCCACGGAGGAAATTTATATTATCTGTTCATATTAAATAAGACAAAGCTGGAAAATGCAGGAGGAGTGACATGGAGCCTCGAATCAATGAAAATTTCGTAGGTAATGAAACCAGTTAGGTGGAACATCAGATCTTGGTAGACTTAAGAGTATTTCCTTTTGAAAATTCTATCATCACGTCATATCAGAAATTGATCCCGATATAGTGTACATTGAGAAATTTGTTAAGAAAACCAAATGTTGGAATACAAGCATTGAAACATAATGATAAATTTTAATAAAAGTGATATAATTATTTGCCAAGTTATAATAGGACATAGAACATAAGGAGTATATATACTCAAGTCATGGAATAAAATTTGTATTAAGGGTCCTAACCCTTTATATAAATGGTTACACTTATAACTAAGTTATATCATCGTAAATGCAAATGTGGTAGTGATGGTTAACACGTCGATGATCCACGTTGGAAAATAATAAGTTCATGTGCCATAAACGATTCCAGTTAAGTATTAAAGATGGTATCCAACTTATTGCACAGTAGGAAAATATAACGATGGGGTAAGAATTTTGTGAACCATGATGCACTACCTTTATAGCATATTATTATATGTGTAGTAAGACTCTAATAAAAGGTTCAAACTTTAGGTAGTTGAATAAATTCTAATTTATAGATCAAATAAATAAAATTATGATATAATATATATAAAGTCCAAAGCATAACTTTGAAGAGGTATTAAGTTAGTAAGGTTCTTGAGTATTGATATTAATAAGGAATAGTATTTATAGTCATGAGGAAGGTAACTATAGAACACAACCTTTCATGGAAAATTAAATAGGGAAGAATATCCCATTCTAGAATCCAAAGTGGGATTTTATAAAGTGAGCATTAATCTGCATTAGAGTGCGAGTAAGATCAGGATAATTAAATGTAAAACAAAATATGCTTGATGATAGAGGTTCATCAGAATGTGACAAATATTAGTCCATATATAGAAGGAATTTAGTATTGATGTTATAAAAAAAAAAAAAAAAAAAAATTGGTGATGAAAATGGTGATGTTACAAATGGTATCAGAGCCCATGTTAAAACAATGGGCCTTAATGTGTGCTCACACTAGAGAAATTTTTTTGATGCTATAAAGTGGTTACTAAATTTAATTTTCACTAATGTTTAATTTTATATAGTGAAATAGTGCAGAAACATACAGCTGAAAACCATAAGGGATGGGGACGAGATGTATGTGGATTTCGGTGGTGAAGAAAAATCCAACAGATACAAATGCTCCATTGATGGTTATGATGCATCGAATGCAAAGAGTATTGATGCAACTGAAAACCCACAATGAAAGGCTATCTTTAGCCAGTGAAGAGAAAGAAAGGTTAATCAGAGAATTGACCTCCCGGGATGGTCACGGAGATGAAGGTCCGGGAAGAAAGAGAAAGAGTACTGTAAATGAAGTATCTAGACAATAGTCTAGGAGGAACAAGGAATTACAGGGTGAATTCTGAAAAAAAAAAATAGTCTCCCTCCTATGATGAAGAGAGGGATGATCATACAGAAGTTTGAATTCTAAAGAAAGAAGAAATTTTAAGTGGTAAAGTATGAAATTAACTTAAAAGCCATGTTGGCTATTTACAAATTCCATATAAGGGCTAACTTGTAGTAGTAGGAAAAGAAGTGTGGAAGATATCACTTAAAAGGGATGTTCAATTTAAAACTAGTAATAGACATTTGAATGACTGATTATAGGATGAAAAAGCCAAAGAGTTTTAAAAGCTTAGGTTGGAACAACTTATTATTGTGAGTTGTTATCAAACTCACCAACCTGCTATGTAATTTCCTATTATGCCAAAAGAAAAGGCAGCGACAGGATGATGTTAAAAAATGCCTACCTACTAGCTATAAGGAGAGGAATGAGGGATTCTATCTCTTGAAATTGGAAACCAATAATACTAGTTTTTTATAATTGCAGAATAAAGTAACTGTGATTAGCAAGAAAAGAGAATGATAAAATAGAACACTGTTACCGATGAAATATGAACTATTACCTCAAAATGGGAACTCTAGCCCAAAAACACTCAAAAAACATGAAAAAACACCCCAAAAACAAAAAGTGTGTATTTTAGAATGCATTTGGTCTTTTCTCAAGGTCAAATTTCAACATTTTATAAAATTATGCTTAAAACGAAATTGTTTCTTGAAAAAAGGATTGAAAAAAACCCTCAAAACAAGACCTGTTGATGCTGGAATAACAAAAAAAAAATTGTGTCACACTTTCGACACATTGTAACAATGGAATTAAAGACAACATATTAGGACATTGAAACATCGTAAAATTCTAAAATTTTTGATAGATGATGTTAAATATAAACAAAAACATGTCTGAAGGGCTTATCATTTTGAACAATTTTCATCCATGTTGTTAAACATAAAATATATTGACTCTAAACAACCCTAAAATTGTAATTATTATCAACCATAACATTAAAGATAAAATTTTGTAGCGCATAAAAACCTTAATGACAAGTTGTAAATCTCAAGTTTTTCAATCTTAAGTTTTAAACATACTTGAACAATGAAATTATGGAGAAATTACATTGACTTAATCAATTTTAAAAAATGAACAAGTAAATGAAAAAATTATTATTCTAAGAGTAATTTTAATTTTAAAGGATAAAAAATTATCTCTTTTCAAATATTAGCATAAGAAAAATTTAAATCTAATTGCAACCAAAACCTAAAAATCAAGCATCAAAACAAAGTGTCCCCTTTCAATGACGCATTTAATTATTAAAAATTTTAAAAGTATTTTATACCAAATGGTAACAATACATAATATCATGGTAATATCACTGCATAATCTAAAAAATAAACATTAATTTCTATGTTCTATTTTACTTTTAATCAAAATATCAACATTGGTACATTGAATATAACATAATTTTTTTTTGTAATTCATTGTTCCGTTGTCGATATTCTAAAGAGATGAATTCTTCATAATTAAAACATGTAATCCAAAAAACATAGAAATGCCTCATACCTTCAAGAAAAATCAGATGGAAGTCAAAATTTTTATTTCAAGTTACCATGCAAACATCAATTACATAAAAGTGTCTTTGACAGTTATTCAAAATCAACCATAGGTTCTGGCACACCATCAGAACCTAAATATTCAAATGAATGACTTGATGCAGATGAAGATGATCCATATTATTCTCTTTCATAAACTAGTGCTCCATCTGAGTCAATGTGCATGCCCACCATTTCAGAGTTCAAATGTCTTGTAGATCTACGACTACATTTTGCAGAGTCCCATCTCAACAGTAATTGTTCTGGTAGAAATTTCTTCAAAATATTTATGGTCTTCAATCGAAGAGTTCCTCTCTTTGTCAAATTGAAGTCATACACAAGTATTTCAAAATCCTCCAATTTTAAGACATCTGTGCGGTGACAATCTATATTTGTGCCCTTTATTTTTCTCCTTTTGCCAATTTTCTTTTCAACTACCATCTATGGCTTGTACACACCATTGAAAGGGTGGGTACTTGTGGCATACCAATGTACATCAACAGTTGTAATATCTTCATTTTAATTAATGACCTTTATAACCTTCACAATCCAGAATGGATAGCCAAGTGGATCTTCATCTTCTAACACTACTATCATGCAAACCTCCTTAACATCCTACACAAAACCCCTGTAAAGGTCTTCCATGGCTTCACGTTGTGCACGTGATCTTCGAAAACCAATATATATTTCTCTTTCCTCTACTTGTGGGGAATTAATAATAGCTTGAGGTTGTTGTTGTTCAACGATGTGTGTTTTCTAATGTTCATTTGGCATATTTTGTGACCAAAAAAAGGATTTTTTAAAATCGTATCCACATTTATTGATCTTGAAATCATATCACTTTGATTACTGAAAAAAGACTCCCACCAAATTGAATCAACAACATTGAAGTACTCATATGTATCTCTAAAACATATTTTAATTTCCTATAGACATTCATAATAATTTATGTCTCTCTTATGCCTTCGTACATTATGGAGTTTAACAACTGACTATAATAATAATATCTTTGATGAAAATATTGGATGCTCTGGAATGAACTTCAAAAATGATAAACCTAATGATGGCCCCCATTCTGCAATAGTTGAATACTTCTTGTCCCATATAAGTGTTATCCCATCAATTTTTTTAATAGGAAATTGATGCTGGAAGCTAATGTCGTTAAGTTGTTCAATGAATTTCTCCTCAACATGTGATCCAAAAATAAAGCTTTGCATGTCAATAGTTTCTTCCAACACATGAAAAACAGGCTCTGGAATGTACGATTTCTTAATACATTCAATTAATGATGGCAGACTTCCAAAACCTTTCCTCCTCAATGTTGCTGAAAAATGACTAAACATTTGATCAATATGATCATGAGTATGCCCAACAAGAAGGAAACCAATCTTTATCTTTTTAAAAATTCCCAATTCATCGAGCATGTTTAGATACCGAAAAATAACTTGATTTTTGTTTTCATGACTTGTGTTGTCTAATTGTAAATACAAAACTTCAGGAAGAATACCAGACCAATGAGTAACCACATCATGGATTATAGTTATGGTCAGATTTTCATCATTGTGAATATTTGGAGTTGTGAAGAAAACTCTTGGAAACATCTTCTCATTAAATACCATACAACTAACCAAGTGAAACTGAATGAAATTTTCCTCTTGTAATTTTTTTGACGTGCGGACAAAATGTGGAAGAAGTGTTTTCTTTTGGTCCATACCATCAATTATCAAGCCCAGATATTTATTTGGATGATCATAACACTTCTTTCAATGTTTATACAACTTTTTCCTTTCACTTGTTTTCTGATTGCGATGGTCTTGAAGTTCTTTGACAACGAATCTGTACATAAAATAAAAGAAGCATATAATAAATATATTTTCATAGTTGACAACTATCCAATTTTAAAAAACAATGTTTTGAACACATACCTCTTTCTTCCCCTTCATATTTATCTCTTTTTGCTTTAAGAGAAGCACATGTGCTGCAAACCCCCATCCTTGTCTTCTTAGGAATACGAACATTGTTGAATTCATTTTCCCATAACCTTGTAAAATAAGAATATGTAATAAAATTACCAAATCCTTCAACAACTTCTGCATAATCTCTGTATAAGATGAATCTTTCTCGTCTCGAAAAATTATCTGGAATATATAATTTGTCTTTATTTGGCATACACTCCCCATGATTTGAAAATAAGTCTTTCATCCATGTCTTAGTAGTATTTGCAAATGGCCCCACCTCTCGTTTATAACGTACTTCTAAATAATATATGGGATCCTTTTCCAGTTTTTCTTGGATTCTTGACAAACGACAATTACCAATTGAATGCTACATTTTGAAAGCCTTTCTGCAGAGCAATACATTCCCAATATGATAATCATAATCTGCTAGTGTAGATTGCATGCAACCCACTAAATATGAATTTTGCATGTTTTTATTCATTGACATATATGTTTACCTTTTCTCCAAAACGAAGTTGAAATCCATATGTTTCAAGCAATCCCTTCGACAACATTCACTTGAAATTAAATGAATGACAAAACCTTTTTTTGCGAGATATTTTGTCCTCACCCTTGTATAACTAGAATGTTTTGGATTGATATGAAAAGGTCTACTCCTACTCCTAGTTTCAATATTTGCTTGCAACGGCTTCCTCATTCCATCATCCTTTGTAAAAGCAGTTTCATCACCATTAGGAGGAATATTATCCCCACTATCATCATCCTCAACATAGTTAAGAAATTCATCAACATCATTGCCTAGAAATTTTTCTTTACCATCATCACTTGAATAAAACATTTCACAAGAATCATTGATGCTTTTGTAACCCCGACTCAGATGAAATTATTCACCATATTGATCCATGCTTTCAAATTCTTCCCTGGGAGGATTCGATTCTTCATCACCATGAGTGTCTTTGAAATGATCACTTAGAGAAAATGCAATATTTAGATCTGTGCCTCAAAAATTATCATTTGCAGGAAACTCTTCGTCCTCCCCTTCCTCAATGGTGCTTTCATAATCCTTGGGATTAGGAATAAGTGGAAGCTTTGAATTTGTATTCACTAGAATTTCTTCATCCTGCCCCTCCCCTTCCTCACTAGTTCTCTCATAATCCTTAGGATTAGGAATAAGTGAATGCCTTGAATCTATATTTATTGGAAATTATTCATCCCCCCCTTCATCACTGGTGAAATTATAATCGTTACGATTAGGATGAAGTGAAAATTTTGGTTTTGGAAATTCATCCCCCTCTTCATCAGTGGTGTTGGAATAATCCTTAGGATTAGGACAAAGTGGATATTTTGATGCTGCAAATTCTTCATTCCCCTTTTCATCAGTGGTGCTGGCATAATCCTTAGGATTAGGATGAAGTGCATATTTTGACTTTGCAAATTCTTTATTCACCTCTTCATCTGTGGTTTTCGCATAATCCTTAGGATTAGGATGAAGTGGATATTTTGACTTTGAAATTTTTTCATCCCCTTCTTCATCAGTGGTGCTCGCATAATCCTTAGGATTAGGATGGAGTGGATATTTTTACGCTGTAAATTTTTCATTTATCTACTCATTAGTGGTGCTGGCATAATCCTTAGGATTGAGATGAAGTGGATGTTTTAACTCTAGAAATTTATCATTCCCCTCTTCATCACTGGTGCTGGCATAATCCTTACAATTAGGATGAAGTGGATACTTTTACTCTGGAACTTTTACATCCCCCTCTTCATCAGTGGTGCTGGAATAATCCTTAGGATTAGGACAGAGTGGATATTTTGACGTTGCAAATTCTTCATTCCCCTCTTCATCAGTGGTGTTGGCATAATCCTTAGTATTAAGACGAAGTGGAAATTTTGACTTTGCAAATTATTCATTCCCCTCTTCATCCGTGGTTCTTGCATAATCCTTAGGATTAAGCTGAAGTGGATATTCTTCATCTCCCCCTTCATCAATGGTGCCCTCATAATCCTTAGGATTAGGACGAAGTGAAAATCTAGACTCTGGAAATTCTTCATCACGCCCTTCATCATTGTTGCTTTCATAATCCTTAGGATTAAGAGTAAGTGGAATAACTGACTCTCGATTTACATAAATTTCTTTTTGCTGCGCCTCATCAATTTTGTTCTCATCATCCTTAGGATTATGACTAATTTTATTTTTTGACTCTCTATTCATGGTGAACAAACTCCTGTTATATTCATAACTCTGAATAGATTTGTTGCGTGACGAAGATGTTGATATTGTACAAAGAAAAACTTCACTATCAGAAGAAACCATGGCTTTCAACAATAATAGGTTGAATGATACAAGTTCCTCTACCACTTACAATGTATAGCTTAAAGACTAAAAATTTCCCTCCAAATTTCCCACCCACAAAATTTCACGAAAAACTTTCCCTCCAAATTTTCCGCCCAAAAAAATTCGCGAAAAACATTCCCTCTAAAATTTTCATTTTAATATTTCGTACAAAATATTAGTCAAAAAATGTATTTGAAAATTTTCTAATAAACTGTTTGTGTTGAAATATTTTACTGATATTTATATTCAAAATATCCACAAAATATTTCTATCATGCATGCCTTCCAAACTAAAATAATGTTGTTATTTTAATGATTTGGCATATTTTACATGTAGGTATTAACTATAATATTACTATAATACCTACATGAAAATATTAACTATTTTAACTATAATTACTACATGTAAATATTTTAAAGTTTAAATTTTAAACCTACATTATATTCATCTAAAATATATTTCAAAATTTCTTAATAAACGGTTCGTCTTGAAATATTTCACCATACTTTCTATTCAAAATATCCACAAAATATTGCTTTCATGCAGGCTTTCGAAACTAAAATAATTTTCTTATTTGAATGATTTAAGATTAACTACATGTAAATATTAACAATAATAACAACATGCAAATATTAACTATTTGAACTATAATATTAACTATAATTAACTACATGTAAATATTTTAATTTTTAAAATTTAATCCCATGATTTTAAACATTGAGTACATGTAAATATTAACTATGATAACTACATGCAAATAATAACTATTTTATCTATAATATAAACTATAATTAACTACATGTAAGTATTTTATATTTTAAATTTTAATCCGAGATAATATTTGAATTATTTAACATTGAAGTAAATGTAAATATTAAATAAAATATTAACTATGATAACTACATGCAAATATTAAATATTTTAACTATAATAAACTACATGTAAATATTTTAAAATTTAAATTTTAATTCCACGTTCGTTAAACAGTAAATCAATCACACAATATTCGCTATATAATAAGAATCATTATTTCTATTCATCACATCATATCAAGTTTTCTGGTATTTGTTAGAGCAATTTTCTGGAGGTGTTGCGTTGGCATTGGTGATTTCGTGGAGGCATTTCTTTGGCATTGGAGGCGTTGTGTTGCTATTGGTAATTTTGTGGAGGTGTTGCGTTGGCATTTGTAACTTCGTGAAGGCATTGCATTGGCATTGGAGGCGTTGTGTTGCTATTGGTAATTTTGTGGAAGCATTGTGTTGGCATTGGTGACAACAATTTTTTGCATTTCAAAGGTTAGCTTTCCTTCTATTCTGTCCATTTAAAAACGATTTTGTTGAAAATTTGTTTTTCTATAGCTTTTGTATTCAAATTTTTTTTTTAAAGGTTTTTAGGTTCTAAAACCATAATTTTTTTCTATTTTTTTAGTGACGAAAATGTAAAAAAAACTAATTTTTTTTGGGTTTTTAGGATAAAAATTTAGATTTTCTTTTTTCTTTTTTAGGGTTTATAGGTTCATCTAGATAGAAAAATCCGTAAAATGACCATCCACATTAAAAAAAAAAGTTATATTATTATTATATATATATATATATATATATATATATATATTTTATTATAAATATATTGGTGGTTTCATTATTTAAATTGTTTTTTTGTTTTTTATTTGACAATTTTTTTATTTTTAAATGTAGTTTATAATTTAAATTTGATTTTGTATATATAGATATATAGATATATATATATATATATATATATATATATATTATTGTTGTTGTTGTTGTTAAATTTTATATGGTAGAGTATTATATTTTATATTAACCAACAATGGCTCTTTTTATTATAATTGTTTTTTATAAATAAAAATAATAAATAAAATTTTTAATTTATTACTTACTTTATGTTTTAAAACAAACTTTTTTTTTAATATTTTTTTATTTTTTAAATTATAATTATAAAATTTAAAATTTATATTTAATGTATTGTTGTATAGTTTTTTTTTAATTTTTTTTATTGTATTGTATTGTATTTTTATATATATTTTTTAATTTTGTTTTTATAATAGTTTAGCTTAAAAATAAATAAATAAATAAAATCATTGTTATTATAGTTATTTTTTTTTATTGGAAAAAAAAATTATTTTGTGTCTAGGTGGCTGCTCGGCCGGCCTCCACCCAGCAGGGGGCCAGAGGCCGACCTCAAGCCCTCGGATGGGAGGAGGCCGATTACGGCCTCTGCCCAGCAGAGGGCTTGGGGCCGGTTGCGCAACGCCTGGGGAATCGGCCTCCACCCAGCCGGGGGGCCTAAGGCCGGCCAAGCGGCTGCCCAGCTGGCCTCCAGCCTCTGCCCAACTGGGGGCCGGAGGCTAGCTGGGTAGCTTCTCGGCCGGCCTTCGGCCCCCGGTGGGCACGAAAAAATAAATTATTTTTTTTTATTTTTTTTTTAAATTTAAATATAGAAAAAATATTTTAAAAATTTGAATTTAAATTTTAATTATTTTTTAATTTGAACATAAAATAAAACTTAAATAAAATTAAATTTGCTTTTTTAATTTTGTTTTAAATATAAGTGTTTTGTATTAAATATTTAATATAAATTTTTAAAATTTTTAAAATAATTATAATTTTTTATATTATATTATTTATTTTGTTTCTTAAGTATATAATTATATATTAATATGATATAAAGTTTAAAATTTAAAATTTATTTTATATTTAAAATTTTTAAACTTTAATCAATTTTAATGTTGTAAAATAAAATTTTAAAATATAATAACAAATTATAAGTTTTTTACAAAAATTTTAATTTTAACATATATGCTTTAATTTTATTCAATATATTTAAAATTTTATAATATTATTTATTAGGTGTAAATTTAATAAAAAAACACAATTAAAATTAAAACAAAAAATTAACATTATTTTGTTTTTTTAATAAAATCTTTAGCTTAAAAAAATAAAATTTAATTTTAACATTTGTAATAAATAGTAAGTATTTTTTTTGTTTTTTTTAATATTAAACTTTATATCATGTTTTTTTAAATATTAAACTTTAAACATGTTTGAAGGTATTTATTATTTGGAGCCAAATGTTATGCATGTGATCAACACTTTCCACACAGATAAAGTAGAGGAAAGGATATTGAAGAAAAAATCAATAGCTCATGACATTGCAATAGTACAAAGAGGGGATCAACCAAGAGTCACTAAGATGGGTGAATCTAGTAAACTTAAATATGTTTTGTTTGAAGATGTCGAACATGAAACTAAAAATTATGATAGAATTAGTGAGGAGGAGATTAGAACTGTTGTGCAAAAGGAAAAAACAAATTAGACACCAAAAATAAAAATTGCCAAAGATGTCTCTATTTTACCTAATGATGAAGAGCTTGTTTATAAAAGAACTGATATGCTAACCAATAAGACTAGGAAATCAAATATTGGTGAACCTGTAAAGGTTGTGAGAAGTAGTGAAGAACAAAATGAAAGCTCTAACGGAAGCAGAGAAATCATAACACCAGGTGCCGAGTTAGAGGATGGCATTATTAAAACAAAAAAAAATGCTATTTCATATGAGTTGAGGAAGAATAAATTAATTCTTGCTGGCAAAAAATTTGAGCTTAATGTCAGCCAATTTTATAGGCTAGATGAAGGACAATCTCAATATCAAATTAGAAAGGCCCATCACCTACATGTACATAATCTGAAAACATTGTTCAGGTTCAATCCATATACGCATGTGGTGGATTATGTGGTTCTTGTCGATCCATGTCAAGTTCCCAACAAACAGGCACTTGAAAAGACAAAATGTTTTGATTATAAATATTATGTAATTGGAGGGAACCATTCGGTAGAGGCTAAAAGAAAATTGATTGACGAATATCCCAATAACTATATTTTCAAACAATGAAATGCATCATTTACACTGGCTTAACAGAAATAGAATCAAATTTATTGGCATGGGATCATAATGCAGATAATGATTAGAGAATGAAAATGACTTTCATATAAAGGGTCAGATTTATTCATAATGAATTCATAGAAAAATGTGGTGGGGATAAGACACAAGTTAGTCTAACATTTCGAAAGGAATGTTTAATGGAAACAGGTTATCAAATTGATGAAAAATTCAAACCAAAAGAAGGAAAAATGAATAAAAATTTATTCATAAGCATGGATAACATTTTTCAGTTGGCATTTAGTACTAGGGAGATATGGGATTTGATTGATGATATTTTTGAGTGGTGGGAGAATATTTCCATAAAAAATCAGAAAGTTAAAAAGAGTAAACCCATAATATGTACCAGCAGTAAGACGCGTCTTGAAATGAAGCAAATTCCAGAGGATATGACTATCACACCTTGGAGAACAACACAAGGTGTGAAGGATGAGAAAATAGTAAAATCAGTACTAGCTCGTTTGAAGTCACGTGAATTATCAATGGAAGAAATGTGTGCAGAATTTCAAAAGTAAGTTTCTTGAATTATTTAAGTCAGGTGAATTATCAATGGAAGAAATGTGTGCAGAATTTCAAAAGTAAGTTTCTTGAATTATTTCTTATCTTCCTTTCATTATAATTTTCTTTTAAATAAAACATAATGATGTTGGTAGAATTTGTTATACATGTCACTATATTAATGGTTTTAAATTAATTTATTCAGTCAGAATTGTTTTATGAAAATACAAGAACACATGGTTAAAATGTTGAATGAAGATAGTTGGGATGATGTTGTGTGCCACTACCCAGAAGCAAGTTCTACAACAACACTTAAAGATTTTTATATTGCATTCAATAAGGTATGTTGATTTATACATTCATTTTATTCATTTTTAAACTCTTTTTATTTTCTTAATTATACATATATATATTTTTATGTCATTAAATATGTCGAAGAAGGATGGAAATGGAGTACCAGATACTTTCAAAAGCTTTATTGAAAAAATTAAGTTGGAAAACATGAGAAAGAAGCATCTTATGAATGTTGAACTTGATCCTACTCTTAATAGTTACATTTGGAATGGGCTCGACAATATCCAATATCAAATAATACAAGGTGAATGTGAAGAAATTGCATCACTAATACCTAAAAGGGAATATGCCCTAGTTATTGCAAATATTCCTCATGGTTTCAATTTCCCAGACATTGATTATGATGGAGAACCATATAATTATCAAGCTTTTAGCAAAGTGTTTACGGGTTTTCAAGAAGTGACAACATCACCACTTTGGCGATTTGTGACATTTCATTCAGACACACAGTTTCCAATGTTATTAACAAGCTTCAAGGGTAAAGCAAACTCAAGGATGCAACTTACATGGTAATACTTTGAAATTTTATGTTTGATTACTCCTAAAAAAAATTATTCATGTAAAATTTAATTGAATTTTTACTATGTTATGTTATAGGCATAAGTCAAATATTGTTTCTTCCGAAGATAAGCCTATTATAAATGATTGTGAGTTCATCCATGTTGAATGTTGGACAAAAGAGGATAGCTATAAGTGTATTCTTATGAATCGAGTAGATGGGAAGAGTCATAGTCAAGTATTGGTTCATGATGCAGTTGTAAGAAAACTAACATACGAGGATAAAGATGCAAAAGGAGATATCGTTAACATTTATAAAAAACCACAAGCATTGATTAATTATATTATATATATATGTTCAAATGAAGGAGAATGAGTTTTGGATTTATTCTCAAGTTGAGGTAAGTTTTATTATACAAATTTAAATGTAAATATTTTATTTTTTACTTTTTATGTCTTCATACTAATTTTCTTACTTATTTCTTTTGTACTTGATGATTAGGTACAACACTAGTATGTTGCCTACTAAAAGGAAGAAATTGCATTTCCATTGAGAAAGACCCAGTGCTATGCAAATTTATTCAACAAAGAATTAACGCTCTTGAATTCCTTCTAGATGTGAAGAAAGAAGTTGGTTTGAGGAAAGGGGATTTTAATGAATCACGTGTGGCAAAAAAAGCAAAGGAACCTCAACCACCATTATATGGAATGATTGGAAAGGGACACTTTGGAATATTTGTAGACATTAAAGATCCATTAGAAGATGACAATGACCAAAATGAAGAATAAAATGTTGCGGAAGAAGCCATCAATGATGTTCTAGATGATGTTGAACATGTATTAGTTGATATTGTTGATGATGTTTAAGTTATTCTTGCAAACAAAAATCATTTTTGAGATCTATTAATCAGTTTTACTTGTAATGTTTAGACTTTGATATATTATGAAAAAAAACCTTTTTTTTTTTTTTAAAACATGTGATTACTACTATGTTTTGACATAAAATTCAATAAATTTTTTATTTTTTTAAGTATTTTTTGTTAAGATTCTCCCAAAAAATTAGTTTATTTAACATGTTTTTTTGAACAAAAAGTCTCTAAAAGTGTATTTTTTGCATTCTATTTATATTGAAAATTTGTATTTTTTTGTCATATGGTTCAAAATATTGGTTTTTTAGCGACAATTATTTGATGTGCATTGAAAAATTAATTAACAATACATAAACATGTAAAAAATATAAACTTTAGAATATTGACCCTTTTTCCATTTTTTATCTATGTGAAAAAGTGAAGATATCATTACAAATTTTTATTTTTATTTTTAAATATTTTTTTATTTTTATTTTTAAAACACAAGTACATAAATGCACTTAAAAATAAACATCTCAGGGAAGAAGAAGACATTAGAAAATCTATAGTGTCAAAATCAATCCTATAAAAAACATTCGTGATGATACACCACCACTATTCAAAATCAACATAAAAAACATCACATAAAAAATAAAAAATAAAAATTAAGGTGCCAAAAACATGCTCCAATTTTTTTTTTTGATTCTACATCACCACTTTTCAAAATCGGGTGTTTTTCTTGCTACCTCAAAAAGTAGGTACCAGTGCAATTACCTATTTCATCGGTAACAGTGTTCCAGATGTTCGTGTCCTCATCTTCCTTCTTCGGAGCTGTCGAAGGGGTAGAATTGCGATGCTGGGAGCGCGTTTGGGGAGAGATTGTCAACTTCCCTGAACCACGACCTCCTATCTGCGCAGCATGCCTGGAGGCGCCTGCACGCTGCTCGGGATCGGGACTCTGATGTGCAAAAGTGCTGGAAGAGGAGCCACCAATAGAATTGAGACGATTATCCTCTCCACGATGATAACGTCCTGGGAGAGCGCCTCTCTGACCTCCGTGGATAGTGCGTTGGAGAATTCTTGGAGCCATTGCACACCTATATCGGGGAGAGAAGTTTAGGAGAAAAAGTAACACACAAGGGCGAGCAACACTAGGGCTAGAGGGGAAGAAATATCTAAGGGGCAGATGTACAGGAGGGAATGCGACAATCCAAAGGAGACTGTGTAGCTCCACACTAGGAATGGGGCTTCGCAGCCATTTGAAGTCGGTGAGAAGCCAGAGCACAGTGAGGGGGGGAAGGCCAAGGTAACAAGTTGAGTAGTGAGAGGGGTAGGTAGCTCAGCTTTATAAAGGGGCGGGGATGAGTTCCATGAGGATAGCGATGAGTGGGCTTCGCACGTATCTGCGTGCAATGATTGAGAACCTGAGCAGGCTCGGGGGAAGGGATATGGCTACGATATTGGTTAATCATGATGGACATTAATGGTGATAGATGTGAGGTGATGCTCAGGGCATGGTGACGTAGTACCCGTCCTCTCGTCATGATTTCTGGTTCTGCGAGTTTCGTTCGAGTGGCTAACGGTATTTGGATCCATAGCAGATGAAGCTCTGTGTGGGAGATCTCCGTTATCCGGGTGAGGTGGGATGTGATTGTCACACATGTCAATTCTGTCACCCGTATCCGGGGTAGGCATTAGGAATTGAATTCAATACCAATATTTTTATTTATTTTGATTCATGGAAAAACTAACTCATGTTGAAAGGATGACTTGGTGACATCTAGATATTAGTAACATGAGGAAGTATACATAGGGGTTAGCTTTGAATCCCATTTTTAGCTGCATATGTAAAGCATGATAAATAGGATGCATAAATTTCAATCAATATTTTCACTATAAGAGTTTCGAACTAATCCATTTATGGAAAAGAAAGCTAGAATGGTTTTCAAACATTTGGAGGAGAGCCAATAGAATGAGAACTAAATTGAAGATTGGTTTCAAAATATGACTAGGCTACAACATTCTTCCATTCTTCAACGAATCGTAGCATTTTTTCCAAATTTACAATTGATCTCTCATATCCTAATGAATATTGAGGTATATTTTTCAAATTTGGATGTGAGCATAGTACTAGCAATTTTGATCCATAAATGGCTTCATTGGAAATACTCCTACACTTCAAAAAAAAAATAATCTCTTTGTCAAAATAGAGTAGGATAGAATAGGAAAATACAATCAAGCTTGGAGAATTTTTGAAGTTTTTTATTTTCAAATTTGATTTCATTTATTTTCTTGGAAATTTTGGTGGTGCAGTAAGAGTCGAGGTATTCACTAACCATTGGCAGGAAGATCTATAGTCAAAGGGATATTTGTGAAGAAGGAAAACAAGTGGAGTTTAGAGAGCTAAAATATATGGCATGGAATCAAATTCTTCTTATATTTCTTTTCAAATTTCATATTTAAATTACATAAAGAATCCTTGAGTATGCTCTCTTCTTGTGCCTTGTTGTGACCTGGAAGATCAGAAAGGGAAGTTGGATAAGTCAACTTTGAAATTTCACAATAAAAAAATGACTAGGAGATCTAAATTTACCATTGATTCTAAAAAAAAAATTTGCTTAAAATTTGATCTCTAATTGTCAAATAAATTTGTCTCATAATTTGCTACAATAAATTCTTTTTCATTATTAAAAAAAAAACATTCGTATTTTTTTTAATTTTCTAGAATAATTTAATTTTCTATTATTAAATAAATAAATAAATGTATTTATTTCAAATTTCTTTTCATTAAAAAAAAAAAAATGTTCTAAAAAAATAAAAAATAAAAAATCATTAAAAATAATATTAAAAAAATAAAAATAATAATAATAATAAAATCAATTAAAAAATATCTAATAAAAAATATATTAAAAAATTATAAATATTTTTTTTTAAGTTTTTGTTTTGGCCCAAATGGCCAGGCCATAGGCCATGGCGACGCATATGCGTGAGGCCAACAAGCCAAACACATTATGCAACCCATGACATATGGCCGACCACACATATGTGTAGGCCCAGTTCCCATGCCACACAAAATAGGTAAGGCTAAGGCAATCGCCGAGAGCCAACCCAACGCAACGCATGCATGCCAAGGGCCGATTTTTCTTTTAAATAGTAATATGAAAAAAAAAAATTATATATATATAAACTCAGCCAATAAAATTTGTGGAGAGAGGAGTGATATTTTCTCCATGCTTTCAACTCGCAACAATAATTTTTCTTTTTTGTGAATTTTGAGTTTTGGATCAATTTTTTTTATTGAATAAATTGGTTGTGAGATCCATTTTTTTTGGCAAAGTGCATGAGTTCAAATGAAAATCAAATATTTTGGTGGCATGAAATTTTCTGACAAGTTCCCTGGAGCATTTAGACACTCGTGCATTTTTCCAAAAAATCTTGAATTTCGTTTGGTGGGTGTTTTTTTTAATTGTTGCCTCGTTAGTCATTTTGTCGAATTGTTAATATTTTCAATTTTAAATGGATTATTTTTTAAATTTTCTTCACAAATGTGACTTGTGGCTTAATGGTAAGTTGTTTAACTTGTAAAAGAAAGGTCATGAGTTCAAATCCAATGGAAGACAAAGTTTGTTAACTAGTTGAAAATTCTTAACTAGGCAATAATTTCGTTGCCACGTGGTGACATTTGACTGGTCAATGTGGCAACATACTATTGGTCAAAATTGCACATTGATCGCCCAACAGTCAACCATGTCACCTTAACAATCCACTCTACTCTGCCACATCAACGTCCACATCGACACCATGTAGAGCTGCCATGTGGCACCCATGCACCCCATTTTCACTATTTTTCTAAAATGTCAAACAACCATAAATTTATCATATGACGTCTATTTGAGGTGATTCAAGTGTCATTGGAAATATCTCAACAAGCACTACGTGATGCGACAATTTTCATTAGAATTTGAGATAATAAAAAAATGGTCATTTTTTATGGATTTTACAACAATTGTGTAACACCCTCCTCCCACATTGACCTAAGTCAATCAGTTCCTTGGGGTAAACATATGACGAGATTATACTATGATATGATACAACTCCCCATGTAAAATTAAGGAATTGGAACTGACACAACACAACCAATTTTACTTTTTACACATGCTACAAAATCCTCAAGAGCCAACCAAACCTTCCAAGTGATCAACCCCTGAGACAACCTAGAATTTTACTTACCTAGAGTCTCAGTCGCTCCCATGACATGGGAATGCATGCAACTGGGACCCTCCAATTACTCTCACAACAAGGGCATGTAAGAGACTGTAGAATTTTTCAGCTAGTTCTAAGCCAATGACCCTGAATTTTGTGCCACTTTTTCAGGGCCAGAACTCAGGCCTCTGCCCAAAAATCCATGAAACTTCCAGAAATGAAATGTAACATAGAAACAATGATAGAAATGAAAATACTTGAAAAAATACTTAACTAGAACCCTACTGAACATTACATACATTTCGTCAAACATGTCACAAATATGCATTCTACAGGTTAAAACAAAAGATCTGAGCATAAAGGTCTCATAGTCATATGATAATAGCTAGGAAGCATTGATGCCTTATCACATTAGCTGTGTTATCATCTGTTAGGTCATATATTCATTTTCATTCATTTATAAATCAAAAAATGATGAGTTCATACCTCATTACTGTCATAAAGCATACCCTTAACGAGCATAAAAATAACATAATGGACAAGGATATAACAACCATAAAATCCACATATAAACCAATACTTTTGCACATAAAATATCAAGGAAACGAAACTATTATTAATGAATGAATAGGATTTCGAGACTTCCATGTTCCATCCAACCGTAGATTGGCTGAACCAAATATCTCTTCAACCAATCACTCTCATACCATATTCGAAGCATGAATGTGGGACTCATAACCAAACAAGAAAACCAAATATGCATGGATGCCACCAGATTTCTCCACCTACACGGTCAGTAATTTTACTGTCTCTTAGTCTCTAGGATTTACTGTAATCCATAGTTCGATCTAGGGATCCCTAGGCCATAATCGAGACACCACCCTCCAGGATTTACCACATACCTCGCCATTCACTGGCCAAGTATTCCTAGACCTGATCAATGGAACCCACCTCTAGGATTACCATATATCATGTCATTCACCGGTCGACGATTCCTAGCCCCACTGAGGCACACAATACCTAGATTTACCACAACCCATAATCCAGTTTAGGGGTTACTAGGCCAGTTTATTTACCACAATTCATAGTATGGTTCAAGGATCACTAGGCCATGTGTTCATTCATTCAAAGATATGTCTGACTCAGTTTCAAATCCACCTAGCGATCCAACTCAACCAAAACATGAGAGCCCCATCACACCATGGATATCCAGAAATGAAAAGGCAAGGTTGAAGTACACTGCCACACTTGGAAAAACCCATGCATATGGCAACAAGAGAACCAAGAACACACATGCATAACCATGCATTCTAAATCTAGCAAGGAAATCACACATGCAAATTGATACCTACAAATAATACCACTGTAGCTGCTAGATCCTGCTCTTCCTTGCTTGATCTTTTTCTTCCTCTTTTCCTTTTTTTCCTTTCTTGATTCAATGTGAAAGTGATAAAAAAAACTATAAGTATCCAAGAGTGTGAGAGAGAGAATAAAGAGAGAGCTCCAAAACTTAACTGACAAAAGGTACCAATTGATCCTCACAAGCTTGTTTATTAATGTGGCCTCTATTTTCTTCATTTTCCATTATTTTCCTTCATTTTCCTCCTCACATGAAATCTGCGACCTTTCACCTTCCTTTTATCCTAAATTCCATTATTTCATAAATAAATGCCAATAAATGCCAGTTTTCCTTTCCAAATCCTTTTCCATAGTCTTTTTCAATTTCGTTATCCATAATAAACCAATTGAACACCCGCACTAGGACGGTTTGCCCAACATTCAACTTCGCATAAGTGTCCCATAACCTTGGTTATTAATTTTCATTTATTAACTTTTATTTACATGGAATTTTCACTAGGGTTGTTACAAAACTGCCTCCCTTAGGTGAACACCATCCTCGGTGTTCAATGACACTTACAACCAAAAAAATTGTTGAGAGAAAAACATATTTCCCATGAAGCTTTATAACTTAGCTCATTGCACTATTTACAATGATTAACTTGCTGAGAAGCAACCCAACATGACAACATAATAATATGAAAAAAATAATGACATGACACCCATACTGCTTATTGGAGATTTATAACAAAACTCATGGAAGTATTTACATCCATGTACATATGTACATATACCAGAACATCACATCAAAACATATACCAAAAACATTCACTCAACCAACAAATAGAGAAGCATACATAGCCCACATTTGATCTTTCATCTCCCATGTAGATTCATCGGGCCCAAAGTGCTTCCATTGCACTTTTGCCTGCTCGATTACTCAGTTTGGAAGCATGAGCATATTTCTCTGCAATATACACTGAGGCTCCGACTGGAATTCCCCATCTAGATCCACCTACAATACAGAACATTCAATCACATGATCAACATAATTAACATACTTCTTAAGAAATGACACATGGAAAACATCATGGAATTTCGCTGTCAGACACAATGCATTTCGATAGGCTACTAGCACAATCCTTTCAAGAATCTTGAAAGGTCCACAAAGTCATGGTGCTTGATTGGCACACGAACCAATCCTCGAGGAGCTATTTTTGGGCTTGATTCATAAGTACACCTATTCCGCATCTTGAAAATCCTTAAACAACATGTTTTGATATGCATATATTTTTTGCATGTCCTATGCTTCCTTTAAATTCCTTTTGATCACCCGCATTTCATATTCCATTTATTCTAACATGTATGTTCCAATCAAGACCCTATTCACTGGATCACTCCAACTAATGGGAGTATTACAACCTGGCACATACAATTCCTCAAACAGACTTATCATCGTGGACTCCTCGTAACCATTGTTGTAAGAAAACTAAACTAATGGAAGGTACTCCTCCCATCTCCTTTATTGATGCATCACATACATATTCAAAATTTCCTCTAGTGCCTTGTTGACCCTCTCTGCCTTTCCATCCTTCTGCAGATGATAAGATGTACTAAAGGCCAACTCTGTACCTAAACCTACAAAAATATCCTTCGAAAACTTTGAAGTGAACTTAGCATCCCTGTCTGACACAATATTCTTCGGAAAGCCATGAAATATGACCACATCTTTGATGAATACCTATGCTAAATCACTATTTGAATACATAGTCTTCACTAGAATGAAGTGTGCTACATTATTCAACCTGTCCACCACAACCATGATGAAATCATGTTGTCTAGATGTCCTTGACAAACCTATAATGAAATCCATGGAAATTACCTCCCATTTCCACTATGGAATCAAAATCGCCTATACTAGTCCACCTCGATTATTACACTCTACATTTACCTTATTATAGTCCAAACATATATCCACAAACTCTGCCACCTCCTTTTTCAAATCCGGCCAATATAGAACTTATTCATTGCTTTCAATGTATTTTGATATCACTATAATGAAAAGACCCTCTAGCAGATGTTTTTGAGGAACCCCTTATCAAAATAGCCCAGACATATATTTCTAGCATAGGTTACTAAAGGAGTTTGGTGGGTAGAGGTTTTTGCGGATGTTTTTTTTCCAGGGTGTTTCTCATCTAAACCACACCGGTGCATTCCACTAGAGAAAGCACTGATGCATACTAAAAATTGGCACACTGGGACAGCATGTGCTCGGTACACACCCGCCAATGCGTCTCATTACTGTAGCGCATCGGTACACACCCACCAATGCGTCTCATTACTGTAGCGCATCGGTACACACCCACCAATGCGTCTCATTACTGTAGCGCACCGGTGCTCTACACAAATTTAGCACCGGTGCATCCTAAAACCCTACACCAAAACTAAAACATCCCGGTGCGGTTGTACAAAACTACCCGGTGCGCTTCAAAAACCCACGCACTGGAAGACGGTTGAATAAAAAAAAATTACGGCCAAAAATCTGCATTTTTCACTTTTCAGTGCTCTAAAGCTCTTAAGCATCGGTGAAAATTTACCTTGTCTGAGGCACCCTTCCATTGGTGCTCCCATTGCATCCACTATTGTTGTCCATTGCCCACCATCTCCATTTCGAATTTTGCAAAATGGTGGGAAAGTTTAGTTTTGAAAATTCTCAGCCAATATGCCTCCTCGATGACCAAATGTGCATGTATTTTACTTTTTTTTCATAATTAAACCTTTTAGTGGATTAGTTTTCTAAAATACCTTAAAATTCAGCTTATTTATAATAATAAAATCTCGCGCAGTGCACTCGAGCCATTCGGCTCGCACCGGTTCGTGGTGTTTCTTGTAAATTTACAGGCTGCACTGCGACCGGTGCTAACGATATCCGCACCAATTCCAGGGCGTTACCAAAATGACGCACCATGATTTTTTAAAATTTAAAAAAATTGTGGTGTGGTCGATTACCCGACCGCACAGTTGACCATGTCGAATTGTGGGAATGTGGTGCATTGACAGAAATATTCGCCCCGGGGTGGGTATTTTTGTCAGTGCACCGCCCTCCTGAACTAGAGATAGTCAACAGTGTGGTCATGTAAACGATTGCACAGTTGACTAAGTAATGATGTCAAGAGGCTGATGCGGTTTTTAAACTATACGCGCTAGGGCGTATAGTTTGGGTAGCGCACCGTCCTCCCTGTACTGCTACATAGTCAATGATGTGGTCGGTTATACAACCGCACCGTTGACCGTGTAACAATTCCATGAGGGCAGTGCACTGTCGAAACTATCTGCCCTGAGGCGAGTAGATTCATCAACGCACCGCCCTCCTAAATTTGTTCTTAGTCAATGGTGTGATCGGTTAAACGACCAAAATGTTGACCACTAGCTGATGTTTGGCGGTGCATTTAGTCAATGCACCACTTGAGATAGGTTAGTTCATGATTTGCGGTGCACTGAAAATTTCCAGGTTCACCGCATCCAGTGCGCGACAAAAATAGACTCACCGTTACCGATGCATGCCTGTTTTTTGTGGCGCACCAACTGTTTTTTTTTTAACTTTCTATAGATATATATTCCAAAATAGATGTCTCATTTAATAAAAAAATTTATTTAATATTTCCATTAGGGGAATTTTGAGGTTTAAAATAGGCCTCCTAAGGAAAATGTACAATCAAAATTCAATTTATGAGAACCAACCAAATTTTAGGGGATGACATCATCCCCAATGGTTAAGATGGCATTGCTTGAGTTAAAAGTACTTACTTGTTACATTATCAATGGTGGATAAAAACTCATGGTTAACTATGGTAGTGCTCTAAGTACTTTTAAAGTCAAAAAGTAAAGTACTCATAATAAATGTCATTTCACATTTTTTGAATATTATATTATTATTGTCATTTCATAATTTTTGAAAGAAACAATGCATATCCTTACATAATCTTCATGTCTTTACACATTTTTCAATTAAAATATTATATTTGTATATTTTCATATATTTATTTTTAAATTATATATTATTTTTTCTTATGTTATAAATCAAATCAATTAAATATTTAATATAAAAAATACATAAAATAATAAATTACATTTATTATATTATATTATATTATTTTTATATAGTATAATTACATGTTATTATATAATTTAAATAATATAAATTTTAATTAATAATATATTATACAATTAAGAGTTTATGAATTTATATTTATAATTTATTTTAAGTTATTTAAGTATAAAGGACAAATTCATTAGTTGTTCAATGATAATGATATTTTCTTGAAAAGCTCATTGTTATTTGTAGTCACATCAATACAGTTTTTTTTATTAATTTTATTTTGGTACACCTTTTCAATTGAATTTAACCATGGTTACATGGATTGTGGTGCAATAAGTAAAATGTAAATTTATAAATAATATTTTATTGGTTTAGCTATTATTTTATTATTTCTTAGGAGGCCCATTTTAGACCTCAAAATTCCTCTAATGAATCATTCAACGATGTCAAAGGAGAGAAGAGATGGAACAAAAACAACAACAGGTGAACTAATATAATGTGGTTCGCTTGTGGGAGGCACGAGAGAGGAAGAGAGATATGTACCCTCGCCCTATTACAACAGCCACCTAGGATCTCCTAAAGGATATAAGCATCCTCAAGTCCTATGAGGAGGCTACATCCCTAAAGGGCCATAGTGGGTTTTTGCGACAGCTTATCCATAGGTGGAAATCCCACCAACAGGCTTTATGGGTTGGTCCTAACCAGTGATACACGCCCACTAAGGAGGACATCTATTTCATTACTGGCCTATCGAGGAGAGGGGTGGATTTGACCTTGTTCCCATAGGTCCCCGTTGGCTTTGCAGTAGGGAGTCAGTTGGTGTACTTCCAGAGATACATTAGCGTGGATATACTATCTCCTGCAAATTTTCAAGTCTCCGGTGGTCAATTACGTATTGCTTCAATTGGTGGATAGGAGGCAAGGTGCCTCTCTCTACTGATTTCGACCATTTCACACCATACCAGCGACGGGGAATGCATTATTTTCCCGCTTCTATTTTATGTTGATTCTTTATTACAGACACCACAACTTGTGAGGTGTTCTGCCATTTTTTTGCGGCAGTTCTATACAACTTTAGATAGATATCATGCTCAGGCACAAGGGAGGGTGGACTTCCATATTTCTTCAGAGCTATTTTGTTTATTTTTTGAGAGGTTTCCAAAGACTAGGCCTACTTTTGTTCGGCAGCCTCGTAGGTCGATGTTGCATGTACGGATGCAGATGTGGGGACAGATGATGCCCAAGAGGGGCAAGTCAGAGTTTTCTGCGAGGATGTCGCATGATGCACTGGAGTTGCTAGCTAGTGTTGATGAGCATCCCTTCTTTCTGGTCCCCTGTCTGTAAGCTGGTTTGGATTGGCGAGGGTGTGACAACATCCTCTTCACAGATAATGAGCTGCCGGATGATAGAGGTAATATTACTATTTTTTTTAATTTATTCTAATGTGCTATTTAACTTGTTTTTATTAAACTGTTTAATGAAATTGTCCAATTATTGTTGTGCAATTATATATATTTTGCAAACATTGGGTCATTTGATGGCGATGAGATTCCACCGCCACCAAATGATCCAGGTGTAGATCCTGATGACGATCAGGAGATGGTAGATGTTGAGGATCAAGCCAGTGCAAACATACATGATCGTCCTCATGTTGCGCCACAGGTACCGGCTGGTGTGAGGCATAGGCCTGATACTAGATTTAGGATGGAGTTGGGCGACCAAGTTTGTGGACTACTTGTGGAGGAGGGAGTCAGGCCTACCACTATGAGAGAGATACAGGTCGATGCTAGGCTAGTATAAATGTGGAGAGGCATGCCACGTGACCTATTGACCTTGATGTAGCATGTCGTAGGAGTTACTAGCTTAGTGACGCGATTGAGGAGGGCCCTTCGACGTAGGCATGGTCGAGATGTAGTATGTCGATAGTCGAGTAGTGACACATCATCTGATGATCACGATCAGGGGAGTGATCATCATTCACCTCGCACTGCAGATGAGGATCCTGCAGCATCAACCAGCATTCATGATCATGAGCAGGCTGGACCATCCACCTCAAGTCAGCCTTCTCATCCTGCAACATCCAACATTCATGATCATGAGCAGGCTGGACCATCCATGTCAAGTCATCATGATCAGCAACCTACAGCATCCAACAGTACTCATGATCATGAGCAGGTTGTACCATCCCTGTCGAGTCATCATGAGCAACCGACAGTTGATCCTAATCAACATGAGGCACCATCAAATCAGCAGGCACATGATGATCGACACCTATTTGAGCTTGTCGAGGCTGCACCATTGACTGAGTAGGCCTCGACTAGTGCTACTATTGATGATGTACCACCAGCTGATATTTGACATTTATATTACAGTTGTATATTTTTGACATTATACGGTTATATATATATATATATATATATATATATATATATATATATATATATAACCGTATAATGTCAAAAAATACAACTGTAATATCCATGTATTTTATGTTCATGTTGGAGTGTACTTAATTTACATGTCGGTGATCATCATGATGTGTATATTGTTAGGTCATGTTAGATATGTTCATTTAATGTGCAACTTGTAGATAGATGTGTATGTGATAGTAGTTATTTGACCTAAGAAGTATATTTGATGTTTGTGTTGTGATGATGTTATACAATTCTTGTGTTTTTTTAGATGATCATGATAATGATGATTAGATGATGTTAGCGAATTTGAATGTGTTTTTTAGTCGAATGTGATGTTTGTATGATGTTTATCATGATCATAATGTTTATTTTTAATATTAAATCATGATATTTATTAAATATTATGTCGTGATTGTAATTGAAATTTTAATTTTAATTGTATGTAAATTTGTAAATTTGTAATTGTATTTGTAATTGCAATTTTAATTGTAATTGTGTGTAAAATATTTATAAAATTTTAATTGTAATTATAATATTTAATTTATTGTGGAATGATTGTAATTGTAATTGTATATATGTAAAATTGTAAAATTCTAATTCTAATTCTAATTGTATATAAAATTCTAAAATTGTAATTGTAATTTTAATTTTAATTGTAATTGTAATTGTATGTGAACTTGTAAAATTGTAATTGTAATTCTAATTCTAATTCTAATTTTAATTGTAATTGTATGTAAAATTCTAAAATTGTAATTTTATGTAAAATTCTAAAATTGTAATTCTAATTATAATTTTATGTGAATTATGAAAATTTAATTGTAATTCTAATTCTAATTGTATGTAAAATATTTGTAAAATTTTAATTGTATTAATTTGAAATGATTGTAATTGTAATTGTATGTAAAATTCTAAAATTGTAATTGTAATTGTATGTAAAATATTTGTAAAATTTTAATTGTATTAATGTGAAATGATTTTATTAAAATTTTTAAATTTGTAGAATTGTAAAATTGTAAATAATTCTAAAATAATAAATCTAAAATAATATGAATTTTTGTAACATAATAAAGTTTAGAAAATAATGCAAATAAATTCATGTAATTTAGAATTATCATTATTTTATTATGATCTTACATACCAAAAAAAAGAACTTTATATAGTACGCCATTGTTTTTGAGATCAACATAATTGCAAATTATCAAGTGAAATATTGATCTTAACATTAACACAATGCAAATTACCAATTAATTCAAAATACATATTATAATGTTTCAAAAAAACGAGTCTTATAAGTTATAAGGTAATTAAGTCCTCTTCTTTATAAAAACCCACCTTAAAAGTATAAATGATGAAATAACACATGTACCATATCATTCTCAGTTCTCATGATCACCCTCATTATCTTTCAGCTCTCTTGGCATGATAACACTACTGTTCTAAAAAATATGTTTTGATCTAGGGTCATGTCTCAATACGAACCAACGATCCCTATCCAACACGTCTGAGTAAAAAAACACCTGGTTGTAGTGTTTGGGGAAAACATAGGGCTCCTTAGTTTCATCCCACATCTTTCTAGAGTTCATACATACCAGCCTACTATCGCGATATTCCTTTACATTATTCTGATCAAAGGTGTCCCACCACTTGCACCTAAAAATAAAACATTAGAAAGAAGAGGAATCCACTTCAATTATCTCTTATATCTTTCCGACGTAACCTAACGTCCCTCGTACTAGGTTTTGTTCACGGTGGCTAGATCGACTAGATTGATCGAACTCGAATTCCACTCCACAGTCTTGTGTCATGTGTCCATCATCAAAATTTTCTGTGTAAAAATGGTGTCCATATGTCCACATAGATGGGAACAAATGCACCTATAAAAAATTTTAAAAAAATCATAGTGTCATGTGTCTTATAATAACCCAACAGTTAAAATATGAAATATTGATGTAATTACATTTGAAAAGTGCATTATTAAGTTTCAAATGTACATATAAATTAAATATATTATTACCGAGTTGGTGCACCCAATCCCTACGTTTAGCGCATCCTCTTCAACACGCGGGTAATGACCGGTCGCACCGTATTTCTCTCTGACTTAGTCAGCAACCCAACTGTTGGGGCATATTTTTGGCATATTTTCTTTTAAATGATCAGGATAAGGCATACTTCTACCATTCAACCATCTGAATTATTTCGTGTCACTATCCCATTTCACCCTCTTTGTTCGTACAATGCGACCCACAGTTGTGTCGCTTCAGAATTGTAAAGAACGAATTTATTGATTGCTTCAATTTCTACATTCGCTGATGAAATCAAACCAACATTATATACACTACAAGGAAAAGACCCTCTAGTGGATGTTTTTGAGGAACCCCTTACAAAAATACCCCAAACATCCGTTTCTAGCGGAGGTTACTAGAGGAGGTTGGTGGGCAGAGGGTTTTGCGGAAGTTTTCCGCTCGGCGCACTTATCATCCAACATCGCACTGTGCTCACTACAAGAGAAAGCACCAGTGTGCACAAAACATTAGCACACCAGACACCGTGCGCTCCATACACACCCACCCAGTGCATTGTATTACTATAGAGCACCGGTTCTTTACAATTCTTCCGCGTCGGTGCATCATAAAACACCGCGCCAAAACAAAAACCGCCCGGTGCGGTATTAAGAAAACGCACCGGTGCATCATTAAACAACGCACCAAAATAGAAACTGAATGGTGCGTTCGTAAGAAACAACACCATGCACCTATAAATCACGCGCACCGACAAAGGGTTAAATTTAAAAAAAAAAAAAAAATTATGGCAAAAAAACCAGATTTTTCACTTTTTTCAGTGCTCCAGAGCTCTCAATCATCGGTGCGCTCTATAAGAGAAAGCACCAGTGCGCACAAAAAATTGGCACATCAGACACCGTGCACTCCGTACACACCCGCCCGGTGCGTCCTATTACTGTAAATCACCAGTGCTTCACAACTCTTCCGCGCCGGTGCATCATAAAACACCGCACCAAAACAGTAACCACTCGGTGCAGTGTTAAGAAACCGCACTGGTGCATCATAAAAAACCACGCCAAAATAGAAATGGATTGGTGCATTCGTATGAAACAGCACCGGTGCACCTATAAAACCCACGCATCGCAACAGGGTTAGATAAAAAAAAAAATTACGGCCAAAAAACCACAGTTTCCACTTTTCTCAGTGCTCCAGAGCTCTCAATCACTGGTGCGCTCTACAAGAGAAAGCACTGGTCGCACAACACATTAGCACACAAGGCACCATGCGCTCCATACACACCCACCCGGTGTGTCCTATTACTGTTGAGAACTGGTGCTTCACAACTATACCACCCCGGCGCATCATAAAACACTGCACCAAAACAGAAACAGCCCGATGTGGTGTTAAGGAACCACATCGGTGCATCATGAAACACCACACCAAAATTAAAACCGCCCAGTGCGGTCTTTAGCAACCACACCAGTGCACCTATAAAACCCCGTGCACCAAAACAGGGTTAAATAAAAAAAATTATGGCCAAAAAACCACATTTTTCACTTTTCTCAATGCTCCAGAGCTCTCAAGCACCGGTGCAATTTCTCCTTCTCTAATTTCCCCTGACATCGATGCTCCCATTGCACGCATTGCTTCTATGCATTGCCCACCAATCTCCAACTTACATTTTGCAAAACGGTGGGAAAATTTTCTTTTGCAAATTCACAGCCAATATGCCTCCTCGATGGCGAAATGTACAGGTATTTTTCTCGTTTTTCCATAATTAAGCTTTTTAGCATATTAGAATTTGAAATAACCTTAAAATTAACCATTTAAAAGGAATTTTTCTTTTGTCGTGCGGTGCGCACGAGCCGTTCAGCTCGCACTGGAAAGTGGTGCTGCCTGTAAAATTTACAGGTTGCACTACCACTGGTGCTAATGGTATCTGCACCGTGTCCGGGGCGGTACCGAAAGGCACCCCACGTTATTTTAAAATTTAAAAAAAACTACGGTGCGGTCATTTAGCCGGTCGCACCATTGACCATGGGAATAGCAACACGGTGCATTGACCGAAATATCCGCCCTAGTATCTGTCAGCACACCGCATTTGGAATTCCAACAGGGTCAATGGTGTGGCCTGGTAAAAGACCGCACCATTGACTATGTAATTTGTCAAGAAGTCAGTGCGCTGACACAACTATACGCGCTAGGGCATATATTTTAGTTAGCGCATCCCTCTTCTGACACCATATATATTCAATGGTGCTTTAAAAAATTTCAGGTGCACCGCATACGGTGTGTTTTATGTCATTTGGGGCACTGCCTCCAGTGCGCTACAAACAAATGCCGCACCAGAACCGGTGCATGACTGTTTTTGTGGCGCACCGATTGGTCTGTTTTTTTTTTCCAAAAAAATTATATATGTATATTCCTAAATACATGTCTTATTTAATAAAAAAAATTATTTAATATGTCAATGATTCAGAGAGAAGAGGAGGAACAACAACAACAATAGGCGGAGCAATATGACATGGTTCGCTAGTGGGAGGCACGAGAGAGGGAGAGAGATGTGTACCCTCACCCTATTATAGCATATACCCAGGGGCTCCTAAGGTAGGTAGGCCTCCTCAAGTTCTATGAGGAGGCTACTTCCCTAAAGGCCCATAGTGTTTTTTTGAGACATCTTATCCACAGGTGGAATGCCCACCAACATGCTTTTCAAGTTGGTCCTGACTAGTGGTACACACCCACTGAGGATGATATATATTTCATTACAGGGCTATTGAGGAGAGGGGTGGATTTTCCCTTGTTCTTAGAGGTTTCAGCTGGTTGTGTAGTAGGGACTCAGTTAGTTTACTCGCAGAGATACATTGGAGCAAATGTACTATCTCCTTCAGAGTTTCAGGTCGCTGGAGGTCACTTACGTATTGGTGCATTTGGTAGACAAGACGTGCAGTGCCTCTCACTTCTCATTTCGACCATTTCACACACCAGTGATAGGCAATGCATTAGTTTCTCTCTTCTATATTATGTTGATTCTTTAGTACAGGAGCCACGACTTTTCAGATGGTCTGCCATTTTTTGCGGCAATTCTGTACAGCCTTAGATAGATGTCGTGCTCATGCACAAGGGAGGATCAACTTCCCTTTTGCTTCAGAGATTTTTTGTTTATTTTTTGAGAGGTTTCCAGAGATGAGGCCTAATTTTGTTCGGTAGCCTCGTAGGCCAATGTTGAGGCTCGGATGCTCATGTGGGGGCAGATGATGCCTAAGAGGGGAGACATTATGTTTCCAGCCAGGATATCGCATGATGCACTGGACTTACTAGCCAGTGCTGACAAGCTGCATCCCTTCATTATGGTCCCCTGTCCTTATGCTGGATTGGGTTGGCAAGGGTGTGCCAACATCCTCTTCACAGATGATGAGTCGCCAGATGATAGAGGTAATATTACTATTTTATTTATATTTATTCTAACATGTTCTTTAACTTGTTTTTATTAAATTGTGTAATGAAATTGTCTAATTATTGTTATGTACTTGTATATATTTTGCATACATTAGCTATTTTGATGGCGACGAGATGCCGGCACCACCACATGATCAAGGTGTGGATCCTGATGACGATCAGGGCATGGTAGATGTTGAGGATCATGATCAGGAGGGTGGTGTAGAGAGACATGCTCCTGCTGGTGCGCCAATACCGCCTTTTGCTAGGCGCGGTTGACCTGATACTAGATATAGGATGGAGTTAGGCGACCAACTCAGTGCATTGATTTTTGAGGCGGGCATCAGGCCTGCTCATTACAGAGACATACATACTGATGATAGGCTATTACATATGTGGAGAGGCATGTCGTGGGACATGTACAGCCTTATGCGGCATTTCGTAGGAGATACGACAGTTGTTACGCAACTGAGGAGGATTGTTGCACGTTATAGGCATGGTCGAGCCCCAACACGTGATGAACAGTCCGCGAGCAGCGACTCATCTCATGATCGTTCACCTCGCGCCACGCCTGATGAGAATGAGGGTCCACTAGCATCTAGCAGTCATCATGGAGATGAGGCTAGACCATCGGCCATGTCCAATCAACAGTCTGCAGCATCCATCAATACTAGTCATGATCATAAGCAGGCTGGACCATCGACCGTCAAGGTTGCACCATTGACTGAGCAGGCCTCCACTAGTACTGCTATTAATGTTGTACTACCACCAGCTGATCCATGACATTTATATTACACTTGTATATTTTTAACATTATTCAATTATATATATATATATATATATGGTCCATGTATTTTAT
The DNA here is from genome assembly GCA_034641835.2 of Pinus albicaulis. NCBI lineage: Eukaryota > Viridiplantae > Streptophyta > Pinopsida > Pinales > Pinaceae > Pinus > Pinus albicaulis. The sequence goes on from JAXQQM020067497.1 coordinate 663,946, forward strand.
GTTCATGTTGCAGTTGTACTTAATTTACATGTTGGTGATCATCATGATGTGTATATTGTTAGGTCATGTTAGATATGTTCATTTAATGTGCAGCTTGCTGATAGAGTATCATGATGTGTATGTGATAGCATGAGTTATTTGACATGAGATGTATATTTGATGTTTGTGTTTTGATGATGTTAACATATAATGTTAATTTGATGTTTGAATGTTTTTTTTAGTTGAATATGATGTTTGTACGATGGTTATCATGATCATGATGTTTATTAATTCATTTAATATTAAATGACCATGATATTTATTAAATATTATGTCGTGATTGTAATTTAAATTTAAATTTTAATTGTATGTAAAATTGTAAAATTGTATTTGTATTTGTATTTGTAATTGTAATTTTAACTGTAATTGTATGTAAAATATTTAATGTAAAATTTTAATTGTAACTGTAATATTTAATTTATTGTGAAATGATTGTAATTGTAATTGTATATGTGATTGTAAAAATTGTAATTGTTATTCTTATTGTATGTAAATTTTTAAAATTGTAATTGTATTTGTAATTGTAATTGTAATTTTAATTGTAATTGTAATTCTAATTGTATGTAAAATTCTAAATTTGTAATTGTATTTGTAATTGTAATTTTAATTGTAATTGTATGTAAAATATTTGTAAAATTGTAATTGTACTTGTAAATGTAAATCTAATTCTAATTCTAATTGTATGTAAAATATTTGTAAAATTTTAATTGTATTACTGTGAAATGATTGTAATTGTAAAATTTTAATTGTATTAATGTGAAATGATTTTATTAAAATAGTTAAATTTGTAAATTTGTAAATAATTGTAAAATAATAAATCTAGAATAATATGAATTTTTGTAACATAATAAAGTTCAGAAAATAATGTAAATAAATTCATGTACTTTAGAATTATCATTATTTTATTATGATCTTACATACAAAAAAAAGAACTTTATACAGTCTGGTGCGCTTATCATCATAACACGCACCGGTGCGTCTAAGTTAGTACAAAGACACACCGGTGCTTCACAACACTTCTGCACTGGTGCGTCATAAAACACCACGCCAAAACATAAACCTCGATCTTACAAACCGCATTGGTGCGCCTATAAAACCCCGCGCACAGGAACAGGGTTATTCTGTAAAGTGCATTATTGGAGCAGCGAAGGGTTCGAATCACGGGCTAGAATTTTTCTGAGGAAGGGAAGGATTCTCATTCCCTTAAGGACAACAAAGAAAGATCAATTGACGTTGTTGACCGGGCTGGTAGGTCCCATGAAGGGAAAGATTATCTAGAATGCATTTAAAAGCACCTGGGAGTATTGTCCGAGCTTCGGTTGGCTTACATAAAATTTTACTAGAAAAGCTGAAGTCACATAAAATCACATCTTCGGCTTTCAATTGAGAATGGCATCTCTAACTTGTCTGAGCAGTGGTCATGTGGATGAAACCGATAAAAAATTTTCTTGTATTATAAATGGAAATCTAGTGACCATTTATGTGGGAAGAAAAGCATAGATACCTACAGCTACCATCTTTCCACCTGCAAATCGGTTTCCCATTGGAAACGCTAATGTAATAGCCCATTTTGCAATGTCTTTCCTCTGCTCAACCCTATACTCATTTTCTATGGGAAACCATTGCCGCCACATGTAATAACTGCATCGTCTAGTTGAAAATCGGTCTTCTTCTGCTAACAAATGTAGAATGAAGAACTTGTTGTCATTGCTCCCAGAACATTCAAGGTTAGTTTCTCGTAAAACATAGATTGTATAAATTTTGCTAAGATCAAGATAGAAATCACAAAGGATAAAAGAGGAAATTGGATGCCAAGATGGAGGGGGAACTTACAAATGAGCAAGCAGATCATGGGTCAGCAAGCAAATCATGGGGCACCTTTTCTTGTTGCAGGTTATGGAAAGGTTCAAGTTTTTTTTTCTAAAAGAAGAAGAGGTGTAGTTTTGAAAAGAAATGGCCCAAATATTTTCACAACAAAATGTACATTTCTAACATGTGTAAAAACTAAAATATCTCCAACTTCAATAAACTGCTCAGAAACAAAACTTTCCCAACCATTTGTGAAAACTGCCCACGTCTTAGCATAGAACAGGTTCACATGCCACAATTGCCCACTTGGGCTTTGTAGTATTTCATCTTCACACGCCCCACATTGCATTCTCTCCACATAATCAATGGGGACCTCCTGCAATAAACAAAATGCATTAGAAGAATAGTTATTTCCATCAAGAATTTATCCAATTCCAATTCTCAATTCTAATTCTCAAGAATAAACAAAATTGTAATTCTCAATTTCTATGGTTGGAGTTCACTAAATTTTGGTGTACACACCTAAAATTAATTTCGATGCCTTAACTACAAATCGGTGCTACTGTACATATAACCGCACCGGTGCATTTTAGTTATTGCCCACTGGTGCTGATATTACCTAAGGACACATCGGTGCAGTGCTATTAAGTGATGCACCGGTGACGAATAAACACAAATAAAAAAAAGCGCAACTCTATATTCTTTAAGTGAAAAAAAAAAAAAAAACAAAAAAAAAAAAACAACGGAAAATTAAAAAATGGGCAGCAAAATATTTTCGAAAATCTAATTTCATAAAATAATTCTTTAAATACTAAAAACTTTTCATTATTTCACTATTTTTGCTAAAATTTTCAGCCAAAGATTTTTAGGAGACATACCAAGAGCAAGAGAGCATGAGAGCACTGTGGAGAAACAAAATACGTTCGAACAAAAGTATTCAGACAATCAAAAACCAAACCTCTGGTGATTCAAACCCTGTATCATAGAATTTCAAAACATTTCGTGATTAAATTTGATTAAGTTTTTTACTTTTTCTGCAGTTTTTTTACTTTTTCAGCAGTTTTGTCCATTTTTACCCTAAACCCTTCATTTTTTTTGTTTTTTCCCTTTCTTCTCCCTGTTTCTGTGATTTCAGAATTAGGGTTTTTCATTTTATATTGACATCCAACCCATGGTATGACTTGCATAGTTGAATCCCAATCCATTCGGCCATTGTGTGAATTTTTGGAAAAAATGGATTAATTTTTTTTATCGGTGCGCCCTGCGTAACCTAGCGCGCCGATGCGCTGTATTATACAGCGTAACGTGCAAGTACTGTAATAAAAAATTTGAAAATATTTTTTTAAAATCAGTGCATCATATATGAAATAGGGCACCGATGCTCCATGTTACGAGGATAGCATCGTATGGTCTATTACAATGTTTGTGCGGTGCATTTATAATACCCCCACACACCATACGGTCTATTATATTGTTTTTGCGGTGCGTTTTTAATACCCGCACGCACCAACGGTGGAGTGTACATCATGAAAGGCGCACCGATTTCTTGAGATTTATTTTTTACCTGAAAAGTTGACAATTTATTTATAAATATATTAATGAATGATATAGTACAGGTTTCAGATTGATAAAGAAATGACTGACAAGAGATCAAGTAACAAAAATACTGATAACACATCAAGAATAGCAAAAAAGGCAAGTTCTTTGTAAATTATTTATAAAAAATATTATTTTTGAACTATATGTAAGTTTAACTAATATGTATTGTTTATTGTGTATCATGCAGAGCCACAAAATGACGAAGCTCGACAAGGTTATTTTTTATCTAGGACTAGAAGAGCGTAAAATCTTGATGGAAAAATTGCAAACGGATAAATCAGGTGAATGAAAAATTACTATCGATCCAATATGAGTTTCTTTTTTTAATTATCATTAATAATATACTTAAAATTATTAGATAACATGTGTCAAATAGTCTATTAATTCACATCTGTTTAATGTTCTATAGGGACCAACAACTCAGAAAATGAATGTTGTTCTAAAAAAAGAAAAAAAGAAAACATGCAAATGAAAATGAATTGCTCCTTAGCTCATCTGGAGTGGCGCTAGAGGTTAACGAAAGGGGGAAAAACTTTTATAAAATTTTGAGGGATCTAGTGGAACAAATGTATAGACGTTATTTCCACTTACAATACAAAAATCAATCCAATGATTCCAAGAACCAAATTTTATCTAAACTACAGGAAGAGTTTCCAGAGAACTGGTCAATGAGACATGTCAGACTTTTAATAGAAAAAGCATACAATAACAAAAAAAAAAGAATGAAAATTAATATTCCTTTAAATCTTTATCTAGAATTATTTATAAATATCACTTTTGTTATATTTACTTTTCATATATCAATATAAAAATTAAATATTTTATTATCATGTTACATTTTCAGGAAGATTATGAAAATCTCAAAATATGAATGAGTTAATATCAGAAATATGCTAGTAGGAATGTCCAAAAAGGTGTACAAGGAGATGGTCAAAGAAATGGACAAAATTGCATCGCAAGAGGAGCCATCTCAACAACAACGTGCTTCAAATGTAATATGTAATCATTGAATTTTTTGATCATTAGGTACAATAAATATACAATTTAACATTAAATATTAATTTTCAAGAATTTTCTTGCAGAAAAGAAAAGAAAATGGAACACATTCAGCACATAAAATAGGACGACAAGGAAGAAAAGGGTTTATATCTAAACTTGTGAGTAATTGTTACTTCCTTATAACAACTTAACTAGATTTATTTTTTGTATTTTTTAAGTTGTTTTACAAAAATCATCATTGAATGTCTTCAAACAGGTGCTAACATACAAAGAAGAACCATCAGACGAATTGATTGAAATTGGGTTAAATATGGGTTGTGAGCATATGTTGGCATATCAAAAATTAATTGTGGAATTTGTTAGCATCTATCGATCTTGTTTTACTTAGCTCCGTCTACAATTAATAGAAAAAAAAAAATATGTTATATTAAATATATGATTTGTTATGGGGTATAAAACTTGCAGGAAACAAAGTATGGAACTCCGCCAACAGATGAAATTTTGAAAGATGACATGGTACATGGTTTTGAAAGAATGTGTGTAGTTTATGATTCAATTGTTGCTATGGTACGTCACTTTTCTTTTCGATTTACATTGATGTTTATTATTTAATATTGAAATTTTCATTATTCTCACCATTGTATATACACTCATTTCATTTTATTTTTATGTTTGTAGATTGAAGGTGAAGAAGAAGAAAACAATCAACACCGTGAACAAAACATTCCTGAAAATAACCCAATTCATGGAAGTAGCGCTAGCAGTGACACCAGTTCAAGCGAAGAATGATGATCACTATGTTTGGATATCAAAGAAAGGCATTGTATTTTTTTAAATATGTCTGTGAAATCAGTCATTTTTTTTAATGTAATGGACATAGTGTCCCAATTGAAAGATAAAGGGATACCAATAATTGTCCCATTTTGTATGATAAATATTGTCTTATTCATATATATATATATATATATATATATATATATATATATATATATATGATAAAATATGTTTTAATTTATTCTATTGTGTTCTCCATTGTCGCTACTGTGTTCTCCATTGTCGTTCTGAAATGCACTAATAAAAATTTAATTCATATGAATATTGTTATAGGATATATATGTGTTGACTTTTGATGAATAATGAATTTTAAAAAACCACAATAAGTATGATATGATATAACAAATTAATCCAAACATCACATTCAAATGCATTAATAAAAATTTAATTAATATGAATATTGTTATAAGATGTGTCGACTTTTGATGAATAATGAATTTAAAACAATCACAATAATTTCACTGTCACAGGTCGATGTTTCTAAAAAATACAAAATGAAAACCGGTGTGTGTCAATTACTATACACCGGTGCATTTGTATTATGAAGTGCATCGACACGTTTCTATGACCTATGGGCACCAAACAAATACCAAAACCAATTAAAAATATCGGTGCATTTGTGCGGTACAGCGCACCGGTGCGTTTATGTGTCTATACGCACAGGTGTCATTGTACAATTTATGGCTGCCGCACGAATACCGATACCAATTATAAATCTGGATGCGTTTGTGTGATACTGCGCATCGGGGCATTTATGTGTGTATAAGCACTGATGCATTTATACGACCTATGCATTTATACGACCTATGGGCGCCACACGAATACCGATACCAATTATAAATCTCGATGAATTTGTGTGATACTACGCACTGGTGCGTTTTTATAAGTCTACGCACCAGTGCATTGATACAACCTATGGGCACCGCACAAATCCCAAGACCAATTAGAACGGCCCTGTGTGTTGTATCACCAACACTACACCTAGTGCGGTTTTATACCTTAAAGGCCTGGTGCATTCTCCTTCGACCACCTCGGGGCACCTTCTACATGTACGCACCAGTGCGTTAAAGCCAGAGTAGCGCACCAATGAAAAAAAACATCCGTAATAACCTCCGGCTGCCCTTTTTTTTTAGTTGTGTTGAATTTCCATTAAAATCTCTGCCAAAACCTCCGTAACCATAAACGAATGTTGTAGCAAATATTTTTTTGACAATTTTGGCCAATTTTATAACACTAAAAACCTCCTTTATAACCTCCGCCAGAGGGTCTTTTCCTTGTAGTGATAGTACATAGAGATCAAAATATACATTAAATATCGAAGTTCAACATGAATATTTACTTGTTGTAAATTTGAAAAATTATAAGTCGCTTACTCTTTATCAAGCGCTTTTTTCCATTCGTTTGGAGCAGCTCCCCTTCTCTTTTGTCTTCATCCCTTTCATCGTCCCAAATCACCACACTTGGTCTGCTGTCGACATGCTTGATGTACTCGTTGTCATAATAGAAAGACTCATACGATACGTACCCCTCTTCCATAGACCCCTTGGGTCGAAATTAAAACTTTCAATTTCTTCATGTACCTCTCTAAGAAGAACATCCAACGACAAGAAACCACCCCAACTAATTCAACCTCATCTACTAGGTGGATTAGAAGATGAACCTGCAAGTCCATGAAACTCGTTGACATTTCCTTCTCAAGCATAAAAACAATCTCAACTATCTCTCAACACCACCATGGAATGTTAGCCACATGAATCTCCTTTGACGTGATCCAACATACAAATGCAAATAATTTAGATATTGCATGTCCTATGTCTTGGGGGAATTCATGTTTCACACACCCACACATGAAAAAAGGCTAATGATACTGAAAAGTTATAAACACGTGCAATAATATAAAAAATTATTTATGTTTTATGATCCCTGCATGGGATAAAATTTATTAATATAAAAAATTATAAAATCATGTTTCTGACATTATACGTACTCTTAGAATATTCAAATGGTCATGCGATTTCAACCCCGAGAAATGGTCATCAATGGTGAAGTAGCGCCATAGTGAAGACCCGTATGAAGATGGAACCCTCACACCCATTATAACTTCCTTTTCCAAAGAAAGATCATATTTTTTTAAAATCCATGGGACATCACCTTCTTTGAAATACCATGAATTAGAGGGACCAGCTCCTGCCTCTAATCATGTACTTTCTAATCGTATTGGCCAATGTTTCTTTTTAATTTTTGGAGTAATAAGATCTTTCCTAATAGCCAATGTGTCACTTTGTTTCGATGATATGTTCCTCCATAAAGAAGATGAAACATTTTTAAATATATGCATGGGATTTAATAAGTGGGTAATCTTAAGATGCTCCCAATATGGGAGGTTATAAGAGATAGATTTCCTTTTAATCCCAATGGGAAATTTCTCAACATAGGTGTCGGAGAATTCTAGATCATCAAACATAGGCTCTCCATTTGAATCAAACATTTCTATGAACTCCTTCTCCTTCTCTCTCTCATATGCTCTAAGCCATTCAGTTGGTGTCGTTATTGGAGGCATTTGGGTTCTCTCTTGTTTACCATTGAAAGCGAATGCTGCTCTTCTATAAGGGTGTTCTTCTAGGAGGAATACCTTGGAGTAGTCATACACTGTCTTTCATAGGTCGTTGGACCATCTAGATTTCAGAGAAGGTCCAGAACATTTACATCCAAAATACCCTTTTTTTATAAGACCTGCGAGATTATTGTATACAATTTACATGCATGGCACATTAAATAATATCATGAAGATCAAAAAAATTACAAAAAATTAAATAACTAAAATGCGGAATAATATTGTTACATATATAAACATTTACCAAAGCAAACTCCTAAGCCTGGATAATCATGTTTCGTGTAATCACATATGCCATACAACGCAAAACTCCTCTCTGCTGTGATGGGTCTTGATACATCATATACATTTATCCCATCCCATAATTCCTTAAATTCATCTACCAATGGTTGTAAGTAGATATCCATATTCTTCACTTGTCTTCTACCAGGGACTATGAGAGCCAACATAAGATGTTCATTCTTCACGGACAACCATGCGGGGATATTGTTATTAATCACTACTACAGGCCAAACAAAATATTTGGTGTTCTGGAGGGAATATGGGTTGATGCCATCCATGGCTATCATGAGTCGTAGACTTCGTACTTCATCCTTGAATTTTTCGGGCCATGTATCCTCTATATCCTTCATGGTTATTGAATATGTTTGGATTCACATAACTCCCAACTCATTTCTGTGTGAGGCATGTCATCCCTGCAACATAGTTAATTCTTTGCAACAAAAGAGGATTTGAATCCATTGGATTATAGGTATGTGCCTTAATATATTAAAAGGAGGACCACATGATTTACCCTTATTTTTTGATTTATCATACATGTCATGCCCACATTTCGGACATATCCCTTTGTTTACATATTCTCCTATATATAGAATAAAATCATTTGGACATGCATGATATGATATGTACTCAACACCCAACATTTTCAACAATTTCTTTGCCTCTTCATAGCTACCCGGCAAGACATTATCACTCGGAAGAACCTTATCTTTGAATAACATGTAGTTGGTGATCATGGAAAATATTAAATGTACATTAATTCCGATATAATTATATTTAATGTTCATAAATTTGACCATTTGTAATGTTCATTGTGTGATTATATTTCTAGAAATTATATTAGGGAGGACTTTATGGTAACTTACCTCAAAATTTCTGAGAAACATGCATTTGACAAGCCAAACTTTGCTTTCAAGTTGCATAGTAACATCATTGTCCCCAACTGGGTAGATTTTGACTGACCGCCAAGTCCAAAGAGAGGGGTGGTGGAAGAAAATTTAAGGCTTTCGAAAAAGGTGTCAGCAATATGAGCATCATCCCCTAGTTGATCATCATTTTGGAATGCATCTAAACAAATTGTCTCCATGGCAGTCGTATCCCTTAATTAATCATCCATACCAACCTCTATTTGATTTCCTCCATTTCCAAATTGTGAAGAACTATTATTGTTGTAGTTATTCCTAATTGGTGAATCTGGACATACTGGGAATTGAATCGGTGGTTGATTCAACCATTCTTGGTATCGTTCCTCTCTGATTTTTTCTCTTAATTCAGCCTTCTCTCGATTTTAAGTTGCCGTGGGGTGCAACGAAAGATGGTAGGTAGGTCTCTCATCATCACTAGAATCCTAATAATTTCAAAAAATATATTTGAACATGATTAGTACAAAATCTATGATATCAATTAGTGAGAACATTGACAATGCATGATTAATTGGTTTGACGTTGAAATAATTACATTAATATACCAAACAATTATTATTACCATCATTGTCCCGGGATTGTGGCTAGAAGATGCAATATTGCTACAATTGGTATGGTGAAGCAGCTGTCCATTTTTATCTACCAAATGCGCCTTGCGGTATGCTACTCCTGATAAGAGCTTCCGATGTTTTAGAGCTGTTTGAATATTTTGTGCATCTGAACTCAATTCTCAATCTGCATCAACCTGCAAATTTGTATACATTATAAATTTTATTAAGCTAATTGACATGGATAAAAAACATAAATCCAATTAGATATTGAAAATATAAATAAAATCTGAAGTAAATATTACGTCTTGAGATGGATAGGGAGAACTACGCGATGGATTTTAAGAAATATTATGGAACGAGCTGGATTTTGAATAATTATCCATTCGATATAATTATGATATTTTCTCCCTGCATTTGAGCAAAATCAACAATAAATTTTGGTGTACACAACTAAAACTAATTTCGATGCCTTAAAAATGGACTTATTGTTATCGGTACTAATGTACAAATAACTGCACTGGTGCGTTTTAGTTATTGCACACCGGTGCCATGGTATTAACCAACACACCAGAGCAGTGGTATTAATTGACGCACTGATGACGAATAGCCGCAAATAAAAAAAATCGCAACTTTATTTTTTTAAATGAAAAAAAAAAAACGGTAAATTGAAAAATGGGCAGAAAAATATTTTCGGAAATCTAATTTCATAAAACAATTATTTAAATACTAAACACTTTTCATTATTTCACTATTTTTGCAAAACATTTCAGCCAGAGATTTGCACGAGACATACATAGAGCAAGAGAGCACGAGAGCACTATGGAGCAGCAAAATACTTTTGAACAGAACTATTCAGACAATCAGAATTCCAAACCTTTGGCGATTCAAACCCTATAGCATAGAATTTCAAACGACTTCGTGATTAAATTTTATTGTTTTTTTATGTTTTCTGCAGCATTTTTTATGCAGTAAGTAAAAAATTTAAATTTACTGTTCATTTTCAGAAAAAAATAAAAAATAAAAAATAAAAAAAATAAAAAAAATCCATTTACCCTAAGCCCTTCATTCTTTTTGTTTCTACCCTTGCTTCTTCCTATTTCTGTGATTTCAGAATTAGGGCTTTTCATTTTATATTTATAGGGTTTGTGTTACTATATATAGGCCTATGACATCTAACCCACGGTACGACTTGCATAGTCAGATCCAAATCCATATTGGCCCTTGCGTGAATTTTTAAAAAACTGAATTTTTTTAATCAGTGCACCCTGCGTAAACTAGCGCACTGGTGCGTTGTCTTATCATAGCGCACAGCGCAGATACTGTGTGATAAGAAAAAAAAAATTAAAAAATAAAAACAAAAATAAATAAATAAATAAAAATCCATGCGCCATTTGTAAAACAGGGCACCGGTGCGCTATTTAATTATAGCGCACTGCGCACGTACTGTTTGGAAAAAACAATTTTTTTATTGTATGTGTTAATCAGTGCACCGTGTAGTGTTTTATACTGTTTTAGCGGTGCATTTATAAGAACACAACACACTGACGTCGATGCGTATAACATTAAAAGTGCACTAGTTTCTTGATATAATTTTTTTTACCTGAAAAGTTTATGATTTATTTATAAAATATATTAATGAATGATATGGTACAGGTTTCATATTGATAAATAAATGGCTGACAAGAGATCAAGTAACAAAAATACTGAGAGCAAATCAAGAAAAACAAAAAAGGAAAGTTCTTTGTAAATTATTTACAAAAAATATTATTTTTGAACCATATGTAAGTTTAAATAATATGTATTGTTTATTGTGTATCATGTAGAGCCACAAAATGATGAAGCTAGATAAGATTATTTTTGTTCTAGGACCAGAAGAGCGTAAAAGCTTGATGGAAAAATTGCAAAAGGATGAATCAGGTGAATGAAAAAAATACTATCGATCCAATATGAATTTCTTTTTTTAATTTTCATTAATAATATACTTAAAAATATTAGATAACATGTTTCAAACAATATATTTATTCACATATGTTTAATGTTCTATAGGTACCAGCAACTCAAAAAAGGAATGGTGTTCTAAGAAAATAAAAAAATAGAACATGCAAATGAAAATGAATTGCTCCTTAGCTCATCTGGAGTGGTGTTAGAGGTTAACGAAAGGGGGGGAAACTTTTACAAAAGTTTGAGGGATCTAGTAGAACGAATGTATAGACGTTATTTCCACTTACAATACAAAAATCAATCCAATGATTCCAAGAACCAAATTTTATCTAAACTACAAGAAGAGTTTCCAGAGAATTGTTCAATGAGACATGTCAGACTTTTAATTGCAAAAACGTACAACAACAAAAAAGAAGGAATGAAAAATTCATATTCCTATAAATGTTTTTCTAGAATTATTTATAAATATCACTTTTGTTATATTTACTTTTCATATATAAATATAAAAATTAAATAGTTTATTGTCATGTTACATTTTCAGGAAGATTATGAAAATCTCAAAAGATGAACAAGCTGATATCATAAATATGCTAGTAGGGAATGTTTAAAAATGTGTACAAGGAGATGGTCAAAGAAATAGAAAAAACTGCATCGCATGAGGAGTTATCTCAACAACAATGTACTTCAAATGTAATATGTAATTATTTAATTTTTTTATTAGGTACAATAAATAAACAATTTAGCATTAATATTAATTTTCACAGAAAAGAAAAGAAAATGTAACCCATTCAGCACATAAAAAAATACGACAAGGAAGAAAAAGGTCGATATCTAAGTTTGTCAGTAATTGTTACTTCCTTATAACAACTTAACTAGATTTCATTTTTGTATATTTTAAGTTGTTTTACAATAATCATCATTGAATGTCTTCAAACAGGTGCTAACATACAAAGAAGAACCATCAGACAAATTGATTGACATTGGGTTAAACATGGGTTGTGAGTATATGTTGGCATATTAGAAATTAATTGTGGAATTTGTAAGGATCTATCGATCTTGTGTTACTTAGCTCCGTCTATAATTAATAGAACACAAAAATCTTTTATATTAAATATATGACTTGTTATGGGGTATAAAACTTGTAGGAAACAAAGTATGGAACTGCGCCAACAAATGAAATCTTGAAAGATGGCATGAAATTTGGTTTTGAAAGAATGTGTATAGTTCATGAGTCAATTGTTGCTATGGTACATCATTTCTTTTCGATTTACATTGATGTATATTATTTAATATTGAAATTTTCATTATTCTCACCAATGTATATAAACTTATTACAATTTATTTTTATGTTTGTATATGGAAGGTGAAGAAGAAGAAAACAATCAACACCATGAACAAAACATTCCTCAAAATAACCGAAGTCACGGAAGTAGATCGAGCAGTGACAACAGTTCAAGCGAAGAATGATGATCATTATGTTTGGATATCAAAGCAAGGCGTTGTATTTTTTGAAATATTTAACTGTGAAATCAAACATTTTGTTTAATGTAATGGACATAGTGTCCCAATTGAAAGACAAAGGGATACCAATAAGTATTCCATTTTGTATGACAAAGAGTGTCTTATATATATATATATATGTTTTAATTTATTCTATTGCGTTCGCCATTGTCACTGTGAAATGTAACACCATTGATTAAATATATGGATGATTAAATATTATAATGAAGAGATGTGAAATCTGGTGATATGATATAACAAATTAATCCAAACAGGACATTCAAATGCACTAATAAATATTTAATTGATATGAATACTGTTATAAGATATGTGTCGTCTTTCGATAAATAATGAATTTTTAAAAATCACAATAATTATGATATGATGTAACAAATTAATCCAAACATCACATTCAAATGCACAAATAAAAATTTAATTGATATGAATATTGTTATAAGATATGTGTCTACTTTTGATGAATAATGAAGTTTAAAAAATCACAATAATTGCACCATCACAGGTCGATGTTTCTAAAAAATACAAAATGCACATTGGTGTGTGTTAGTTACTATACACTGGTGTGTTTATATGATAAGGCGCATCGGTGCGTTTCTACGACCTATGGGCACCGAAAAAATACCAATACCCATTATAACTCTCAGTTCGTTTGTGCGATACTGCGCACCAGTGCGTTTATGTGATACTGTGTGTTGTTGTGTTTCTACGACCTATGTGCACCGCACAAATAACAATATGAATTAGAACAATCGGTGTGTTTGTGTGATACTGCGCACCAGTGCATTTCAATAATAATACACACCGGTGCATTGATATGACCTATGGGCACCGCAAAAATCCCAATACCAATTAGAACGGCCCAGTGCATTGTATCACCTATAGTGCACCCGATGTGGTTTTAGACCTTTAAGGCCCGGTGCATGCACCTTCGACCACCTCAGGCCGACTGTTTAGATGACACGCACCGGTGCATTTACTCTAAAATGCACTGGTGCGTTGACACCTGAATAGCGTGCTGATGAGAAAAACATCTGTAAAAATCTCTGGCTACCCAATTTTTTTGGTTGTGTTGAAATTCCGTTAGAAGCTCCGCAAAAACCTCCATTACCGAAAACGGATGTTGTAGCAATTTTTTTTTTACAATTTTGGAAAATTTTATAACACTAAAACCTCCGTTATAACCTCTGCTATAGGGTCTTTTGACATATAACATTCTTCCGTTCTTCAATGAAACCTAGCATTTAATGCAAATGTACAATTGATCTCTTATATCCTAATGAATATTGAGGTATATTTTTCAAATTTGGATGTGAGCATACTAGCAATTTTGATCCGTAAATGGCTTCATTGGAAATACTCCTACGCTTCAAAAAAAACTAATCTCTTTGTCAAAATAGAGTAGGATAGAATAGGAAAATACAATCAAGCTTGGAGAGTTTTTGAAGTTTTTTATTTTCAAATTTGATTTCATTTATTTTCTTGGAAATTTTGGTGGTGCAGTAAGAGTCGAGGTATTCACTAACCATTGGTAGGAAGATCTATAATCAAAGGGATATTTGTGAAGAAGGAAAACAAGTGGAGTTTAGAGAGCTAAAATTTGAGGCCTGAAATCAAATTCTTCTTATATTGCTTTTCAAATTTCATATTTTAAATACATAAAGAATCCTTGAGTATGCTCTCTTTTTGCACCTTATTGTGACCTAGAAGATCAGAAAGGAAAGTTGGATAAGTCAACTTTGAAATTTCACCATAAAAAACTAACTAGGAGATCTAAATTTACCACTGATTCTAAAAAAAAATATTTGCTTAAAATTTGATCTCTAATTGTCAAATAAATTTGTCTCATAATTTGCTACAATAAATTTTTTTTCAATATTAAAAAAAAACATTCGTATTTTTTTTCTATATAATTTAATTTTCTAATATTTATTAAATAAATAAATGTATTTATTTCAAATTTGTTTTTATTTTCAAAAAAAAATATATATATATATATTTAAAAAAAAATTTAAAAATCATTAAAAAACTATTAAAAAAAATTATAATAATAATTTATAAAAATAATAATAATAAAAAGTTATTAAAAATAATAATAATAAAATCAATTAAAAAAAAATCTAATAAAAAATATATTAAAAAATTATAAATAAATTTTGTTTTTAAGTTTTTGTTTTGGCCCAAATGGCCATACATATATGTAAAGCAAGGCCATAGGCCATGGCGACGCATATGCGTGAGGCTAAGAGGCCAAACACATATGTGCAGGCCATGACATATGGCCGGACGCACATATGTGTAGGGCCAGTTTCCATGCCACACACAATAGCCAAGGCCAAGGCCACAGCCGAGAGCCAACCCAACACAACACAAGCAAGCCGAGGGACGATTTTTTTTAAATAGTAATATAAAAAAATAATAATAATAATAAAATGTAAATTAATAAAAACTTAGCAAATAAAATTTGCAAAGAGAGGGGTCATATTTGCTCCATGCTTTCAACCCGCAACGATTATTTTTCTTTTTTGTGAATTTTGAGTTTTGGCTCAAAAAAAATTTATAGAATAAATTGGTTGTGAGATCCATTTTTTTTGGCAAAGTGCATGAGTTCAAATAAAAATCAAATATTTTGGTGGCATGAAATTGTCTCACAAGTTCCCTGGAGCATTTAGACACTTGTGCATTTTTCCTAAAAATCTTGAATTTCGTTTGGTGGGTGTTTTTCAAATTGTTGCCTCGTTAGTCATTTTGTCGAATTGTCAATATTTTCAAATTTAAATGGGTTGTTTTTAAACTTTTCTTCACACATGTGACTTGTGGCATAATCGTAATTTGTTTAAATTTTAAAAGAGAGGTCATGAGTTCAAATCCAATGGAAGTGATGCAGGAGCATTAGACGAAGAGGAAAATACTTTGTATTTTAAACTTAGGGGTTTTTAAGTTTTTAGAAGAGCTAGATTTTTATAAATGATTTGAGTGGGGTTTAAGTATTTTTATTAAATATTGTAAATAATTGAGAATATGAGAAAATTTGGTCAGTTGAGGATGTAAAGGGATTGAGAGATTTTTCTAAATATTAATTTAGAAATTAGTTTCATTAATTATGGGTGAAAGAGGATCCTTAGGGATTCAAGAGTGATTTTAAGATTTGTTGAGATATTTGGGGGTTTGTTGAGTGATTAAAGGGATGAGAACCAAAATTGGTTCTATTAAATTTGTATAAATTATCAAGC
Organism: Pinus albicaulis; assembly: GCA_034641835.2. Classification (NCBI taxonomy): domain Eukaryota; kingdom Viridiplantae; phylum Streptophyta; class Pinopsida; order Pinales; family Pinaceae; genus Pinus; species Pinus albicaulis. The sequence continues at coordinate 680,282 of JAXQQM020067497.1, forward strand.
CTCAAAGGCATTGAGATCAGAGAGAGTGTGAGAAGAGAGTAGGGGTTTCTATTTGAAAGCCTTCAGGTAGTTTGTAAAGGGCCATTGATTTGGAAATCAGGCCAAGGAAGGAGATTATTATGTAAGTGCTGTGTGAATTAAAATAGAATTTAAATTTTCTGGAAATTATGCCTTCTTTCTGAGTTTATATTGTGTGAATGAATTGAGATTCATTATAAATTGACTTGGTGTATGTCATTGGTTTGTAATAGAACACTGTAATGAACACTCTTCCAATGCAGTAATAATTTGCTGCTTATTTTTTATGAGATTCGATTTTATAAATCAATGTCAATTTCCATATTACAACTCAATCCAGAATCACTGAGATGAAGGTTGAAATGTGCTATTATCATGTGTAAAGGTTTAAATAGGTGTTAATAAATTTGGGTCTTTCGATGGAGAACGTATCAGTGTTCGTTGAATGCGTTGATCTTTTTATGAAAGATGCAAATATGATTGGCATTGAAAGACTGACTTATGTCAATGTTGATCCACGTGTGGACACATCGATTCTGGTGTGGTAATGATTAGTTGAATCACTGATTAATGGAATGGGTATCAAAAGAAGTGTTGAACGCAAGCTATGGAAAGGTCGATGTATCGCGCAGAGTCCAAGTAAAAACTCTGTTACTGGAATTATGAAATTGAATGTAATTGATTTATTGAGAAAAGAGAATCGATTTAACTAATATCGATTCATGTTTTGAGTCGAACGGAGTCTACGCTTGTTGAGAAGAACGCAAGAGGGATTGATCAGCGTGCAGGAGGTTTGAACCATAGTTCAATCCAAATTGGTATTTTATATTGGCTTTTGAAAGTCGATTTCCAGGATGGTGTAGGGAAAATTATGGACGCAGAGGTTGTTAATCCTCTCTGCAAACTGTAGTAGAAGCGAGTTCTGAAATGAGGCTGGATCTGACTTATAAGTCAATGGCAAGAAGGCGCAGGGCTGTTGTTTTAACACTCTGTTTATTTATTTGGAATTCAATTAGAACGATGTTAATTGTTGTGTTCCAGTAGCAGTGCAGGAGTTAAATGAACAGCGTGAGAAGCAATTCTGGTGCGAGGAGAGCATTACAACTAACTGTACAATGAAGGGTGAAGGCGCAATTGGATTTGCGTTAGCGTTCATGGAGTGAAAGGAGCACAACTCATTCAGAAGTAATACAAAACTAGCAAAATAAACGTTGATTGTGGAATCTCGGAAGGAAAAAGCGAGCTTACAGAGGTTAAGTTTAATGCAACCATAGCATGGTCGATATTACGTTGTAAGTGATCAAATGGTTACAAGGTAAGAGAAATTGAAGGTTGTTGGATGGAAGAACGGTAAGTTAATAAGGCAGATGCGTATGGTGCGTTGGGGCATTATGATTTATTGATTTTTATGTTAGTATTGGTATTAATTTGTTCAAGTTGAACTTTCAAAACATGGTGAATATGCATAGATCGTGGGACAATATATGGTTTCGATCATAAGCACAACAACAAAAACATAAACTTCACATGTGGGTTGGAGTTGGTTTAATATGTGGTTTTAACTTCATATTTGGGTTTTAAAACCTTGATGAAAAAGTAAAGAATCTTCAATCAAAGATAAGTTTGAATTAGCTTCCGCAAGTGATATTGAAAGTTGAACAGAGATTAACAAAAGATTCCACATTATTATTGTGAGTTTTCCAGATGGAGAATTTTATTGGAATATAAATGTGAAGTGAATTTTATGAGTACATTGAGAGTAATATTCTGGGTATTGCAGGGTTGGCTCTGCATCATTTTGGTATCAAAGCTTAGCTCTGTTGAAATTGAAGATGTTTGTTTTTCTGAATGAGGACAGGAAGGTTCTGTTGAGAACTGAAGTGTGTTTTATTTAAATGTGTGATGAAGACTGAAAGGAAGATCAGATTCTAAATCTGATTGCAAGGTACATAATTGCAGTGAACAGGATTGCAGAAATAAATGGAGGACAAGATCATGCGGGATCTTAAATGTGAGATAATTTTCTGATTTGAAATTTATTATTGAAGTTTATGGTTGCAGAGAAGATGATGGCAGTGAACCTGAAATTCAGCTAAAGGCTGGATATGGAGGACAATTGCAGTGTTCTGAAGAGAAGGTGAGTTGAAGAGATAGCCTAGAGAGAGCAGAAGAGAATGCTCAAGAGATTCCAGAGGCAGTGAACCAGTACTTACCAAAAGACCAGATCCAGTGAAGCGGATTGGTGAGGTAAGGGGCAGTAGGAGAGCTTGCTGTTGCAGAGGCTAGTGCAACTCATGGTGAGTGAGAAACTCATGGAGAAGATGATCATGGAGGATCAAAGAAAAGGTTCAGAGGAATGCCACAGAGGTGAGATGACTGATAGAGTCAAAGAAAGAGAGATTGCAGTAATGAAGGTACAATTGTAGGTACTACAAGAATGGCTGCAAGAGCAGGAAAATCAGAAAGGAGGATGGATCTTTCCACTGAAGGGAAAGAGAGTGATTTGGCAACAATTGCAGATGAAGTTGAGGCAAAGTGTGATTGCCTTATTGAAGGAGGAACTTAGAGTTATTGAGCCAGAGATGGAATTTGAAGATTCCACACGCAAATCTGTTCAAAGGGAAGTGCTTGAGGAAGCAGTCAAGACTGAAAAGTCTTGTGGTTTAAAAACTAATGAGTTGTGTATGTTTGCAGGTACAGTACAGGAAGATGAGCAAGCTTTAAGGTTTGTTAAAGAGAAGGAGAGAGAATTGAATCTGAAGTCTATTCAGATCAATGCTAAGATAGCCAGATCTCAGGAGGGAATGAAGACAAAGGAGTCTAATCAGAATATTGGTGCAGAGAGAGGAGGACCAGCTGATGATTGGTCGAAAGCCGGTGAAGGTATAGAAAATTGTGTAAAGTTTCCAAGTTCTACTCCTAATGAAAATTTTGAATTGTATAGGAAACTAGATCTTCAGAGAAGAGAATTGGAGAGGCAGAGAACTTACACACAGGATAATTTGCTGAAGAAGCAAGATAAGAAAGTTTTCATGAATTACAGTCATGAAGCAAAGGATGGAAAGAAGGAGAGACTAACTGACAGTCTCATGGTGAATGCAAATCAACATACTAATGTGCTGACAAAGAAGTTGGAAAGGAACTCAGAGCAGCATACTAAAGTGTTTCTAGAGGAATCTGAGGAGAAAGTCAGCAAAGATTTTCTGAGTCCTGAAGAAGACTTGGAACTGCAGAGAAAAAAATTGGTGACAGAATCAACCAGTGAGACCATTGGGTCTTGTGAATTTTAAGCTGACAATTTGATTGTGTTTACAGGTGATGAAGAAGACAGTCCATCACTTGGAATTGTCTTGGAAGAAGAAGAACTATTGCAGGAAGAAGGTGAGACAGTCATGTCTCATATGCAGAGGCTTGTTTCAATGGGTGACAAGAAAGAGTTGGCTTGTCTTTATAGCCAAGAAAATACTGTGGGGAAAAATTTTGGAACTGCTATAGTAATAGAGGATGAGGCTACAGTGTTTGAAGAACTTGATTTGATTGCCAGAATCAATCAAGATGATGATGGACAATTACTGATGATTGTCAAAGAGGAAGATGAAGGTTATGCTGGAACTAATTTGCAGCATGTTGATGAAATGTTTGAGGAGAAATGGCTAAAATGTTTGTTGGAGACATTTGAACCAGAGAAAGAAGTTGCAGGCACTGAAGTAAATTTTCTTGAAGTTGTGAAAGGAGCAGATACTAGTTTGTTAAAATTGATTTTGCTTACTAGTATACAAACAAAGATAAATGGATATGTTACTGCAGGAAGAGAATTAGATGATAATTTATTTTTTGAAGATAAATTTGCAGGTGATAAGCCAAAGAATGTTGCAGAGGGACAGGAAGTTTGGGAGGCAGCAACATGTGGGGTGACATCTGCAGGAGTAAAACTTGAGGCAACTGAGGCAACATTGACAGCAGCAACATTAATGTTGGCAACAAGAAGAGCAGTAACAATAGAAGCAGCTACAGCAGTTGAAACAACAGAATTTGGAGGCAGCAGCAGTAGGCAAAGAAATTTCCAGACAGAGGAAAGGTTGGACATAGAGATTGAAAGCATTAGAAGACTGATGATGAAGGTGTCTCAGAGGCAGCAGACAGCAGCAAGAAAGAAGAGGAATTTCAACAAGGGAAAGACAAAATCAGAGTATGAAATCATAGCTGGAGGCAGGATGCAGAACAAGATATGGAAACCTGGAGAAAAGCAGCAAGCAACAACAGATGATGACTTGCAGAACAAAGTGTGAGATCCGGGAAAACAAGGACAAAGACTTAAAATGCATGATCAGGAGATCATGATCATTTTCAACCTTGGGAGTATGATGCAGGAGCATTAGACGAAGAGGAAAATACTTTGTATTTTAAACTTAGGGTTTTTTAAGTTTTTAGAAGAGCTAGATTTTTATAAATTATTTGAGTGGGGTTTAAGTATTTTTAGTAAATATTGTAAATAATTGAGAATATGAGAGAATTTGGTCAGTTGAGGATGTAAATGGATTGAGATATTTTTCTAAATATTAATTTAGAAATTAGTTTCATTAATTATGGGTGAGAGAGGATCCTTAGGGATTCAAGAGTGATTTTAGGATTTGTTGAGATATTTGGGGGTTTGTTGAGTGATTAAAGGGATGAGAACCAAAATTGGTTCTATTAAATTTGTATAAATTATCAAGCCTTAAAGGAATTGAGATCAGAGAGAGAGTGCGAGAAGAGAGTAGGGGTTTCTATTTGAAAGCCTTTGGGCAGTTTGTAAAGGGCCATTGATTTGGAAATCAGGCCAAGGAAGGAGATTTATTATGTAAGTGTTGTGTGAATTAAAATATAATTTAATTTTTATGGAAATTACGCCTTCTTTCTGAGTTTAGATTGTGTGAATGAATTGGGATTCATTATAAATTGACCTGGTGTATGTCGCTGGTTTGTAATAGAAAACTTTAATGAACACTCTTCCAATGCAATAATAATTTGCTGCGTATTTTTTATGAGATTCGATTTTATAAATCAATGTCAATTTCCATATTACAACTCAATCCAGAATCATTGAGATGAAGGTTGAAATGTGTTATTATCATGTGTAAAGGTTTAAATAGGTGTTAATAAATTTAGGTCTTTCGATGGAGAACGTATCAGTGTTCGTTGAATGCGTTGATCTTTTTATGAAAGATGCAGATATGATTGGCGTTGAAAGACTGACTTCTATCAATGTTGATCCACGTGTGGACACATCGATTCTGGTGTGGTAATGATCAGTTGAATCACTGATTAATGGAATGGGTATCAAAAGAAGTGTTGAACGCAAGCTATGGAAAGGTCAATGTATGGCGCAGAGTCCGAGTAAAAACTCTGTTACTGGAATTATGAAATTGAATGTAATTGATTTATTGAGAAAAGAGAATCGATTTAAGTAATATCGATTCATGTTTTGAGTCGAATGGAGTCTATGTTTGTTGAGAAGAATGCAAGAGGGATTGATCAGCGTGGAGGAGGTTTGAACCATAGTTCAATCCAAATTGGTATTTTATATTGTCTTTTGAAAGTCGATTTCCAGGATGGTGTAGGAAAAATTATGGACGCAAAGGTTGTTAATCCTCTCTGCAAACTGTAGTAGAAGCGAGTTCTAAAATGAGGCTAGATCTGACTTATAAGTCAATGGAAAGAAGGCGCAGGGCTATTGTTTTAACACTCTGTTTATTTATTGGAATTCAATTATAACGATGTTAATTGTTTTGTTCCAGTATCAATGCAGGAGTTAAATGAACAACGTGAGAAGCAATTTTGGTGCGAGGAGAGCATTACAACTAACTATACAATGAAGGGTGAAGGCGCAATTGGATTTGCGTTAGCGTTCATGGAGTGAAAGGAGCGCAACTCATTCAGAAGTAATACAAAACTAGCAAAATAAACGTTGACTGTGGAATCTCGGAAGGAAAAAACGAGCTTACATAGGTTAAGTTTAATGCAGCCATAGCATGGTCGATATTACGTTGTAAGTGATCAAATGGTTACAAGGTAAGAGAAATTGAAGGTTGTTAGATGGAAGAACGGTAAGCTAATAAGGCAGATGCGTATGGTGCGTTGGGGCATTATGATTGATTGATTTTTATGTTAGTATTGGTATTAATTTGTTCAAGTTGAACTTTCAAAACATGGTGAATATGCATAGATCATGGGACAATATATGGTTTCGATCATAAGCACAACAACAAAAACATAAACTTCACATGTGGGTTGGAGTTGGTTTAATATGTGGTTTTAACTTCATATTTGTGTTTTAAAACCTTGATGAAAAAGTAAAGAATCTTCAATCAAAGATAAGTTTGAATTAGCTTCCGCAAGTGATATTGAAAGTTGAACAAAGATTAACAAAAGATTCCACATTATTATTGTGAGTTTTCCAGATGGAGAATTTTATTGGAATATAAATGTGAAGTGAATTTTATGAGTACATTGAGAGTAATATTTTGGGTATTGCAGGGTTGGCTCTGCATCAGGAAGACAAAGTTTGTTAACTATTTGACAATTCTTAACTAGGCAACGATTTCGTTGCCACGTGGTGACATTTGACTAGTCAATGTGGCAGCATACTATTGGTCAAAATTACACATTGATCGCCCAACAGTCAGCCATGTCACCGTATGCAATTAAAAATCCACTCTACTCTACCACATCAACATCCACATCGGCACCATGTAGAGCTGCCACATGGCACCCATGCAACCCATTTTCACTATTTTTCTAAAATTTCAAACAACCATAACTTTATCATATGACGTCTGTTTGAGGTGATTCAAGTGTCGTTGGAAATATCTAGAAAGAACTACGAGATGGGATAATTTTCATTAGCATTTGAGATAATAAAAAATGGTCATTTTTTATGGATTTTACAACAATTGTGTAACACTCTCCTCCCACATTTACTTAATTTAACCAGTTCCTTGGGGTAAACATGTGACGAGATTCTACTATGATATGATTCAAATCCCCGTGTAAAATTAAGGAATTGGAACCGACACAACACAACCAATATAACCTTTTACACATGCTAGAGAATCCTCAGGAGCCAACCAACCCTTCCAAGTGATCAACCCTTGAGAAAATCTATAATTTTACTGATCTAGAGCCTCAGTCGCTCCCATGAAATGGGAATGCATCCAACTGGGAACCTCTAGTCACTCTCACAACAAGGGCATGCAAGCGACTATAGTATTTTTCAGCTAGTTCTGAGCCAATGACCCGAATTTTGTGCCACTTTTTCAGGGCCAGGACTCAGGCCGCTGCCCAGAAATCCATGAAAATTCTAGAAATGAAAAGTAACATAGAAACAACGATAAAAATGAAAATACTTGAACAAATACTTAACTATACCCCTACTATCCATTACATACATTTCGTCAAACATGTCACAAATATGCATTTTATAAGTTAAAACAAAAGATCTGAGCATAAAGGTCTCATACTTATCCGAGAATAGCTAGGAAGTGATGCCTTATCACATTAGCTGCATTATCATCTATCAAGTCATATATTCATTTTTCATTCATTTATAAATCAAAAAATGATGAGAGCCATACTTCATTACTGTCATAACGCATACCCTTAATGTGCATAAAAACAACATAAGGGACAAGGATATAACAATCATAAAATCCACAAATAAACTAGTACTTTTGCACATAAAATATCAAGGAGAAGAAACTATTATTAATGAATTAATAGGCTAACCAGGTTCGAGACTTCCACGTTCCATCTGATCGTAGATTGGATGAACCAAATCTCTCTTCAACCAATCACTCCCATACCATATTTGAAGCATGAATGTGGGACTCATAACTAAACAAAAAAATCCAAATAAGAATGTATGCCACCATATTTCTCCACCTACACAGTGAATAATTTTACTATCTCTTAGTCTATAGGATTTACTATAATCCACAGTCTGATCTAGGGATCACTAGGCCATAATCGAGACACCACCCTCTAGGATTTACCATATACCTCGCCATTCACTGACCACGTATTCCTAGACCCGATCAATGGCACCCACCTCTAGGATTTATCATATATATTTTCATTCACCGATCGAGGATTCCTAGGCCCACTGAGGCACACAATACCTATATTTACCACAACCCATAATCCAGTTCAAGGGTTACTAGGCTAGTGCATTTACCACAATCCATATTCTGGTTCAAGGATCACTAGGTCATGTGTTCATTCATTCAAATATCCACCTGACTCAGTTTCAAATCCACCTAGAAATCCAACTCAACCAAAACATGAGAATCCCGTCACACCATGGATATCCAAAAATGGCAAGGCAAGGTTGAAGTACATTTTCACACTTGGAAAAACCCATGCCTATGAAAAAAAGAGAACCAAGAACACACATGCATAACCATGCTTTCTAATTCTAGCAAGGAAATCACACATGAAAAATGATACATGCAAATAATACCATTGTAGCTGCTAAATCCTGCTCTTCCTTGCTTGATCTTTTTCTTCCTATTTGCCTTTTTTTACTTTCTTGATTCAATGCAGAAGTGAAAAAATAAACTCTAAGTATCCAAGAGTGTGAGAGGGAGAGAATAGAGAGAGCTCCAAAACTTAACTGACAAAAGGTACCAACTGATCCTTAGAAGCTTGTTTATTAGTGTGGCCTCTATTTTCTCCATTTTCCATTATTTTCCTTCATTTTCCTCCTCACATGAAATATACGACCTTTCACCTTCCTTTTATCCTAATTTCCATTATTTCATAAATAAATTCCTATAAATTCCACTTTTCCATTGCCTTTTTCAATTTCGTTATCCATAATAAACCAATTGAACACCCGCACTAGGATGGTTTGCCCAACATTCAACTTCGAATAAGTGTCCCATAACCTTGGTTATTATTTTTTATTTATTAACTTTTATTTAGAAGGAATTTTCATTAGGGTTGTTACAAAACCGCCCCCCTTGGGAGAGCATCATCCTCGTTGTTCAATGAAACCTAGAACCAAAAACACTGCTGAGAGAAAAACATATTTCCCATGAAGCTTTATAACTTAGCTCGTTGTAGTATCTACAATGAGCAACCTGCTGAGAAGCAACCCAACATGACAAAATAATAACATGAAAACCATAATGACATGACACCCATACTGCTTATTGGAGATTTATAACAAAACTCATGGAAGTATTTACATCCATATACATATGTACATATACCAGAACATCACATCAAAACATATACCAAAAACATTCACTCAACCAAAAAATAGAGAAGGATACATAGCCCACATCTGATATTTCATCTCCCATGTAGCTTCATCGTGACCAAAGTGCTTCCATTACACTTTAATGTACTTGATTGCTCGGTTTGGAAGCATTAGCATATTTGTCTACAATATACACCAAGGCTCCGAATGGAATTCCCCATCTGGATCCACCTGCAATACAGACCATTCAATCACATGATTAAAATAATCAACATACTTCTTAATAAATGACACATGGAAAACATCATGGAATTTCACTGACGGAGGCAATGCATGTTGATAGGCTACTACCACAATCCTTTCAATAATCTTGAAAAGTCCACAAATTCGAGGTGCTAGCTTGGCACACGAACCAACCCTCAAGGAGCTATTTTTGGGCTTGATGCATAAGTACACATGTTCCCCATCCCGAAAATCCTTAAACGAAATGTTCTGATATGCATAGCTTTTCTTCCTGTCCTATGCTTCCTTTAAATTCCTTTTGATCATCGACATTTCCTATTCCATTTATGCTTAATATGTCTGGTGCAATCAATACCCTGTTCACCAAATCACTCCAACTGATGGGAGTATTACAACATCGTCCATACAATTCCTCAAACAGACTTATCCTCGTGGAATCCTAGTAACCATTGTTGTAATAAAATTAAACCAATGGAAGGTACTCCTCCCATCTCCTCTATTGATGCAACACATACATATTCAAATTTTCCTCCAATGTCTTGTTGACCCTCTTCATCTTTCCATCCGTCTGGGGATGAAAAGTTGTACTGAAGGCCAACTCTATACCTAAACCTACAAAAATCTCCTTCCAAAACTTGGAAGTGAACTTAGCATCCCTATCTGACACAATATTCTTCGGAACACCATGAAATATGACCACATGTCTGGTGAATACATGTGCTAAATCACTAGTTGAATACATAGTCTTCACTGGAATGAAGTGTGCTACCTTATTCAACATGTCCACCAAAACCATGATGAAATCATGTTGTCTGGATGTCCTCGACAAACCTATAATGAAATCCATGGAAATTACCTCCCATTTCCACTATGGAATCAAAATCGCCTGTACTAGTCCACCTGGATTCTTACACTGTACTTTTACCTTCTTACAATCCAAACATATAGCCACAAAATTTGCCACGTACTTTTTCAAATTTAGCCAATATTAGAACTTATTCACTGCTATCAATGTATTTTTATATTTTGGGTGACCCTAATATGGTTTCTCATGAAAATCCCTCAAGATAATTTTCTTGAGCTCACTACTGTCTGGCACATATATCTTGTCCCTATATATGATCAAACCATCTGTGGAGAGATGATAGTCGACATCATGTGCACCAATACCTGCACATGTACCCCTATCTGTACTTTGTTGTAACCAATTCCCAAGCTCTATATACTTGTCATCACGCTGACCTGCCTATAAGATCTGATCCTGTAAATCTACCCCATAAGAAATCATAGTTACAATTTTATTTACCTATATCCACTTGCTAAGAGCATCTACAACCCTGTTCTTTTTTCCCTTGATGTACTTCATCTCGAAGTCAAAATCATTCTCATGGATAACCATCTATATTTCCTGGAATTCATATTCAGCTGGTCAAACAAGTATCTCAACCCATTGTGATCACTCATCAATAAAAACCTCTTGCCAAGAAGGTAGTTCCTGCACATCTTCAATGCATGGATGATCGTTGCCAACTCAACATCATGTGTCAGATAATTCTTCTCATGTTCATTTAGTTTTCGTGAATCATAACATACTATCTATCGTTCCTGCATAAGAACTCCACCAAGTCCTCTCTTGCAAGCATTTGTACACACTACAAACTCTTTGTATGTATTTTCAATCTTTAACACTAGAGCATTTGTCAACAACTGCTTCAACTCTTCAAAATTGACTGCACATTCTTCTTTCCATTAAAATTTCTTACCTTTTCTCTACAATGACATGATAGGATATGAAATGCAAGAGAAGTTCCTACTGAACCTCCTATAGTAACCTGATAGCCCCATGAATGATCTTACCTCATCCACATTTCTATGAGTCGCTTGCTCCATGATAGCTCTTATCTTCTGTGGATCTACTGCTATGCCTTCATTGGAGACGATATGCCCCAAGAAGTGTACCTCTATCTGAAAGAAACCACTTTTGCTAAGCTTGGGACACAATGGATTCTCTCTTAGAAATTTCAATATTGTTGCTAAATACTCGACATGCTCTTCCTCTTTCTTAGAATATATCAAAATGCCATCAATGAATACAATAAAAAAATTGTCCAGATACAAATGAAACACACTATTCATCAAGCACATAAAGGTAGATGGAGAATTAGTCAAACCAAATGGAACTACAACAAACTCATAATTCCCATACCTGGTCTGGAAAGTTGTCTTGTCGAATGTCCTCTTCTTTAATGCATACCTGATGATATCTGGATCTCAAATAAATCTTTGAAAACATTGTTTCTCCCTTTAACTGATCTAAAAAGCCATAAATCCCCAACAATAAATATCTATTCTTTATGGTCGCCTTGTTCAACTGTTTATAATCAATGCATAATCTAAGAGTACCATCCTTCTTCTTCACAAGCAACACTGATGCACCCCACGGTGATACACATGGCCTAATGTATCCCTTGTCAAGCATTTCCTTCAACTACAACTTCAACTCTACTAAATATTGGGTACTCATCCTATATGGTGCCTTTGATGTTGGTGTTGCCCATGGTACCAACTCAATGGAGAAGTCTACTTCTCTGTGAGGCAGAAACTCTGTTATCTATGTTGGAAACGCATCCTGAAACTAGTGCAAGATCAAGTACCTATTCAATACCTATGCATCCTCATCCTCCTTGCCTTTTTCACTATAAATATACACTGCAAATAACACACACCCTTTTCTACCACCATGCTTCCCCTACATAGCTATCACCATTCTAACTGATGTTGCTTTCTTCTTACTCTGCAAGATTCTTTACTCTCCATTGCCATCCCAACACTCAATGGATTTGTCATAACAATCTACCTTGGTCCTATGAATATATAACCAGTCCATACCCAATAGCATATTACATGATCCCAACGACAATACGTTCAAATACGTTGATGTAGGCATACCATTCAACTCAGAAGCATTGGCTCTTACCCAATGATGAATTATCTTCTTTGTAATTGTATCCAAATTCACTAACCAAGATTCAACATGCAATTCTTTATTCAAACCACACTTATCCACCAAGTTAGGGTTAACATAACTATAATTAGATCCGGGGCCAATAAAAATAGAAACAAATTGATCACAAATCTTATTGTCCATCTCAATGATAGATGCCTGATGATCTTCTTGCCCATTATCCAGGGTTGCATAGATATGAGGAATTCTCTTCCCAACATCCCCAACAGTCTATGCCTCTTGTGCCCTATAGATCTCAGGCCTGCCATTCTGATTTTGTAGACAATCCCTCTTAAGTTGTTCCTTACCCCATGTTCAACACTACAACCATCATGTACAATCACCTTTATTCTACCGTTGTGACCCATGTCCCAGTCTAGCTACATTGGAATTCTTGTATGGTGTAACATTCTCTTTCTCTTCTACATTCTGAGGCCTTGTTCTTTTCGGCTTCCATTTACCTTTACCTTTATCTTTCCCTTTCCATCCTTGATGAGATTCATTTTTATACTTTGAATGCTCATAATAGCTCTTTAGTTTCCCAATAACTTACTCAGGTGACCGAAGCTCATCATACTTAATATGATCTCTAAAAACTAATGGAAATGCAATGAAAAGCCTTTGAAATTTACCTTTCTCATATTTAAGATACGATACGTACCTCAGAAGCTCCAAGAACTTCGTCGTATACTCCTCATCTATCATCGATCCCATTTTAAGCTCTAATAATTCCTTGGCCTTGTTGTCGTAGTACCTTTCTGACAAGTATTTATTCCTAAATATTCTCTAGAATTCATGACAACTTGAATCTTTTTTTCTGATGTCTCTGACCCATTTTACATCTTCCCACTAGATGTATGATTTCCATTTTATATTGAATATAGCTACTATGGCCTTCATATTATCTGTATACTCATGAATTTCAAAGAAATTTTTCATCCCAAGTAACCAAGCCTCTGCATCCTCTGGCTTCTTCAAATATCCATAAAGGTTAGGTAGCTTTGCTTTCTTAAACTCATCCGATAATTATCCCCTGGCAATCCTCTTGTAAGGGTGATAATGATGACAATCATAGTTACTATCAGAACCAGAACTAGAATAGTACATGTGTGCATCAATTGACCCCTCTTATTCAAAGTATCCAAGAACCTTCCATCTTTGATTGTGTCATCCTATCCGACCTGTGCCCACAATGAGACCTAATTCCATATGCCCCATTAGTTTTGTAGTGGAGGTCACTAGTGGAGGTGGCGGGGGAATGTTTTAGAGGATGTTTTTTAGACGATGCATATACAATCTACAAACACATTGGTGCTTTACTATCCATACAAGAACCAGTGCCGCATAGAACATCGTGCATCTTGGAAATTTTATTTTTATAAAATAAAAAAATAGAGTGTACTAAATAACACAACTCACCGGTGCTTGAATAATCGATAGCAATGGAAAAAGTTTAACTTTGAAAAAAATTTAGTGTTATATACACCCAAAGAACTGGTTCCCTTCATGTAGTAAAACTCCCCAATTCATTTAGTTTCCCTTTATTTCAAAAAAAATGTGGTGTTCTTTCCAATGACGCACTAGTGCGGAAAATGTATTAAAATGCCTCGGGGCATCTTCTAAATTGAAACTCTAGGTGGTTTTTTTTTTAAGAGCGGTGTTGTAGTAAAATAAAGCACTATGTGCGGTACCAATACTAGAGAAAAATATTATAGATTTTTAATTTAAAAAAAAAAAACGATGTGCTCTTGGATATCTTCGGCACTGGTGCGGTTATCGTAATGGACTGGAGGAGCGTTAAATTAAAAAACCCTCCCAACCCTAAATTTAATTTTTACCATCTATAGTGATGGAGAGATCTAAATTATTGGTGCCACTCTTTCCTCATGCAAGCACCATAACGTTAGTGCTTCTCTTGCTCACCATCCTTTTGTACCATGCTCGCTGCTTGAGTTTCAAAATTTTGCAAATCATGGTAAAATTTGTTTTTCTTCATTTCGTGTCAACAATGCCTCGCCGACGATAAAATTTCTAGGTAATATATATCTTTCTCTATAATTTAATTTTTCTATAGGATTAGAATTTCAAATTAGCTTAAAATTTCCATTGTAAAAAAAAAATAATAATAAATAATAAAATAAAAATTCCCTGCGTAGTGTGCTCAATATGTTCGCCTCGCACCGATAGCGGTGCACCCTGTAAATTTATAAGGTGCACCGTAATTCAATGCATTAACATAACACACTACTACTATTGCAGTGTGTTTCATAAATGAAACTACAACGAGAAAGCTATAAATTGTACATTAGTGTGTACAATTTTTGGGTTACGGCCAGTGCATTCATATTTACAAAATGTACCGCAAAAACAATATTTAAAAATATAGCTATAGCTCGGTGCATTTGATAACCTGAACATTTTGTACCAGTGTGAAAGGTTATACATACGCACCAATGCATAAGTATGACACACTATGATGAAAATTTAAATTTTTGAACCAAGAATGGTGTGTCATACGTATGTGCGCATCGATGCCAGTGCAGTTTTGTTTCACAACACAACAGAGTCGATATATGACTATGTTTTTGCCGCACCAATGATATTTTTTTTTAATTAAAATTTATGTTTCCATATTTATAAATAAAAATTTCATTTAATAAAAAAAAATTGTATTTTGTGTATGAGGCTGATGTAGTTTATTTGTCAATCTTGTAGCAAAGATGTCAACATAGAGAGTAGGAGCAGGAGCAGGAGAAAATGGAAGACCCATACAATATGGTCTGACCATGGGGCGCCAAAGATATGGAGAGGGATTTATACCCTCACCCTATTACTATAACAACCCGAGTGACCTTAAGGAATGTATGCCTCATCAAGTACTATGAGGAGGCTACATCCCTCAAGGTGCACTCTATATTATTGGCGCATCTGATCCACCAATGGAGTGCCCAAGAGCATGGTTTCTATATCGGTCCTAGGGCGTGGTATAGGCCCTCTAAGGAGGACATATACTTTATCACTAGACTATCCAGAAGAGGGGAGTATTTCCCCAGTTCCCTAATGTCCCCCATGAGGTTGCAGCTGAGAGTCATATTTCCTACACTTAGAGATATACCAGGCCTCATGTGGTCCATCCAACGTATTTTCATGTCCATGGTGGACAAAGACTAAATTATTCTTTTGATGCACATGAGGTTAGGTGTCTCTCATTATTATTCAACACCATTACACACTATAGTAGTGATGGGAAAAAAAATAGTTGACCTATTTTGTGTTATGTTGATTCTTTGATTTAGGTTACCCATTGTATCAGATGGCCTGCCAATTTTTTTAGGAAATTTTTCATGGATCTAGATAGATATCGTGCGTTAAGACATGGGAGGGTTACCAGCCCTTTTGCTTCAGAGTTTTTTCGTTTATTTTTTGAGAGGTTTCCAAAGAAAACCTCCCTACATTTGATTGTTTCCCTCCTGGGTTGACAACTGAGGTCCATATGCACATGTGGAGGTAGATGATTCCCAAGAGGGTCCTTCCAACGTATCTGACCAGGATTTCCTCCAAGGCACTGACATTATTTACTAGTGAATATGACCATTCATTTTTCATGTTTCTATTTCCATACATGAGGGTTCATTGGGGACAATGTCCCAACATCCTCCTCACACAGGCTGGGCCTCTAGATGATAGAGGTAATATTAATGTTTTCTTTAAATTAACCTAGTTTAATTTTATCGCTTTAATTACTTAGAATAAAATTTATTTTAGCACATTCTTTAACAAGTTTTATTAAATTTTTTAAGGACGTTATCTAATTATTTTTTTGTACTATATATTTTTTAGATATAGATACATTCGACGGGGACATGCCTCCTCCCCCACTAGACAGAGGAGAAGAGGAGATGGGAGAGGCCCAAGAGGGTGAGGCACATCCTCACAGGGGTGTGGGCATCTAGGGTTGTAGGGATCGTCTACGATTTCGGATGGAATCTTGTGACAAATTGGCTAGAATTTTGGTTGAGGAGGGAATCCTCCCTATGAGGGCCCGATATATGAGTGTGGATCTGAGGTTCAGGATCTCTACAGGGACTATTCGTGCGAGATGATGTCTCTTATGTCCTATATCATTAGATCCAATAGGCTACTGGAAAAAATGAGGGATGCAGGGCATGCAACGACAGATATGTCAGATGAGGGTGGTGATCATGATGATGAGAGTAGTGATCACAATCATGTTGATGAGAGTGGTGATCATGATCATGATGATGAGGGTGGTGATAATGATGCTTTTGGTAGTACTACCCCATTGGATCATGGTCTTAAGGGTATCGATGATCCTTCTGGTAATACACCTCCTCATTTGCCTGATGACGAGATGTCAAAACTAGAGGATGTGCCTTATGTTTCTCCTAACAGAGTAGAACATCCACCTTGAACTAGACTGCGTTGAGGCAGTAGTTGACCATCCATCTTCTTTTACTGCAAACCATCCAATACCTCATCTGCGACCTCAAGTTCGAAAAATGTTGAGGTATTAGTTGACCATCCATCATCTTCTACTATAGACTAGGTTGGCACTACTACGTCTGTTATATCAAATATTTGGCTTGATCATATATATATATATGGTGCATTTCTTTTGTTCATGTTTATTTTAAGGGATTATCAAAGCAGTGGAAGCCATTCACTAAAGGAATAGTCCCATGGGAGAAAATTCCATATTGGAATAGGTTATGGAATGATTTCTTATAGGAGGAACTTTGGTTCAAGGACCTTCAACAAAACATTCCTAATGGTGAGAAAATTTCCCTAGCTAGTAAGTTGAAGAAGGGAAAAGGGAACTTCAATAACGGCATCAAGAAGGACTTGAGAAAAGTGAAATTATTTACATGTGAAGAGTTTGGTCATTATGTGAGTAAGTTACCACCTAAGAAGAGAGGGAACAATAAAAAGCCTAAGATGGTGATGGTTGCTCCAGATTACAATTGACAAACATGAGTTTTCTAGGAGATTCAAGGAGGATTTTTCTCTTATCTCTCATTTCTCTAGGAGCACCATTTGTGCGGGTGCATGGTTCCTATATAGCATGGCATCGAAGCATATGACAAGAAATGAGAAGTGTTTGATAGGTTAACCGAGTAGGACTTTATTTTATATGTAAATATTGGTGAGAAGTTAGAAGATCCAAGATTAAACCATTCAAGATGGATTTAGGTGGATTGTTGTGAGTCTAGGATGTACTTTGGGTAATGAATATTACATGCAAAATGCTTTCAGTCTTAGCAATTAAGGTAAATGGGTTTGATGTTATATTTAGATATGGAAAATTTATGCTCAATCCTAGTGGATTTAAATCTAGTCCAAGGGTGATCCTTGGACTCAGAGAGAATGGTCTATATAGGGTAAAGGGAAAGCCTATTGACCAAGGAAAGAATAAGGTTTCAGCAAATCAAATGGATTCAAGAATTTCCATAGGGAGTTCACTAAATTAAAGGGAGGGAAAACAACCCTATAAGAGTGCCTTGCTATAGAGAAGAAATGAGACTTCCATATCTAACAAGAAGGAACCATGAATTGTCTCAAAATCCTATCAGGAAAAGAAGAAACAACAGGCTTCTAGTAGCAATGAAACTTCCAGGAACAAATTTTTCACTAAATGTATCCATCATGTATAGTACCCCATCCTGGAATGTGACTCTAACTCTACAACTTCTGAAACACTTCCTTGAATTATTCATCCTTTGAATATGCCTCTCTATATGCATCATGGGTGAACGTATCCATGTGCATTAAAGTTGTAAAAGTTGTGGTTGTTAATGTGGGTGGCCTTGAAAACATGTATGCCAACTTATTTACGCTACACTTCTTATGCTTCTTATGCTTGATCATATAAAATATTAATCTCTATGGAAACCTAATAAATCTGTAATTAAGATTGATGTGTGTGTGTGTGTATATATATATATATATATATATATATCACGTGTAATTTTTTAATGTCTTCAAAATGTTAAATCTCTCTCATATTCATGGCTACCATATATATGAATAACATGTTAATAATGATTGATGTATGTGGGAAACCAGTAAATAAAATTGCACTAGTGATGTGGATTGCATATAAAATCTTTCAAAATATCTCCTCCATCTTCATCTTGCTAATGAAATTTATTTGAAGTAAATAGTTTCAAATTTATTATTCATTTTCTTAAATTCTCATTTTAATATAACCTCTTTAGTTTCAATCTTGAAAATTTGGACGACAGTCCTTATTTCAATAATACATCAGTTTTGAATATACTTGGTTAAGTTTTTTTTAACAAAATGTCTTTAGGAATCCTTTCAATTGTGTTCCAGCTAAATTTTTCGAACAACCAATACCTTACTATTCCAAGAATAACAACAACTACTTTATCAATTCATCGTAGAGACGTAAATTGATAAAAATTTAAACAATTTTAGTGAAACTTATTTTTTAATAAGATGTCTTCCAACAAACGATCTTCTGATAGAGTTTTTAAAACTGCCGACACCTTCGTATTCAAATAGCAACAACTACTTTATCATTTTTTTGTAGAAACATAATTTTCATAGAGTGTACATTGAAAATAAAGGGTAAGTAACAAAATAAACGATGGAATTTGGGTTGTGAATGTGAGGGATCATGTTTTTTGAATGAATCTTTTTAATTTTTTCATAGATTTTGACTTAACGATGATTTTTTCATAGATTTTAACTTAACGATGAGTCGAAGTTCAAAATCAAGAATCATACATCAATTATTTTAATGAGATTGAAAAATCAAAAACCTATTATCTAAATAATATTTGAAAATGACAAGTATATATCAGAAAATTATAAATATATATACCCAAAATTCCTTATCAAAGGGAAAAGAGAATGAGGTTCTCAGGTTCTATAATGGAAACATATATTTAATGATACTTATTTTATCACGAAAACTCAATACATTTCTAAGGAAAAATTAGTATGGTTTCAAAAACTGAAATAAAAAAGAAGAAGAAGGAAAAGGTAGAGCATGCAAGAGGAATTGCAACATAGAACACATACACAGACTTACTTGTACCATTGTACGTTGGTTCTTGACTTCTTCATTCAAATTATAGTACTTTGCGAACAACCCTCTACCATTGTGTGCTCAATTCTTTACTTCTTAATTCAAATTCTACAACTTTGCGAATGACTCTCATGCATTAGATATGATTGTGACTAAACATATGCAACAAACTTGGAAGATGAAAAAAACACTATTCAATTCTTTAAATAGACATGAAAATAAGACTCTTGAATTTTTAAATAAAGGTGAATAATTCTTTTACTACCATTTGTTCCAAAAAATGAAGGTAATTTTCTCCAACTTAATCCCGATACCATGAAATACGAGGAATGAAAGAAAGAAACCTTTTTCACACCAAATGGGGAGGGTGAAATAACTATCATAAATACATATTATTGTAAATTGGGGTGAATGGAAGGTTGTAACTCCTAATTTCAAGGGATGATTTTTCTTTTACCCTCTCCCTTAAAATAAGGTGGGCTAACCTCTAGACCTAATTTTTTTATAAAATAAATTTGCCACGATTTGAAATATAAATTTACTTTTTTTACCCCCTCCCTTAAAAGAAGGTAGGCTAACCTCTAGACCTAATTTTTTTATAAAATAAATTTGGGGCGAAATGAAATAATATACTATGATACAAAAAATTCACTCATTAAAAATTTAAAACCCCTTAATTTCGCCCAAGGGCGAAAATTCACCCCTAAAATTTTCTGTCCGTTACCACTTTATAACATTCTCTTCCCACATCTACCTAAGTAACCGTCCAACTAGGGTAAACATGTAACGAGAGGCTAATAATATGAGATTCAACCTCCTAGATTAACTTAAGGAATTGAACAAATGGAAGCATGAGAAGAAAACCTTACACAACATTAAAAACATCCCCATGAGGTATCCAAACCTCCCGAGCCCATGAACCTTAAAGGGGTACTGACTTTTGACCATTTTGAGCCATATCCATGGGCATGTAAGGGCAAGGGAGTGGCTAACAACCTAAATTCATGGACATGCAAAGACAAGGGAGTGGGCAAGCCCCCAAAATCTTAGTATTGTGCCTGCAACTCCGATATTTGTGCCACCTTTTTAGCCCCATAGCCTAGGTCACTGCCCAGAACTTCATGAAACTGTAGGAGAAGATAAATAACATTACAAAAAAGGTATGGAAGCAATAAAATCATTAGGAACTCATCTGGACCCCACCTAACCATGATAGGAATGTTGTCAAACATGTCACAGACATTGTATCTACAGGTATAAACAACATATTTAAACAAAGGCCCAATCTCCTACATGTCTTAGAATTCCTATGAAGCATTGTTCCCCTACATCATAAACTTCAATAGAATCTATTTGATAAATCAAATATTTAGTATTCGGTTCACAGTAAATATATAAAATGAAT
This sequence comes from Pinus albicaulis, assembly GCA_034641835.2. Classification (NCBI taxonomy): domain Eukaryota; kingdom Viridiplantae; phylum Streptophyta; class Pinopsida; order Pinales; family Pinaceae; genus Pinus; species Pinus albicaulis. The sequence goes on from JAXQQM020067497.1 coordinate 701,268, forward strand.
AAAAGTAGTATTTGGCTTTCTCAATAAACATAAAGTTTTGGGTGAAACCCCAAACTAGAACTGACAGTAAAAAATTCAAAAGAAAAATCCTGCTTGAACCAGCAGTAATGGAGTTAAGTAAATAAAATTCTATGAACAAATTTTATAAAGACTCATAAGCATGAACCATGAAATCTCTGGTTCGCATGAGCTAGCCGTGAACACAAATATGTTTGTAAAGGCACCAAAATTTAATACAGTCCAAACCCTGACTATAACCCTAAGATTAAACGTCGGTGAAGCTTGTGGACAAGCGTAAATTTGATGGATGGGTACCTATTCCTGAACAGGAAGAAGAGAATCGTTAGCCGGAGCATCTTGACCATATGGACGGACCATCCTTAATTCGGAAAGGAGGAGGTTACCTGTAAAATGACAAGTTAAAATCCATAAGTCTGGGTGGAAAAGAATTTAATGACTTATAAAACCCTATGAAAACAAATCACGAACATTTTAAACCATAAATACCTGACAGAAAGAAGAACCTCCAGCACTGTGACTAACCTCCTTCCTGGAGAAACATAGGAGCAACGAGGAAAACCAGTTAAATATGCCAAACTCATGTGCTTAAAATTCATCACCACTGAAGAACAAAATTCACATAGAACGGAAATAAATTAGCTTACTATGCTAAAAAATAATGGTTACCTGAGTTGGGAACTGGGTGAGTCCGGCACAACTATGCGAATGTCGTGGCCCATGGTTTCCTCCATTGGTTCTGAACTACACTCCGATATCATTCATATAAACAGCGCAGAGAAAGTTCCCCATAAACCCTAGAGTTGGAAGGGGAACTAATATAACCCACCATATCATTTAGGATAGAACAGAGACTGTATCGCCATGAAGGAAGCCATACTGGAGCAAACCCATGAATGGGTAATGGAGCCACGAAGCTCGGCAAGGCAACAGAGCAGGAGTTTTGTGCAACCGAAAGAGCACAAATGAGAAAAAATGGTTAGGGATAAGGGTTATACCTAAACCATTCCCGCCAAGTCCCTCCACCATCGATTGCAGGAGTAGATTGGACGGAGTGGAGATGTCCAGGTGGCCTCAGATCATAAACACCAAATCCAATAAAAAATGAAGTGTCGGTACTATTAAGTTTTCAAATGTACAAGAATTAAATTGAGACTATAATACTACGATGACAGCTGAAATTTTAAACATGAATTAGACACGTGTCGTTCGATATTGCCAAGTTTAGGTGTAAAAATAAATGTGTAGTACGATTAGATAATGAACAATTTCCAAAAATCCAACTCATGCGATATGAATTTATTTGGAATGGTTAATTATAATATACATTTAAATGTTGTGTATTTTAATATATAATACTTAGCTTATAACATAAAGTAATTTTTTTTTTATGCTAAGATTGATAAGCATGGTAGGTGTTACAAGTGGTATCAAAGTAGCATTCATATGTTGGGACCCTAAGGGTCAACTAACGATTAATTTGTGTATATATTGATTCACAGAAGAGTAGCATAATAGGAAATGTCATGAGGAGGGGGTCAACACAACAACCACCCCAGAACACCAGGGAACCCAAAACACGACCAGAGGTGAGCCCTGAGATGTGGGTTCTGTTGAGTGTGGATCAGCACCAGCAAACAAGTAGACTGCTGGAGGAACAACAGCACCAAACTAGAAAATTGTTGAATAAAGTGCAGAAACTACAGGAAGAAATGGTGCGGGTTCGAAGTGATAACGAACGCTTGATGCAAGAGCAAGAGAATATACTCAAGAGCCTAACAGACAAGAAAAATCAAGGAATGGAACAACCTAGTGCTGATAGAGACATGCAAGAAGGTAATGAGCGAAAAATAAAGTATCACACCACTAACAGTGGAAATAAGCCTTCCCAGTGACGCAACAAGAATAAAAACTATAATGAAGCAGAGTCTGGAAATTTGTCAGATCAACAAGAAGTTAAGAAGCAGAAAGTGGAACTTCAGGGGGAGTTTTGAAAAATAAAACCACCAACATTTGATGGTGAAGCTAAGGAAGTAGCAGAGGCTTGGTTGATAAATATGAACAAATATTTTCAAGTGTACGAGTACAGAAACAATCTGAAGGCTAGATTGGCCATATATCAGTTAATGGAGAAAGCCACTCTGTGGTGGGAAGAAGTAAAGAACGTTTGTAGCATTGAGGACCAAGATGTTACCTGGGAAGCGTTCCAACAATACTTTAAAGAAAAGTATTTAACAGAATGTTTCTACGATGAGAAATCTAAAATATTTCATGACTTGAGGTTGGGACAGATGACCATGGATGAGTATATCACCAAGTTCACCTCTTTCTTAAGATATGTTCCATATCTTAGAGATGAAAAAGCTAAGGTTCAAATATTTTTGAGCAGTATGCCAACCAATATGAAGGAACGCATTGAATTTGTAAATCCTAGAACCATGGACGAAGCCAATGTAAGGCACGAATGTGCTACCAGAAGTCCAAGGAAAAATGGGAAGTGGGAAAAATTTGGCAGCCAAGAAAAGGACAGAAAAGCAGCTCAAACTTCAAGGGAGCCAAAAATAATAATTTTAAGAATTCTGCACGAAGTTCTGTAAGTAAGCAGTTTGGCAGAAATCATCAGAGAACTCGATGGCCAGTTGAAGAGAGGCCTACAGAGGCATCTAGAAAACCTGAGCAAGGGCAAGTGACCAAACCACCCCTGCAGTGTTGGGGTTGTGGTGAAGCACAATACTACAAAAATTGCCCACAACGAGCAAGAAGTGAAACAATTGAAAATTTGCAGGAGGCTTCTATAGTAGGTGATGTGGCTCGAAACATATCTCGTATCAACGCAGCGTTGGAGGATTGACAGGTAGATTATCAGCCAACAATGATAGAGTTGGAAGGTAAATTACTTTCTCAATCTGTTTCTATTTTGGTAGACCTAGGTGCAAGCCTAAGCTATGTTAATCCCAAAATAGTGGAAAATTGTAAATTGAAAGAGCAGAAATTCAAAAAATCCTTGGCTAGTATAGTTAGCCATAGGAGCAAAAAGAAAGGTGACTGCCAAAATTCCAAACTGCACATTAGAAATTGTAGAACAGTTGTTAAATGTGGACCTGAACATCTGCCATTAGGGTCCTATGATGTTTTGATGGGCATGGATTGGCTAGAAAAACATTGAACCTTAGTGGACTGCAAAGAAAATATTATTTATTACAGAATGAAATATGGTACATGCAAGGAGATTCAGGGGATCAAGAAACCCCTACAACTACGTCCTATTACAGCATCCCAAATGAACAAATGCATAAGGAAGGGATGTCAGATTTATGTTATCCAAGTAGGATATGCTAATTCCAAGGAGAAGTCTCCTATGATGGAGAATATACCAGTGGTACAGGACTTCATGGATGTCTTTCCGGAAGACATACTCGGATTACCACCAAGAAGAGATATCAATTTTACTATAGAATTAATACCAGGAGCATCATTTGTGTCAAGGGCTCCTTACAGAATGAGTGTTCTAGAATTAATTGAATTAAACATGCAGTTACAAGAACTGTTGGACAAAGAATATATTCGTCCAAGTGTGTCCCCTTGGGGAGCACCAATGATGTTTGTTAGGAAGAAGGACAGAACCACGCGAATGTGCATGGACTATAAACAGCTCAACAAGTTAACTGTCAAGAATAAATATCCTTTACCAAGGATTGATGATCTGTTCGATCAGGTGAAGGGGGCCACAATGTTTTCAAAAATAGATTTAAGATCTGGATATCACCATATCCAAATCAAGGATGAAGATATTTGCAAGACTGCTTTTCATACTAGGTACGGGCATTATGAATTTGTGGTGTTACCCTTTGGGTTAACAAATGCACCAGCAACCTTTATGAGGTTAATGCATGGTATATTCCATCCTTTCTTGGATAACTTTGTACTTATATTTATAGATGACATTTTAATTTTCTCTAAAAACCAGGAAGAGCATAAAGACATCTAAGGATTGTGCTGGAAATGTTAAGAAAACACAAGTTGTATGCTAAGTTCAGCAAGTGTGATTTCTTCAAAACAGAAATCCAGTACTTAGGCCGTGTTATCTCAGCAGAGGGGATTGTTATTGATCCAGAAAAAATCAAGACAATTATGGAATGGAGAGTTCCCCAGAATGTAGTGGATATTCGATCCTTTATGGGATTGGTTGGGTACTATCAAAGACTTGTTGAGGGATTTTCTAGAATTGCTTTTCCAATTACCTCCTTGCAGAGAAAAGGAAAATTATTTAAGTGTAATGTGGAGTGCTAGTACAGTTTTGAGAAGTTGAATCAACTATTGACCACTGCACCAGTGTTGAGGGTAGCTAACCCTGACAAATAATTTGAATTTTGTACAGACGCTTGTAAAGAGGGAGTTGGGGCAGTTTTATCTCAAGAAGGAAAATTAGTGGCATATGAGTCAAGAAAGTTGAAGGAACATGAGCAAAGATACTCAACCTATGATCTAGAATTAACAACATTAGTATATGCGCTCTGGGTATGGAGACACTACTTGCTGGGTAAGAAGTTTGTGCTAAAGACAGATCCTAGCAGCTTGACTAGTTATTTCAAACAAGCTGATTTAAACTCCATACATGCAAGATGGAATGCCTTTCTAAGTGAGTTTGATATGGACATCCAGTACGTGAAAGGTAAGGAAAACCGGGTGGTTGATGCTTTGAGTATAAATCTGCATTGTGTTTATAAGCTTTACTACAATCAGCTTGAATATAAATTCTTAGATCAAGTAAAAGAAGAAGCACATAAGCATCCAGAATATAAATTCCTATGGCAGCGAATGGAAGAGGCCAGAAAGCAAGGAAATACTTCTAAATATGGATTTAATAAAGAACAAATGCTAACCTTTCGAGGAAAGTTGTATGTACCAAACCGTGTGGACCTAAAGGAGCTAATCATGGATGAATATCATCGTAGTAACTACACAGGACACCCAGGATACCAGAAAATGTTAACTGCTATTAGAAAAATATATTTCTGGCCTAGTGTGCGTAAGAACATTACTGAATATCTAAATAAATGTCTGGAGTATCAACAGGTCAAGGTGAAGCACCGACATCCCGTAAGATTGTTGCAGCCCATCCCGGTACCTGAGTGGAAGTGGGAGGTCATATCCTTGGATTTCATTACAGGTTTACCAAAGTCAAAGAGGCATAATGACTCCATCATGGTGGTAATTGACAGATTGATTAAATCTGCACATTTCATACTTGTACAGTCAACTTACAAGACTATATAGATAGCGGATATTTTCATGAGAGAAATTTTCAGGCTACACGGCATTCCGAAGATTCTTATCTCAGACAGAGATGTGAATTTACTTCAGCATTTTGGAAAACTCTGTTCACAAGTTTGGGGACCTAAATAAACTTTAGTACTACTTATCATCCCTAGACATATGGTCAAACCGAGCGGGTAAACCAAGTATTGGAAGACATGTTGCGCATGTATGTAATGTAGCAGCCAACCAATTGGGAAGACTATTTGCATCTGGTCGAATTTGCTTACAACAATGGTGATCAAGAGTCCCTTAAGATGAGTCCTTTCGAAGCTCTATATGGGGGGCAATGTCGCACTCCCATAAATTGGAGCAGCCATGAAATGAACCTAATGTTGGGACCAGAAATGATGGTTGAAATGGAGGCAGAAGTAAAGAAGATCCGACAAAATTTGAAAGCTGCACAAGATCGGCAAAATATCTATGCAGATAAGAAGAGGACCCATCGAGAATTTGAAGTGGGTGATCATGTGTATGTGAGGATCAAACCCAAGAAGAGTACCTTGCAGTGGGCTTCTTGTGCCAAGTTGGCTCCCAGGTTCTGTGGACCCTTCCAAATTTTGGAAAGGGTAGGACCTGTGGATTATCGGCTGGCTTTACCTAGCCACATCTGAGTACACAATATGTTTCATGTGTCCCTGTTAAAGCGACATATGCATGATTCGAAGCACGCAATTAATTGGCAGGACATTCAGGTAGGATAGAATTAAAAATCCTAACTTGAAGTATGGTTTCTTTATGAGAATTTGATAAGAAACGTTGTTGTTTGCAGGTAGATCCGGATGACGAGTTTCTGGTTGAGCCCCAACGCATACTCAACATGAGAGAAATTATGCTCCGGAAGTGAGTCATCACCCAGGTTAAAGTGCAGTGGAAGCACTTCAGCTCAGATGAGGCTACCTGGGAGGACGAAGGATTTGTGCACAAGGCTTACCCAGAGCTATTTTCTGAGCTAGAGTGAAACACCGAGGACAGTGTTACTTCCAGGGGGGAAGTTGTGATAGCTGCATTTAATGTTAACTAGTTGTTAAATAGTTAAACTACATTTTATTATTTGTTTTAAGAAAAGACTGAGACACTTGTGTTTTCTGGAAGGTTTATTTTTCTTTATTATTATTATGAAAGATAAAATTAGTTATGGAAAGTAGTTCCATAAAAATTAAAAAGGATGATGGTAAATGTTTTCCAAGAACTGAAAGATGGTTAGATAGTTTGAACAGTTACATGTTCCTCTAGGGATAAGAGACGCATCCTAGTGAGGAATGGGGTTTTGGTTCAGAGACTAAGGAAGAGGGTGGAAATTTTTCCTGAGCTGGTAGAAACCAGTGGAAAATCTCTTAGTTTGTCCTGAAATTTTCTGGTACTGACTGGACTTGGGGTCCTGAGGTCACAACATAAATATATTGTCAACCTGTACCTTTCAGTGGAAGCAAGGGGGAAGAGCAGGACGTCATTGCCTCTCTTAAAGGTTGGGAGGAACATCATCAACAGAGTTATATTCAGATAAGTATCTGAGTATTCAGAAAGTTTGAACAGGAACTGATTTCTTTTAATATGCATATATGTTTACAGGAAATGTATTCATTAGCAGTATGTACAATAATTTATTTCATAAATATATGCATTAAATGAAGGTGGATATTGTGTATCTTTATGGCTTAAACATATACTTACAGGTTTAGTAAAATATTCGTGGAATGGATTTTCTATGTTACTGGAATTAGTTTTTGTTATAAGGAGTGTAAGTAGGCTTATTATTAATGAGGTATAGAAAACAGCCATTCACAGGAGAAGGGTAATTATATATACAAATAAATTGCTACAAGTACCTGTTAAAGTAAGTTTGTGTAATTGTGTCATATAAAGTATAGAAGATGTTTATTGAACTAGAACAGTGTTATTAAACTGTCAAAGAAGGCGATAGGAAACTCTAGTAAACAACCCCTATTTGAAAAATAGAACCGACTAAGTAATGAAATTTTGCTGAAGGACATGCAAAAAGGGTAGGGAGAACTGTTGGCACCAGAACCGAGGGTTTCAGAACACATATTTCTCCCTCGACACTACTATACACGGACACACTGTGAGGGTGGTCCAGTCACCCAAGGCTAAGACAATAATACTGTGATAATTACAAAACTTCCAAAGTTAAATTATACCGAAGTAAAGACAAAACAAATACATATTTACATTCTGCAAATTATTAAAACGTTCACAACGCATGAATAAATCTATAGAAGTTTTTTTTTTTTAAACTTGCTAGAACATAGTGAAATACCCATTCGACGGAATCCACAAGTACCCAATAAAACATGCAGTACATAAACAAATAGAAAACTGAGGTAAAATTTGTTTCCAAAATTATGAGAATTTTTATTTAAAAATATAATCATATACTACAAGTATTGAACCGAATGTGAGAGCTTGGAGAACTCAAATATTTAGTATTCTATTCACAGTAAATATATAAAACGAATAAAAGCAATATTTGGATTTCTCAATAAACATAAATTTTTGGGTGAAACCCCAAACCAGAACCGACAGTAAAAACTTCAAAAGAAAAATCCTGCTTGAACCAACAGTAATGGAGTTAAGTAAATAAACTTCTATGAACAAATTTTATAAAGACTCATAAGCAAGAACCATGAAATCTCTGGTTGGCATGAGCTAGCCGTGAACACAAATATGTTTGTAAAGGCACCAAAAGTTTATACAATCCAAACCCTAATTATAACCCTAAGATTAAACGCCGGTGAAGCTTGCGGACAAGCGTAAATTTGATGGATGGGTACCTGTTCCTGAACAGGAAGAAGAGAATCGTTAGCCAGAGCATCTTGACCATATGGACGGACCGTCCTGAATTCAGAAAGGAGGAGGTTACCTATAAAATGACAAGTTAAAATCCATAAGTCTGAGTGGACAAGTTAATGACTTATAAAACCATATGAAAACAAATCACGAACATTTTCAACCATAAATACCTGACAGGAAGAAGAACCTCCAGGACTGTGACTGACCTTCTTCTTAGATAAACATAGGAGCAACAAGGAAAACTAGTTAAATATGCCAAACTCATGTGCTTAAAAGTCATCACCACTAAAGAACAAAATTCACAAAGAACGAAAATAAATTAGCTTACTGTGCAAAAAAATAATGGTTACCTGAGTTGGGAATTGGGTGAGTCCAGCACAACTGTGCGAATACCGTGGCCCATGGTTTCCTCCATTGGTTTTGAGCTACACTCTGATATCATTCATATAAACAGCGCAAAGAAAGTTCCCCATAGACCCTAGAGTTGGAAGGGGCACGAAGATAACCCATCATATCATTTAGGATAAAACAGAGACTGTATCGCCGTGAAGGAAGCCATACTGGAGCGAACCCATGAATGGGTAATGGATTCACGAAGCTCGGCAAGGTGACAAAGCAGGAGTTTCGTGCGCCCGAAAGAGCACAAATGAGAAAAAACGGTTAGGGATAAGGGTTATACCTAAACCCTTCCCGCCAAGTCCCTCCACCATCGATTGCAGGAGTAGATCGGACGGAGTGGAGATGTCCAAGTGGCCTCTGATCACAAACACCAAATCTAATAAAAATCAACGTGTCAGTACTATTAAGTTTTGAAATGTACAAGAATTAAATTAAGACTATAAGACCATGTGATGACACTTGAGAGTTTGAACATGAATTAGATAGGTGTCATTCGATATTGCCAAGTTTAAGTGTAAAAAAATGTGCAGTACCATTAGATAATGAACAATTTCCAAAAATCCAGCTCATACGATATGAATCTATTTGGAACAATTAATTATAATATACATTTAAATGTTGTGTATTTTAATATATAATACTTAACTTATAACATAAAGTAATTTTTTTTCTTTATGCTAAGATTGATAAGCATAGTAGGTGTTGCAATCATTCATTCATATATATATATATATATATATATATATATATATTTTAAATTATATCAGTTACATTCATATTCATATTAGTAAATATTAATCATCATCTTCAATATTCATATATTATAAAAATTAAAATAAAAAATCAAATTATTATTTTCTTTTTTACCCGTTCATATCGGAATTGAATTAATTAAAAAAACATATGCGCATAAAAACAATTGAAAAATAACAAATTTGTACCTCCACTAAAAACGAAATAAATGGGAGAGGGGCAAAGTCTTCCAAACAAAATGTTCGGCGGATGCGATGGGATGAAGATCCATACGTTGAAATTATCGCAAATTTGACGGAACAAAATTGAGAGGAACAACTACTCTTTCCATGATCGGACGGTGGATAAGACTGGAGATAGTCGATTATCTGATAACCATCCAGTGAAACCGCATGGCTACGTCAAGCGCGGTTTCTGCGAACACTCGGAGGAGTCTTCAGTTAAGTAAGAGGAGGTCTTTAGTTTAAGTAAGAGCAGGTCTTCAGTTTCTCTGAGTTTGACTCCTCGTGAAACCGCATGGCTACGTCAAGCGCGGTTTCTGCGAACACTCAGAGGAGTCTTCAGTTTAAGTAAGAGGAGGTCTTCAGTTTAAGTAAGAGCAGGTCTTCAGTTTCTCTGAGTTTGACTCCTCTGTTTATCTTGGAGGTCTTCAGTTTAAGTAAGAGCAGGTCTTCAGTTTCTCTGAGTTTGACTCCTATGTTTATCTTGGAGATGACAGACAGTATGACAGGTGGCACAACAGTGTTGCAGGGAGAAGATATATATATATATATAGGTGGGGATCTTTGCAGAAGGTGTGTGGGGCACAACAGTTCCGGATTTTAATTTAGATTTTCAGGATTGGAGAGGACAGCAACAATAGAAGGCATCATTTGAAGACAGTACCTTATGACGCCTGCCATTGTTACTGCCCTTTACAAGTTTGAAGTTTCAACTTCTTACAAGTTTGAAGTTGCAACAACAAGAAGTTGAAGGATTTTAGAGGACTAACAACAATAGAAGGCATCATGGGGTACTACTACTCCTCTCCTCTGAAAATGAAAATGAAAATGGAAAATGAGAGGAGAGGAGAAGTATTATCTCTAGATGCCATTTCTTGTTTCTTTCAAAATCATTCAAACGACAAAAGTGGTAAGCATCTGGACGGATTGTTTCCCTATTTGGAATATTTGTTGTATTCGAAATCCAATTCTGTTTTTATTATAGTAAGGGTATATAAGTTTTATTGAATTTTCTTTCCATTCATTGTAATTGAAATTGCAGCCCGTTCATTCTTTCTTTCGCTGAAAAAGTCATGTGTCATGTTCACACTGGCTTCAGCTTTACTGGTTTAGGATTCTAATCGCCATTTTAATGTGACTAATTACACCCAAGGTGTTTATAAGGGAAGAGTTCCTCTCAGCGCTTCGTCATCTGTCCACAGAGAATGATTTTAACTAAATCATGACACATACAGAAAATCAAATTAAATAGTATAGTAATTTGTGGCACCATATCCAAATTAAATAACAGGTTAAATTAAACTTATTAGTGAGAAATAACAGCTGAAATTAATACGTTTACAAAGAAACATAGTTTTCCCACGCCCAACACCAATTAATACGTTTGACAAACAATCATAGTTTGGAGTTACAATTAATACGTTTGACAAAGAATCATAGTTTTCCCAGGAGTTGTCTACTCAGGCAACGAAATAGCTTGGACCGCAGTTTTTTGTCAGATTAATCTGGGCAACTAAAATTCAAGAAATCAGGTAGATGGAGTGTTTGGAATCCATTTTTGACAGTGGAAAAGGATTCAGCACTACTAAAAACCCTTAGGGCACTCAAAATACTAAAGTTTAACAACTATAAACATGATTCTGATAAAATCTTTGCCGGATTTTGGGCCAAAAATTTGCCTGTGAAAACTACGGCATTTTCCCACGCCCAACACCAAGTCTCTTTCCAGCAACTACATTTTATGATTGAATCCAAGGGAATTTAGGAACAAGCAAATTTATTATTTCTAGTGGCTACATGATTCGAATTTAGTAACAACGTTGCAGGTCTGCACATTTATCAAAACAAAGGCAGCAGCAGCAGCAACAGAGATTGAGTGCGCAGCACTCTGTATTGAAGAATGTTGGTGAATCCGTAAGGATGAATTTAATTTTGATGGGCTGCAGCCACAGATTGTAGATGAAATTTAATTTGGAGATGGACAGAGCCGTCTTGCAGTGGAAGGACGAAGATTTTCGTAGATATTTTCTACAGAGGAACAGAGATATTAAAAACCATTCGTTTTGGGCTTTAAAGTCCTCAACAACCAGAATGAAGAGAAACAGGCGGAAGTCCTTTTATTCTTGAATTGGCGAGACAAGTGGTCCCCACCATTTATATGCCAATTGGAATCGGAAACTTATATTGGAGCAGTGTCTTGTTGATATGGGAGAGTTCCGCAAAGCGGAACGTTTAATACAAATAAAACATATACATAAATCACCCCACAGCAGCGGAGGCCCGTGGGTCCACAAGACCACGTGGCAGAAATCTATTGAATCGATTAAGTTTCAATGGCAAGGTTTAAATCGGCGGGATTTTATTGTGTGCCCCGATCAGGGCAGATCCGATCGCAATCGAAGGATCGGAGGGCGCCCGTGTTTCCAATCGCAAGCAGAAGATCGATTGTCGTGTTTCCAATCGCAATCGAAGGATCGGAGGTTTGTTTGTTTTGCAGCGCGTTTTGTTTAAAGCGCGGATCCAACAGTCCTATACAGCGGATTTAATATCGGGCCATCGAGTCCATGGTGTGATCGCAATCGAAATATTGAATGGATCACAAGTTTTGTTGACATCACAAATTGGCCGATTGTCGATTGCCGACTGCGTAGTGGTCCCCACTCATACGTCAGGAATTTCATATTTTATAGTTCCGCAAAGGTTTTCCTTTGTATTTTGGTTTCATTTCTTTGATTTAAGTTTTCATATAGTTTATATGTGATGTAGAAATATATGCGCGGCATATATAAAATAAAAAGGCCCGCGCATGTTATGTATTACGGCACTTGTATTGTGAACCGCTGTGTGAGCCCGCAGGCAAGAAGAAAACACAGTAAGAAGAACAGAGAGCACTGTTAGTGCATTCTTGAAGAGAGACAGAGAGTTTTTTTGTTTAGCACTGCGTCTGTAGCAGTCATACATATTTGGTGAATCCCTCACTATTGAGGAAGAATTTGTAACAGTGGTTTTTAGTTTGTTCAATGAAATAGAAAGCATTTCATGCCATCTCTGTCTGCAAATTAAAATTTTTGTTTTAAACATCTCTGTGTTGTAGAGGGGAGTTTATATTCTCTCCACTGTTTGCTTGGAATTCCCAAAAATTCCAACATGGTATCAGAGCTTATCTAGGCTCTTTGAAGATTTCAAAGAAGCTGAAGAAGAAGACCTGTTGCAGCGTTTCTCTCCAGCAGCGTGAAAAGCTCAACAGAAGTCAAAAGTCAGGTATTTCTCAAAGATAATAGTGCTGTTGCTTTGTATTTAAAAGGAGTTTGTTCTTTCAAGAAGGAAAGACAGTTTGTTTAAAGTCTGAGTTCAGTTTAAGAAACAATGGCTGGACCAAGCACTGGTATGAATCTTGGAAGTGTTCAGCTTCCACAGTTTAATGGAAAGAACTATGATTATTGGGCCATTACCATGAGAGCCCTATTTGTCTCACAAGACTTGTGGGAACTAGTAGAAGATGGTTTCATAGAACCAGCTGATGAGCAAGCTTTTAATGCCTTAACTCAAGCAGAGAAAGATGTATTGAAGAATAATAGGAAGAAGGATGCTAGAGCTCTCTTCTGTTTGTATCAAGCTGTAAATGAGAGTGTGTTTCCAAGGATAGAAGCAGCTAAGAAATCCAAGGAGGCATGGGAAACTCTGAAAGTAGCCTATCAAGGTATGGAGAAGGTTAAGACAACAAAACTTCAATTGCTGAGAAGAGATTTTGAAACTCTTTGCATGAAAGAGTCAGATAGTGTTGATACATTCTTTACACATGTGATTGGGATAATCCCATGGAGAAACTCTTGAAGATAGAAGGATTGTGGAGAAACTTTTGAGATGCTTACCCTCAAATTTTGATGTTATTGTAACCACCATAGAAGAGACCAAAGATCTCTCACAGTTCACAGTGGATGAACTTCATGCCTCACTGATAACTCATGAACAAATATTGAGCAGAGATGAACACTCATCTCTTGAGCACGCCTTCAAGACCCAGATGCCTTCAGGAAGAGGAAGAGGTCAAAGAAAAGGAAGAGGAAGAGGCAGAAGTTAGAATAGAGGTGGAAGGGATAGCTCTTCACATTCACATGGAAGGAGCAACAGTCAAAGCCAGAGCCACGGCCAATGCAACAGCCAGCAAGGTGGACATCAACACCAACATGCTCAAGGACAAAGGTATGACAAATCCAATGTCCAGTGTCATTATTGCAAGAAATATGGGCACTATGCCAATGAATGTAGAAAGAAGAAAAATGACATGAAGAATAGGCAGAATGATAATGTAGCAAAAGAGGAAAAGAACCCAAGTAATGTGCTGTTAGCTTGTAATGTAGCACAAGATAGAAAAGATGATGTTTGGTTCTTAGATTCTGGATGTAGTAATCACATGACTGGCAATAGAGCATTGTTTGCCAATCTTGATGAAGAAGTTAAATCTGAAGTGACCACAGGGACTGATACTAAAATCTTTGTCAAAGGGAAAGGCAGAGTTAGTATTCGAGCAAGGAATGGGGAGCAAAAATTTGTCCCTGATGTGTATTATGTTCCAGGTCTGAAATGTAATCTTTTGAGCATTGGACAGCTCATAAACAAAGGTTAAAATGTTATATTCAAAGATGATGTGTGCACCATAAGAGATATTGCTCCAAGTAAGAAAATCATTGCTGAAATACAAATGACCAGCAATCGAATGTTTCCGCTCAAGCTCAACATTTACTTGAAGCAAAAAGGAAAGAATGTAGAAGCTGTAACTCAAGAAGCCTTCCAGAAGGAAGAGAAGGATGAAAATTGGTTATGGCATTTGAGATTTGGACATCTCAATTTCGGAGGAAGGAATGGTAAGAGGTTTACCATTGATTGAAAATCCTGACAGCCTATGTGAAGGTTGCATCTTGGGAAAGCAACACAGAGAAAATTTTCCTTCAGGGAAAAGCATAAGGGCAAAAGCACCTTTGGAGATAATCCACTCAGATTTATGTGGGCCGATGCAAACAGCATCAGTTTCGGGCAGCAATTACATGCTGACCTTCATTGATGATTTCACACGAAAAGTGTGGGTATATTTTCTAAAACATAAGAGTGAAGTCTTTCAGAAATTTCGTCATTTTAAAGCTCTTGTAGAAAAACAAAGCGGACTTCACATTAAAGTCCTCAGAACTGACAGAGGAGGAGAATATATATCAAAGGAATTTCTGCGTTTTTGCAGAGAGAACGGCATACACAAGCAGTTTACCAGCAGGTACACGCCGCAACAGAATGGAGTGGCTGAAAGGAAGAATCGAACCATAATGGAGATGGTGAGAAGTATGCTAAAGGCAAAGCACTTGCCGAATGAGTATTGGGCAGAAGCAGCAAACTGTGCTGTATATATTTTGAATAGATGCCCTACAAAAGCGGTGATGAACAAATTTCCAGAAGAAGCGTGGAGTGGCAGAAAACAGGGAGTCACCCACATGAGAGTTTTTGGGTGTGTAGCATATACACACATTCCAGAAAAATTGAGAAAGAAGTTGGATAGTAAGGGGGAGAAGTGCATTTTCCTTGGATATTGTGAAGATTCCAAAGGATACAGACTGTATAACCCATCCACAAAGAAGTTTGTAATTAGCAGAGATGTACAATTCATTGAAGAGGAAGCGTGGGATGGAAGCATTGAGAAAACATTCAATGTCAAAAACTGTTTATCTCATGATGAAGATGATGCAGATGAGGTTGAGATTAATAACCCATCCATTGCACAACCTCCAGTAGTGTAAGGCCAGCAAGGGACACCTCAAGCAGCAACGAGAACACCCTTGAGAAGAAGCGGGAGTGCATCTCCTAGCACACCACATGGAGTAGAACTGAGTGCTTCATCAAGCACGGCTACACCAAGTGAAAGAGGAACAAAGTTCAGAAGACTTAGAGAAATTTATGAGCAAGGAGAAGCAAACGAAGGTATGAATTCCTTATTTTCTTTGTATTGTCAAGTTGATGATCCTATTCATTTTGAAGATGCTATTAAAGATAGAAAATGGATAGAAGCTATGGATGATGAAATTAAAGCCATAGAGATGAATAGAACATGGGAGTTGGTTGATCTACCAGAAGGTAAAGAAGTCATTGGAGTTAAATGGGTATACAAGACCAAAAGCAATGCTGAAGGAAAAATAGAAAGACACAAGGCCAGACTTGTTGTCAAAGGATATACGCAGAAGCAAGGGATTGATTATGAAGAAACTTTTGCACCGGTTGCAAGAATGGAGATGGTAAGAGCAGTGATGTCCATAGCAGCACAAAATAAATGGAAAGTATATCAAATGGATGTAAAATCCGCATTTTTAAATGGAGTTTTAATGGAAGAGGTATATGTGGAACAACCTCTTGGATATGAGAAGAAAGGCCAAGAGCATAAGGTCTGTAAATTGAAGAAAGCTCTTTATGGGTTGAAACAAGCACCAAGAGCATGGTACAGCAGAATAGATTCTTATCTATTAGAGAATGGATTTGAAAAGTGTGAGGGAGAACCCACCCTCTACATCAAAGAAAAGGATGGTAAGTTATTGATTGTTGTTTTATATGTTGATGATTTAATTTTTACAGGTAATGATGATTACCTTGTTGAAAATTTTAAAACAGTCATGAAAGATGAATTTGAAATGACTGACATGGGTTTGTTAAGATACTTCTTGGGAATAGGAGTGGAGCAAGGTGAGAAAGGAATTTTTATTTCTCAAGAAAAGTATGTGAATCAAGTTTTGGAAAGATTCAACATGCAGGAGTGCAAAGCTGAAATTATTCCCACAGTAATGGGATTGAAGTTAAGTAAGAATGACAGCAGCAAGGATTTCGATCCAAGTTTGTATAAAAGAATAGTTGGCAGCCTCATGTATTTGACTGCAACTAGGCCAGATATTATGCATGCTGTTAGTTTGATTTCCAGGTTTATGGAGAAGCCAAAAGAAGCACATTGGCAAGCAGCAAAGAGAATTCTGAGGTATGTGAAAGGAACAAAAGGATTTGGTATTTTATATACAGCTTCAGAAAATTCAGAATTAGTTGGATACACTGACAGTGATTGGGCTGGAAGTGTAGATGATCGGAAGAGCACTTCCGGTTATATTTTTCATATGGGTTCAGAAGCCATTTCATGGGCTTCCAAGAAACAGCCTATTGTAGCATTATCTACAGCAGAGTCAGAATATGTGGCAGCTACAGCAGCAGCGTGTCAAGCAATTTGGATGAGAAGGATGTTGAGAAGTTTGTGCCAAGAACAAGTAAAGGGCACTGTGATTTATTGTGACAATATCTCAGCTATTGCATTGTCAAAGAATTTTGTGTTTCATAAAAGAACAAAGCACATAGACACAAAGTATCATTATATCAGAGAATTGGTGAATAATGGTGAAGTTGTTTTACTGCATTGTAAAACAGAGGAGCAATATGCAGATATTTTAACTAAACCATTGGGACAAAAGACATTTGAATTTCTAAGAAAATGCTTGGGTATGATGAACAACCCAGCAGCTGACTTTAAGGGGGAGTGTTGAAATATTAAAGTCACCTGCCGTGCCTTGGTAGGAAGAACAAAGAACAAAGTACAAAGGCAGCAGCAGCAGCAACAAAGATTGAGTGCGCAGCACTCTGTATTGAAGAATGTTGGTGAATCCATAAGGATGAATTTAATTTTGATGGGCCGCAGCCACAGATTGTAGATGAAATTTAATTTGGAGATGGACAGGGCCGTCTTGCAGTGGAAGGACAAAGATTTTCGTAGATCTTTTCTACAGAGGAACAGAGATATTAAAAACCAGTCGTTTCGGGCTTTAAAGTCCTCAACAACTAGAATGAAGAGAAACAGGCGGAAGTCCTTTTATTCTTGAATTGGCGGGACAAGTGGTCCCCACCATTTATATGCCAATGGGAATCGGAAACTTATATTGGAGCAGAGTCTTGTTGATATGGGAGAGTTCCGCAAAGCGGAACGTTTAATACAAACAAAACATATACATAAATCACCCCACAGCAGCGGAGGCCCGTGGGTCCACAAGACCACGTGGCAGAAATCTATTGAATCGATTAAGTTTCAATGGCAAGGTTTAAATCGGCGGGATTTTATTGTGTGCCCCGATCAGGGCGGATCCGATCGCAATTGAAGGATCGGAGGGCGCCCGTGTTTCCAATCGCAAGCAGAAGATCGATTGTCGTGTTTCCAATCGCAATTAAAGGATCGGAGGTTTGTTTGTTTTGCAGCGCGTTTTGTTTAAAGTGCGGATCCAACAGTCCTATACAGCGGATTTAATTTCGAGCCATCGAGTCCATGGTGTGATCACAATCGAAAGATTGAATGGATCACAAGTTTTGTTGACATCACAAATTGGCCGATTGTCGATTGCCGACTGCGTAGTGGTCCCCACTCGTACGTCAGGCATTTCATATTTTATAGTTCCGCAAAGGTTTTCCTTTGTATTTTGGTTTCATTTCTTTGATTTAAGTTTTCATATAGTTTATATGTGATGTAAAAATATATGCGCGGCATATATAAAATAAAAATGCCCGCGCATGTTATGTATTACAGCACTTGTATTGTGAACCGCTGTGTGAGCCCGCAGGCAAGAAGAAAACACAGTAAGAAGAACAGAGAGCACTGTTAGTGCATTCTTGAAGAGAGACAGAGAGTTGTTTTGTTTAGCACTGCGTCTGTAGCAGTCATACATATTTGGTGAATCCCTCACTGTTGAGGAAGAATTTGTAACAGTTGTTTTTAGTTTGTTCAATGAAATAGAAAGCATTTCATGCCATCTCTGTCTGCAAATTAAAATTTATGTTTTAAACATCTATGTGTTGTAGAGGGGAGTTTATATTCTCTCCACTGT